>JAGIQG010000028.1:30794892-31394892 GCA_024679065.1 Sphyrna mokarran
AGTGGAGATTAGAGGAGCAAAATTTGCTCATGATATAAGAACCAACTCTCATCACCCATTCTTCCTTCTCTCTCCCAGGCTGCAGACAATGTGAGCTAGTACAGAATGAAGCCATCGCCTACTAGGACTGTTATTGTTGGACAGAATGGTGTTTCTGGTCACTGACCAGTCCTCGGTCATGCTTTTAATGTTCATTTTTCTCTCTGACATACTTTTGATGTTTCCTATGTTAAATTGAGCACGTGAAATGTCTCTCCCAAAGCAAAAAAGGTCAAGGATTATGAATGTTATTTCTTCTTTCTATTACTGTTTGAAGAATGCCTGACCTTGCACAAGCTAAAAGTGTTGCATTTCAGATTAAGAGCTCAGCGTACGGGCTATAGCAAACTGACTGTATAGTCATCTACAGTGGCGCAGTTATTGTGATCTTTAACGAACACACTCTCTTCGATGTTTAAGCCCATGGTAATTGTCCCTTTTAAGGGCAGCAGAGCAGAGTAAGGGTCACCTGCTCTGGGTGACCAGTTGGGAGTTCTGCTGGTGCAGAAGCGTATTGGAGTTAACTGCAAGGGTGCAGTTCCTGCAGATCACTTGTTTAAAAAAATCTCAGTTTTTGTTCTACTACTGAAACCTGTCAAAATGTCGCTGAAGGGTCCCTGACAAAAAGTCAAATTGGGAGGGAATTTCCCATCCTTGCTGTCTTTGGCAGCACAGGAACATGCAGTCCTGCTGCTGTCAACGGGGCTTGTTTGCATCTTCCATCGCCAATTAACTCAACTCATCTTGAGGGGTGGCAGCGTAGGAGCTGGGGGGATGAAATCATCACCTGGATTACGTGTGTAGATCGCCAATAACCTATCCTTGTCTCTCCATGAAGACAGTGTTATTAGGAAAGCCCACCAATTCCTCTACTCTCTCAAGAGGCAAGAGGAGTTTGGCATGTCCACGATGACTCTCTCCAACGTTTACAGATGTGCCTTGAAAGCGTCCTTTCCAGTTGCATCACAGCTTGGTTTGGTATGGTACTGCTCTGCCCCAAACCGCAAAATACTATAAACAGTTGTGAATGTAGCTCAGTCCATCATGCAAACCCATCCATTGACTCTGTCTACACTTCCTGCTGCCTTGGCAAAGCAGCCAGCTTAATCAAGGACAGCCTGGACATTCTCTCTTCCACCACTTTCCATCAGGAAAAAAATATAGGAGTCTGAAAACGCATACCAACTAACTTGAACAACTTCTTCCCTGCGGCCATTGGACTTTTGAGTAGACCTACCTTGTATTGAGCTGATGGTCCTCCACATCCTAGCTATGACTATAGCATTCTCCTTTCTGCACTGTCTCTTTATACTCAATGAATGGTATTCTTTGTATAGCGTGCAAGAAACAATACTTTTCACAGCATACCAATACACGTGACAATAATAAACCAAACCAAGGAAGATCACAACAGCAGAAGCGGCTGGGAAAAAGTCACCTTTTTTGTTTTAAATATTCCATTGTAGTATGCTGTTTATAGGGAAGGATTACCATTGCAATTTGGAGTGAGTTTTGTTTGTTATCGACTCTATACACTTTGATTTAGTTTCATTCATTGCATTTTAATTCAAGTGCTTAAGTTCAGAGTAAGAAGTTTTATTTATATACTGAGCCATCAATTCAGGGAACAGAGTTGGAAATAACCCTAGAAGTATTTGCCTTTTCTAACAGGATATTGTTCTGCAGATAGTTATCGAGTGTTCACGATGAATTAGGTCTTTGGAGATCAATGTTGTCCATTCAAAAATATTGGGCAAGATTTAAGCTTTCAGCTCAAAGCTTTGATTGTGCTGGAGAAAACGCAGACGTCCAATGCTGTGGATGTCGAGCGAGACAAGGATTGTGAAAGATTTCCAGTGCTCAAGCTGTAAGGATGAAGTAAAACTCCAAAACAGACAATGTTGGTAAAAAAGCAATGTTTGACGTTGAATACAGGAGCTATAGGGAACGCACTGCTGTCATCTCTTGTGTTGGTTTGAGCATCGTTCTGGGTCAGACAGAGCTTTCACTGGAATATTGGATGGAAATGCATGATCTTCAAAGCTCCCGATGCCAGGTACGTAACATGTCAGCTTAAATTATTATCTTGATACTTTCCCTTCAGGATAGAAAATTTTTTGAAATATAAAAGCACTGTATTGAGAGGATTTGGAGACACTGACACTTTATAGTTGTGTATTTTTAAAAATTTCGTAAACCTTATTCAATGCCCTTCATTCTCACTCCAATTTTAGACTTTGGAAATTGGCAAGGGGACACAAACAATTTTGCCTTCCCAATTTTTAGGTGTTTAGACATTTCTTGTAACGTGTTGTGCAAGGGGGGGTAAAATTATATTTTGCACTCTGCCCTGTTTAATCATTCTGACAGAAACGAGTGGTCTATTGTCAAAGTTAATTCTCCTCATCCTTCAATATTTCACAACTTCAGTTCCCTGGCATTGTCTAGAAAGGAAAATAAATGAAATCCCCTTTTTGATAAATCAGCTGGTTGAGCTCCTGGAGCTCAACTGCAACAGCCAAAAGCTTCCAAAATGATTTAAGGATGCCTAGTTTGATCAAGTCAATCACACACACAATGATGTGTGGACAGTAACTTGTTCATGATTGATTTTTACACTACATTGAACCACATATTAAAATGTAGCAATAATTCATTGCTCACTCTTGCCTTTACATCTCCGTAAATCATGCACACTTGGACTAAGATCAGTCATTGAGAAGATCAGATATCTAATGTTGGCAATTGATTTGTTGAAATTCATAATAGTTATCTTCAAGGTTTCATATTATATGGGGTTTGATTTGAATGAGCCCTTTTATGCCTGACAGGCTATTCTAAATGAATTAACAGTTACGACTTGATATAATCATTGAAAATAAATTGCATTATAAATGTGCATAAGGTGTTTTTAAATGATCTCAAACAGTTAAACCAATTCCAGTATTCAGATTATTTATTTTTGTCACAAGTAGGCTTACATTAACACTGCAATGAAGCTAGTGTGAAAAATCCCCTACTCATCACACTCCAGCGGCTGCTCGGGTTCACCGAGAGAATTTAGCACAACAAATGCACCTAACCAGCACGTCTTTCAGACCATGAGAAGAAACTGGAAAACGTGGAGGAAACTTAGGCAGATACTGAAAAAAATGTGCAAACTCTGCACAAACAGTGTCCCAAATCTGGAATTGAACCCAGGTCCTTGACGCCGTGAGGCAGCAGTGCTACCCATTGTGCCATTTTTAGTTTAGTGCTCCCAGCTGCCTGTGAGGTTGTCACCTGTCCTAAGGACCCTGGAGTGCTCAAGAAATGAAAATTAATCTTGAGGACCTATGCCTGTGAGCAATGCAGAACACAAATAATTAAAGAAAATCTGTTTTTCTTTTTTGTCAATACTTCCATCTGTTCTTTATATATATAAAAAAAAATTGGAGGGATTTTCCAGTGAGTCTTCACTTTTTTTGGAGGTGGCAAGGTTGAGTTTAGCTGCTTACTTGCAGCATGGTGGCTCAGTTAGCACAACTGCCTCACAACACCAGGGACCTGGTTCAATTCTGGCTTGGGTCACTATCTGTGTGGAATTTGCACATTGGCTTGTCTGCATGGGTTCCTCTGAGTGCTCAGGTTTCCTCCCACAATCCAAAGATGCGCAAGCTAGGTGAATTGGCCATGCTAAATTGATCCTTAAATTTCCCGAGATGTGTAGATTAAAGGGATTAGCTTGTAAATATGAATCATCGTAGAATCCTGTCAGTGAAGGAGGCCATTCAGCCCATTGAGTGTGCACTGGTCACAATCCCACCCAAGCCCTATCCTTAAACCCAACATATTTAACCAACTAATCGGTTATGGAGTATAGGACTTGGGTAAGATGCTCTATCAGAAATTTGATGCAGGCTTGATGGATTAAATGGCCTCCTGCACTGTAGGGATTTAATGGAGACTGGTTCCCAGCTGCAGTTTGGGGAAAGTGGAGCATGCAGGAAAACAGGCAGTGGAATGGCAATCTGCCCCTTTCAATAGCATAGAGGCCCATCAAGCCTGCACCAGCAGCAATCCCACCCAGGCCCTGTCAGTGACTCCACGTATGCTACCTTCTAATCTCCCTGATACTAAGAGTTAATTTAGCATGGTCAATCAATTTAACCCATACATCTTGGACCGTGAAAGGGAACTGGAGAAAACCCATGCAGACATGGGGAGAATGTGTACACTCCACACCCAAGGCCAGAATTGAATGTGAATCCCTGGTGTTGGGAGGCGGCGATGCTAACCATTGTGCCACTATGCATGCCAGCTTCCTGCTGTCTACTACTTCTGTTTACTAGCATTAGTCATGCTGTTCCTGATCTGGTTGCATCAAGCTATGGGCCAGAACTGAGGGTGCTGAGCACCACACAAAATCCACCTGTACCTCTTAGTGTGCCTGTTAAAGGGGAAGTGCCTTGTGAATAGAGCAGGTGTTGGCCTATATGTATAAACCCACATGGCAGATGGGATGAAATATAAGGCAAATGTTTTCCAATTGTCACTGTGTGGAAATGACATAGTGAACAGTTGCCTTTTATAGAAACCAGCTGATTTCCAATTGTTACGAAAACTGGGGGAAAGGAGAAGGGTTGTTTTGATAGTTGATCTGTAATGACAAACTTGGTAATTGTCCATTGGTTATCTTGTCCTGATTGCTTGCATAGCAATTTGACATCTGAAAGAAAGTGATTTTTAAAGTGAAGTTTATTTATTTGTCACAATAGGTTTACATTAACACTGTGAAAATCCAAGTCACCACATTCCAGCACCAGTTTGGGTAAATTATGGGAGAATTTAGTATGGCCAATACACTGAACCAGCACATCTTTCAGACTATGCAAGGAAACCCACGCAGACATGGGGAGAATATGCAGACTCCATACAAGCAGTGACCCAAAGCTGGGAATTGATCCCAGGTCCCTGGTGCTGTGAGGCAGCAGTGCTAACTGCTGTGCCGTGGGGCCACCTCAATATCATTGCTTCAGCAAAATCTTCTTCATTCCTCATTGAGTTTGACAACTTTAGCCAATCTTCCCTCTATTGTAAATTTCCTTCTGTACTTTGGTGTTTGTTTGCTTACCTCAACACAGCTGCACCCCTCCTCTGCTTGGATACCTGACCCTGGCTGTTCACTTGCTTGTATTATCACATTCTGCTATCTCACCTTTTGCCGCTGTTAGCACTCTTCCTCCCGAGTGGCACCATTAACATTCCTTTTCTCACGATCGTGAGAAATGTGTCCGCATCTCCTTTTGCTTTGATCTACCCTTGTTCTTCCATTCTGACCCGTCTCCTCCACTCGCTTTCCAAGTCTAATTTGATACACTCCTACCTTGTTTCAGTTCTGTAGAAGGATTATTAAAATTTGAAATGTTGAGCTGGATTCTCTGATTCCACCTGCAATTGGAATTCTGCACAGTGAATGGAAATTTGGCTGAGTGCCCAATTCTCCCACTGTTTTTCTCTCTCCACAAAGGGGTTTGACAGCCTTGTGTCTATTCACTACCTTCAGTTTTATTTCAGATTTCCAGCATCTGCAGTATTTTATTTTTACTACTTTATTCTGTGTTTGCTCCATGCCAGTATAATGGGAATATATACTCGGGTTGCTCCTTGCCAGTCTCAGTGAACCTCTAGCAAGGTTTCCCACATTTGCAACTCCAAGCAACATTATAAGAGTTCTTACAAATCAGCTGTACTGCTTTGGTGACAACACTACCAACACATGGGTAGGAAGCCTTCCTCACATCTTCAAATGTGTGAAGACACATTCCACAGAGAATTCTGCAAGTTTCTGTTGCATTTGGATATAACACCCATCCCATGTGGTTAAACACCTCTGTCTCAATTGTTATAAACAATTTGTTTGCCTTTTGGATGTTTCTACTTTGTTCTTCTATGCTTGGGATTTTTTTTCTCTGAATTTGTTTACAGGACGTTGGCATCACTAACTGGCTGGGCCATCATTTATTGCCCATCCCTAATTGTCTTTGAGGGTGAAGTGGATTTGGAATCTCAGTCCATTTTGCGTGCCTGCCTTTCATCGATTTCTGCAGATGCACTATAGAAAGCATCCTTTCTGGAAGTATCACAGCTTGGTATGGCTTCTGCTCTGACCAAGACTGCAAGAAACTACAAAGGGTTGTTAACGTAGTCCAGCCCATTACACAAACCAATCTCCATTGACTCTGTCTACACTTCACGCTGCTCCAGAAAAGCAACCAGCATAATTAAGGATGCAATGCACCTTGGACATTCACTCTTCCACGACCCTTTTGGAAAAGTTACACAAGTCTGAGGTCACGTACCAACTGACTTGAACAGTTCTTCCCAGCTGCCATCAGACTTTTAAACAGACCTATCTAATATTAAGTTGATCTTGGTCTACACCCTCGTTATAACTGTAACACTACATTCTGCACTTTTTTCCCTTCTCTATGAATGGTATGTTTTGTCTGTATAGTGCGAAAGAAACTATTTTTCGTAAGACAATAATAAATCAAACAGTAAGGATGGCAGAGTTCCTTCCTTGAAGGACATTAATGAACCAGACCTATTTGACAATGCTTTCATTTGACCTTTAATGCCATATTTTTACTCAATTCAAATTTCATTATCTGCAATGGTGGGATTTGAACCCAGATCCAGGGAACATTGCTCTGGGTGTCTCAATTACTAGTCCAAGATCACTGTGCCACCAACATTTCCTCTTACTTTGTTTTGGGCCAAGGATATTTGTTAATAATCAAGGTGGGCATTCTCCGAGTGTAAGCTTGCACAGTGAAGGATAGCAGATGTCTGTCTATTGCTAACACAATCAGTGTCTTCATGTATGTGCTTTCCAGCAAAGCTAATGGGGCAGTAAATTGAGGGAGTAAATGACTACTCATGATTTACTGTAGAATTTAATCCAAGCCTCTGTTCTAAGAATAACTGTGTAATGATAGGAACTACCCATGGTGGCACAGTGGTTAGTACTGCTGCCCTGCAGTGCCAGGGTTCTGGGTTCAATTCTGTTTGTGTGGAGTTTACATTATTATCTCCATGCCTGTGGATTTCTTTTAGGTGATTAGATTGCCTCCCATATTCCAAGTGCATAAGTTAGATTAGCCATGCTAAATGTGTGGGGCTATGGGGATAAGGTGGAGAAGAGGGGCCTGGGTAAGATACTCAGTGCGGATCTGATGGGCCAAGTGGTTTCCTCCTGCAATAGAAGAAATCTCTAATTCTGTGATATGAAAAGTCAGGGAAAGGTAGAGGTTATTCAGTCATTAAAAGTTCAACCATACACTGCCTTCACAATTGAATTCTGAGCTCCAGCAATGCTTTTGTCAATACTGCTTCATCTGCTAGAGCATTACAGATGTCAAGAGAACTCTTGACAACCTTCAGAGAGAGAGACACTGAGCAAAAAGCACCATTTCTGAATTTTCCTTGTTGTAACCTCTTTGGTTCCCCAGCGTCAGAATTATGGAGTGCCCAAATGTGCCTGGGGAATTCCTCTTAGAGTTATAGAATCCCTATAGTGCAGGAGGAGGTCATTCAGCCCATTGAGTCTGCACCAATGACAATTCCATCCAGGCCCTATCCCCATGACCTGACATACTAACCTGCCAGGTACTAAAGAGTCAATTTAGCATAGCCAGTCCACCTAACCCTCAAATCTTGTGTGGGAGGAAACTGAACACCTGAAGGAAACCCACGCTGACATGAGAAGAATGTGCAAACTCCATAGTCATCCTAGTTCAGAATAGCACCAGGGACCCAGGTTCAGTGAGGCAGCAGTGCTAACCATTGTGCTGTGCCACATTCCCTTGTGAAGATTCACGAGTAAGCACTTACCCAGAACTGCAAACCTCTCTGGGATAATCAGTGCACTTGGAACCATCCAGGAATGTGATTTAAAGCATTAACTTTGGATAGTTCTGCTAGGCCTACACTCAGTTGTTATTTCTAAACAGTTAGAATTAAAACCTCTTCTAACTTCTGTGTACCACCCAGACTGAACCCCAACATTGGACTCTCCCCACATCGCGAGCCCCACCCCTGTGTACACTCCTATTTGGAAAGACCCATACCCACAGTATTTTCCACCCTCAATTCCCACATGTGTTCCCTCCCTGTGCACCAAACCCACGTAGGACTCTTACTTTTCCCTCAAACCGTTGGCCTGAGTATTATGCCCAACCAGGCTGGTGTAAAGGTTCTTTAACTCCACACAGACAGGTCTTGAAAGCTGCTAATGGCTGTGGATGTCTCTCTCCTGCAGGTGTTCACACTGGGACAGCTTCACGAGAGAGACAGAAGGAGGGATCACTGTTTATTCCTGAGCAGCAAACCACATTGAGTGTTTTCGAAGAGTGCTCTGACCCTTCATGGTTCTGTACCCTGGAATTACGTTCTGCTTTTTTAGTGACTTATCAGACAGGCGACAAGAGAGACTAGTCCAAGTTAATTCAAAAATAATTTATTCCAGAGTAACTTCAATCAAACTCAGTCAATGTAACACAGACACCATAATACTATGCTGTGGGGAAAAAAAAATTCTAATGGTACAACTTAAATTCTTAGCATTACATAATTTTATACAAAAAGAATTCTAGATCCCTCCTCAACTTTTATCTAATTGGGGATTTCTAAAGGCAGAGAGAACATACCACTCGTTGGGTCATTCTAAAAACAAAGGTCCTTTCTGCTGCTGAGAAAATCTGTCTTGTTTGTCTCTTACTTTTGCTGTTGATCTTCCTTGTTCCTTCCTCTGCCCATGAAGTTGTTGTCTGGCTGGACACCTGAATTCACTGCTTTCTAACTTTACACACCTCTCCTGCCCTTAACTGAACTCTTCACAGTTTCTGAATTAACTGCTGAAAAGTTGACCACCCCCTTTTTCTTGTCAAGAGTTCGATATTTTTAAAAGGCGGTTCCCTTGTGCAAATTTGCTGACACTCCACTCCCATTGTTCAGTTTCAGAACAATAGGTGAAAAGGATGAAACTGATATTGATTAATTTCGATAACAAAGAACTCAAACTGTTCTAGGAGGTATCTGATGGGCTGCAAAGTGTCCCAAGGTGGTTTTTAAGGAATACTAAGTATTTTTTCATTAGTGGAGACATTATTCCATGTAGCTGGGATAAAACTTGTTACTGTTTCCATTGTCTCTCTGTAGTTGGTCAGGGCCATTGACACCCCTCTACATAATCTTGTCAGCTAGCTTTGTCATGACTCCTGGCCCCCTCTGTTCACTGTCTTTGGGTAGCCTGGTGGTGTTGTATATTCTGATGTCTAGTTTGCAATAATTTTGCTTAAATGTAACCTTTAAAATAATACTGTCTTTAAATGTCTGTTTTTCCACTTAAAATTGACCATGTTGTATCATGTTTAACATAATGAGAGTTCATCCAAATGATGGATTTGTTCCATCTTACTTTGAATATCCCAGTCTCCCATCAAATCCCCAATCCTCTAACCCGACTAGACACTTCCACTGCCTCCACTCCCCACCGTTGACTACTAGCCTGGAGCAACCCACCTATCCTGAACACCACACCTGCCCAGCATGGCAGATACAGCTGTAAAAGAAATCCATGTCCTCCTTCATTAACTCTCTTAGACTACGAAGCTGTGTTTCAGAGACTGCAGCAGAGCCTGAATCTCACTAGGCCTGAGTCTGTAGAGCGGGTGAGGCTGGCACAGGAGACATTTGATGGGCATGGAGTGGCAATCTGACACCAAGTGCCACTTTGACAAAGTTATTGTATGATGTAATTCACTCCATGTTTTACATAAATTTCTCAAATAAAACACAGGTACTGCAATTGTACAGGGCATTGATGAGGCTGGAATATTATGTGCAGTTCTGGTGTCCTTGTCTGAGCTAGGATGCCCTTGCTATAGAGGGAGCACAGCAAAAATTTACCAGGCTGATTTCCAGGATGGTAGGTCTGTTATTTGAGGAAGACTAAGTCGATTAGGATTATATTCACTGGCGTTTAGAAGAGTGAGAGGAAATCTCATAGAAACTTATAACATAATTAAACAGAGTGGATTTAGAATGGTAGGGGAGTGTAGAACTGCTGGGGGTCAGAATTTGAGGATAAGGGGTAAACTTTTTAAGACTGATCTGAGGAGAACTTTCTTCCACCAGAGGGTGGTGAATGTGTGGAATTCACTATCACAAAGTAGTTGAGGTCAAAAACATATTTCAAGAAGAAATTAAATATAATTCTTGGGGCTAAAGGGTTCAAGGGAGATGGGAGGAAGTGTTGAAATGGAAATTTTCCTGCTTCTTGACTGCAACGGACATGGCAAAATTCATTCCGACCAAAAAAACTAGTCTTTGAGAGACTGCATGCAGTAGTAGCAGTAACTTGTGTTCGGGGAGCTATCGTTACAACTTGCTAATTCCTTTTCAAGTCCACGCTTACATTAAAGAATCAGTTCAGTATTTATACATAATGATTATCAGTTTGTGTGACCAGAGCTTGTTCAAGAATTCGATCAATAATAGCATTATAAGCAATGACATCAATCAGGTACAGCCTGCTGATCTCCCAGAACTCTCTTTCTCTTACCTTTTGATAGAATAAAAGAAGATTGGTGTCTTTGTCATCCCTGACCTTATCTTGTCTCACTCGTACAGCCCTAGATCACGTAGAGTCAGCCTTACAGAGATCTTGCAGAGATTAGGCATAGCTTGACCTTCTCTGGTCTTATTCATGTCTCAAGTTGTGCAGAGTCAGTCTTATCAAGTTTTACAGAGGTCTGGCATTTTGGAACAGCTTGGTCAGCTTTCCTTATTTCATACCAAATACTTGACCAATTTCTCATTATGCCACTATTTCATTCATACAACTTCACAGAAGGGGGGGAATCAGGATAGTGATCAGCCATGATCAAAATGAATGGCGAAGCAGACTCAAGGCCTCCTTCTGCTTCTAATTTCTATGCTTCTACATGAAGAGTAATTTAAATTACTTTTTAGTGTATTTATGAAATAGTCACAAGTACAATCAAGGTGGATTCATTAGCATTCTCACACCACAAAAATCATTTGACGTACTATATCTCTGAACTCTGGTCACCTTTTGTGCTCTTTAGTTTGAGGTAAATTTTGTTTATATTTCCTGGACAACATGGGTCCTACTCATTCCTTTAACTATATAGACAAGCCTGACTGAAGCTGTGATAAATAAAAGCTTTGATAATGTGATTTTTTTTTCTTCTGGATTTAACCAGTCCTCAATGTGCTGAGGAATGAAACATCTTTCACTTCAGTCAAACTGTGTTCTCTTCAAACACTTGGCAATCACATATTCTAATTAGGTAACATATAAACCCCTGTCAGCTCTGTACTAACTTTGATTTAATATTTATGGGATGTGGGCATTGCTGACATTATAGAAATCATAGAATCCCTATAGTGTAGAAGGAGGCCATTCAGCACACACGTCTGCACCGACCACAGTCCTACTCGAGCCCTATTCCTGTAATCCCACATTTACCCTGCTGATCCCCTGACATGAAGGAACAATTTAGGGCCAATCTATCTAACCTGCACATCTTTGGACTGGGGAAGGAAACTGGAGCATCCTGAGGAAACCCATCAATCACAGGGAGAACATACAGATCCCCTCCACAGACAGTCATCTGAGGCTGGAATTGAACCAGAGTTCCTGGCGCTGTGAGGAACTACTGTGCCACATTGCCAGCATTTATTGCCCATCCCTAATTGCCCTTGAACTGAGTGAAGTTTGTTTATCAGTGTCACAAGGAGGATTACGTTAACTGCAATGAAGCTACCGTGAAAATTCTGAGTGGTTTGCTCAGCCATTGAAGATCCTGTGGCTCTGGAGTCACATGTAGACTAGACCAGTGAGGATGACAGATTTCCTTCCTTAAAGGATATTAGTGAACCAGATGGGTTTTTACAATACTTTTTGTTGTTAGAGTTTTAATTCCAGATTTTTATTGAATCCAAATTTCATGGTGGAATTCAAACCCATGTCTCCTGGTGTTGTGAGGCACAGTAATCCCTCACAGCACCAGGAACTCAGGTTCAAATCCAGCCTCTGGTGACTGTGGGGAATCCATATGTCCTTCCTGTGTCTGATGGGTTTCCTCCAAATGCTCCAGTTTCCCCCCACAGTCCAAAGATGTGCAGGTTAGATGGATTGGCCATGCTAAATTGTTCCTTCATGTAAACCTGTAAAATTCCCTATCACAAAAGTCTGTGGAGACAAAATCACTGAATATATTTAAGAAGGAAGTAGATTTTGTGGACAGGGATTTTAAGCCTCATTCGTCCTGAAACTGTGAAATCCCATCTGAGGTCAACGGATCTTGGTCCACTCCTTGCTGAGTTTGTCTTTAAGACAAAGATAAGTAGGTTCCTGATCAATATGGAGATTGAGGATTATGGGGAGAAGGGAGGAAACTTGATTCAACCATGATTAAATAGCAGAGCAGACTTGATGGGCTGAATGGTCTAATTCTGTTTCTATATCTTAATGTGTTATGGTCTAATAGACTCTCCAAGGTGTCAAAGGTTGAGGAGAGCACAGGAGTGTGATATTAAGGTTGATAATCAGCTTATATCATGTTGGATGGTGGAGGAGGCTCGAAATTCTGAGTGGTCTGCTCCTGTTTTCTGTTTGATAAAATCTCTTGTGCATTGCCACTCTGGAGGTTCAGAGTACGATGCTTCTTGGTGCTGTTACTGATTAGTTGCCAGTGCTAGAGGTTTTAAATGGTTCACATTATGGTGTGGAAATAATGAATGCCAGTCCGGATTGATAAGCCGCAAGGTAATGGACAGCTGGCAGTGAACTACAGTGCTGTGTCATAATTCTGTCGAGTGGCTTTGTAGAGTCATAAACCTTCAAAACAAATTGTAAAGAACTGATCAAATTCACTGCCACCTTTCGATTAAAACCTATCAGTTCAGCAGGTTTGTAACAGGATTATTTGAGCCAAAATAATAATAAAATTCTTAACAAGTTTTGTGGCATGTTTCTGAGAGAGAGTTGGCAGAAGAATTTTACTGCTTGTTCTGTTGATGATTTTCATTAGGGATCTTCAATCTTTTTTAAGCCTTGTTGCTCAAGAGTAGAGTTAACATGCTGCGGATCCGTTTAGTCAATTTATAGTGAGCGTTCCAAAATTTAAGGAATTTTTTACACATTGTTCTAATATTCGCTTGGTCACAACTCTGTCAATCTCGAAGTCAAAATACCTGACTGGACTATAGTCTTTGTTATCTTTTTGAAGCAGTTTCCAGGTATAAACAGAATAGCAGATAAATCAATTTTATATCTAAAATACAATTTATTAAAATACAATTTAAATAAATAGCTAATTAATTTGAGGGACACGAGTGTTGTTGGCTGGCCAGCATGAATCGCTCATCTCTAGTGGCGGACAGCTGAGAGCCAACCACATGGTGGCACGGTAGCACAGTGGTTAGCACTGCTGCTTCACAGCTCCAGGGAGCTGGGTTCGATTCCCGGCTTGGGTCACTATCTGTGTAGAGTTTGCATGTTTTCCTCGTGTCTGCGTGGGTTTCCTCCGGCTGCTCTAGTTTCCTCCCACAGTCCAACGATTTGTGGATTAGGTTGATTGGACATGTTAAGGTTGCTCCTTGTTGTCCTGAGATGTGTAGGTTAGAGGGATTAGTGGGTAAATTATGTAGAGATATCAGAGTAGGGCCTGGGTGGGATTGTGGTTGGTGCAGACGCCATGGGCTGAATGGCCTCCTGTACTGTAGGGATTCAATGATCACTGGCTCTAGAGTTACATGTGGACCAGACTGAGTAAGGACGGCAGATTCCCTTTCCTAAAAGATATTAATGAACCCAGTTGTAAATCTAGTTGTGGACTTTTATAAGTCTGCAATGAATCAGTTATTAGTGATGATCTTTTAAGCTTTTAACAGACTAAATCTCAATAAAAATTGCATTAAAGTTGAGAAAATTGAATGGAAGTGGACAGCACAATGTTAATGGAAAGCATAACATTTAAATACAGTGAGAAAATAATTAGTTTACGTGAAAAAGCAGGAACGTAATGCAGATTTTAAATTCCATTAACTTTTCCCATTAGATACCGTATGTACCAAATTGTGAAAATTGAAAACATTTCCATGAGAATTCCGGTGCCATACCGGAAGAGAGGAATACATGGGGAGAACATGCAGATTCCACAAACAATCACCCAAGGCTGGAATTGAAGTTAATTTATTAATGGCATAAGTAGGCTTACATTAACACTGCAATGAAGTTACAGTGAAAAGCCCGTAGTCGCCACACTCCGCCTGGTCTGGTAACAAAATTTAAAACCAGGATGTTGATAATTTCCCCCAGTCCCCACGGCGCTCAGCGGCAAACAGTGTTCCTTTCTCACTCGGCTGCAAACGTGTTGTGCTGAGACTGAAGATCTTCCAGCCCTCTGAGCTAACAGTTCGTGGAGGTGGGATCTAACCCTGATTTGGGATGGCAGTCCTTGGCTGCTGCCACCTCATTTAAACTTTATTTATTAGTCTCACAAGTAAGCTTACATTGTAATGAAGTAATTGTAAAAATCCCCTTGTCGCCACATTCCGGCACCCGTTCAGGTTCACTGAGGGAGAATTTAGCATGGCCAATGCATGTAACAACGTCATTCGGGCTGTGGGAAGAAACCCACATGCACATGGGGAGAACATGCAGAGGCTGCACAGATAGTGACTCAACCTGGAAATCGAACCCGAGTGCCTGGCGCTGTGAGGCAGCAGCGTTAACCACTGTGTCACCCACAAATAAAAGCCCATCACACTCCTGTATTTTATTTACCATCCCTTCATACTCTAGAAACACGATTCTAAAACAGCTTAGGGAAACAGATCAGCTGGAATCATCTCACAGAAACGAGAATAAAGTGTGTACATACTGAGATTCCCCAGGCACCATTTTGGTATCACCCAGCTACGAATGATGGGTATCAAACTGATGACCCAAAAGCTGATAAGCAAATGGATTGAACTGGTGGCAAGGGAGGGATACCTCAACGTTGCACATTGTAGCACTTCCCCTGGAATGCCTCAGGCAAAGAACTTAGTTCCGTTAGAAGTCTGAAGTTCAAAGTCACTCAAGGAACTGTCATTACTTATCTGCCCAAGGAAGAACACATTAATTACTGTTAGTTTGAGGCTGGCATTCTTTGCAAAGTATGGTACAGTCCCTTGGAGCTATTGCTGTAAAAATTTAATCCCCAAAAAAAAGCCTTCAAAGGCATCAACATTCAAAATGACACAGATGTGCAGTCACTCTGACGATAGACTTTAGAGATAAGAAGAAGGATTGAACAACCACTACTTGTTCCACGCTTTCTTGTGTAAACTCATTTAAGTCCAATACCTTGTAAGTAAATTAAGTCACTTTATAAAAAGCAAATTACTGCGGATGCTGGAATCTGAATCTAAAAAGGAGAACGCTGGAAAATCTTAGATCTGTCAACATCTGCAACAACAGAAAAGAGCTGACGTTTCGAGTCCAGGTGACCTTTGGTCAAAGCTAAAAGGCAGAGAAGGTGGGAGATATTTATACTGCAGGGGGAAGGAATGAAGGATGAGATGTAGCCACAGAAACCAGGATGGCTGTCCACAGAGAATAAAGAGTATGAGTGTAAAACGGCAGATGCTAAGATGAAGGTATAGAGGGAGGTGCGGGGAATGGATGGGAAAGAGGTAAGATTTAGAAAAGAAGCAAAGGGAGACAAAAGGTAAAGAAAGAGGGATAAAACAGGGAGAAAGAGTGGGAGGGGGAAATAATGAAAAAAGACTGAAATAAAATGTGGAGAACAGTAGAAAATTCAATAAAATAGAATGAAAGCAAAGGGGTTGAGATGGGATTGAATTTAACAACTTCAGATGATTCACTCTATGTTGAGACCAAAAGGCTGTAATGTTCTGAGCTGGAAGATGAGATGCTGTTCCACATACCCCATAAAGAGAGAAGCATTGCTCGAACCCACACAGGTATCTATTGCTACTCCTATGATTTGGAGAAAGTGAGATGAGTTGAAGGTGAAGTTGTTGAGGGACAGAATGAGTTCAGCCAGGTGGAGGAGAGTAGTAGTGGTTGGGAATTGTTCAGGCTTCTTTTCAAGGAAGAAGTGATGAGCTCTCAGGCTGTGCTGGTGTGTGGGATGGAGGTGTAGAGAGATTGCACATCCAAGGTGAATAGAAAGTGGTTAGAGTCAGCGAACTGGAAGCTCTCAGTATGATACAGGGAATCAGAAAGTTCCTGGATGTAGGTGGGGACAGAGTGACCAGGGGAGAGAGAATGGAGTCAAGGTAAGAAGAAATAAGTTCAGTCGGGCAGGAGCACAGTGACACAATGGACCTATCAGGACACTCCTTTTTGTGGATTTTGGGAAGTAGGTAGAAGCAGGTTGTCTGGAATTGGGAGATGAGAAGATTGCAAACTGTGGAGGGGAAGACATCTGGAGGAAATGAGGTTGGTGACAGTATTGGATATAATGGTTTGATATTCAGCGATATGGTCATGACGCAGGGGGGGAGGTAGGAGAAAGTACCTGAGAGTTGATACTCAGCCTCTGTGAGGTAGAGGTCTGTCCACCAGATGACAACAGCAGCCCCTTTGTCATCAAACCTTTTGTCAACAATGTCAGGGTTAGACCTGAGGGAGCGAAGGGTGGAAAGTTCAGAAGGAGAGAGGTTGGAATGGGTGAAGGAGGCAGAAAAACGGAGATGGCCAATCTCCCACTGACAGTTCCTAATGAAAAGATCGAGGGCAAGTAATTGTCCCGGTGGGGGTATCCAATTGGAGGTAGAATGTTGGAGGCATGTAAAAGGAATTGTGGAATGGGGGAAAGACTTTTGCCTAAAGAAGTGGGAACGGAGGCGAAGGTAACGGAAGAAGAGCTCAACATCCTGTTGAGGCTGGAATTCATTGAGGTGGGGAATGTAAGGATACAAAGCTAAGTCCTTTGCTGAGGACAGCACACTCGGCCTCAGAGAGGAAGGTCGAAGGATTTGGTGAAGATACAGCAAGGGCTACGGCTAGAAGAGATGGAGTTTGAGGGATTGGGACTGGTGGAGGGCCTGGGTAGGCAATGGTGTTTGGAGGGATTGGGACTGGAGAGGGGCTTATCTTTCACTCAGTAACCAGATTGAGTACTTGACAATTATGGAATTCTGCAGTTTTATTAAGGAGGAAAGCCACACAGGAGTGTCAGTGACTCATCCTGTCTTGAAAACACACTGTGACGATAAGGAAGTCTACAATTCTGATCACAATGGTTATGCTGGGAAGTCTAGCACACTTGCATTGATAATCAAATGCTGAATGTAGATATGGTGATAACTCAGAGGGTGAAATTTTTCCAACCCACCAACCACGAGAGTCATAGTGGGTGGGACAGGCAGACCATGCCAAGATCCCTTGACCTTTGGTAGGATTTTCTGCTCTTAGGGCAAGTATGGCTGGAAAATCCCCCATAATTGCATTCATTGAGTATAAAAATACATGTGGTGGCACAGTGGTCAGCACAGGGAACCTTGGGTAACTGTCCATGTGAAGTTTGCACTTTCTCCCTATGTCTTAGAATCCCTATAATGCGGAAGGAGGCATTCAACCCATTCAACCACAGTCCCGCCCAGGTCCTATCCCTGTAATCTTACATATTCACCTTGCAAATCCCCTGACACTAGAGTCAACTTAACATGGCCAATTAACCTAAGCCAAGCATCTGCGTGGGTTTCCCTCGGGTGCTCCCATTTCCCCCCACAGTCCAAAGATATGCAGGTTAGGTGGATTGTTCATGCTAAATTGCTCCTTAGTGTCCAATTATGTGCAGGTTAGCTTGATTGCCAAATGTTAAAATTGCCCGTTAATGTTCCAGTTAGATGTGAGGTTAGGGGATAGTGTCTGGATGAAGAGTCAGTGCAATCTTGACCAGAAATGGCCTGCTCCTGTTTCTATAACTCTGAGATTATAATGATATACAGAATCCAGCCCAACCACTTAAACACCATAAGTAAATATTCCCAAGAACGTTTGCCCCCTTTTCACCCTCCTCAGCTCTATCCCTTTTTTGCCCATTTTTCCATCTGTTAGGTCAGATTCGAGGGAATGTTTATTCCGTTATTGTCCTATGCTCAAGCCACTTTAAGATAGGAAACTTGCACTGTTCCATCGTGCTGACATCCTTTAAGTTAATGGTCACAGATTAATGAAAGGGCTGAATCGCAGAAACAAATGGATTGCAATATTTTGTCTCATCAACAAAATTGAGACTTTTTTAAATGCTTCATCACATGTCACAGCAATGGTTGCCACATTGTGACTTATTGCAATATTATTTAGATGTATTGTCAGGTGCATTGGAGCTATCAGTTGTTAGATTCGTTGCAAAGCAGCATACAATGAATATACTTGTTGCCCATGATTGATGAATCACAATGTAACTCATACTTCAATTGATTTCTTCATGGGACAGGCATCACAAAGTGTGTTGTACTGAGCCTTGCAATGAAAATACTCTTAGCTCTGAAGCATGTGCTGATTTTGGCCAACACAATATTGGGGAGGATTTATCAAAGCTCCTTACTAAGCGTCAAACTACAAACCCCTGATTTAAGAGCCAACAAAAATCCTTGTTAGAAAACAATTAGCTGGAAATTTCACCAGGGGCCCACTAGCTTGGGTGAAAAATGGCTGAAAACAGCAGCTACACGCAGAGATGGAGAGTTGAATATGTCTCCCTGCTCCTCGCCACACCACTAACCCCTCCAACGGGGAGGCAGGAAGGCTGACAAAATGGCCTGGGAAAGCTTCAGGAGACTTTGCCTGATTTCTTCCTAACACCATGTTATTTTCCTGCTCTCTGTGTGGCTACCGGGAGCCCAATTGACAAAGTGGCCAAAAATGCCTCCTTCTGAATGTGCAGGTATTTTCCCCCAGAGTTGGAGAAGCCTGTGGCTGTGTGGAAACATGGCAAAACCTGATGCCTTTTTAGCAGGTTCAGGGAAGTGAGTGGATGGGTGCACACCATTTTCAGCACTTCATAGCGCAATGGTTAGTCCCATAGCGTAATGATGTAGAGATGCCAGCGTTGGACTGGGGTAAACTCAGTAAAGTTTTACAATACCAATTTTAAATCCAACCAATTTATTTGATGGTAAATCAGCGAGCTTTCGACTTTTTCGTCTTCGTCAGGCAAATGAAGTGTTCTGGTCTGCAATAGCACACATAAGCACAGACAGTCACAGATTGCTGATTAGAATGCGAACCCTTACATCTAACCTGCTATTCAAGCATTAAAGTGGCTGACAATGTGTGTGAAGGGAATCCTGAACATTGGTTAGAGAATTGTGTATTTTCTCCAGACAGCACAGTAAGTGAGGTTTTTTGCTAACCCAGGCAAGTCATGGGGGGTTACAGATAGTGTGTCATGAAGCCAAGATCCCTGTTGAGACCATCCTTGTGTACGGAACTTGGCTATCAGTCTCTGCTCAGCAACTCTGCGCTGTCGTGTGTCACGAAGGCCCCCTTGAAGAACATTTACCCAAAGGTTGGAGGCCGAATGCCCATGACTGCTGAAATGTTCGCCCACAGGAAGGGAACTGTTTTGCCTGGTGATTGTTGAGCGATGCTCATTCATCCGCTGTCGTAGTGTCTGCATGGTCTCCCCAATGTACCATTCTTCGGGACATCCTTTCTTGCAACGTATTAAGTAGACAATGTATTAAGTAGTCCCATAGCAGCAGGGCTTCTGTTAGGGGGCTGTTATGATGCTTTTCTTGTTGTATTTAATATCATCATTCCCCTCAAATAGCCTGACAAAGTTGCAGAGCAATTTCAAGATGAATTTCTTAAAAGGAGACAGCTATTAAACTCTTCATTCAGACCAGAGTGAAAAATTCAGAAGTGCAGAAGCAATTATAGTTTCAACTTTGATTACAAATAAAAAGCGTACGCCAATAAAAGAATAGGAATTGTCTCCATCCAATCAAAATTATTAAGATTATATCTCACAAAAGCATTGTTTTTAAAAAAATCAATCACAATCACCTTACGTTTGTTTAATTATAATATCCCATTGGGATGAAGTTTTTAATTACCTCTTGAGTATTGTTTTCCAGTACCTTTTTAATATTCCATATTAAATGTCTGAATATGAGAACATGAAACAACTTCCTTGTCTAAAAGGCCTTTTCCCATCTTTCTCTCTTCCTTATCTGAAGATCCGTTATCCGGAACTAGCTGCATACAATCCTGTAGTTAAACATTGTATGTATGGGCTTTTGTGATTTGTTCTGTTAACCAGTTTTATTGCACATAGTTATTAATGAGTGCTGTTTTCCTCCATAATTATTAGTGTCGATATTAAAATCCACCTCAGTGCCCAATATCCCCTTCACCACCAATTACCAGGGTCTGATTTCCTCAGCTGCTCCTGCCTGGTTTTGGGGTTTCCTGGTTATTCTACACTTATGGCAAATCCATGAAATTAAATTAACAAAAATATTGGACATAATTTAAAGAAAAACCTCTTGAAGGGATGCTGCGTGAAATGAACACAAATTACAAACAAAATGTAAATAAAATGATTGATAATTTAGCTCAGTCCGCGCGGTGCCCAGTAGGCATGGAAGACCTCAATCGAACCAGTGGAAACAAAACTAAAGAATAAAACCAGTACAGCACAAGAACAGGTCTAAGTCGACCATAATGCCTGCCTAAAGTAAAACCATTCACATTTAGAGTCGGTATCCTTCCATTCCCATCCTATTCATGTATTTGTCTGGTTGCCCCTGAAATGCCATTATTGTACCTGCTCTCACCACCTCCCCAGGCAATGCGTTCCAGATATTTACCACCCTTTATGTAAAAAAAAAACTTACCTCCTCTAAGCTTTTCCCCATGGACCTTAATCTTATGTTCCCAGTACTTGACTTTTCTGCCCTAGGAAAGAGCATCTCCATTCTATCTGTGCCATTCATCTTGTAAACCTCTATCAGGAGACCGTGTGAACAAAGACACCCGGCTGCAAACACAGCTATGGTGAAGGGGTGGACTGTTGGTTCGATTGACTTCCTCGATCGCTTGTTGCCTGGACCTGTTGATGGCAGGTTAAACCAGGCTCAGGAACGTGTGGTGCCCGCTTACGATGAATACTAATCAGCAATGGCTGCCGCTCACAACATTGGCTGTTGAGGCTGAGGATCCGCTGGCTCTCTGAGCCAATAGTTCTTTCATAGAATCATAGAAACTCTCCTGTACAGAAAGAGGCCATTCGGCCCATCGAGTCTGCACTGACCGCTATCCAACCCAGGCCTTACCCTCATATATTTTATCCATTATTTCCCTTTAGCCTATGCATCTTAAGACACTAAGAGGCAATTTTTAGCATGGCCACTAACTATGAATGGATAGAGAGAACTTTTTTTTTATTGGTATATGCTAATTATTTGTAATTAAAGTTGAGACTATAATTATGTATTTCTGAATTTTTCACTGGTCAGAATGACTTCATTCAGTGTTTTATATTAATAATCTAACTCTCATTTTTGGACTCAGGAATTCTGGGGGTCCAATCCTGATTGGAATGGAAGCTCCTGGATGCAGCTACCCAATTTAAAGTTTGTTTATTAGTGTCACAAATAGGCTTATGTGAGCTCTGAAATGAGGTTGCTGTGAAAATCCCCGATTTGCCACATTCCTTCGCCTGTTTGCGTACAATTTAGCATGGCCAATGCGCCTAACCAACATGACTTTTGGATTGTGGGAGGAAACCAGACCACCCAGAGGAAACCCATGCAGACACGGGGAGAACATGCAGACTCCACACAGACAGTGGCCCAAGCCGGGAAGTGAACCACGGGTTCCTGATGCTGTGAGGCAGCAGTGCTAACCATTGTGCCATCATGAATATACCTCACAGTCTTCTCTTTGACCTAATTTTGGCCTCAAGTCCAGGGTTACTGCCACCATAGTAGCTATGGTTATTCAGACACATTCATAGAACGTAGAACATTACGGCGCAGTACAGGCCCTTCGGCCCTCAATGTTGCGCCGACCAGTGGACCCTCTAACCTAAACTATTCCAATATCATCCATATGCCTATCCACCGAACATTTGAATGCCCCCAAAGTAGGCGAGTCCACAACTGCTGCAGGCAGGGCATTCCACGCCCTCACCACCTCTGTGTAAAGAACCTGCCTCTGACATCTGTCCTATAACTACCACCTCTTAATTTAAAGTTATGTCCCCTTGTGTTGGTCATCACCATCCGAGGAAAAAGGCTCTCACTATCCACCCTATCCAATCCCTTGATCATCTTATACGCCTCAATTAGGTCACCGCGTAACCTTCTCTCTAATGAAAATAACCTCAGGTCCCTCAGCCTTTCCTCATAAGGCCTTCCCACCATACCAGGCAACATCCTGGTAAACCTCCTCTGCACCCTTTCCAATGCTTCCACATCTTTCTTATAATGCGGCGACCAGAACTGTACGCAATACTCCAAGTGCGGCCGCACCAGAGTTTTGTACAGTTGTAACATAACCTCACGGCTCCTAAATTCAATCCCTCTACCAATAAAAGCTAACACACCGTACGCCTTCTTAACAACTTTATCAACCTGGGTGCCAACTTTCAAAGAGCTATGTACTTGTACCCCAAGATCCCTCTGCTCGACAACACTATTAAGGGTCCTTCCATTAGCCCTATATTTCATATGCCTGTTATTCCTACCAAAGTGAATCACCTCACACTTATCCGTATTGAATTCCATTTGCCACCTCACGGCCCAGCTCTGCAACCTATCTATGTCCCTCTGCAAACTGTAACATCCATCCTCGCTGTCTACAACTCCCCCCACTTTGGTATCGTCAGCAAATTTACTAATCCAACCCTCTACACCCTCATCTAGGTCATTTATAAAAATGACAAACAGCAGTGGCCCTAAAACAGATCCTTGAGGTACACCACTTGTAACTGCACTCCAGGTTGAATATTTCCCATCAACCACCACCCTCTGTCTTCTATCAGCTAGCCAATTCCTAATCCAAACTGCTAAATCACCTTCAATCCCATGCATCTGCACTTTCTGCAGTAGCCTACCATGGGGAACCTTATCAAACGCTTTGCTAAAATCCATATACACTACATCAACTGCCTTACCCTTATCTACCTCTTTGGTCACCTCCTCAAAAAACTCAATAAGGTTTGTGAGGCACGACCTACCCTTCACAAAACCGTGCTGACTATCCCTAATCAATTTATTTCTCTCTAGATGCTTATAAATCCTATCCCTTATAATTCTTTCCAAGACCTTGCCCACAACAGAAGTCAGGCTCACCAGTCTATAATTTCCAGGATGGTCCCTACTCCCCTTTTTTGAACAAAGGGACAACACTTGCCATCCTCCAGTCTTCCGGCACTATACCTATAGCTAACGACAACATGAAGATCAAAGCCAAAGGCTCTGCAATCTCCTCTCGCCTCCCAGAGAATCCTGCGGTAAATCCCATCTGGCCCAGGGGACTTATCAATTTTCATACCCTCAAGATTCGCTAACACCTCCTCCTTATGAACCTCAATCCTGCCCAGTCTACAACCTGGTATTGCAATATTCTCCCCGATAACATTGTCTTTCTCCTGCGTGAATGCTGAAGAAAAATACTCATTCAGTGTCTCTCCTATCTCCTCAGGCTCCACGCGCAACTTCCCATTGCTATCTCTGACTGGCCCTAATCTTGCCCTAACCAATCTTTTATTATTTATATACCTGTAAAAAGCTTTAGGATTCTCCTTAATCCTATCTGCCAAAGGATAGGATCAGAGCAGCTTTTGATGGCTGTGCTTTCCACAATTGAAATTATTGTCGAAACTCCAGCCCCTAATCACCTCGGTAATCTGATAGAATCCCTACAGTACAGAAGGAGGCCATTCAGCCCATCTAACCTGCACCAACATTAACCCCATCCAGGCATTACTCCATAATTCCATATATTTACCCTTTTAAATGGCAATTTAGCATGGCCAATCCACCTAACCTGATGTGTTTGGATTGTAGAAGGAAACTGGAGGAAACCCATGCAGGGAGAATGTGCAATCTTCACACAGACACTCACCCAAGGCTGAAGTTGAACTTGGGTCCCTGACGTTGTTAGGCAGCAGTGCTACCCACTGTGCCACCCTCTGTCACCATGCACCCTCAATAATGTGCACCTTGGATTTTGCCCTCAGCGTGCTGTTCTCATGTTTGTCTGATCTTTTCTTGATCTGTTTCTTGATCTGTGTTTCCCTCATCCAGTTTAACTCAAAGTTTGACACTGAGAAGAATATTACCTCTGCCTATTTAGTGGACACTGGGTGGGTTGTTGAAACAGAGTGCTTACCTACCAATATTCAAAAACAATCCTCTTCTCCTCCATGTTAACTTACTTTTCTGTGTAGGCAGCTAAAGCTCTCAACTGCATGCAACAAGGTTATTCTTGTTCCCTCTGGACCCCTGCAGTGAAAATAAGTAATAATTCCCACCTGATTGGGCCTCTTCTGGCCCCTTCCTTCCCCCCGTTTTCATCACATGGAGAGCGGAGCAATTCAGTCAAAACCGGATTCCCATCACCAATGGCTGTTACTGTGCACTGAAGGAAAGGGCCACTCCTGCAGCTTACAGATAAGTGGACTTCATCTCATGATCTGGAACTTCTGGGGTGGTATGGTGGCACATTGGACAGCATTGTTATCTTTCAACGCCAGGGACATGGGTTCGATTCCCGGCTTGGGTCACTCTGTGCAGAGTTTGCACATTCTCCCTGTGTCTGCGTGGGTTTCCTCTGGTGTTCCGATTTGCTCCCACAGTCTGAAAGATGTGCTAGTTAGGTGCACTTGTCGTACTAAATTCTCCCTCGGTGTACCCGAACAGGTGCCAGAGTGTAGCAACTAGGGGATTTTCACAACTTTGCTGCAGTGTAAATGTAAGCCTACTTCTGACACTAATAAATGAATAACTTTAAACTTTGGTCTGAGTAAAATCACAAGCTTTAAGTTTTTAAAGCTTATATATTAGTTATTAGCTTACTTGTTTACAAGTAGGCTTACATTAACACTGCAATGAAATTACTGTGAAAATCCCCCAGTCACCACAGTTGGCGCTTGGTTAGGTTACCTAACCAGCACACCTTTCAAAGTGAGGGGGAACAGGAGCACCCAGAGGAACCCCATGCAGACATGGGGAGAGTGCAGACTCTGCACAGAGAATGACCTAGGCTACGGATAGAACCCGGGTCCCTCGCGCTGTGAGGCAGCAGTGCTAACCACTGTGCCTCTGTATTGCCCGTTGAAAACCGCACTGGCTGCTTCCTATTTGCTTAATAAGACAGCTTGTAGTCCACAAAGTCCATAGGGAGATCTATTGATGATTCCATGTAGTCTTCATGGCCATTGTAACAGTGAGAAAATCACAGTATGTTCTCTGTACAAGCCACTAGTTAAGCTGCACTTACAGTCCAACGATGCTATCAGATGCTGACGTGCAAATTTAAAGGAGGAACTGTCCGCTTTAAGGCGCGTGTTTTTTGCTTAGAAGCAGCAGGTTAGTGCAGAAGATGAAAGGATAGGTTAAAGATATTGGCAAGTAAATAATCTCTCTTAATTGTCTATCCAGGGTTCACAATGTTGGGAGAATTAAATCTCCCTATTAGGTCAATAGTTAAGACCAGATTAGATAAAAGCAAGTAAGTAAATTTACCATGGTCCCAGATGGCCATAGGCTGTTCACGTTCATTTGGCAGTAAGGATACTCCAGTAGCAAGTTATAAAAGAACTAACTTCACAAAGTAAATCAAAGCAAAGGTTTAACAAAGAAACTTCATTACTCCACCCCTTGGGCCACATACTGGGCCCCACAATTCCTGTCTGTTTCTATTTCATGGAATCATACAATTCCTACAATGTAGGAGGAGATCATTTGGCCCATCAAGTCTGCACCGACCACGTTCCCATCCAGGCCCCATCCCCATAATCCCATGCGTTTACCCTAGCTAGTCACCCTGACACTAAGAGGCAATTTAACATGGTCGATCCACCTAACCTGCACATCTTTGGATTGTGGAAGGGAACCGGGGCATCCGGAGGAATCCTCACACAGACATTTATAGATCAGTTGCTCCGCTGACCACCACATCATTTTGTTATTTGGTTACATTGTCTTTTGGGTCAGCTGACCAGATGTTACCGTTGGTTACATTGGGCAGAAGTTTCCCATCCTGCCCCGCCTCCACAGGAATTGGACACGGGCTATTCAAATGTCTGTTGACCTCAGGCAGGATTTTCCAGTCTGAGGGAAGAACGTGACTGGAAAACTCTCTCCATTTATGACAGCTCTCAGCTTTGAGGTCGAGAACTCACTGATGGTGATTTAATCTGAGGGTCATCGCACCTCGGGCGAGGGGTAAGATTGGGAAGACTTCATGAATAACCTCAGCCGGTCCGGGAACCTGCACTGTTGATATTGCTCTGCATCACTAACTAACCGTCCAGCCAACTGAACTAAACTGACCCCCTAGGTGAAGATCAGGGATATAGGAACATGTTGGGTAAATGTAGCCACAACTGTATGCATGTGTGTGGGGGAGGGGGGTGCATAACCCAGTCTTAGCCTACTGGGCTGCGTGACTTCCTCATACTTTATAATTTCTATATATTTTAGTGATTGGTCAGACACATTTTCTGAGATTTATCAGAAGCATGTGACAGCTGAACAGTGTGATGAATTAATAGAATATTTGTACTGTAAGCCCCGAACAATTATTCCCCTCTGGTGTCAGCGAAGAGGCTACTGCAGGAATACTGTTGGCACCATTTAGAGTCTGAAGATTGTAACAATTAGTCAGCAATATCCAAAGTCATTTTGGAAATTACATTTCGATGGGAAGTACGTCTGGCTGTATTAATCCCACCTCTCTTTGTGGATGGTGCAGAATCAATGGGCCAGATGGCCTTCCGCACTGTAGGATTCTATGATTCCTTGTATTACCAATAGAGAAATCAGAAGCCTCTCCTGCCACTGGGGACTTCTGATGTGGAAATGCCAGAGTTGGACTGGGGTAAACACAGTAAAATGTCTCACAACACCAGGTTAAAGTCCACAAGTAATCTGGTCCTTCAGGCCACTGACCCTTCATCAGGTGAGTGGAGAGGATTGAACTGTGATGAAGAGTCAGAGGCCTGAAAGACCAGATAAACCTGTTGGACTTTAATCTAGTGTTGTGAGACTTCTTACTGTGTTTAACCCCAGTCCAACACCAGCATCTCCACATCATGACTACCATCAACACTTCAAACTGCCAGCTCCGAGTGGGAGAGGTCTAACTCTCCACTCACCTGATGAAGGGTCAGAGGCCCAAAAGACCAGATAAACCTGTTGGAGTTTAACCTGGTGTTGTGAGACTTCTTACTGGACTTGCCCAGTTTTCCACTATTACCAAATCCACTTGCAAGTCCCCCAGCCACTAATGGAAGCATCATTTGATGCCATTTTAATTTGGGATCTCAAGACATTATTTATGCTACTCGATGTAACTTACTGGATCACTTATTTCTTAACGTTGCAAATGACTTTGAATAATCAGCGACTTGTGGGTGGAAATTCTCAACTCGTTGTAAAATTTCCCAGGCGAACGTGAAAAGATTATTCAATTGCATGCGTTGTTATTGATGTTGTTTCCTCCAACTCTTCCCAGGAGCCTCTTCTGTACTTGCCTAGAATCCACGTGACTGTTTTAACAGGATGGTTGCATTTATGGGCAGATTTGCCCTCTGCGCCATCCCTCCAGCTGTGCAAAACACGCTGCAAATCAATTTTGTTGGGGATGGGGGAGCTTCTTACGGTGCACATTCGCTGATGTGCAGATAGACCATAATTTCAGCATGACATTTTTATTACTACCCTGCCAGCACTCGGGACTCTTTCAGCCCCAGCAATGCTTTTCAATAGGATTTTGCTACTCATTAAACTTGTGATGTATGGGTTATCATATTTGCCGTACGATGCAAGACATTTGCAAATATTAATCAAATGATCCTTTGGAAATAGGCTTGAGGTTTTAGACTGTCGGCTACCACGACTCGTACACTGATAGCCAGAACCAGGTGTAGAGTTTCAAATGGGTTTGGCAAACCTACGGTTCCACAAAGCAAACTTGCTATATATACTCTTTCATAAGAAATAAGAACGTAAGAAATAGGAGCAGGAATAGGCCATCTAGCCCCTCGAGCTTGCTGCGCCATTTAATAAACTGGACCGTGTGCCTCTTTAAAGGGCATTTGGCTACGTTCCCAGCAGTTCTAAAGTTTCCTCAGATAATCTCTGTAATGATCTGAGAGACCCATCAGGTGGCCTCTTGAAGTATGAGCTCCCTGTTTGAGGTAACGATTACCTACCCGATCAAGAAATCCCACTTGTGTATAAATTGAAGAGTGTCAGCTCTACTGACCCTCTAGACTCTGGCTTTGCACCTGAGACACTCTTAGGCATGAAATAGAGTTTGTAAACAAAGGGCATCTGGTCTCTGAGGAGTTATTTCAGCCCTCACTTTATCTGGAAGACATTTGGAATAAAGGCCATGCAAATTCTTGGAGGAATGGGTGGAATATCAATGGAGGGTGACTAACGGAGGTACAGTGGAGAGAGATGTGCCCTCCTGCTCCTCTTAGCTGGGCAGATACACATTCCACCATATTAAGAAAAAGCTGAATTTTCCGTGGTGTTGTTGACAAGGCCATAGCAATTGTTGATGAATCCTTGGTGGAGTAAACTTGATACTCCACTGCCCAATTAGGCAGTATCATCCTAAAAGGAGTGCTAGATGTTAGAATGTAACCAGTGACCAATAGGAACAAGATGTAAATGTCAGCTGACCCAGTAAAACATGGAACCAATCACAGAGTGATGTAATAGTTAGCTGACCAACGGATTCATTATAAATAAGGAACTGTGTAGGATTATGGGAAGTTTGGAGTGGCCCAGGCAAAGCCCCAAGTTTGGCTAGCACGAGGGGACACAGCTTTAAATTAAGGGGTGATAGTTATAGGACGGATATCAGAGGCAGGTTCTTTACCCAAAGGGTGGTTCGGGAGTGGAATGCCCTGCCTGCAGCGGTTGTAGATGCGCCAAGTTTGGTGGCGTTTAAGAGGTTAGTTGATAAGTATATGGAAGAGAAGAGAATGGTTTAGTTTGGAGGGGCATTGCTTCTTATATTGGTCGGCGCAACATCGAAGGCCGAAGGGCCTGTTCTGTGCTGTAATGTTCTATGTTCTATGTAATGATGTTTCTTTATGAAACACTTCCTTTGATTTCTAAGTTGGAATATGTTTTGGTTCATTAGTTGCATTTTGAAGAGTTCCTTCTGAAGAAACATTGGAGAGTTCAGTAACATTTGTCTAAAAGCTTCATCTGAAAGATTGCCTAATTCAGTTTAAGATTGGACGACTTCCTGATATTATTGGAGTTCAGGATATTTGTTCTCAAACATAGCCCTCATTACATCCATGTTACAGTTGGAGTCTAGTTTTATCCCACATCAATCTGTTTTGGTGATTCTTTTGAGGGAGAAAGGGAGAATAATTCCCATAACTTTAATGTCTCAAATTACAATGTTGAAGAAGTTCTCAAGAATATTTATACTCAATGCCAGGAATCTGGGTTCGATTCCTTGGAGGTCACTGTGCAGAGTCTACATGTTCTCCCCGTGTCTACGTGGGTTTCCTCTGGGTATTCTGGTTTCCTTGTATATTCCAGTGATGTGCAGGTTAGATGGATTGGCTATCCTAGATTGCCCCTTAGTGTCTGGGGGATTAGCAGGGGAAAATACATAGGGTTACAAGGATAGGGCCTGGGTGGGATTGTTGTTGATGCAGTCTCGATGAGCTGAATGGCCTCCTGCATTGTAGGGACTCTGATTCTATTATCTGTACTGACTTCCTGACATAGTATATTACCCAGAAAGGTTCAGCCATCCCCCGGCAACCCTACCCCTATCCCCATTACCCCATGCATTCATCACTGCCAATCCCCATAACCTGCACATCTTGGGACACTAAGGGGCAATTTCGTGATGCATTTTGGTAGAACTAATGTAGGGGGGGGCTATACAATAAATGCCAGAATCATCAAGAGGGACCTGGTATGCAAGTTCACAGATCCTTGAAGGTGGCATCACAGGTGAAGAAGGCATATGGCAAGCTTGCCTTTATAGGACGAGGTATAGAGTATAAAAACTGGCATCTGATGTTACACTGTATAGAACATTGGTTTGGCCACATTTGAAATACTGCATCCAGTTCTGGTCGCCACACTACTGGAAGGATATGGAAGCTTTGGGGAGAGTACAGGAAAGGTTTACCAGGATGTTGCCTGGTATGGAGAGTCTTAGCTATGTGGAGAGATTGGGTAAACTGGGGTTGTTCTCCCTGGAAAGACAGAGAATGAGGCGAGACCTAGTAGAGATGTATAAAATAGGGTGAACAGTGGGAAGCTTTTTCCCAGGTCAGAGGTGACGATCACGTGGGGTCACAGGTTCAAGGTGAAGGGGGGAAGGTTTAACTCAGATATCAGAGGGACGTATTACACAGAGGGTGGTGGGGGCCTTCAATGCACTGCCAAGCAGGGTGGTGGAGTTGGATACGCTGGGATTGTTTAAGACTTATCTGGATAGTCACATAAGCAGACTAGGAACGGAGGGATACAAATGAATGGTCTAGTTGGACCAATGAGCGGCACAGGCTTGGAGTGCCCAATGGCCTGTTTTGTGTGCTGTATTGTTGTTTGCCAATCCACCTAACCTGCACATCTCTTAGACTGTGGGAGGAAATTCGAGCATCCGGAGGAAACCCACGCTAAAACGGGATGTACTTGCCAACTCCAGAGACAGTTCCCAAGGCCAGAATTGAATCCAGGTCCTTGGCACCATGAGACAACAATGCTTGTCATAGTGCCATCCAGACTATCTGCTGTACCAACTTTTAATTACCAAACAAATTTATTGACCAGACAGTGAGCAAGCGAATAGATAGCAACAAACATTTTTGTAGAAGTTAAAAGTTGACAGTTCCTCATGTAATGGAAAATAATGAACAGTTTTGCCGCAATGAGCTGAGCACAGTTTTCCAATCTATTGAAATTGTGATTCTTCTTCTCTCTTCTCATCTGTTGCCTGCTCTGACTGAAATTCTTTGCAAGTTACAAATAAACAACCTTTGAAGGCTCCAGATGAAAGGCAATGCTTTGAGATCTGTGAATGTACATGTTGATAAATGCAGTGGAGTCATGAATTTAAATAACCATCTAATAGATTTAGAAGAAATTCTCTGAATAAATCATACAGCATGTTTTTCCTTCCTTAATATGGCTTCAATCCTCATTCAAGTCATTTGCATTACAGTAACCAACTCACCATTGGTTCATAACATCTCGGATCGAAGATGGATTTGATCTCCTGTACTCTAAATGGGTCAAGGAATTCAATATCAGAATTACAACTTTGACACAACTGCTTAATTTTCTCATAGTTCATAAGTGACGGAAGAATAGAGCCATCGTTTCAAGTCTGGATGACCCTTTTTCAGAGCTGGTGAATACTTGGCAAGGTCTGGGGTTAGGAGGGATGGGATCCAAGAGGATGAGAGGGGAAGGAAGGTCCTGGATGGGGTGTCGGTATCGATGAGCTGTTGGAGCTTTGTTCCTTTATCTCCTGAAAGTAAGAGAAAAAGTTTCTCTATTTAACGTGCCAGACGAGACAAAGAATGAAGTGGAACTGGGGGCCGAGACAAAGGATCATCCAGATTTGAAATACTAGCTCTATTCTCTCTTCACAGATGCTGTCAGACCTGCTGAGGTTTTCCAGCATTTTCTGTTCTTCGGCATCCGCAATGTTTTGCCTTTATCATTAGTAACAGCCCTGATTATAAATCCAAATCTTCAAATTAAACCTTTATCCTGCTGACTCGAAGAAGTTTTTTTTTGTCTCCAGGAATAGCCATGGAAGTTAATTTTTCTGATGATCTAAGGAAAACTTTATCACAAGGTTGGAGTCTTACTCAAGCGCTTCCACTCTCATTCCTGCAATATCTGAATATGATGATGGATGGTGTCATTTTAACTTGGATTGAATAGCCTATGTTAAAAGGCTTGAAGATGAATGTAGAGGATTGAAGCCAAGTTCATTGACTCTCTGTTCCCATTCAGTTTAAGAGTTGCATTTCCTCGGGCACAAGCAATCCTTAATGCTAGCTTTGTTTGAAAGAGTGAGGATAGGGAGTGATGCTGTTTTGGGACATGTGATGAGGGCAGTCAAAAAACATTTTTGAAATAAATGCTTGCTTTGAGGGAGAACAAAGAAAAACCAAGAAGCTCAAAAAGTCTAGATGTTGATTCGTGAGAACCAAGTTATTTTCAATGAATCATCATAGAATCATAAAATCCTAAGTGTGGAAGGAGGCCATTTGGCCCATCAAGTTTGTACTGATCACAATCCTTCCCAGGCCCTACCCCCCGTGCACTTACCATTAGCTAGTACTCCTTATACTAAGGGCAATTTAGCACGGTCAATCCATCTAACCTACACATCTTTGGAGTCTGGGAGGAAACCGGAGCATTGGGAGGAAACCCATGCAGACACAGGGAGAATGTGCAAACTCCACACAGCCAAGCTGAGAATCGAACCTGGGTCTTTGGCACTGAGAGGCAGCAGTGCTAACCACTGCTACAGGGTAAATATTCTTCTTGACACTACTGCACTAACCCACAATGTATTCTATCAAATTACCCTCTGCTTTTGACTTCTTTCACTGGATTGGCACCTTCGGTTAAAGTGTTGAGAGAGAAATTTGCTCTTTGTGAGTTAATTATTGCAAATGGTAACATTTAATGGAATCTTGATATAAGTGACACAGGAACCGTTTTTGAAGAGCTTGGTATTTGTCCTTTGTGAACAATGTCATTGGGACTTTATTGCAACTTAGATACTTGCGCAAAGCCTTCTGAGCAAGGTCCTTTAGGGGACTTGAACACTCAGGAGAAAGTGATAGAAATATTTCTTAAAAATTTGTATGGCAAAAGGATCATTAATGTTGCTTCTGGCTCACATAAAATGATGCCAGTGATGCCCAAACTTCTCCTCCTATTCTGGTCCACTTTGCCAATTGCCTTCATAATCCAGACAATGTTCTTACACCAACCTCAGAAATGCACCCCCTTCTACCCGATTGTTATGTGCCAGGCAAGTCCCTCCCTCCATCACCCCCACCCCTCCACTCCCCCATTCCCCAGGGCCTATACTGAGAAGGATAGAAAGTATAAATTTGGAAACATTAATAGAGGAAATAGTGGCACAGTATTTAGCATTGCTGTCTGTCTCGCAGCATCAGGGATATGGGCTCTATTCCAGCCTTGAGCGACTGTCTGTGCAAAGTCTGTATGTTCTCCCCGTGTCTGCTTGGGTTTCCTCCTTGTGCTCTGGCTTCCTCCCATGGCCTGAAAGGCATGCTGGTTAAGTGAATTGGCCATGATAAATTGTCCCTTGGTGCTCATACAATGTGTAGGTTAGGTGGATTAGCCATGGTAAGATACTTTGGGTTACTGAGACAGGGTGGGAGGAGCGGGGGGATGGTGGTGGGCCTGGGTAAAATGCTCCATTGGAGTGTCCGTGCAGACCCGATGGGCTGAATGGCCACCTTCTGCACTGTAAGGATGTGATAGCTTGTTACCATGGAACCATCATATTGATTACCTTGTTCACTTTGATCCCAAATTCCCCCCTCCTCTCTGTAAATGGTGTTAGATGTGCTGCTATGGCAAACTCTGATCCATTAGACATGTGTCGATTTTGCACCTAATTCCATGTAGCCTGTCAAATAAAATATATCTTTCGTACCATTGCCAGCCCTGCGATAACACAAGTAATGAAATTTTGCTTCAGTTCATACATTACCTCATAACCATGGCAACCGGGAGCTCGCTGCTGGTTTGTTAATGATGAATCCAATGAGATGAGCAACTGGTTTTGGGGAATGGGTTTTTGGTGTCAAATTACTCAGATCATCAGTTATGAAACAGACATATAATCCCTGTGTTGTTTACCAGATGAAGAGATACTGAAGCTTGTAATAGTTCCAATAAAACATCACAGCTTTCAGAGTACATAGTGGACCACTTTATCACGTTTTTCCTATGCCTCAGAATGACGGCTGTTTGCTTTAGAAATGAACTCAAGGGCTCAGTAGGCAAAAGCTTTTTCCGCTGTACAAGAAAATCAAACTGGCAGGAAGCTCCCAGTTTTGATCCCCTGGCTATATCTGGGATTTTGGGATAGGCGTGACAGAAATATCACTTGCTTTTTTTTTTCCCACTAATTTCATTCAGGGAAGGATTGGCGACTATGTCTCTGGGTTTTGAAGACACCATCCTGGTAAATCTTTTCTGTACCCTCTTCAAAACCTCCATATCTTCCGGTAATGTGGCGACCCGAATCGAACACTATATTGCAAGCACAGCCTAACTAAGGTTCTTTAAAGCTGCAACATGACTTGCCAATTTTTAAACTCAATGCCTGGCCAATGAAGGCAAGCATGCCGAATGCCTTCTTGACTAGCACGAGGGGACACAGCTTTAAATTAAGGGGTGATAGTTATAGGACGGATATCAGAGGTAGGTTCTTTACTCAAAGAGTGAATAGGGAGTGGAATGCCCTGCCTGCAGCTGTTGTAGATGCGCCAAGTTTGGTGGCGTTTAAGAGGTTAATTGATAAGTATATGGAAGAGAAGGGAATGGTTTAGTTTGGAGGGGCATTGCTTTTTATTTTGGTCGGCACAACATCGAAGGCCGAAGGGCCTGTTCTGTGCTGTTATGTTCTATGACTATCTTCTTCACCTGCGCTGCTATTTTCAGTGATCTGTGTAGCTGTATGCCAGATCCCTCTGCCTATTAAGTGTTCTGCCATTTACTGTATATTTCCTACCTGTATTAGACCTTCCAAAGTGCATTACCTCTTATTTGTCCAGATTAAACTCCATCTGCCATCTGTCTGCCCATATCTCCAACTGATCAATGTCTTGCTGTATGCTCTGATGTTCCGCAAATCCACCAACATTTGTGTCGTCTGCAAACTTACTAATCAAATCAGTTACATTTTCCTCCAAGTCATTTATATATACGACAAACAGCACTGATCCCTGAGGAATGCCACTTGTCACAGCCGTCCATTCAGAAACACACCCTTCCACTGCTACCCTCTGTCTTCTATGACCGAGCCAGTTTTGTATCCACCTTACCAGCTCACCTCTGACCCTTTACAACTTCATCTTTTGCAGGTGAAAGTTCGGCATATCCCTACAATGAAAGACCAAGAACTTGACAGGGAGAATAAATGGTCTCAAAACTGCACAAAACTTTCCTCGTGCTCCCCTGTTTCCAACTAAATATATTTAGCAATGTATTTTAATCAGGCATGGGCCCAATTTTAATTGAGATAATTTTCAGTGGATAAATGTACAAAACTCAGTTACATCTCTAAATAGCGAGGCCCCCAGCACCTTAATCCAGTCCAGTTGTCTTCCCATACCTAGTGCTGCACAAAAGCAGACTTTCATCTGTTTCCGTAGTTAGTAATTCCCTGGAATAAGGGACTTATAGCTTGAGGGGTGCCACTCCACATCAAATGTAGCTGCTCAGGAGTCTCTCCCACTCTGTTCCTGCCAGCCATTGGCATGTTTGGAAGGACTTTACACATTGACAATCAATCTGTTTGACTGTGTTAAGAACATACCTTCCCTGGCCATCAAGTCCTGGGGTGGGACTCGAACCTAGAGTTTTTAGCTCAGAGGCACGGACAATAATCCATTGCACCACAAGGCCTCCACCTTAATCTAGTGGATTCATTTAAATCCCCCATCAAATCGCAACCTGATCCGGGTTGAAATTCAACAGGAAACAGTAGAAAGTGGGCCAGAGGCTTTGCTAAGATTAGATAAGAAAGATTTGCTTTTATATTGCGCTCTGACTGCCAGCTGCCTGAAAGAACTTCTCAGCCAATGAAGCCCTCTGCAGTGTAGTTGCTGTTGTGGCAAGAATTGTATCAGTTCATTAATGTTCTGAAAAAGCTCCTACAAATAGCAACACAACAGCTACCAGATAATCTGTGCTTTGTGATATCAATTAAGGGATGAATGTTGGCCGGGACACTGAGGATAGTTCCCTTGCTCTCCTTTTGAATGAGTGGTGTGGGATCTTTTACATCCTCTGGAGCAAGTAGCCGAAGCCTTGGATTTAATGTCTTAGTTGAAATGTAGCAGCTCTGAAAAAGCAGCCCTTCATCAATACTACATTGGACTGAAAGTGCAACATCCCCTCAGTATTGCTTTGGAGTATCAGCTTTGAGTTTTGTGCAGGAGTGGGTCATAGTTCTGGAACGTTGCGCTTCAGAGACGGATGTCCTACTGACTTGAGCCACAGCTGCCAATTGGACTATATTGAGAACATTGTACAGAAGGCTCAGAATTGAATGATTGTTTTTTGGGGAGGTAAGACCTAACACCCTTCACATTCAGCAGCATGGTGGCATATCAGTTAGCACTGCTGCCTCATGGTGTCAGGTTTCAATTCCAGCTTCAGGTGACTGTCCACGTGGAGTTTGCATATTTTCCCGATGTGTGCGTACATTTCCTCCCACAGCCCAAGAGACGTGGGATTAGGTTGATTGGCCATGTTAAGTTGCCACTTGGTGTCAGGGGGATTAGCAGGATAAATACATGAGATTATTGGGGTAGGCATGTGTGGCATTGTTGTCAGTACAAATTCAATGGGCCAAATGGCCTCCTTTTGCAATGTAGGGATTCTATTATTTTTAGACCTGGTGGGAAGCAGACTGCTGCCCTCTGCTTAGCTTGTAGAGATAAAATGGCAGTCAGTTCAATTGACATCAATGGACTCCGGCACCTCCCTATTGGAAAGGGGCTTGCTGGCTTTAGTCCCCTAACTGTGCCTGTTTAGGTGTGTGGGGGAAAACTTCAACTGGCTAATTCCTCATAACTTCAGCATGGGTAACTAACCTGGACAATTTTAACTCTACAACCATTTGGTTTCCACCTGTGATGTTAGTGTATCTTTAAGAATTATTTTTTAATTCATGGTATTGGGGGGAGATCAGGTGACAGGAGTTCAGTTTCAGTTTGCGGAGTTGGAGTATTAGCAGCATCAAGTTGAAAGAGAAATCTCTCTCTTTCTCTCTGTTTCTTTTTTCTTTTGGAATTCTCTTGGTTTCCTGAAAAGTTCAAACCTGCTTTTGGGGACTGGACCAGAGTTCCTCTGGTGCTTTGAAATCTGTTTTGTCTTCAAACTGTTCTGAGTTTCAAGAACATTTGACTGCAGAATTCAACAAATGGCTTCAATCCCATTATCACGTGCGCAGTAGATTTTGCTGTGTTGAACCTGTTTGAAGGGTTATTTCTGGAGGTTGGTTTGATTGGGATAGCCTAGATATATTTATTAAGAATTATACATTATTGTGGTTGTTTTGTTTTTGTTTGTAGTTATTAGAAGTTATTGCTAATTTTCTTTCTATACATGTTAGCTATATTAAATAAACGTTGTTTGATAAAATCTCCCTGATGGGTCTTTTGAATCAGAATTGAAGTTGAACATCTCATGCTTATCCTAGCCAAATTCACAATGTGAAACTTATGATTCACGCGGGATTCATAAAACAATTTGGAGTTTCTAACCTGAACCATAACACAGTAGATAGGTAAGACTTAACATGCTTCCTTGGTTTTGGAATATTTTAATGAGTTTATCAGTCGTATGAAAAGGAACACTACTCATGTGAGCTGGAGCTGAACTCTCATTTTTATTGTACACAATAAATCAATGTTGAAATTATTAATATGCAACATAATCTTCATAATGCTGGTATTTAGGAAAATGTTAGGGGGAAGAGCACAGCAATATTATTGAATTATGATCTGAGAAATTGAATAGATCTGAAATGGATTTAGTCAGGATTAACGCTGCCTCCATTATTATCACACACAATAAATGCCCAATGCAATGGGAGGTTTAGGGGTTGTGGTCTGTTATGTTTACTGATATTGGAAATACATAGCTAGAAATATCAACCAGGGGAAACCGACATGAATACGTTGAGGTTTTAAGCGTAACGAAAGCAAGTCCGCTCTGGGGATTTTGTTACAAAGCATCACGTCTTTTCTTAGTCTGTCTTCTTGTGCCCATAGAGAATGAGAAGAGATCTAATTGAAGTATATGATACTAAATGGGATTGACAGGGTAGATGTAGAAAGGATGGTTTGATCTGGAATGAGAGGCCACAGTTTTAGGCTAAGGTTTGGCAGATTTAAAGCAGATAAGAATTCGGAACAGAAGTAAGTAAATTCAGCCCTTTGAGCCTCATCTTTCCCCTGGTCTCAAATTCACCCCCCTACCTGTTCTCTATATTCCTTCAACCCATTCTTTATCAGGAATATATCTATCTCCTTTCCAAACCATTCAATGATTCGGACTCCATCGAGTTCCATAAATTCACTACCCCTCTGCGAGAAGCAGTTCCTCCTCATCTCAATTTTGAATCTGTCCTCCCTCCACTGATGCTGTCAGGTCTGCTGAGATTTTCCAGCATTTTCCATTGTAAAAGGAGAAATGGCTTCACTCAGTCCTGAATCAATTTCTCACATTACAATATAACAATTTTGCCATGCTTTGTCTGCCTAATATTTTCCTAAGTACTGCCTCACCAACATAACTCACTGCCCCAGGGTGTGATGGATGCTGGAATGTTTGAGGAAATTTAAGGAGGAGATAGATTTTTAATTAGCAATGGGTTGAAGAGTTATGAAGAACGGACAGGAAAGTGGAGTTGAGGCTGAGATGAGATCATTGTATTGAATGGCGGAGCAAACTCAAGGGGCTTAATTGTCTACTCTTGGTCTTGCTCTTACATTCTTTTGTTCTCTTGGTTCTTTGCTTATGGCAAGTTCCTTCAGTAGACTGGATCTCTTGGGAATCTGAACTTGCTGTAGGAATCTGAACTATTGTAGGAAGGACATGGAAGCATTGGAAAGGGTGCAGAGGAGATTTACCAGGATGTTGTCTGGTATGGTGGGAAGGGCTTATGAGGAAAGGCTGAGGGGCTTGAGGCTGTTTTCGTTAGAGAGAAGAAGGTTAGGAGGTGATTTAATAGAGGCATATCAGATGATCAAAGAATTAGATAGGGTGGACAGTGTGAACCTTTTTTTCTCAGATGGAGATGGCTAGCACGAGGGGACATAAATTGAGGGGTGATAGATATAGGACAGATGTCAGAGGTAGGTTCTTGTACTCAGAGTGGTAAGAGCATGGAATGCCCTGCCTGTAATAGTAGTGGACTTGCCAACATTAAGGGCATTTAAATGATCATTGTGTAAACATATGGATGATATCAGAATAGTGTAGGTTAGATAGGATTTAGACTGGTTGGCGCAACATCAAGGGCCGAAGGGCCTGTACTGTGCTGTAATGTTTCATGTTCTATGTTGTTTCTTTACTATCAGAATAACCCCTCATGTAATATACTTACACACACAGTCTGGAGGATCATAATGTTGATTCAGAAGAGGTGGAACAAGGTCTGTCAGGTTGACTATATGGACCATTGGACTCGCACAAACAAATATTACCCTTTGAATATTTCCGTACATATTTTTGGGCACCATGGAGATGATAGAACAGTTGTTTGTCACAATACATGTGAACCAGGGAACAAATGATGCTAAGTTATAAGTCACGGCTAAAGGCACGTTAAAGAGGCTAAAGCTGGAAGGCATTGCCAATTAAAGCTTCATGCTCTGTTAGGATCCCTGCTAGTCATTGTTCCTTGGCATCAGCCTCTTCCTCTGTCTTTGCTAAGGTTTGGGTAGTATTTTAGCCGGGTCCAACGGAAAGCTCCTATCTGTTGTGGTAATGTGCTGTAGACCATGGATATGTTTGAGGCACTTTCTGGGACTTTCTCCAATCCTGCCCCAATCATTTATAGAAAGGTCTCACATATGCCAAATAACTGAAGAAAGGCTTTGGATTTAGATTGTGCTCTCCCAGAACAGCGACTTCTCCACAGCCCCAAGGAAATGACTCTGGAGAAATTGCAATACTGAATGCAGTCAAATGTGGCAGTCAGTTTGTGCAAGGTAAGATTCCCACAGACAGTAAATGAGGGGAATGATCCAGCTCCATTTTTGATGGTTGTAAATGAGGGAGGAATGTTGGCCAAGGCATCTGCTTTGACCAATATCATGGATCATTGATATCACCGTAACAATATCATGGATCATTGATATCACCGGTAATCATTGATATCACCGTATTACCGTAATACGGTGTATTACGGTAATACACCGTAATACGGTATATTATCACCGTAATATACGTGATATTACGTAACCACCGTAAGAGGGATCTCGGGTTACTTCCTAAGCTCCCACGGAACTTTCAATTCCTGTCAAGTGCCTGGTGCACAAAACAGCAAGACACCCCGCAGGGAAAAGGCCCGACATAACTTCTGCCCTTCAGGCAGTGAAGTGAACACCAGAGGGGCTACCTCCCGACTGAGAGCCCCAGGGTACATCTTCCCACCTGCCAAGAGCTGCTGATCAACTCGAGATTGCCGAAATAACAACACCCCCACCAGACTCCCAGGATCATAGTGCCACCAAGGAAGAAGACAATTGTTTTAGGAGATTGGGGGGCCGTGCAGTATGGGGAGCATAGGAAGAGTGCATGGAGTCAGCAACAAGGGCAATGGTTGGCCATCACTGGCCACGCCCCTGCCCCATCTCCATTCCCTTTGCATCATGCAGAGGTTAATACAGTTCATGGAAACCTCTGCCTGCCTCCAGCAGACCTGCAGTCCATACTGTTTAAGCAGTCCTGTAGGTTGCATGTCAGAAATCCCATCAGGAGCTGGGAAGATTGCAGCAGAGGGAAGGAAATGACTCCCCCCTCCCGAGTGGTTATTGATTGGCCACTTTATGGACTCAAGTGGAAGTGAGGCAAACCCTGGGCCTTCTCAGCCAGGACTTACTTCTGGTGGAAGTGGGAATTTGGGAATTCTTGATGTCAATCCACACATTTTCAGACCATCCCTTCCTCACCTCCTAGAGGGGCACAATATTCCACCCAATATCTCAGATAAGATAGCAAGCCCAATATTACCCTCGTGTTGTGCCCGTTTTTGGGTGTGAAAACTTGGTAAAGTTGGGTGTGAGATGAATAGTGTGATCCGCGACAGCCTCTGCACCAGTTCCCGCTTTACCAAAGCCCAAAAATGGCCACAATCGGAACTGTGTCCAGAATGGGTGTGACGGCCATTTAAATGCATTTACGTACGTTTAGATTGACTTAATGAGTTGCACATCCAACTTTACCATCACGTTTGTCCATCTGGAATCAACGTGGAACAAATATACTCTACAAAAGTCCACTTTGAGCGCTCCAGTTAGTGAGTGCCGAGCGTCCGATGGCTCTCTGCTTGAGATTGGTATGGATGGGGGCAGGAGGTGTTTGGTGGTGGAAGGGGCTGCAATCAGTCAGTGTGGCAGGCAGGGTGGTTCGGGAGTGGAATGCCCTGCCTGCAGCAGTTGTAGATGCGCCAAGTTTGGTGGCGTTTAAGAGGTTAGTTGATAAGTATATGGAAGAGAAGGGAATGGTTTAGTTTGGAGGGGCATTGCTTTTTATATTGGTCGGCGCAACATCGAAGGCCGAAGGGCCTGTTCTGTGCTGTAATGTTCTATAAGAGGGTCAATAACGTTGTGGGAATGGGGCAATGTCTGGGGGCTAGGGGGAAGAGGCATTATAAAGCCAAGGAGTGATGTGGGAGGGGATCAGCATCCTATCTATCTTTTCTATGCATGTGCAGTTGGAGGTGTCGATTGGAGCTGCAGCATTTCCGACACACCCACAGGCTTGTGCCATGCGATTCGGAATTACTGATATTTTTTAGGCACAGAGTGTGTATGGTGGTGCCTGAGAAAGGGTCTATAGTTGGATCTGAAACATTCCCAGTTTCAATTCCGCCCAGCACTTAGAATCAAAATGGTTAAATAGAGGCCAGCAGTTCCTCAGTAATGAACTGAGATGTCAGCCTACATTTTGCAATGAGTGAAGTTTTGCACCCACAACCGTCCGTGTGAGTGCAACAGTGACAGACAGATTGTGGAGTTTCTTCTGGACGTTTCGGGAACATACAGATCCGTGAATATTGATTTTGGTTCAGATTTATGGGGATTGAGGTTGGGAAGATACTGTTAGCAGAGCACTGGAGAATTACACGTGCCTCCCTGTACCATTAACCTCGCCCCTCTACTGCGCAATTCTTGAAGAGATAATTTAGAGATAAGTAAAAGGGTAAAGTGGGGTGGGGGAGCGCAATGGCTTCATGGTATTATCAATGGACTTTTAATCTAGAAACTCAGCGAATTTTCTGGGAAACTGAGTTTGATGCTGCCTATGACAGGTGGTGGAATTTGAATTCAATAAAAAAAAACTTTGGAATTAAAAATCTGCCAACGATTATGAAGGCATTATCGAAAAACCTATCGGGGTTCACCAACGTCCTTTAGGAAAAGAAATCTGCCATCATTGCCTGGTCTGGCCTACCTGTGAGTCTAGAGCCACAGCAATGTGGTTGACTTCTAGATGTTCTCTGAACTAGGGATTGGCAATAAACACTGGCCAGCCAGTGATCCCCATGTCTCTCAAATGAATAACAAAAACTTGTGCTCTTATGGAATGTTACGTGCATATGCTCCTCATCTAACCCCAGTACTTTGAGAAAAATCACTTCGTATTAAGAACTAACTACTTGATCAATTTGACTGCTGCCACTTGTACCCTGTACTATGGGAAATGTGTTTTTTATTATTGCTGTTAATGTAATTGCGTGTAAATGGTATGAGGGGGCATCTGCCAAACCTCTGATGCTGTAATAGATAACAGGGATGTCTCCTGGAAGAGTCAGTGATGACTCAGTGCCCCGGCAGTTCAAGCGTACAGTAATTTTAACAGTCTCAGAGCTGTGCCAACATGCAAACACGCCTCCAGATCTGGATGAAGCAGATAGGACACTGCAAGTTCCCCTCAGCTGACACTGAAGCCTAGAAATGACTGCATACACTGTTACCATGTGAATACTTAACAAATCAAAATTCTTCTCTCCAATGGTACGATAGCATTAATCCATTCATACTTGTCAAATTTTATTTAATTTCTGCACAGTGGTATCAAACAGTAATTTCAGGACCATTGAATCTCTAGAGTGCAAGAGAAGGCCATTTGGCCATCGAGTCTGCATTGACCACAATCCCATGCTTGCCCTATCCTTGTAACCCTGTGTATTTACCCTGCTAATCCCCCTGACAACTTATTGTGGCCAATCAACCTAACCCACACATCATTGGACTGTAGGAGGAAACCCACGCAGACATGGGGAGAATGTGCAAACTCCATACAGGTTGTCACCCAAATCTGGGCCCCTGGTACTGTGAGGCAGCATAGTCAACCACTGTGCAGCCATGCCGAACTTGCATGCAAACATAACAAAGCATTGTCATTTTGTGACACATATATATAGTTGGTGGGAATTATGCCATTTGATGCTGACCTCTTGCTATTGCCTCCCCAGTTCTGCTTCCTTCGTTTCTGTCACAGGTATATAGTAAGAATGGCATATCTGACCCTGTGCTGTCATCTCACATTCCACCCCCTCCATTAAACTTATTACCACTGTCATCTTCAGAACGGGTGCCGGTTGCTAGTGTGCAATTGTTTCTGAATTTATTCAGCTCCACTGCACAGATGCATATTTCTGCTCTGCAAATCATTTTTTAAATTCATTTTACAGGATGTTTTACAGCATTCATAGTTCATAGGATGCTCATAGCTGTGCAGGTTGAAGCTGTGGTTAAGAAGGTGTACTGGCCTTCATCAAACAAGGAATTGAGTTTAGGAGTTGAGAAATAATGTTGCAGTTATATAGGACCCTGGTCAGACCTCACTTGGAGTACTGTGCTCAGTTCTGGTCGCCTTGTTACAGGGAAGATGTGAAAGCCATAGAAAGGGTGCACAACAGATTTACAAGGATGTTGCCTGGATTGGGGAGCATGCCTTGTGAGGATAGGTCAACTCTGTTCAATTCCGCCCAGCACTTAGAATCAAAATGGTTAAATAGAGGCCAGCAGTTCCTCAGTAATGAACTGAGATGTCAGCCTACATTTTGCAATGAGTGAAGATTTGCACCCATAACTGTCTGTGTGAGTGCAACAGTGACAGGCAGATTGTAGAGTTTCTTCTGGACGTTTCGGGAACACAGATCCGTGTATATTGATTTTGGTTAAGATTTATGGGGATTGGGGTTGGGAAGATACTATTAGCAGAGCATTGGAGAATTACACATGCCTCCCTGTACTATTAACCTCAACTTTCTACTGCGCAATTGTTGAAGGGATAATTTAGGGATAAATGAAGGGGTCAACGGGGTGGTCAATGGCCTCATAGTATTATCAGTAGACTTTTAATCTAGAAGCTCAGCTAATGTTTTCTCCTTGGAGAGACAAAGAATGAAAGGTGACCTGATAGAGGTCTATAAGATGTTGAGATGTATTGATCTAGTGGATATTCAGAGGCTTTTCCCAGGGCTGAAAATGGTTGCCACAAGAGGTTTTAAGGTGCTGGGGAGTAGGTACAGAGGAAGAACATAGAACATAGAACACTACAGCACAGAACAGGCCCTTCGGCCTTCGATGTTGTGCCGACCAAAATAAAAAGCAATGCCCCTCCAAACTAAACCATTCCCTTCTCTTCCTTATACTTATCAATTAACCTCTTAAACGCCACCAAACTTGGCACATCTACAACAGCTGCAGGCAGGGCATTCCACTCCCTAATCACTCTTGAGTAAAGAACCTACCTCTGATATCCGTCCTATAACTCATACCCCTTAATTTAAAGCTGTGTCCCCTCGTGCTAGCTTTCTCCCTCCTAGGAAAAAGGCTATCACTGTCCACCCTATCTAAACCTCGAATCATCTTATATGTTTCAATAAGGTCTCCTCTTAGCCGCCTTCTTTCTAACGAAAACAACCTCAAATCCCTCAGCCTCTCTTCATAAGACCTGCCCTCCATACCAGCAACATCCTGGTAAACCTCCTCTGTACCCTCTCCAATGCCTCCACATCTTTCTTATAATGTGGCGACCAGAACTGCACACAATACTCAAGTGCGGCCGCACTAGAGTTTTGTACAGCTGCAACATGATGCTGCGGCTCCTAAATTCAATCCCCCTACCAATAAAAGCTAAGACTCCATAAGCCTTCTTAACAACTTTATCCACTTGACTGCCTACTTTCAGGGATCTATTGACACATTACACCAAGATCCTTCTGTTCCTCAACACTATTAAGAGCCCTACCATTAGCCCTATACTCTACACATTTATTGTTCCTGCCAAAGTGCATTACCTCACACTTTTCCACATTAAACTCCATTTGCCAACTCTCGGCCCAGCTCTGCAACTTGTCCAAGTCACTCTGTAAACTATAACACCCCTCTTCACTATCTACCACTCCACCGACTTTAGTGTCATCTGCAAATTTACTGATCCATCCCTCAATCCCCTCATCCAGATCATTTATAAAAATTACAAACAGCAGGGGCCCCAAAACAGACCCCTGAGGCACACCACTTGTCACCGAAGATATGAGGGGAAGATATGAAGATATGAGGAGATATGAGGGGTAAATTTTTCACTCAGTGGTGGCTGTGTGGAATGGGCTGCCGACAACAGTGGTGGAGATGGATTCGATAGGATCTTTTAAGAGACTTTTAAATAAGTACGTGGAACTTAATAAGATGGAAGGTTAAAGGTATGCCTAGCAATCCCTAAAGTAGGGACATGTTCAATACAGCTTTGTGGGCTGAAGGGCCTGTATTGTGCTGCAGTTTTTCTATGTTTCTATTTATTGACCATCATCAGTGGCCCTTCAGAAGGTGGTGGTGAGCTGCTGCCTTAAACCGCTGGAGTTGTAGGCACACCCAGGGAGAGAATTCCAGGATTTTGACCTGAGGAAATGGCAATACATTTCCAAGTCAGTATCGGGAGTGATTTTCGAGGGGAGCCACCACGGTGTTCTCATGTGTCTGCTGCTCTTGTCCTTCTAGATAGCACTGAGTGCATTTGGAAGGTGCTGTTTAAGAAAGCTTGGTCTTGTAGATGGTACACGCAGCTGCAACTATTCACCGGTGGTGGAGGGATTGAATATTTGTGGAAGGGGGTAACAATCAAGCGGCTGCTTTGTCATGGATGGTGTGGAGTTTCTTGAGTGTTGTTGGAGCTGACCCATCCAGGCAAGTGAGGAGAATTCCATCACGCTCCTGACTTGTGCCTTGTGGATGGGCTTGCAGGTTCACAAGATGCAATATTCTAACTATTTGACCTGCTCTAGTAGCCACAGTATGGATAGTCCAGTTTAGTTTCTGGTCGGGATGTTAGTTCATACATTCAGCGACAGTAATGCCATTGAATGTCAAGGGGAAATAGTTAGATTCTCTCTTGCTGGAGATGGTCATTGCTTAGGGGTGGCACAGCGGTCAGCACTGCTTCCTCACAGCTCCAGGAACCTGGGTTAAATTCTGGCACTGGGTCACAGTCTGTGTGAAGTTTGCACATTCTCCCCGTGTCTGCGTGGGTTTACGCCAAGTGCTCCAGTTTCCTCCCACAGTCCAAAGATGTGTGGGTTTAGTAGATTGTAAGGATTCGCATTCTAATCAGCAATCTCTGACTGTCTGTGCTGATGTGTGCTATTGCAGACCAGAACACTGCACTTGCATGATGAAGACACGGGAGTGTTGAAAGCTCGCTTTTTTACTATCAAATAAATCGGTTGGATTAATAATTGGTGTTGCTAAATTCTTACTGATTTAGTAGATTGGCCATGCTAAACTGGCCCTTAGTGTCCCAAGATGTGTAGGGTGTAGGCTGGAGGGGGGAGGGGGGTGTGGTGGTGGTCAGTGGGGCAAACAGAGGGAGGGTTAGAGCCTGAATGGTTTGCTCTGTTGAAGACTCAGTGCAGAATTGACAGGCTGAATGGCCTCCCTCTGCACTGTAGGGATTCTATGATTCCTGGTACATTTTAAATAAGTGTAGGGGCATAATTACAAGTTTCTTTTAATTCCTCCTCTCTGGAATCATTTTATACAGGATGGCTTGAGCTGTCCAGATCAATCTTTTTTCCCCCCAATATTAAAGAAGTGCTAATCCAGCTACAATTGGTAATCTCAATCAAAATGGGAACAACAATAGTTGGTTTGACAGACAGAAACCCTTCACTGTTCCAGTGAGATTGGGCTGATCTTGAAGTTGAGTGTAAAGGTATGACGTTTTTAATTTGGTTTATTATCATCCCATGCGCTGGTATATTGTGGAAAGTGTTGTTTCTTGTGCACTATACAAAGCATACCATTCATAGAATACATAAAGAGAAGGAAAGGAGAGGCTGCAGAATGTAGTGTTACAGTCATAGCTAGGGTGTAGAGAAAGATCAATGTGAGGTGGGTCTATTCAAAAATCTGATGGCAGCAGGAGAGAAGCAGTTCTTGATTCGGTTGGTATGCGATCTCAGATTTTTGTATTTTTTCTCTCGATGGAAGAAGAGAGCATGTCTAGGATGCGTGGGGTTCTACTGGCTGCTTTGTCGACGCAGCAGGAAGTGTAGACTGAGTCAATGGATGGGAGGCTGGTTTGTGTGATGGACTGGGCTATGTTACTTGAGGTCTTGGGCAGAGCAGGAACCATACTAAGCAGTGATACAGCCAGAAAGGATGCTTCCTATGGTGGATCCGCGAAAATTGGTGTGAGTCTTGGCAGTGAAATAGTGGTTTGACTCTGCACCTGAGGTCTAGTGTAAGCTGGAGGCCTACCAAAGCCTTGGAAGCTCAAGAACCTACCAAAATATGCAACTCAAAAGCTCACAGCCAATTGTAAAAGCTTAGGTCGGATGTAGTGACACAGAATCGCAGAACCCCACAGTGCAGAAGGAGGCCATTTGGCCCATCGAGCCTGCACTGACGATAATCCTACCTATGCCGTATATATCCCTGTAACCCCACATATTTCCCCTGCTAATCACCCTAACACTGAGGAGCAATTTGTCACAGTGTGCGTGACAATTAACATAAGCTTGGGACTGAGAGGAAACCCGAGCACCTGGAGGAAACTCTCTCAGACATGGAGGGAATGAGCAAACTCCACACAGTGACCTGAGGCTGAAATTGAATTTGGGTCGCTGCACTATGAAACAACAGTGCCAACCGTGCCAGTGTGCCACCCTCTGACATGAAAATGATTGTAGATTTTATAGCACCTTAATCATGTTGGTAGCCCTGTGATGGCTGACTTGAATAGATTCCTGAGAGGATAAGCCAATCGTAATATGCAAATTAAAGATTCTGTTGGATGTACAAAGAACCCAGAAGGCAATGTTAAGCTGTGAATGTGGAGCTGTTGGGCTGTAATATTATGAGATTTATACCGATATTGAATGATGAAAGAGGCTTTCCAGAAAATGATTGAAAACATCTTTAACTTGGATGTTCCTTGGTCCATGGGGAGCAATCCAGCAGTTTGGAGCCCATAAACTAAAGTGTAGAGGAAACAAAAAAACAAACTTAAAAAATTCACTGTCCTCTCATTTCTCTCTCCCGTGGATGATATCTTGACACATTTTAAAAACAAAGCAATCAATTGAACTGGCACACTGTTGATTGGTGAGTTTCACGATGAGTTATGGTTCCAGCAGGATATACTAGCCACCATAAGTAACATTAATCCAGGGTTTTACAAGGAACAATGAAAATTACTGGACAGGAACAGGCCTTCCAAGCCTGCACTGACCATGCTGCTCGATTGAACTAAAACCCCCGGTCGTTCCGGGGACCATATCCCTCTATTGTTCATGTATTTGTCCAGATACCTCTTTAAAATCACTATCATATCTGCTTCCACTATCACTCCTGGCAGTGAGTTCCAAGCATCCACCGCTCTGTGTAGTAAAAAAAAAGCTTTAAACCTTGATCCTCGCACCTTAAACCTATATTCCCTAGTAGTTGACCCTTCCACCCTAGGAAAAAGCTTCTGACTATCCACTCTGTCTATGCCCCTCATAATCTTGTAGACTTCTATCAGATCACCCTTCAACCTCTGTCACTCCAGTGAGAACAAACAAAGTTTCTCCAACCTCTTCTCATAGCTAATGTCCTTCATACCAGGCAACATCCTGGTAAATCTTTTCTGTACTCTCTCCAAAACCTCCACATCCTTCTGGTAGTGTGATGACCAGAATTGAACACTATATTCTAACTGCGGCCTAACTAAGGTTCTGTAAAGCTGCAATGTGACTTGCCAATTTTTAAACTCAATGTGGTTTTGCTTCAAGATATTCTGGGATATCCAATTAAGGAATTTAGACTAATTTAAAACAGCTGTTTCAGAAAATATAGATTGACACAATGGTCTCCTTTTATGCTGTGCAATTCTATGACCAGAGTAAAATTGAAGGAACACTTAGAACATAGAACATAGAACATTACAGCACAGAACAGGCCCTTCGGCCTTCGATGTTGCACCGACCAATATAAAAAGCAATGCCCCTCCAAACTAAACCATTCCCTTCTCTTCCATATACTTATCAACTAACCTCTTAAAAGCCACCAAACTTGGCGCATCTACAACTGCTGCAGGCAGGGCATTCCACTCCCGAACCACACTTTGGGTAAAGAACCTGCCTCTGATATCCGTCCTATAACTATCACCCCTTAATTTAAAGCTGTGTCCCCTCGTGCTAGCTTTTTCCATCCTAGGAAAAAGGCTATCACTGTCCACCCTATCTACCCCTACTTGGTGACTTAAGTTAGGAAGCATTTTTCACTTGACGCATAATCAATACTCTGGATAGAGTAATTTACCAGAAACTTAGGGATCTTTGGATGAACTTGGGGTACAGTTCTTAGCGTTGCTGCCTCACAGCACCAGGGACCTGGGTTTGATTGCAGCCTTGGATAATTATCTGTGTAGGCGTTTTTATCTTCTCCCTGTGTCTGCATGGGTTTCCTTCGGGTGCTCTAGTCTCCTCCCACTGTCCAAAGATGTGCGGGTTAGGTTGATTGGCCATGCTAAATTAGTATCGGGGGACTAGCAGGGTAAATTAGTGGAGTTGTGGGGATAGGACCTGGGTGGGATTGTGGTTGACGAAAACTCGATGGCATCTTCCTGCACTGTCGATATTTTAGGGATTCTATGATTCCACCTGCTGTGGAACGTCAGCTGTGAGTTGCTCACTAGTGAGTGACCCAGGAGGCTGTCTACTTAGTGATCCCACTGAGGTGTGAGTCCCTGCACGGGTGCTGGGTGTGTGTGACAGCTGTGGTGCATCTTCCCTGGAAGGAGATGACCACCCCTGCCTGGGATGCAATGCAACCCTGGTCAGCGGAAGCACACTGCAGTGGAGACTGGGGCAGCAGTGTCGGAAGAAGATGAATATCTTCGTTCAGCCAGGGTGAGTGAACCATCCCTGTGAGATCATGTTGCAACTGTACAAAACTCTGGTGCGGCCGCACTTGGAGTGTTGCGTACAGTTCTGGTCACCGCATTATAAGAAAGATGTGGGAGCATTGGAAAGGGTGCAGAGGAGATTTACCAGGATGTTGTCTGGTATGGTGGGAACGTCCTATGAGAAAACGCTGATGGACTTGGGGTTGTTCTCATTAGAGAGAAGAAGGTTAAGAGATGACCTAATTGAGGCATACAAGATGATCAAAGGATTAGATAGGGTAAGCAGTGAGAGCCTTTATCTTTGGATGGTGATGGCTAAAATGAGGGGACATAACTTTAAATTGAGGGGTGATACTTATAGGATGGATGTTAGAAGTAGGTTCTTTACTCAGAGGGTGGTAAGGGTCTAGACTTGCCAACTTTGAGGGCGTTCAAATGGTCACTGGATAGACATATGGATAATATTGGAATAGTTTAGGTTAGAGGGTCATAAATTGGTCGGCACAATATCGAGGGCCGAAGGGCCTGTACTGTGCTGTTATGTTCTATCCCCAGCTCCCCCACTAGATTCCCTCACAGCCCCAACCCCTTCTCTCACTCAGCCCCCTTGATCTTTGCCAGCACCAGGTTCCCTCATTTTCTTCCTACAATCACCAGATTTCCCTAGTAGCATCTCTGCTCCTCACACACTTCAGTTCCCACTGGAATGGGCTTAAAGGACTGACTTGCCTATTCCTACTCCTAATTCCTGTATTCCTATCTTCCATTTCTGCTGAGCAGTGGTTACTGAAGTTAACGAACTGCTTTGGAGGAAATATTTTCTTTTCTCCATTTTCTTAAAATTGTTTTTGAAAAGCAACCTATTTATTGCTAGAAGAGTTGCTGTCTCGCAATCCATTCCTCAAGAGGAGGTTCACGAGAATGATCCCGGGAAGGAAAATCTTGACTTTGGAGGAGTATTTGAGGACTCTGGGTCTGTGCTCGATGGAGTTCAGAAGGATGGGGGGGGGGTGAATCTCATTGAAACTTACAGAAAAGCCTGAATAGAGTGGACATTGAGAGGATGTTTCCATTCGTAGGAGAGACTAAAATCTGAGGGCACAGCCTCAGAGTAAAAGGACAACTCTTTAGAACTGAAATGGGCAGGAATTGTTTCAGCTGAAAGGTGGTGAATGTGTGGAATTTGTTGCCACAGAAGGCTGAGGAGGCCAGATCACTGTATTTAAGGCAGGGAAAGATAGCTTCTTGACTGATAAGGGGATCAAAGGTTATGGGAAACATATATATGGTAGCACAGGATTGAGAAAGATATCAGTTATATCAGCCATCAAGTATGATCGAATGGTGGAGCAGACTTGATAGGCTGAACAATTCCCAGTCAGCATTTAGGCCCTGCCACTGCGGCACACCCAACACCAGAGTCAGGGACACTCTCTTCAGTGGGGTCATTAAGTAGACTGCCTTCTGGGTCACCCACTGGTGAGCAACTCATAACCTGGTTGATAATGGAGAAGACAACCCCCTCCTTCCCTTCAGCAGACTGGGTGGTGCAGAGAACAGCATAGAATCACACTACATAATCAATCCTTCCAACCCCCACAACCCCATTTTTCAGTGTCATAGAGACAGCCCCTTGGAGGGATTTCCTCTGCATGAAGACAGTTTGACAGCAATGGTCATTTTGTATTTACCATTTTCAAGCTTCTTCAGAGAGAGTCTCCCTCTTGGTGTGCAGTCTCTTTATTCTATCAATGTTGGCAGTGCCAATCTGTGGTGGGCTATTGATCTTTCTGCACTGGGCAGCTTCCTACTGCCCGATTCATCCTTGGAAGTCTGCCCACACCCTTAATGGGACAGCAGGCGTGTAATTTGACCACAAATGGGTCAACATTGTGCCGGGCATTAGGCTTCTAAGTGGTGTGGGGTCCTGGCAATGGTCCCCAAGTTGAATTCCCAGTTCCAGAGTGAACACATCCTGAATCAAGTGGTTTTGACTTCAGGTGAAAAACATTGAAATTAATGAAACATAAGGCAGTCGGCTTTATCTCAAACATCCTTTCATTATCACAAAAAATAAATATTTCATGATGAAGAATCCATTACCATGTTTATTGGCATTGGGTTTAAACATAAGTGAGCAACAGTTAGTCTCTTCAATTCACATTGAAACTCATTGTGCAGCCTCCGAATGTTGTGAAGTGGATTATTATATGGGCTGCTTTAATGTCTGCCCTATGCAGCAAAGTTAGACTGGTCAACTGCAGCAGACCATGAGGTCTCACATCTCCAAACAATACTGAGAAACAGTGGGGCGACAAATTCTACCTTCAATCATCCTGGCTGGATTCGAATAGATTTGTGAGGTTTCCTATCTCTCTCAGGCAAGACACTGCCACAACAAGGAGCTACCTCTGTTAAATAGGCAACAGGCTCAAAATAGGCAGTGGGTCGAATATATTTTCCCATTTAACGATTTTTATGCTCTCTCCCATCCACTGCAGACATCGAGGCCAGTGACACCATAATTAAGGAAAGCCCACCCATGCATCTACTTTCTCAGGAGACTAAGGAAATTTGGCATGTCCACTACGACTCTCACCAACTTTTACAGATGCACCATAGAAAGCATTCTTTCTGGCCGTTAGAGATTGGTAAGCCCTGCTCTGCTCAATACCACAAGAAACTAGAAAAGCGTCGTAAATGAAGTCCAGTCTATCACACAAACCAGCCTCCCATCCATTGACACTCTGTATACAATTCCCGCTGCCTCGGAAAAGCAGCCAGCATAATTAAGAACCCAATGCACTCTGGACAATCTCCCTTCCACCAAAAAGTATGAAAGTCTGAGATCACGTACCAATCGACTCAAGAACAGCTTTTTCCTTGCTCCCATCAGACCTTTGAATGTCTCTACCTCACACTGAGTGATCTTTCTCTAATCCTAGCTATGACCGTGACACTACATTCTGAATTCTTTCATTATCTTCTCTATGTACAGTGTGCTTTGTCTGTATAGCACGCACAAAACAATACTTTTCACTGTATACCAATACATGTGACAATAATAAATCAAATAGTTCTGCAGTTGTTGGATCTCCGCCAACATTGTGATTTTACTGCCTCCTTTGACAGGCATCAGTATTCATGAGTAGATTGGAAAGCAAGCATGAATGTATTTGTATTTCACCTATAATTAGTCTTTGACAAGTCAGGAAACATTTAACACCTGTGAAATGCATTAAAGTGGATAATTCCTTGAAGGATTCTAGGATAAAGATTTGCAAAATCCCTTTTAATACTAATGTGCAAATTAGTAGACACAGATGCACAGTTAGTGCACGTACTGGCTTGAATGAAGGGAAATTATTCAGCCCCTATCACATGAAGTGAATTCTATCTTGAACGTACATTCGAAACAGTGTTCCTACAATGCAGAAGGAGGCCAACAATCCCATCCGGATCCTATTTCCATAACCATACGTATTTACCTTGCTAGTACCCCTTAGAATTTAGCATGGCCAATCCACCTAACCCTCACACCTTCGAACTGTGGTGAGGAAACAGGAGCACCAGGAAAAAACCCACACAGACACAGGAAGAACGTGCAGACTCCCCACAGACAGATGCCCAAGGCCGGAATTGAATCCAGGTCCCTGTGAGGCAGCAATGTTAACCACTGTACCGCCCAATATTACTAATATTTTGTTTGCAACCTGTCTCTTTAGTCTGGTTAAGGAATCCCCAACTGAGTATGACTGCCCAATTTAATGTCAATTTCAGTGATTTGCCCATATATTCTCCACCTTAAATGAAACCTTCCTTACAGATATAGTTAATCTTTGATTACTACAGATTCAGATTTAATGTCCTGGCTGATTTGGTATTCGTTGAAAACACTGATGAATGAACGTTCAGTTATGTTTCTATCAAGTGCCAGACTGTTGCCTGATTCAACTGTGCAGCAAGATTAAACAAGGGAAAAAAGATGTCTTTAATTTGGCTATTATTAAAAATTGGCATTAGGCATAGTTTGACACATACTGCTTGCCAATTTAATTTATCAATTAGATCCGCTCTGATTGCCAGGGATTCATTTCTGCTACAAGGAGCAGGCATGGTAAATTCTGGCCATAAAAGGATAAATATAATAATATTTATTTATTAGTGTCACAAGTAACTTCACTGCAATGAAGTTACTGTGAAAATCGCCTAGTCGCCACATTCCGACACCTATTCGGGTACAATGAGGGGTAATTTAGTGATGATATATAGTTCTATAAAATAAAGCTCTAAGTTTCTATTGCAGACTTCACAATTGAAAGAACAGCACTTGTTCATCAAAATTCATTCTCTATATTTATGCTTCTTCAACTACATTAATCTTTGTAACAAGAATGGTGTCATTCAAGTTCATAATCCCTTATAACAAGCATTGGAATTATTGTCCCACGTCAAAGTGACTAACTCCTGCTTGCTGTTAATCAAACTATGAAATAGCAGGCACCCTATAGATAATGGATTGTTATGAAAACATTCATGCAGCCCTAATCCTGTAATGAAAACCCTTAGGTTTATGTAATAACAAACAATCATCTTTTAAATACTCTAGGCATTTGCTTTAAAAGGTGCGACTTTTCATAGAATTCCTACAGAGCAAAAGGAGGCCGCTTGGCCCTATCCCCGTAACCCATGTAACTACCCTAGCTAGTTCCCCCTTGATACTGAGGGGCAATTTGACGAGGGCAATTAACCTAACCTGCACATCTTTAGATTATGGGAGGAAACTGGAGCACTTGGAGGAAACCCACACAGACACAGAGAATGTGCAAACTCCGCACAGTCACCCAAACCGGGAATTGAATACAGATCCTTGGCGCTGTGAGGCAGCAGTGCTAACGACTGTGTCATCGTGCCACCTAAATGCCTGACTGCTTGACATCTCTCTTTGACAGCTGCTTTTGACAAGTCCCTTTGATCAGCTTCTTTGATAGGTGCCCCTAGTAGCTTTGATAGTCGATTTTGACAGGTTTGTTGGCAGTTCCAGTAAGCTGGACAGTGATGAGTTTACATGATTTTTACGTTCATTTATGCTAAATTTCAAAAACCCCAAGGGGCACCTTTACACTCCCTTCCACACTCCCTCCTGATTCTCTCCGACCCCACCCCATCCAAAACTGTCCCAGAACCAAATCCTCAGGAATATCATGCCTCGCTAAAGGGTACCCTAGCCAGCCAAACTAATCCACAAAGTTCAGGCCTATCCTTTCCTGCCCTAATCGGTGCACCTTGTGTTTCAAGCAACTAGCCTACCCAGAAATTACAAAAGGTCATGAATGTAGCCCAGTCCATCACGCAAACCAGCCTCCTATCCGTTAACTGTGTTTCTTCTTCCTGCTGCCTTGGAAAAGCAGCCAGCACAATTAAAGACCCCACAAACTCCGGACATTCTCTTTTCCAATTTCTTCCTTTGGGGGAAAAAGACACAAAAATTTGAGATCGTGTACCAACCGACTCAAGAACAGCTTCTTCCCTGCAGCCGTCAGACTTTTGAACAACTTATCTTGCATCAAATTGATCTACTTTCAATTCAAGGATGTGGAGATGCCTGCGTTGGACTGGGGTAAGAAGCCTTGCAACACCAGGTTAAAGTGCGACAGCTTTTATATTGTGATTCCAAAGAAACCTGTTGGATTTTAATCTGTTGTTGTGAGAATTCTGACTGATCATTTCAATGGAGTCGTTCTCTGTTGTGCCAAAAATCTGGGCCTTAGACTTAATTTCAGCTTAATTGGCACTGACATTTTATTACCTTACTGAGAAAAGAAAATATCTTTGGCAATTTTGTCACTTGGTTGAGATGTTAAATTAAGCACCTTGACTTCATGTTTGAGTGTATATTGAAATATTCTATGACAATGTTCAGAAGAATCATAGAATCCTTACACTACAGAAGGAGGCCTTTTAGCCCTTTAAGTCTGCACTGACAGCAATTCCACAGAGATCCTATCCTCATTACCACATTTATTTACCCTATTAATCCCTCTAATGGGGCAATTTAGCATGGCCAATCAAGCTAACTCGCATATCTTTGGAGGGACCTTGAGCACCCAGAGGGGACCCCCATGCAGACATGGACAGAAGATACAAACTCCGCACAGACAGTGACCCAAGGCTGGAATTGAACCTGGGTCCCCAGCACTGTGAGACCTCAGTGCCAACCACCGTGCTGCCTGAAGCAATTCAGGGAGTCATCCTGATGTTTTAGCCAACATTGGCCTCCAATTGAAAGATGGAAGGCTACCATGATGGATAGTGAATCAGGAGCTGTTGTTAAACTACCCAGAGGTAATTTATTGTATTCAAATTTCACTTTCTGTCATGTTGGATTTGAATCTGGGAGTCCAGAATATTATTTTTGACCTCTGGATTACTAGCCCAGTGACAATATACCACCACTTTCTCCAAAAGGTGTTCAGTGATGTTGCTGTCTGGTTTTGAACGGAGGTTTTTTTAGGTGAAGGGGCTAACCAGGAACACCGTGGGACTGGGGGCTCTTTATTTGTAGCAGTCAATTAAGAGGCCAAATCTGTGATTGTCATCCAATAAAAGGCAATGGCTTAGCTCCCAGAGCTGCGGCCCAATCAGAGTACTAGCAGTGCCAGCCATAATAGTAGCCATTGAAAGAATGCTTCTATGATGGTGGCACAGTGGTTAGTACTGCTGCCTCACAGTGCTAGGAACCCGGGTTCGATTCCCAGCTTGTGGCACTTGCCCTCCTTGTCTGTGTGGGTTTCCTCCACAGTCCGAAAGATGTACTGGTTAGGGTGCATTGGCTGTGCTACATTCCCCCTCGGTATACCCACACAGGCACTGGAGTGTGGCGACTAGGGGATTGTCACAGTAACTTCATTGCATTGTTAATGTAAGCCTATTATGACACTGATAAGTAAACCTAAACTTATGTTGAGCAGCCCTTGAAGGTTTGTTAAGCAATTGTTTTTAATGTGTTGGGGGCCAGATAGGCCTTGGTGTTTAGAGAACATAGAAAAACTATAGTGCAAATAGGCCCTTCGGCCCACAAATTGCACTGATCATATCCCTACCTACTATGCCTAACTATATCCCTCAATCCTATTAAATCCCACATACCCTTCTCTTAAAAGACCCTAACAAATTTGGCCCCACCACCACTGACAGCAGTTGATTCTACTCACCCTCTGAGTGTAAAACTTACCCCTGACATCTCCTCTGTGGTTGGTAGAATGAATCCTCCAGCGTCAGTGTCAGAAATATGGAAGCTGCCTTTGTTGCTGCAATGAAGCAGCCATATGGACAGTGATAGCCTTTTTCCTAGGATGGAGAAAGCTAGCACGAGGGGACACAGCTTTAAATTAAGGGGTGATAGTTATAGGACGGATGTCAGAGGTAGGTTCTTTACCCAAAGGGTGGTTCGGGAGTGGAATGCCCTGCCTGCAGCAGTTGTGGATGTGCCAAGTTTGGTGGCGTTTAAGAGGTTAGTTGATAAGTATATGGAAGAGAAGGGAATGGTTTAGTTTGGAGGGGCATTGCTTTTTATATTGGTCGGCGCAACATCGAAGGCTGAAGGGCCTGTTCTATGCTGTAGTGTTCTATGTTCTATAAGCAAAAGCCTGCAATAAACCAGAAGGATATGCCATATAATACCTGCCTTTCTCCCCATGGGTCTGAAGGCAGCAGGAGTGGGGAGCAGTCACTAAAAAGGCGACTCTTTGAATTCATTAGTTGCTGCCTCTGGTAGGCTGCACCACTGCTGTTCTCACTTTTGGGAATGTACTGTCACATTGGAAAAAACATTGGGCTTCTTTCCCAATGCCTTCCGCTGCCATTTTTCCCCGGCCTTCCTACCCCTAGCCCCATCTAAAGAGGGCAGCTAAAAACCCAGCCCAGTGTCACAGAAAAACACAGATTCCAGGCCCGTTCTCAGGTTTGTAATCTTCCCACAGTTTGGTTGCCTGACAGAAAAGCTACAAATTCAAAATAATTAATTGGACATGAAGTACTTCAGCGAGGGGGTTGAAGAAGGTCGTTGTTCCTCAGTACAAGTGTTCTTTCTGAAGTTAGAACTGGCGCAGAGAAAACATAACATCTAATTATGCGGTACACAAGCTGGGAATGTTCCAAGTTGCTGCCAAATCTCCGAAGGAACTATGTTTCTCAATGTTGACATCCTCACCTTGACAACTAGAAAATGCAGCGAAAAGAGGAAAGGATAACAGAAAATGAGCTGTAATGTCAGCATCGCTGAGTCACAAGGCAGACAGAACAGACTGTGATTCCTGCTGCTACCTCTGGCGCTATCGAACTTCGAAGGAGCAGAACGTCCTATCTCGTTCTAATGACAATTGGGATTTTGTCACTGGGAAGCAGCAATCCACTGGTTAGTTTCACGACATTGGGGTTAATTTTAATCCATCCCACTGTGACAGGAATGGCACAATGGTTGGTGATGGTATTATTTTAGTGGAACATTCTACCTTTCATCTTGTTCCTGCCAGAACTGTGATGTGGAGATGCTGAAAGCTGGTGGTGTTTGCTACCAAATAAACCTGTTGGACTTTAACCTGGTGTTGTGAGGCTCCTTACTGCTGGAAACTGCAGGCCTCTATTTTACATCTTAGCACAGCGGCTAAGATGCCTGCTGGAAGATGTCATGGTATGTTGTATTGGAGATCCCACTTTATCAGTGGGTCTACATGTCACTTCATCTAGAGCAAGGAAGCAGTTTCACCGTAAAGATACGGCTTTTCCCTTCCCGTGAGACATTCTGCAACCCCCCTCCTCACCAGTTGGCCTCTTTGGTTCCAGTGATCCGAACGTCTGTCTCAGAATCACAGAACCCTGACAATGCAGAAAGAGGCCATTCAGCCCATTGAGTCTGTACTGACCACAATCCCACTCAGGCCCCATTCGTATAACCCTGCTATAATCACCCTGATGCCAATCAACCTAACCAGCACATCTTTCAGTATGTGGGAGGAAACCCACAGGGAGAATGTACAAACTCCACATGGTGATCCAAGCCGGGGATCAAACCCGGGTCCCTGGTGTCACAGTGCCACTCTCCAGCTGCCCTCTGCTCATTTGGAAATGTGAGCTGAGTGGCAGGAGAACATCAGGAGTTTGCCCACTCATACCCACCTAAAATCAGCTCAGGGTTATAATAGGGGCCCCAAAAATATTTTACATTGACAGTAACATTAAAATTGGTAAGCCTTGAAGGAAATTCCTTCTGTGTTTTATCCTCTTCACTGAATCTTGTGTTTTTGAGCTGTCACTCAGACCCTCAGCTGAAACTAGGTGACGTTTTACTACCAAAACTTTCTTCCGTCCTCAGACCTGAAGGACCAGCAGCCTATTCAGATCCAATAAATCTTTCATCATCTGTCAACCTCTGGTATATAATCTGTCATCTGTTATCATCAGGCTATTAAATTCCAAACATCGCCATAAAACCTAATTTACTCTGAGCAGATATCCACACAGGCACTTTCAGGATTTGCTGGGAGGGGTGTGCTTTTAAGAATTGTGTTTATACCATGTTTCTCGGAAATGGTATGTTTAAAATTCAGCTCTGTTTTACAAGGGGCCGATTTGTCTGGAGAAAAAGAAATGCAGCTCCATGGTGAGAATGCAGGATAGTAACTCATTTTAGCTAAAGGTGTGTTTGTCTGAACAGAGTTAATGCATTTGTATTTACCTGGGTTTCCTTGGGATCAGAGTAGAGTTTTGATTAGGTTGCTTGACAGACCGACAGTTGTGCCAATGGGAAGAGCTAAGCTTGCAGGGAAGATACACAATGGCCAGAATTTTACTGTCCTGCCCGCCACAGGACTCAGACCAGGCAGGGGGCAGACAATGGAAAGGTCCATTGACCTCAGGCGGGATTTTATGGTTTAGGGATGAATGGGGCTGTAAAATCCCATCCAAGCATCTCTTTTGTTTTAAAACAGCCAGTTCCTGCTTGGTTCTAAAAGAAGTAAGAGGTGTTCCTCAGTCTGTCTCTCTCTCTCTCCCCAGAAGTGCTTTGAGAACTAATGAGAACCTGAGTACAAGCACATAAGCCTGTGTGTGCTGACTGATTTTGAAGACGGGTTTTAAGTCTATAAGAGGAATATTACTTGAATTGTAAGTAATAAAGATAGGTTAGCATTTAAGGATTGTACCTTGTCATGTTTAAACATTGTTCAGATGTTAAATATTATTGCGCTAATTCATTTGTTATGGTTAAACTGTTATAAAATAAAGTTTGTTCCCATAAAAGCTCCCCAGTTTGTTAGTAGAATTGTGCCTGGAGTGAACCATCATATCCTCACACTAATGCCAAAAAATAGCAAATAGTTGGGGTCTAATCTAAATTCATAATATACCTTGGAGTTTCTGATTCATAACCAGCAGAGGCACCCAGAAACAGCAGCAACTAATCATTTTTCTTCTCAACTTGTAGGTTACTGAAGCAAATGAAAATATGCTGCTGTTGTAGTTGAGGTTGGCTAGCTCATCATCGATCCATGGACTAAACTTGAGATGTCCTGAACTAGTGAGTTAAAGTATACACTTCAGCATGAATTTACCATTTGAGACAATTAGAATTGAAGAGGTTAATGCCAGAGGGTGGGATTTTTCAACAGCTCATCCTAAGGTCAGAAAATCCTGCCCGAGGAACTTTGGCATAGCCTGTGTCCCACTCACTATAAGGCGGGTGGGATGTCATAATCATGCCCACAGTATCCAATATGTGACCGATACTTTTCCAAAAATCTCCTCAATAACCTGATCCTCAGAAAGTCTCTTCTGATCTCTTCATTACTATTGCTACAACAGTACCTATGGTTAGGTTGTTGTTGGGCTCACAGTGGAAGGTTTCAATTAGGAATGGACTAGGAAGTCCTTCTGCATGGTGAGCTATTGATTTCAGTGAGGGGAATTGGCAGGCTGACAGAAGATAAATGTTATTTGGTGATGCCTCAGTTCCAACTAATGACACACACATTACTGAGAGAGAATCAGTGGCAGATGGATAAATAAAGTGATTAAAGAGGAAGAATGGAGAGAAAATGTCTCTTTGTTGCTTAACAGGATTCAATCAAGTGTAATTCACACACAAATTGTGTCTTGAGCCGTTATTTTCACCCAGTCTACAATGCAAACATCTAATTATACCAAGTACAGAGACCAGTTGTAAAACCCCAATTTCTGCTGTGTAATTGATTCTGGACTCACAAGCCCAAATGTCTTTCATTTGGCTCTGCCAATTATTGTTCACAGTCTGCACTGAAGACCACAGTGTTTACCTTCAGTTTCACTCCCTGGAACATGCTGTCCCATGGAGTGATGGTGCCAGTAAACTGGCTAATGATCTCCGTTATGATTCCGGTTAGAAATTCCAAAATGTTTTATGAAGTGTGCCTAACTCAAGTTTTGCAGTTTGAATTTGGCTAGGATAAGCATGAGATGTTTCATTTCAGATGTGATTCAAATTACCCATGAGGAAGCTTTTATCAAACAAAATTTATTTCAGAATACAGTTAACATAGAGCAATAACTTTACAAATTTTTACTCATTCATTGACGTGGGTGTTGCTGGCTGATCAGCACTTATTGCCCATCCCTAGTTGCCTGAGGGCAGTTAAGAGGCAAGCACGTTGCTGTAGCTCTGGAGTCATGTGTAGGCCAGACCAGGTAAGGATGGCAAATTTCCTTCCCTAAAGGACTAGATGGGTTATTCCGACAATCAACGATAGTTTCACGGTCATCAGTAGATTCTTATTCTAGATCATTTTTACTGAATTCAAATTTCACCAACTGCCGCGGTGGGACTCGAAGGTTCACCAAGCTGATACCGGAGATCAGGATGTTGGCTTATGGGGAGAGATTGAATAGACTGGGTCTGTACTCGTTAGAGTTTAGAAGGCGGAGTGGGGATTTATAGAGACTTACAACATAATGAAGGGGTTAGATAGGGTAGAAGTAGAGAGATTCTTCCCGCTTAGAAAGGATAGCAGAACTAGAGGGCACAGCCTCAAAATAAGGGGAGGGGACAGTTCAGAATGGAGTTGAGGAGGAACTTCTTCACTCAGAGTGGTGAATCTCTGGAATTCTCTGCATGTTGAAGTGATGGAGGCTACTTTGCTGAAGATATTTAAGTCACAATTAGATTGATTTCTGATAGACAAGGAATTAAGGGTTATGGGGAGAAAACAGGAAAGTGGAACTGATCCACTTCAGGTCAACCATGATCTTATTGAATGGCGGGGCAGGCTCGAAGGGCTAGATTGCCTACTCCTGCTCCTATTTCTTATGTTCTTATGAACCTGCATCCTCGGAACATTTGCTGAGTTTCTGGATTAATGGTCTAGCGATAATACCATTAGGCTATTGACTCCCCAGTAAATTAAAAATAAGAAAACAACCATGATACTGTATAAATTTAGTTGGAACATATCAACTACGTGAATTGTTTCAACAAAATCTCCTCAAAACGTACCCCTGCCACAGATTTAACACAGAAAATGAGACTTCTCATGTGATGCTGGAACTTAGTCCTTTGGTTGAAGAACTGAAACTCTGACTTCTCAGCCTTGTAACTTCCAACAGACTCGAAGTGGAGGCAATGCCACACAAATGTGGGCCTTTAGCTTTTAGCTAATGAACTCCTGCAAGAAACAGAATTCTCACTCTGAATAGACAAGACCTGCTTACAACTAACCAGCAGAATCTATAATACCAGGGCCAGAGAGCGAGAGAAAACTTGCCTGCTATTTGAGAACCAGTGCAGCTTCAGACAAAACTGAAAGTGAATCCTTGGATTTTTCTGGGGAGGAACCACCTGACTTTGACTTGTCAGTCAATCAGCCTCCTAAAAATTCAAAAAGTCATAAAATTCCAGGCACTGGATGAGACCAAAGTAAAATAAACAAAATCCCATTTTAATCATTGATGTAGCAATAAAAGGACTGCTAAGCAAGCAGCTAGTGACACAGTAAATAAAAACTGCTTATAATCTGCAGAGAACATGATTTAAAAAAAAACATTTCTTAATGGCATACTTGCATCTCACCGCCTATTGATCGCCCCTCAATACCACCATGTCATTCTTTCATGACTTTGCCATAATTTTAAGTTGTTCCCTTGACCCAGGGGCATTTGAAATGTTGCTCAGCCTCTGCCGGGTCCTCCCTGTGTAGAGATGCTGGCGTTGGACTGGGGTAGTAAGAACTCAGTAAGAATTTAGCAACACCAATTTTAAATCCAACCAATTTATTTGATAGTAAATTTGCGAGCTTTCGACACTCTGTGTCTTTGTCAGGCAATTGCCTGACAAAGGGTCCTGCCTGTCACAAGGAGAGGGCTCGCTATCGTAGAAGCTGAGGATTGGCATGGTACTCCAATGGCTTCGGGAGCTGAAAGGTTAAAGCAGTCAATGTGCCATAGGGATTGTGGAATGCCACACTGGAGACTGTAGCCAGGACTGGGAAGAAAAGGAAGGAAGAGGAAGTTGGCTTGGTACAGTCTGAGTTACTCAGTGCCACTAATGCCCCCTGCCAAGTGCATGTAAGCCCTGGGATAGCAGTGATAAACATGAAGAAATGAAACTATGCAATGGAAACCCTACCACCCCATGTACGCACCACCTCCAAATGTTTCATTATTCTCTGCCATGCAGGATAACAAAACAGAATTAAATAAAACAATTAAATTCAGTTCCGTTTAGCTAGGTAGGTACAGAATGTTTTCAAATTCATATATGGGACATGGACATTGTTGGCCAGAATTTATTGCCCATCCCTACTTGCCCAAGAACAGTTGTGACTCAACCACATTGCTGTGGCCCTGGAGTCACACATGTAGGCCAGACTAGGTAAGGACAGCAGATTTCCTTCCCCAAAGGGAACCAGATTGGTTTTTCCAACAACGGTTTCGTTGTCATCAGTAGATTCATAATTTCAGATTTCTTTTATTGAATTCCAATTCCAAAAGCTGCCATGGTGGGATTTGAACCTGAGTTCCCGGGACACTAGTTGAGTTTCTGGATTAACAGTCTAAAGATAATATCACTAAGCCTTCACCTGCCAGACAGGTTTGCTACCCCTGGTCATTAAGCATCAGCCTATAGCGAATAATGCAGATATGAACGATTGGGGTTGAGTAACGATATGGAATACCTTGTTACTTACTTCATCGGGCAAGTTTCAAACATGAAGAATCGCCATTTAGATAAGAAACTGGGGGACCCCTTAAGCTGTAATAAGGTAAAGTATTCAAAGTCACAGTAGTGATGTGAAGATATTCTACTAAGGGAATGTCTTAATGTTTGCAAACAGTAAGCTGAGGTCATGAGATGAACTACCATGTGATTAGGCATCACATGGGGCAACACAAAGATTAGCATTATTGCCTCTCAGTGCCAGTGACCCGGGTTCGACTCCCAGCTCGGGTCACTGTCTGTGTGGAGATTGCACGTTCTCCTCGTATCTGCACAGATTTCCTCTGGGTGCTCCGGTTTCCTCCCACAATCTGAAAAATGTGCTGGTTAGGTGCATTAACACAAACAAGCACCAGAGTGTGGTGACTGGGGGAATTTCACAGTAACTTCACTGCAGTGTTAATGTAAGCTATATTTGTGACTAATAAATAAACTTTAAACCTTTTGAAAGCCATGTGATCAAATGTCACATGATCAAATCATTGTTGCAATAAGGATGATGTGTAAGAAACTGCTGAAATGTTGCTGGTTAATGAATCATCAACACTTGCCCTTGATATTCCTTTGCCTACTTTGTAATAAAAGTTAACATTGTGGGTTAGCACCCTGGTTTAAGATATACTAATCTTTTATTCATCACTGACCTCAGTATTCCAGGGTTAAACAATATGCAAAGGGTCTACACTTCCGGTTACACACAGTGGATTAGATCTTAGTTTTGTCGCCTAAATCATTCTGCACAGCATTGCTTTAATTATGCAATGTGAGTTTGTAAGTAGGCGTGTTATATTTGCTTTCAGTGGGTCTAGCCTGGGGGAAAATACTGTGAAATTAGTTAGGACATTGTCTCCTGTTACTGTTGGAAAGCTTGGGTATTGAGTGCAAGTGAGATTGGATTTGCTGTGATCTTATTGGAATTAAGTTGCCTTGTTGACTCAGACTATCTAGACTCCAGCATGATGCAGATTCACTTGGATGAGGTGCTGTGTAAATCATGAAGTTATCATAGGTCTGGACGAACACTGAGAAATCAATATGTAAAATTTAGAGCATTCTTTTAGGGAGAGACAGTTCATGCCTGTAGTTATCCCAGTTGAGATAATGTTCAGGATCAGATATAATAAAATCCCTTTGCAGAAGGAAGTCATTTGGCCCACTCAGACTCTCTAACAGAGTATCTTACCAGGATCCGTTTGCCCACCATACTCCTACACAATACTCATGGCTAATCACCCTAACCTACACATCTTTGAATTGTGAGAAGAAAGCAGAGAACCCTGAGGAAATCCTCACAGACACTGGGAGAACATGCAGACAATCACGCAAAGCCAAAATTGAACTGGGTCCCTAGCATTGTGAGGCAGCGTTACTAACCACTGTGCTACCGTGCCATCCCCAATACAGAGGAGTCATTTCGGGAGGGCTCCCAATGCCCAAAGGGGCTATTTCTGTAGTGGTGGGAACAGCAGTGGGTCAGTTGCCCAGTAGCAAAGCCACACAGCAAGGGCACTAGCTGTACAGAGGCAGCTTCTCACTGGCTTTCCAGGGCTTTTAATTCCTAAAGGATCCATGGCCTGAGGGGTATGCTAATACCAGCCTTACAGCCCAGATGCCTCTACTAGAGGATGTGGACTATCTGCCTGGTCTGGGCATTGCTAAACCTGTTTTTTTTTAACCTCCATTTCAAAATGGAGGATCTCTTATCCTCGTCGCAAACCAAGCAGGGACCAATCCTCTCACTAATGCTGGCTGTCAGGCAGCAATGCCAACACTTTGGCTCAACATTTTGCTAGCCCAACTCACCATCTTTAAATGGACAGTTGGTAGGTCATGGCTTTTAATTGGCTACTGTTGGGCTGCTGGTTGCTGTCTTGTGTGTTGCTAACCATCCAGGTACCCATAGGACCTGGGCTTTTGTGTGGCATGCTTGTGTGAGGAGGCGATGGCCTAGTGGTTTTATCGCTAGGCAATTAGTCCAGCTAATGTTCTGGGGCACCAGTTCAAATCCTGTCCCAACAGATGGAGGAATTTGAATTGAACAAAAGATACCTGGAATTAAGAATCTATTGATGATCACGAAAGCATTTTTGACTTTTGGAAAAATCCATCTGGTTCACTAATGTCCTGTAAGGAAGGAAATCTGCTATTCTTGCCTGATCTGGCCTACATGTGACTCCAGAGCCACGGCAACGCTGCTGTCTTTTAAATGGCCTTGTCAGTTACTTGGTTCAAGGGAGACTAGGGGTGGGCAATAAATATTGGCTAGCCAGCGATGTCTATGTCCAACAAATAAACAAAAAATAATTACAGTACCTGGAGGAAGCCCTCGCAGATACAGAGAGAATGTGCAGACTCCAGACAGATGATAACCCAAGGCCAGAATTGAAACCAGATCCCTAGTGCCATGCGGCAGCAGTTCTAGTTACTGTGCTGCCTCAATATTTTCCAATTCTCCTTTTATTCTCGCATCAGTATTACTTAGCACAGCAGCAGGCCTGAAGATGAGTGGTGTGCTAATCCCAGTGGTCAGGAGACCTCTTTTTAATCTGCTTGCAAAGTTTTGGTTCAATTTTACTTTCTCTTCCAATACATGTGGATGTTGGACGTACCTCTGGGTTAAGTTACAAGCTTACACTGCACCTTCATTACTTACTGTCGTGTCAAAGCCCAAATTTCAGGGCCACTTTTGAGTTGTCAGTTTTTTTAAGCAAGATGCCATTTTTTTGAATCCATGGGCCAGCTTTCCTGTGAGTAACATGCATGTTAAAATATTGAGTTTTCTTTCCCCTGTCAGCTGTAGATTTATCTGCTGCATATTTCTCTCATTTTCCATCACTCAATTTAGCTTGAGTCCAAATATTTCACAAACCACATGATCAAATGTTTCAAATAATGGCTTTATAAATATTTTATTTGCATTTGTTGAACTGCTGAGATTCTCTCCAGCGATGTGTAGTTTCCACTTGGTTTGTATAATGCATCAGATTATTTGCACTCGGGAGTTGATGGGTTGAAGGTCTGTATCTGAGGCCAATATGTAGTTGGAAGTTTTCTCTCTGTTGAGGGAGTGCCACATCCTTGTTTGAATTAAAATTAAACAAAGGTCTTGTCTTGTGTGTTTTGGTGGATATGAAAGATATAGCGGCATAATTTGAAAAACACTTAGCCTCATTCTGCCCTCTGGGACAATAGCAAAACCAAAACAGGACACAGAATTAAACCCCTCCTACTTTGGGATAATGTTCAGGAATTCTCCTATCTTGTTCACCCTGTCACTGAGAATTTGGTACTCAGCCAAAAATCCATTCGCTGCAGCAGGACTGGAGAATCCCAGCCGCGGGCGAGATTGGAGAATTTAAGCTCAATGTCTGTATCTTAGCTACTTTGACCCACTTACGTGCTATAACCTTTAATACCTCCACTTGACCAGAAATAAAATCTCTCAATCAATCTTTAGAAGCTGAAACAGATTAGCTAATCGTTTAGCTAAGGCTTTGCAAAGATAGAAAGGTTGCTGCATTTGACTACAATGACCAATGTCACAGCATTTTACCAGTAACTGAAATATAAAGCACTTTGAGATGTTTTGACATGATTAGACTCTGAATAAATGTGTTAATTGACAAACACTATAGTCATCATTAATGTGAAATGTTCAATAGACAGTGAAGAACCTCATTGTAACACCTAAATAAAAGCTGAATAATTATTTGACAGTCGCAAGTTGATCTGTTGTTCATGCATTGATGTAATCACAATTATGGGGCAGAATTATTGGATTTTGAGAGAGCTTTTAATAGAAAACAATAGTTGATGGACATTTCAATTTTTTCTTTTGCTTTTGAAAACTATTGTTACATGTAACAATGTCTGAATTGGGAATTACAGTTGTTAGTTAGCTCAGTTGGTTGGACGGCTGGTTCATGACATGGAGTGATGCCAACAGCAGCGTGTGTTCAATTCATGTATCAGCTAAGGTTATTCACAAAAGCCCTGCCTTCTCAACCTTGCTCCTCACCTCATGAAGGAACAGCACTCCAAAATCTTATGATACCAAATAAACCTGATGGACTTTAACCTGGTGTTGCGAGACTTCTTACTTTGTCTACCCCGATCTAATGCCGGGATCTCCACTTCATGTATTTGAAGAAGGGCTGTAACTCTATAAAAGGAATATTGCTTGAATTGGAACCCATAGGAATAGGTGAACAGTTAAGAATTGTGTGTTGCCATGTTTAAGTATGATTCAATTGTTATATATTAAGCTAATTCATTTGTTATGGTTAAATTCTGTTGCTAAATAAAATTTGTTTTGATAAAAGCTCCCAAGTTTGTTAGTAGAATTATGCCTGGAGTGAAACTTCCTATTCTCACATTAATGCCAGAATAGAAAACTACTGGGGTCTAGTCTGATATCATAACATACCTTGGGATTTCTGATCTGGTATCTTAACAATTGATGCTGATAATAAATCCTGGGGTCTCCTGACAATCCGCCTCATCGCTTGCACATCTTGCCAAACCAAATGCATAATTGGTTTCTGGGCATTTATCTGCAGACTGACAGCTTGTTGGAACTATATGATTTCCCAGTGGAAAGACAACACTAACCAATTAATCCTATGACGGGTCACTATTCTCCATCATTGCCAAAGTAAATTGCTTGCTTTTATTTCCCCCCTCTTATTTGAAAGGGAAGGGTTAAAAATGATGATCAGAATTCTAGCATCCGAGGTTTGTGGTTTTCTGTAGGGCTTAATGTTTTCGGATTAATGGAAAGGTATTAACAAAAGACCAGCCAGGAAAGAAAAGGACATAAAAGTTACAATAAATAATTCCCTTGAACCAACAGGCTAGTGTCTGGCTACTGTCAAAGAAGCAAATAAGTTGTTGCATTATATAGAAAGGGGGATGAAGTAGGGATCAAAGCAGCTTATCCTGTTGCTGGATAAAATATTGATCAGACTGCATTGGGAGTATCACTTACACAGTGGGGCCCTCACTACAGGAAGGATTTAGTAAGCTAAGGAAGGTGTGTCGAGCTATAAGAATGATCAGGGGATTAGGGAATAAGTTATATGAGGATAGAATCACAGCAGTGATGCTTTTTATTCGAGACAAGAATGCTAAAGGAGGAAATAACTGAAATATTATAGAGGAGGCAATGATATTGTCACTGTACTAGTAATCCAGAGACCCAGGCAAGATCTGGGAACCTGGTTCAAATCCCACCACACCACATGGTGAAATTTGATTCCAATGAAAATCTGGAATTAAAAGTCTAATGATGATCATGAAACTAATTTTTAGTTTTATTTATTAGTCACACATAGGCTTTAATTAATACTGCATTAATACTGCAATAAAGTTACTGTGAAGATCCCCTAGTCACCACACTCTGGTGTCTGTTTGGATACACTGAGGGAGAATTTAGCACAGAAAATGCACCTAACTAGCACATCTTTTGAACTGTGGGGGGGAACCTCAGCATCCAGAGGAAACCCACGCAAACATGGGGATAACGTGGACTTTGCACAGTGACCCAAGCTGGGAATCAAACTGCGGTCCTTAGTGCAATGCTAACCGCTGTGCCATTGTGCTGCCCAATTGCCAATTGTGTAGAAACTCACCTGGTTTTCCAATGTCCTTTAGAGTAGGAAATCCATCATTTTTAAAATTTGTATATGGGATGTGAGCATTGCTGGTAGGGCCAGCATTTATTGCTCATCTCTGAGGGTATTTGAAAGTCAACCACAATGCTGTGGCTCTGGAGTTACATGTAGGCCTGGCCAGGTAAGGATGGCAGATTTCCTGCCCGAAAGGGCATTAGTGAACTAGATGGGTTTTCCCAACAATCAACAATGGTTTCATGGTCATCAGTAGACTTTAATTCCAGATCCTTTTTTTATTGAATTCAAATTCCACCATCTAATGTGGTTGGATTTGAACCTGGGTCCCCAAAGCATTACCCTGGGATCTCTGGATTAACCCAGTGATAATATCACTATGTCATTACCTCCCGAAAAGCTCTGACCTACATGCAACTCCCAATCCATTGTTATGTGGTTGACTCTCAAATGCCCTCTGCAATGAGGGCAAAAATTGTTGGCTCAGATAGCGATGCTGACATTCTGTAAACAAATAATAATAAAAAAAGGCTTTATATGGTGTTCTGAATTGTCCCTTTATTTTATTTCTGGTTTTACTCCACAGAGTGTGCTGTAGATGGTGTTTGCTTCTGCATGAAGATTGTACCTTCGATATGACTGGGTTTTGGTTAGTCATCTCCGAGGAAGGCATGGAAAGCACTGCTGATGTCTTGCAACAGATGTGAGTGAATGGACAGAATGACCGGATAATTGAAAAGTGTAAGTCAATTTGCATTATTGAACACTGGACGTTGTATCCAATATTGATAGACTCCTCAAATAGAGATTTAATGACAGCACTGCAAGAACTAATTGCTGGATATTTTAACTGTATATATTTTACGGATGTCCATGAATTCTGGTGTAGTTTGTCCTTCATGGATGACGTGATCCAGGTTGCTTTCTTACGGTGGTGGAGTGGTTAGCGCTGCTGCTTCACAGTGCCAGGCATCCAGATTCAATTCCTGACTTCGGTAACTGCCTATGCGGAGTTTACACATTCTTCCCATGTCTGCATGGGTTTCCTTCAGGTCCTCCGGTTTCCTCCCACAATCTGAAAGACATGATTAGGTGCATTGGCCATGCTAAATTCTCTCTCTGTGCACCTAAACAAGTGCCAGCGTGTGGCGACTAGGGGATTTCACAGTAACTTCATTGCAGTGTTAATATCAGCCTAATTGTGACACTATAAATAAACTTAACGAAACTATACCCCAGAATACTGTATGGTATACCCAGTGCCCTTATCTTTTTAAATAATACCTGAACAATCTTTCAAAGTACTTTGGAAATCAAATCGTGCACAAGGTTCCCGCCCTGGGACTAGAAATTCCTACCCGATTTTTTTTAAATATTCAGGCAAGTTTTCATCCTGCCCACTAAAATTCCCACGATGAGCGGGACTGGAAAATCTGACCTGTGTTGTAAATAATCATTAATGGGGGGGAAACTACCAGGAAAATTGATTTCAAATATGTTAGCTCCTTAACTCAGACTTGCATCTTTGAGTCTTTGCACAACCTCAGAATGGTACAAAACGCTTTATGGTCAACGAAGCCCTATTGAGGTTTCAGCACTCTTATGAAGTAGGAAATGAGGCAGCCAATTTACACATAGCAAGGTTCGACAAAGCATTGATGCATTTTTGAAGGAAAATTGAAGAAACAATGGTACAAACTAAATGTTATAATTATGAAGGAGGTGAGGTACCAGAGAGAGCTTGAGGTTCATATGCTCTCTTTGAAGGTGATAAAACTGTCAAAAAAGCAAATGGGATTTTTGCCTTTTCTACTAAAATTAAATTAATTAACTGCGAGGAGAGGTTGGAGAAACTGGATTTGTTCTCGGAGATTGAGGGTCGACCTGATAGAAATCTCCAAGCTTATGTGAGACATGGTCAGAGTAGATAGTCAGAAACTTCTAAGGTATGAAGGGCAATGTTTAAAAAATATGTATGAGGCAAGTCTTTTTACGCAGACTAGAGGGTGCCTCTGCCAGGGGAGGTAGTGGAAGCGGATACAATAATAACTTTTAAGTGTCATTGCCTCATACATATTTTTAGGATGGGAATAGATGGATATGGTCCCAGGAAGGGTAGTGGGTTTTAGTTAAATTGGGCAGTATGGTTGGTGCAGGCTTGGAGGGCGAAGGGCCTGTTTGTGTGCTGTAATTTTTTGTTCTTTGAATTATAGTAAACCTTCACAAGTTGGGCATCATCTTTATAATTCTTTCATGTGATGTGGGTTTCCCTGGAAAGGCCAACATGTGTTATAAGCCCATAAGGAATAGAACAAGAGAAGGCTCTTGGTCACTTGGGCCAGCTCCACCATAAAATAGGACTATGGCTGATCCAACATTCCTCATGTTCATTTTCCTGCCCTTTCCCCACAACGCTTGATTCTCTAACTGATGAACAATCTATCTATCTATCTCAGCCTTAAATATACGTGGATTCTCTGTCTCTGCCAAGCACAACCTACCCCAAGTCCCTCAGCTCTTTATGGCAAAGAGTTTCAAAGACATAACCCTCTGAGAGAAGAAATTCCTCCTGCTCAGTCTTAAATTGGCAGCCCTTTATTCTGAGACTATGCCCTCTGGTCCTAGACTCTCCCGTGAGGGGAAACATGCTGTCAGCATTTACCCGTCAAGTCCTTAAGAAACGTATATATTTCTGTGAGATCACCTTTCATTCTTCTAAATTCCAACGAGTAGAGCCCCAAACTATTTAACACTTCCTCAGAAGACAATCCCTCCATACCGTGGATCATCCTATTGAGCCTTCTCTGAACTTATCGCCAATGAAAAATGGTTGAGATTCTCTGATCTCGCTCGTGGCTGGGATTCTCCACTCCTGCTGCTGTGAATAGAGACTTGGCTGAGCACCAAATTCTTCATTTTTGCCAGTAGTGGTAATTTGGTGCTCAAAACAGGAGAATTCTAGCAGCTAATATCTTTCCTTAAATAAAGGGACCAAAACGTCTCCCAGGGGTCTAGGTGTGAAGCCACCAGTACCTTGTACAGTTGCAGCAAGAATTCCCAACTCCAAACCCCATGAAATAAGGGCCAATGTTTCATTAACCTTCCTGATTTCCTGCTGCACCTGTGTGTTAGCTTTCTGTATAACATACCCTCAAATCCCTTTGTACTGAAGCTTTCTGCAGTTTTTCTCCATTTAAATAATAACTTTTTTTTGTTCTCCCTTCCAAAATGAACAACTTCACATTTTCCCACTTTATACGCCATCTGTCCACTTATTTAACCTATCAATATCTCTTGATAAACTGTTTCTATCCCTCTCGCCACTTGCCTTTCCACCTATTTTTGTGTCGTCTGCAAATTTGGTTACAGAACACTCGCTTCCTTTCCCCAAGTCATTAATATATATTGCAAGCAGTTGTAGTCCCAGCACTGATCCCTGTGGAACCCCACTGGCTACAGGTCGCCAACCTGTTGCCAACTGCACCCGAGAAAGGCATTTAGAGTATTGTGCACAGTTCTGAGAACCACACTTTAAGAAGGATGTTAAGGCTGCGGAGTGTGTGAACAGGGAGTTTACCAGAATGGGTGAGAGACTTCTGGTGTATGAGGATCCCAGCGAAACTGGGATTGTTCTCTTGTATTTAGAGAAGAATCTGAAGCGATTTCATCAAGGTTTTCAAAATTATGAGCCTGTAACAGCATAAGAAATAGGAACAGAAGGAGGCCATTCAGCCTTTTGAGCCTGCTCCACCATTTGATAAGATCATGGCTGATCTAACACTCACCATGTCCTCTTTCCTATCTTATCTCCATAACTCCCTGAATTCCCATACTGATTAAAAAAAAAAATTGATCTCAGCCTTGATGTTGTTCAAAGACTCAGCCTACATAGCTTCTTAAAATGAAAAAGGATTTTTTATAGTATAAATAAAGAGAGATTGCTTTTACTGGGAGGACAGTGGTAAGCAGATGACACAGCTTTATTGAAATAAATCCAGGATGAAAATTAGGAGAGATTTTTTATCATCGGGAAAGGTCTGTCTGAAAGGTGAGCCCAGACTCAATAATAGATATCAAAAGGGAACTGATGTATGTATTTGATGGAACAAGAGGGAAGTCTAACTAATGAACCCTTTCACTACATTGTAACAATGGGCTGAATGGCCTCTTGCTGTACTATATAATAAGCACAGTGATTAGTACTGCTGCCTCACGGTGGCAGGAACTCGGGTTCGATTCCCGGCTTGGGTCACTGTCTGTGCAGAGTCTGCACATTCTCCCCATGTTTGTATGGGTTTCCTCTGGGTGCTCCTCCTACAGTCTGAGAGACGTGCTGGTTAGGTTCGCTGGCCATGCCAAATTCTCCCTCAGTGTACCTGAATAGGTGCAGGAATCTGACGACTGGAGGGTTTTCGCAATGACTTCATTGCAGTGTTAATATAAGCCTACTTGTGACACTAATAAAATAAACTTAAAAAAAAACTTAAGCTCTGAACCTGACAATATTCATTTTAAGTCTAATATTTTCCTTTTCTAAAGCTCCAGAGAGAGAGAGACTCTAAACATTATTGTACAAGTTGTGAATTCGTGTTTTCAAACTGCTAACTCTATTCAGTTTGAATGGGAAATAATGGAATTGAAATTATAATAATAGTTTCATTACAGAGAGTATATGTAGTATAGACCGCAAAAATATAATACCTTCTGAGGTACAGTGAAAGGGCAGTATTGGTAAACGTAACTGCCTGTTTGCATCAGTGATAACCAACAAATAGTCATGCGATTAATCACTAATAAATTCATTCCAGATAACTGGAGGAGCATTACCACCTCAGACATCAGGAGAATTTCTTGCCGTAGATTTTTAATGTACATCTGTATCTGGCAGAACAAGCGTCTGAGTGACTAACAACACAACACTATCTCGGGAATGCATCCCATTCTTAACTTAGATAATGAGTTCAGACGTTAAGATGGGAATTGACCCTATAAACTTCAGTCTGGAAGGGTGACATGGTGATACAGTGCCAGGGACCCGGATTCAATTCCGGTCTTGGGTCACTGTCTGTATGCTTCCCGTGTCTGCTTGGGTTTCTTCTGGATGCTCCGGTTTCATCCTCCACTCCAAAGATGTACGGTTTAGGTTGACTGGCCATGATAAACTGTCTCTTAGTGTCAAGGGTAAATACGTGGAGTTACGGGGTTAAGATTTGGGTGGGATTGTTGTCTGCAGACTCGATGGGCCAAATTTTCTCCACCTGCACTGTAGATTCTATGATATGAATGGCTGATGTGAATTGGAAATTCTGTTATTCATTATTCCTAGAAAACGGGGCATTGCTCTGATTTGCTGCATATTTCAATTTTGATCTTGACTTGTGAATTCTGAGCTCCATGACAGCGTATCTGGGGGAATCTTGGCAGCACAGTAGCAGAGTAGTTAGCACTGCTGCCTCCAAGGACCAGGGTCCTGGATTCAGTTTCAACCTCGGGTGACTGTCTGTGTCAAGTTTGCACATTCTCCCTGTGTGTGGGAGCTTTTACAGAGACCATGCGTTATCTGACTTTCTCAGCTAATGCAAAGACTCGCAGAAACAGTATTCTGGTTATAGATGTTTCTTTAATGACCCATGTACACTGGGACAGAGATTTAGTGCATTCCAAATCTACTCTAAAGTTACATCACACTCAACATTATACAGTTTTCAAAAGTCATTTTGTCTGCCCCCTGCGCAGCCCAGCCAGGAAAGATTGTTAGTATACATCATTTACCTTGGCTAATAACATTTATTCCCTGACAGCATGTCTCTAAACAAATTATACCTTGTAAAATATATTCCAGGTATTTTGCAACTTGACTCTAATCTGCTTTGACTCGTTAGTCTTTCAGTTCCAAGTTATTCTAAATTCTCCCTTACACTGTGCCTGTATAGGTTTCCTCTGGGTGCTCCGGTTTCCTCCTACAGTCCAAAGATGTGCAGGTTAGGTGGGTTGGTCATGACAAATTGCCTCTTAGTGTCAGGGGGACCAGCAGGTTAAATATGTCAGGTTATAGGGATAAGGTCTGGGTCGGATTGTTATTGGTGCATGGGCCGAATAGCCGCCTTTTGCACTGTAGAGATTCTATGACACCCTGAAGACACGCTCCACTGCACAAAAATGGGGTGTTTCATCAGCTTTTGCCACTATAAGCAGAAATGCTTGAGATTGTGTTTTGTAGCTTACTTTAAATGTTTTAAGTGGGTTTTGACAGCAGTTTCTTCAACTATGCAACCAAGCAGTTTCACTTTTGCTTTAGTTACTCTTCTCCTTGACTTAACTTAAGGGAATGACATTCAAGGTTGAAATTCAACATCTTGATGGCAATTGTTAAACCAACCTTCCATTCATCATCATTCAGATTGGCTGTTACTGAACCACTGAGATGTTCGGATCCTGTGTCATCCTTTGCAATCCATTTGGCTTCTTTTGATTTACACAGCAGTGCGAAGGATTTAATTTATCCCAATTATTACACTGCTTTCCATAGGCTAGACAATGACCCGGCAAATCTCTGCCCTCCATCGATTGCATTTCAATTTTAATCGCAGTTTCGTTCTTGTACCTTTGGATTGCTGATGCTCTTACCCTTTTACGCTTACCTTCTCCAAGGCCTGAATATTTCGAATGGTAAGGCCCAGTCCTGAATCAGTGGGAAACCCATCCTCACAGACTCTGAAAGACCCACTGCCGTTTCATATTCCAATGAGTGTTGACTGGCATGAGGTGGTGTTCTCTCCCTCAATACCGTTGGCCGGCAACTATGCAGCACCCACCCCAGTAACAGTCTGTAGTGCCAGAAAGACAGTGCGTAGAACTGCCTGGCAGGAGTTGATGACCCTGGTTCCAGGGCAGAGAGGTAAGGAAGGCCCGAGAGGTTGTGAGGGGTTTGGTTGGGGAGGGGAGGGATAGGACCATAAGACATAGGAGCAGAATTAGGCCACTCGGCCCATTGAGTCTGCTCTGCCATTCAATCATGGCTGATACTTTTCCTACCCACATTCCCCTGCCTTTCCCCCCATAACCCCTGATCCCCTTATTAATCAAAAACTCCTCTATCTCTGTCTTAAAGACACTCAATGACCTGGTCTCCATAGCCTACTGCAGCAAAAAGTTCCACAGATTCACCATTCTCTGGCTGAAGAAATTCCTCCACATCTCTGTTTTAAAGGATTGCCCTTTTAGCCTGAGGTTGTGCCCTCTGGTTCTGGTTTTTCTTACTGATGGGAACATCCTCTCTCCACGTCCACTCTATCCAGGCCTCTCAGTATCCTGTAAGTTTCAGTAAGACCCCTCCCATCTTTCTAAACTCCAACAAGTGCAGACCCAGAGTCCTCAACCGTTCCTCATATAACAAGCTCTTCATTCCAGGGATCATTCTTGTGAACATTCTCTAGATCTTTCCAATGCCAACACATCCTTCCTTAGATATGGGGCCCAAAACTGCTCACAGTACTCCAAATGGGATCTGACTAGACCATTATACAGCCTTTTAAGTATATCACTGCTCATGTATTCTAGTTCTCTCGACATGAATACTAACATTGCGTTTGTCTTCCTAACTGCCAACTGAACCTGCGTGCTAATCTTAAGATCATCTTGAATAAATACTCCCAAGTCCCTTGGTTTTTGATTTCCTAAGCATTTCCCCGTTTAGAAAATAGTCCATGCCTCCACTCTTCCTTCCAAAGTGCATAACCTCACGTTTTTCCACACTGTATTCCATCTGCCACTTCTTTGCCCACTCTCCTATCCTGTCCAATTCCTTCTGCAGCCCTCCTGCTTCCTCAATACTACCTGTCCCTCTACGTATCTTTGTACCATCTGCAAACTTAGCAACAGGGCCTTCAGTTTCTTCCTCCAAATCGTTAATGTATATTGTGAAAAGTTGTGGTCCCAGCACTGACCACTGAGGCACACCACTTGAAAAAGACCCCTTTATCCCCACTCTCAGCCTTTTGTCAATCAGCCAATCCTCTATTCATGCCAGGATTTTACAGTTAACACCACGGGCAATTAATTTATTTAACAGTCTTCGATGCAGCACCTTGTCAAAGGCCTTTTGCAAATCTAACTAAATCACGTCTACTCATTCTCCTTTATCTAACTTCCTTGTTATCTCCTCAAAGGGTGGGGATAGGGGAAGGGGCAAGCTGGATATCATCGGGCCTCATGTGTGGGCTGCTCCTGTCAGAAAGGGGCTTCTGATAGATGGGTTTTACCACCCAAAAATCAGTTATACTTGTATGTTCACCAGCAGCAGGGTGGTACAGTAGTTAGCACTGCTGCCTCACAGTGCCAGGGACCAGGATTTGATTTCAACCTTGAGTCACTTCTATGCAGAGTTTGCGCATTCTACATTCTGCATGGATTTCCTGCAGGTGCTCCAGTTTCTTTCCACATTCCAAAGATTTGCAGGTTAGGTGGACTGGCCATGCTAAATTGGCCCTTAGTGTCAGGAGCACTAGGGTAAATGTATGATATTATGGGGATAGGGTTTGGGGAGGCTTTGGGTCTGTGCGGGCTCGATGGGTTGAATGACCTCCTTCAGCACTGTGGGATTTTATGATTTTATGATATACATCCTGAGCTGTCCTTTGCTCACCAGCCTAAACATTGAGGCTGGCTGGGAAATGGCCCATAAAGGCCCATTAAATTAGCCTCTTAAAAAGCTTCAATTGGAGCAAGTGCGGGTTTCAAGTCTGAGGCCTGGTCACCCCAACGTAAAATCACTGCAATAGAAACCATATGATGCAGAAAGAAGCCATTTGACCTACTGAGTCTGCACTGACCACAATCCCACCCAGGGCCCATAACCCTACGTATTTACCCACTAATCCCTCTAACCTATACATCTCAGGACACTATGGGACAATTTCTTAGCATGGCCAATCAACCTAACCAGCACATATTTAGACTATGGGAGGAAATCGGAGTACCCAGAGAAAACCCATACAGACATGAGGAGAATGTGCAAACTCTACACAGATAGTGACCCGAACCAGGAATCGAACCCAGGTCCCTGGAGCTGTGAAGCAGCAGTGCTAACCACTGTGCTACCGTGCTGCCCAATGTCTGGGTGGGCAGGAATGCAGAAAGAGAATCCCATCCTTGCAATGTCTCCGCACCCTACCCCATGGTCTGCCTTACATCCCAACAAGTGGGCAGTGTAATTATTCAGATCCATTGATTTTCAGTGCTGGATTTGGAAACTTGCCTGCTTTCTGGAAGTATTATGAAAGTGGGGATGTGGCTTACTTTGACCGAGATGTCCTCAACAGTTGGCATCAGGGACCCGCTGCACTGGAATGTTTTCGTGTGGCTAAAGTTGGAAAGTTGGGCGAGATAAGAGTAGCTGGATTTCCAGGTAATAACGAGTGAATTACTAATTGGACTCAATTGCTACTACAGCGGATTTCTCAAATGTTACAGTAATGTGATAAAATACGTGTTACACTTTCAAAATGGACAATGGACTACTTGACAGAGCAGCAACATAGATAATAATTAAGATTACTGATATGATATTATCTACCTATAAAGCTCACTGTACCATTTAAATATAATTGCTTCGTGGGTAAATGCTCCATCCAATTTAAAACTGAGTATTACAGATGAAGGTGCCTCAGGCTTAATCATTAAGTTCAGTTTTACGGTTTATTCATTAGTGTCACAAGTAGTCTTATATTAACACTGCAATAGAGCACCCAGAGGAAACCCACGCAGAGACAGGAAGAATGTGCAGACTGCACAGGCAATGACCCAAGCCGGGAATCGAACCTGGGTCCGTGGCGCTGTGAGGCAGCAGTGTTAGCCACTGTGCCGCCCCATTAACCTGTGCTGTGTTGGCCTATCTTAGTTATAGAATCATAGGGTCCTCCAATGCAGAAGGAAGCTGTTCGGCCCATCGAGTCTGCTCAATCCCACCCAGGCCCTATCCCCACAACCCCAAGCATTTACCCTAGCCAGTCCCCCTGACACTAAGGGGCAATTTATCATGGCCAATCTGCCTAACCTGCACATCTTTGGACTGTGGGAGGAAACCTGAGCACCCGGAGGAAACCCATGCAGACACGGGGAGAACATGCAGACTCCAAACAGACAATGACGCAAGCTAATCGAACCTGGGCCCTTGGTGCTGTTAAATAGTTTGCATGTTTGCTTTGAGGCCTTTTTGAGAAGGGAGACTGTTATTTAGGATTGGTATTTCTGAGTAGTGTTCCGCGATCCCCTCCGTCCTAGAAACTCATGAGAATCTTGTGGATCCAACATTGTCTGTAGTGATGCTAAACCACACTGTAAATTGGCTGATGGATTGTGTAAGACAGTAACATTCCTTTGTACTGAAAAAGTAGGAGTATGCTTGTTTTATCCATAATTAATGATTTGCTCTATAAACACCACTCTCAGGAGCCCCACTTTTCAAAACTCCACTCACATGATTTTATTAGCTGAGGATGTCAGGCATTCGTTGAGAAAAAAGGTTACATCCACTTCACCGTTTCGATTCACAGATGAAGAATAGACTGTTTGGACAAATTACTGATGGGCAGCCAATACACGAGGAGTTTTGTTTCAATGTTATCGAGTACCCTTTGGGAGAAAGGAGGCGCTGGGAGAAAATTCCAAAGATTAAAGGGAAATCTTCAATCAGTTCTGTCCTATTGTGGCACTGCTGCCTCGCAGCTCCAGGGACCCGGGTTCGATTCCCGCTTGGGTGACTATTTGTGTGGAGCTTGCATGTTCTCCCCATGCCTGTGTGGGTTTCCTCCGGGTGTTCTGGTTTCCTCCCAAGGACATGCGGGTTAGGTGAAATGGCCATGCTAAATTGCTCTTAGAGCCAAGCGGACTAGCTAGGGTAAATATATGGAGTTACAAGAATAGAACCTGGGTCGGATTGTGGTCAGTAGACTCAATGGGGTGAATGGCCTCCTTCTATATCGTAGGATTCTATGATTCAGAGTTTCAGCTTGGAATAGAATCATAGAATGGTGACAGCACAAAAGGAGGTCTTTCTGCCCATTGTATCTAAACTGGCTCTCTGCAAGAACACTTAACTCACTACCACACTTTGAAATTATTGTATGAGATGTAGACATTAGCACCTGGACCAGTATCTACCCATCCTTTAGAAGGGCAGTTAAATGTCCACCACATTGAAAATAGGAGCAGGGGGAGGCCATTTGGTCCTTTGAGCTTGCTCCGCCATTCATTATGATCATGGCTGCTCATCCAACTCAATAGAACATAAAAATATAAGAAATAGGAGCAGGAGTAGGCTATCTGGCTCTTTGAGCCTGCCCCATCATTCTTTAAGATCATGGCTGATCTGAAATGGATCAGTTCCACTCACCCGCTTTCTTCCCATAACCCTTAATTCCCTTATCGATCAGAAACCTATCTACCTGTGACTTGTATACAACAATGTAGCCTCCACTGCTTCTATGGACAGAGAATTCCAGAGATTCACTGCCTTCTGAGAGAAGTTCCTCCTCAATTCTATTCTAAATTGACCTCCCCTTATTTTGAGGCTGCATCCTCTAGTTCTTGTTTCCTTTCTAAGTGGAAAGAATCTCTCTGCCTCTGCCCTATCTAGCCCCTTCATTATCTTATATGTCTCCATAAGATCACCCTTCTAAACTCAATGAATACAGACCCAATCTACTCAATCTCTCCTCATAAGCTAACCCCCTCATCTCCGGTATCAACCTGGTGAACCTTCTCCGTACTCCCTCCAATGCCAATATATCCTTTCACAAATAAGGGGACCAAAACTGCACACACTCCAGTTGCGCCCTCAATAGCCTGATCTAGCCTTCTCCCCGTATCTTTCAATCCCCTTCACCTCAAGTGCTACATCTACCCGATTCTTGGAAACATTGCTGTGGATCTGGAGTTGAATTTTAGCCAGAGCAGATGAGCACAGCAGATTTCCTTCCCTAAAGGACAGTAGTGAACCAGATGGGTTTTTCCGACGATCGGCAATGGTCATCAGTAGAGTTTTAATTCCAGATTTTTTTTAAATTCAAATTTCACTGTCTGCCATGGTGTGATTCAGAACATTACCCTGGGTCTCTGGATTACTTGTCCGTTGGTACTTCTACTGCACCATTCCCTTCTCCCCTTAGTCTGGCAAATGTTTCATTTTCAGATAATTGTTGTGAATGGGTGAGGATTTGTGTCAGGACTCACCATTTCTTTCCCAGCCCTTGATAATTTATAAGGATGAAGGTATTCGTTCAGTGCCTGTATTTAAGCATTGTTGCGCCGGTTTCAAAGAACTCAGTTTGATGGGCTAGCTTGATTTTAAATACAAGGGGTTAGTCTTTATTAATCTAAAACTTCGCCCATGGTAAAGAAATTGAAAATACTTAAAAACATAAACACACCTTCACAAACACACACTCATGTACATGTGTGCACATACACATGCATACACACACATGCGCACATGTATGCACACACATACAAGCATGCAAAGTTACAAGCTCTGCAGAAAAGCGAGTTAAGCTTTTAATTTAGGATTCAATGATAAAGGGAAAAGAAATGGTGTTCAATGTTTATAATTCATAAAATCCCCACAATGCAGAAGGAGACCATTCAGCCCATCGAGTCTGCAGTAACCACAATCCCACCCAGACGTAATTCCCGTAATCCCATATATTTATCCTGTAAACCCCCTGACACTAAGGGAAATTTAGCCTGATCAACCAACCTAATCTGTACATTTTTAGGCTTTGAAAGGAAACCAGAGCACCTGTAGGAAACACGTGGACACGGGGAGAATGTGTAAACTCCACATAGACAGCGTGTGGACAGTCAGGTCCCTGGTGCTGTGAGGCAGTAGTGCTAACACTGTGTTGCAATTCCTGGTTTCTGTCCTAGGAATTTTGAGGCATCCCCTGCAACTTCTCTGGTCTGTTCACCCCAGCATTATAGAAGCCAGGAGAGTTACTTTTGATTGCAATTCTCTGTCTGTGTGATGTGCTCCAATGGAGATAGGGCTCCAAACCTGAGGCAGCTGGGACAGACGTGGCCTTACTGGTTCACCTGCAGACAGGCTGCTAAAGACAACCAGGATGTTGTAATAAAAGAAATCTCAGAATTGTAATTCTGGTCATCCGACATTTCTCCCCATAATACTTTTGAGTATTCCTCAGTAGATGATTGATTAGCTCATGTCTGGACAGACCTTGACTGTTGTGTATTGGCTGATGTGAGTCGTTTATGTATATGTCCCAACCATTGATTCTGAATCACCAAACTTCACTGTGATGAGCTGGACAGAACAATAAGGCACTGTCTCTGATTTTTTTAAAATCTTTCATGGGAGTGTCACTGGCCATTTCTGCATTTTTATTGTTCCTTCCTATTTACCCTTGAAAAGCTGGTGATGAGGCTTCTTCTTGGACAGCTGGAGTCCATGTAGTGTAAGTATATACACAGTGTTGTTTGGCAGGGAGTGCCGGGATTTTGACCCATTAAAAAAAAATGAACAGTGATATATTTCCGAGGCAGGATTTTGAGTGGGTTGGAGGGGAACTTGCAGTTGGTGGTGTTCCCGTGTGTCTGTTGCACTTTTCCTAGGTGGGAAAGATTGCAGGTTTGGAAGGTGCTGTCGAATGAGCTTTGCCGAGTTTCTTCAGTACATCTTTTAGATATCGCTGTGCATCAGTGATATGGGTAGTGAATGCGAATGGCGTGCAAATCAAACGGGCTGCTGTGACCTAGATGGTGTCAAGCTTCTTGAATATTACTGTAAATACACACAACTATACAGATGAAAAGTATTCCATTGCACTCCTGACTTGTGCCTTTATAGATGGACAGGTTTCGGGGAATCAGCAAAGTGAGTTACTTGGAATGTAGATTTTTGTAATGCAAGTAATGAGAGTTAGTTCATTTTCAAAGTAATTCTTAACATCAAGGAAAATAGGAACAGGAATAGGCCATTTGGCCTTTTGAGACTTTATTATGATATTGGCTAATTATCCAATCCAGAGCCTGATTCCACTTTCCACCAATTGACCAATTTGTAATTTTAGGTATGTCAAATGACCTGTGGCAGCCATTTTAAGTCAGTGTCTTCTCTTGAAGGAAGTTCAGTATAAAACTAATACGGCAAGGTGGCACAGAGGTTAGCACTGCTGCTTCACAGTGCCAGGAGGTCAGGTTCAATTCTAACCTTGGGTGACAGTCTATGTGGAGTTTGAACACTGTCCCTGTGTCTGTGTGGGTTTCTTCCGGGTGCTCCTGATTCTTCCTATAGTTCAAAGATGTGCAGGTTAGGTTGATTTGACATGCTAAATTCCTTTACTGAGGTGCCTTCCTGGGCCATTGGAGTCCATGTGTACAAGCACAGCGTTTGGAAGAGTCCCAGGATTTTGACCCAGTTACAGAGGATGAACAGCGATATATTTCCGAGTTAGAATGTTCAGTAGCTTGGAGGGGAACTTGCGGTTGGTGCTGTTCCCTTGTTCCAGGTGGTAGAGGTTGCAGGTTCAGAAAGTGCTGTTGAATGAGCTTTGGTGAATTTCTTCAGTGCATCTTTTTGATAATACCACTGTGCACCAGCGATGTGGAGAGTGGATGTGGATGAGGTGCCAATCAAGCGGGCTGTTCTGCTCTGCCAGTAGAAATAATAATCCAAAAGAAATGGAGAATGATACAATTTAAAATAACATAAATGAATATCTTTTCTGGCACTGGAACATACTATTTTTTCGACCAAGCCATGATGCAGTTCTTCCTGTGAGTGAGCACTCTCTGAATCAATGTAGACAAGTGGGTAAAAGTGATTGTAGCGTCTCTCCATGGGTGGCGCTGAAGCCCTTTGTAAACTTGAACCATTGCCTGATGCTGGAAAGCACTCGCTGAAGCTGAAAAAGGAACACCTGCCTCATCTACACTGAATGCACTGGTCTGTCTGAGCTGGGGCTGTAGCCAGCCACTTCATAGGCCCTGCGTTCACTTGATTTGTTTTTACTGCATTAACTCGATGGATAAGCACATTCATATATGCACAGACAGGAGGCAGAACACAACTGTGCGGTCTGAGGTAAATGGTACATCATTCTTCCAAAGATAGTTGCAAAGCAGCGCCTTCAACGAGCCCTGCGTGGTGCAAATTGCTGTCAGTTTTGTATCCTTCTGGCACTTCCGTGGTGCAAGCAAGCAGTGAATTGGGCAGAGTGCCAGCAAAGTTGACGTTCAATTTTCGTACAGATGCAAAGCTTCCTTTCTTGCTGCAGGAGCCCTCTGCCAGTGCGGACCTTTTTGTGTCGCTGTATGGAACACCTCACCAACATCAATCTTTCCCTTGTCGAGCATTTTGGGGTCAAATGCAGGGCAAGGCTGCTTCTCTGCTTTGTAAAAGATCCATTTCCTCTTCCGTTCTAAACAACAAACTCTTATTATCTATGCAATTGAATTCCACTCCAAGACTAACATTGCCCCCGTATCTTGAATCTGCCTGGCACACGGAAACATAGCAACTAGAAGCAGGAATAGGCCATTCGGCCCTTCGAGCCTGCTCTGCCGTTAATTATAATCATGGCTTATCATCAAATGTAATATCCTGACTTCCACTGCCCCCCCCACCTTATCCCCATATCCCTTGAGCCCTTTAGCCCCAAGAAGTATATTTAATTTCTTCTCGAATTCACGCAATGTTTTAGCCTCAACTACTTTCTGTAGTAGTGAATTCCACACATTCACCACCTTCTGAGTGAAGAAATTTCTCCTCCCTGCTGTTTTAAAAGGTTTACCCCTTATACTCAGACTATGATCCCTAATTCTGGATTCCCCCCACCACTGGGGATATTCTTTCTGAATCTACCCTGTCTAACCCTGTTAGAATTTTATAAGTTTCTGAGATCCCCTCTCACTCTTCTAAACTCCAATGAATATAATCCTAACCAACTAATCTCTCCTTATGTGACAAACCTGCCATCCCAGGAATCAGTCTGATAAACCTTCACTGTACTCCTTCTGTAACAAAAAGATGTGGGCATTGCTGACTAGGCTTGCATTTGTTACCCTTCAGATTAACCAACTTTAAAAGTTAGAGAGATGATGGTACAAATTAATAGCAACTAGAAATGGAAGTAAGCCATTTAGCCCTTTAAGCTTCTTCTGCTATTCATTTTGATCATGGCTGATCATCAAGTTCACTATTCTGATCTCTCTTCCCCCCCACCATCACTTTAGCCCCAAGAGCTACATCTAGCTTCTCCTTGAATTCACACAATGTTTTGACCTCAACTACATCCTGTGGTGGTGAATTCCACACCTTCACCACTCTCTGGGTGAAGAAGTTGTTCCTCCTTATCTTCAAACTATTCCCAGAAAGGATACAAATTGATTTGTATCTCTGTCTATAAGCAGCACTCAAACACAAGTCCGCTTCCTTAACTTTTATCTCTTTCCATGCACTTAAGCAAAGTAAGAGATCACATTTTCAAACAGTGAAGATATAATCATGCATACAGTGGTGAAGATGTGTTGCTGATTTCACTTTTGGGATTTCAAGTGACCTGACAATTGAGCAAGAAACAGAACTAACAATATTAGCGAACTCGGGATCAGCATGTATTTAAATATAAAGTAGGCTGAAATCAACAGAGCAAAAAGAAAAGGTAGCCAGAGGCTTCTGCTCCACACAGGAGAAACAACATATGCATATTTTAGAATGGTATGAAGGATATTTTTGTCAGAGGTTGCATTATTCAGTCCATGCAGGTGCGATGCACCCTTTTATTTCACTGTTCCCTTGATGTTGCTTATGGTGAATCTGAACAGATAACATGTTTAATATACTATTTTATTATGCATATATTTTATGTATTATATATATATATATATATAAATATAAAACAAGCGGTTTTGTGGCACAATGGGTTAGTACCTCTGTCTCTGAGGTGGAAGCTCAGGGTTTGAGACCCATCTCAGGATTTGATGACCAAGGAACATGCATTCATAACACGATCAAATAGGCTGAGTGTCAACCTGTGAATCCTTCCAAATGCGCCAATGGCTGCAGTAAGACCAGGCGAGAGTCCTGGTCAGCCATGCTTGATGCAAAGTGGCACTTCTCAAGATACAAGCCCTTGACTTAGCCACCTGTTCCCAGAAAAAACCTCATTATGGAAATGGAGGAAAGTCTGTCTTATGCACCACAAGGCGCGGGAAGAGAAACAACATGTAGTCAATTCATGAACATACTACCCTATAGTATTATTGCCTTGACATTGTTCACTGTGAATCTGGATACGTACTGGGTAGGATTTTCCAGCTATGCTCACCCCAAGACTGGAAAATCCCACCCGAGGTCAACAGACCTTTGCATGGTCCGTATCCTGCCCGCTATGGTTCCCATGACAGGTACGATGGGAAAATTCTGCTCTCTATTTTACATTGTGAACTCAGGTTCAATGGCAGCCACCTTTACTGTCGTAGTAGGGAAGGAGGGAGATCCATTTCCTCTCTAAGCTGACTCACTTTCTATCCACTGTTTTCTTCCTGCCTCAATCTTCCTCGTTGATAGTTGTCTGTCACCCTTCCATTCCTCATGTCACATTATTTTCTCTCTCTCTGCCACACTCTGCTTTCAGGTAAGAATAGTGATAAATTAATGAAGCCCAAGAATTACTTCCCCCTGAGTTAGAGACACTCAAGGCACTTTCCTTTTGAAAAATATGATTTTTTTTTTTGACTGGAAGTTTTACAATTTGAATTGTGGCAGAGCAAAGTGCCTGAAAATGAAGGCCACATTCCAAGGTAGGGTAAGAGACAAACAAAGCAAATGTGAAGAGAGAGACATTACCTATAACTCAGACATCCATTGAAACTTGTAACTGTTTAAGGAAGAGGTAACAAAAATGCAAAGTACTGAATATAGAAAGATTATCTGTCATTAATACACAGACCCAAACCCTCTTGGGTATATACAATGGGTGAAGTATTTCAAGCCAAGACTGCACAATGACTTTAGAAAGATTATATATAGCACAGGAAGTGTCGGGATAGTATTCAGCAAAGGAAACAGTGGAGGGTGGCTTTTTCTCCTCCTTTCTCTTTTAAACTAAGCATATCACACAGTTTGAGAATCCAACTCTGCCAGAAACCCATCAGTGAAGTGAGATCTCACAGTTACTGTGATATCTTTCTACACCTAACTGAATCCAAGAAACCAGCTAACTAAATTGGCCATAGCATTGAAAATCTACACCACAAGGACAATCAAAGGACGCTTTCTCGTATATCTATTGTTGCTAAGGTTGATGAACCAGCTATTGGAGGGCTTGTCCAGGCGTGTAGTGTACCCAGATGACCACTCAGTTTACACCTGGGAACTCGCTTAGTGCAATTGGAAGACCTTTTCCAGAAATTATAGTCAGGTGGCCTAATGGTCAATCCCACAAAGAGCAAACTTACTGAGGATCTGATGACCTATCTAGGATATCCAGGATAAGGACATAAGTGTTGCAAAAGCACAAGCAATAATGGCTACTCATTCCCACGACAAAGGGATAAATCATGAGATATTTTTCGGGATGTGTGAGGTCCACCACTTATCTGTTCCAAATTTCAGCATCGTCCCTGCCCAGCTGACAGACATACTATTAAAAAAAAACTGGCTTGGACCTAGAAATGCCAGGCACCTTTTGAAAAGTTGAAACTTGTTTTGTTAGAGGGAACGGTTCTAGATGTTAAGCAAGTACCTAAAGTAACCATTAATGCTCATGAATGTGGGTAGGAGTTTCTTCCTTTGGGAGGACAAATCAGGAAAGGAGACATAGATTGGGTAATTCTCCAAAAAACGTAGGTTCCAGAGTGGAAGGAGAACAATAAGTAATGTTGTCTTTCTCAACTCCCAAGAAGGAATGTATACAAAACAATCAAATGTTTCCTTCCGCTAAATGCAAATGCAGTACAGAATAAAACCATTGATAGTGGGGTCAGCACTGGTCTCTGCTTTCTACAGATTCAGCACCATAAAAAAATCCCTCAATCTATCTCTGAAGATGGCTGAAGTGAACAGGAGGAAATTACAGGATGAAATATGGAATAAAAGACTTATTGAGCAGGGGAATGCAAGATTATAATCCAATCAACAGATTCACATTTTGTAATTGATCTAAAAACAAACTCAAACAATGTTTGAGATTGAATGATGGCTTTATCACGCTGTTTGCTTTTTACACAATGTGCACTTTAAAGACTTTTAAATTGCATTATTTTACATTCAACACAGTTCTGAGGCTAAGGTGATATGAAACTAGAAAGCAGCAATAGTCCATTCGGCCCTTCGAACCTCCATCATTCACTTTGATCATATTCAAAATCTTGATTTCCCCCCCTTTCTCCCCATGTGCCTTGATCCTTTTAGCCTTAAGAACTATATCTAACTCCTTGTTGAAACCAGACAACATTTTGGCCACAACTATATTCTGTGGTAGTGAATTCTACACATTCACCACTCTCTGGATGAAGAAATTTCTCCTCACCTCAGTTCTAAAAGGTTTTACTCCTTATCCTCAAACTGTGACCCCCTTTGACAAGGCAACAAAAGGATTGCAGGTAACCTCTTTCTCCACAGATGCTGCCAGACCTGCTGAATATTTCCCGGATTTTTTGCTCAAATGCAATAATGTGATTGTCAAGTATGATAGTGTATCTTTAAGAGTTTTTTTTAAATCACGATCACAGTCTTAGGTAATGGACGGCATGGTGGGCACGATGATCAGCGCTGCTATCTCACAGCACTAGAGATCTGGTTCAATTCCAGCCTCAGGTCACTGTCTGCCTGGAGTTTGCACGTTCTTCCTGTGTCTGCATGGGTTTCCTCCGGGTGCTCCGATTTCTTCTCACAATCCAAAGATGTGCAGGTTAATTGACTGGCCATGCTAAATTGCCTGTAGTGTCAACGGGATTAGCTAAGGTCAATATGAGGGGTTACAGGAATAGGGCCTGGGCAAGATTGTGGTCAGTATAGACTTAATGGGCCAAATGGCCTCTTCCTGCACTGTCAGGATTCTATGATTCCATTATGATATATTGTTGATGGAAGATGAAAACAAAATTGTGTGCCGGTCAGGTGACAAGGGTTGTTTTTAGTTTAGCTTTGGCTGCAGTCTGAGTCTTTGAAACAAGATGGAAAAGAAGTCTCTTTTTTAAAGTTTTACCTGTTAGCTGAAAACACATCTGGTGGCTGCAGTGAAGAATTTATGTTTTTGTGTTTTTGGGGAGCTGAAGGCTGCAAGCTGTTTTTAAAATCATTTGGGATCAGCATTCAACCCAGAGAACTGGATTCCAGCATTATGTGAGCTTTAGCCTATGCAGTGATAAATCTGTTTGAAGAGTTTTGTTTATTGGATGTTGGTTTGGTTGGAACATTAGATTAGGGTTGTACACAGGCGTGGTTGTTCTGTTTTTGCTTGTACTTGGTAAAAGTTCTTGCTAATTTTCTTACTATACATGTTAACTATATTAAAAAAACGTTGTTCTTTGTTTGATTAAAACAAATCCCTCGTGTGTCACTTGAATCAAACCTGAAGTGAAACATTTCATGCTTATTGTAGCTAAATTCATGATGCAAAGCTAATGATTCAGGCAGGTTTTATAAAACACTTTGGAGTTTCTAACCTGAACCACAACCAGATATCTTCAGAACTTTAATCAAAACTAAAACAAATTTCCTATCATCGTGACTCAGCAAGTAGACATGATCTCCAGTTCGAAACTGAGCCACATAAATGACAAATGTCCTGGTTTTTTACTCCTCGGTTTTTTAACTAAGAGAGCTGGCTTCTGTCAAAGTAGTGCTACTATTGACCTCAAAGTCCCTGGGCTAAGGAACAAAGAAAGATCAGTCACTTTTACAGCTATCCGGTGGCTTTTTTTTTGAGTACGGCAGCCAATTTGATGTTTTGTGCTACAGGTCTGTAACTTCTAGAAATTGGATTGAGACAGCCAAAATTCAATTTAGAGGAAATCATTCCTCTGGGGAGATTGAAGTCCAGGTCAACATTTAACCTGGCACATTGCCAAGTCTTCTACGCTTTTCTTGTTGTCCTTAGTCAACTCTGTTTCAAAGTTTGTTCCTCAAAATTATTTCCATTTCCAGAATCATAGATTCTGGAATCATCGTTTCTATGATTCTATTTCTATGATTCTTCTACTTTATACTGAAAGTGTTGGTGGAGGTCATTTTTTTAACAGTTCAAACTGTGACTTAAAAAGGGGACTCACGTCCTCTGGAGTCAGAGTGTCAAACGTGCTTGGAAAGTTAATCATAATCATTGCACACCATAGACCAGTTAGCCTAACATCTATCATCAGGAAAATTCTGGAATCCATTGTTCGGGAAGTCATAGCAGGACAGTTAGAAAATCCAAGAAACATACAGCAGGGTTGGCATAGTTTTATGGAAGGAAAACAGTATTTGCAAAGATTGGTATATTTCTTTGAGGATGTAACAAGCATTGTGAATAAAGGGGAACTAGAAGATGTTAGGTATATAGACTTCTAAAAGGCATTCAAAAAGATGCCTCATAAAAGGTTATCACATGAGATATGATCTCATAGTGCTGGGAGTGATATATTAACACGGAATGAGGATTGGCTAACTAACAGGAAATAGAGAGCGGGGATAATATGTCATTTTCTGATTGACAAATTGTAACTTTGAACCATAGAATACAGCAGCATTGAAACAAGTCTTTTGGCCCTTGTTGGCTGTGATAAATCATTTTTTGTCTACTCCCACTGACCTGCACCTGAACCATATCCCTCCACACAGCTCTCATCCATATATCTGTCCAAGTTTTTCTTAAATGTTAAAAGTGAGCCAGCATTCACCACTTCATCTGGCAGCTCATTCCACACTCCCACCACTTTGTGTGAAGAAGCCCCTCCTAATATTCTCTTTAAACTTTTCCCCCTTAACCCTTAATCCATGTCCTCTAGTCTTTTCTTCCCTCTAGCCTCAGTGGAAAAAGTCTGCTTGCAGTCATTCTATCTATACCCATTATAATTTTATACACTTCTATCAAATCTCCCCTCATTCTTCTACACTCCAGGGAATAAAGTCCTAACCTATTAAACTTTCCTCTGTAACTCAGTTTCTCAAGTCCTCATAACATTCTTGTAAACCTTCTCCGCACTCTTTCAACCTTATTAATATCCATCCTGTAATTAGGTGATCAAAACTGCACACAATACTCCAAATTCGGCTTCACCAATGTCTTATACAATCTCACCATAACATTCCAACTTTTATACTCAGCACTTTGATTTATAAAGGCCAATGTAGCAAAAGCACTCTTTATGACCCTATCTATTTGTGATGCCACTTTTAGAGAATTAAGAATCTGTATTCCCAGATCCCTCTGTTCTACTACATTCTTCAGTGTCCTACCATTTACCTTGTATGTTCTACCTTGGTTTGTCTTTCAAAGTTCAATACCCTACGCTTGTCTGCATTAAACTCCATCTGCCATTTTTCAGCCCATTTTTCTAGCTGGTCCAAATCCCTCTGCAAGCTTTGAAAATTTTCCTCACTGTCCACTATACCTCCAATCTTTGTATGATCAGCAAATTTTCTGATCCAATTTACCACATTATTATCCAGATCGTTGAAATAGATATCAAGCAAACAATAGACCCAGCACTGATCCCTGTGGCACACCACTAGACCACAATAGTATTTTTGCCAACTCTTCCATTTTTTGTGTAATTTGTCTTTGAAAGCAATTTCTTTTAAATAAAAGAGACTTTAAAAAATATAAACAGTTTTTTCAAAATGGCTCAAGCTCACTCAGTTCTATTTATTCTACCCTGCATCCAGCTCTGATTAAAAAGTTGTTAATCAGTTGTATCCATTCAAATTTGCCCCGACAGAATGGTGCTAATTGACTTGAAATCAATTGTACAAAACACACTTTCACATGTCGTATATTTGCTCAGCCAGTCCCGCAAAGAGGTTCACTGAGTTATTGATAATGTATAACTTTGTACGTAGTGGGAGGCGATGGCCTAGTGGTATTATCGCTAGACTATTAACCCAGAAGCTCAGCTAATGTTCTGGGGACCCAGGTACAGATCCTACCACAGCAAGAGGTAGAATTCAAATTCAATAAAAAGAAATCTGGAATTAAGAATCTACTGATGATCGTTGAACCATTATCGATTGTCAGAAAAACCCATCTGGTTCACTAATGCTCTTTAGGGAAGGAAATCTGCCATGCCTTCCTGGTCTAGCCTACATATGACTCCAGAACAAAAGCAATGTAGTTGATTCTCGACTGACCTCGGCAACTAAGGATAAATGCTGGCCAGCCAGCGATGCCCTTGTGCCATGAATGAATAAAAGTACAGAAGTACAGCCCAAGTTATGAATGAATTCCATGCTTGCTTCTAAACAGGCCCAGTTCACAACTGACCTTAGACTCTTTACATGTATCATATATCTCTTTACATTGCACTGTGGACTGTACTGTTTCCCAGGCCTACATTAACTCTTGCGATGCCACATATTTTATATTACATATACATAATCTGTAGTTTGAGGTCCCTCAGCAATCCTTGATTTGATTTGATTTATTGTTGTCACATGTATTGGGATACAGCATTGTTTCTCATGTGCTACACAGACAAAACATACCGTCCAAAAAGTACATACGGAAAGATGAAAAGAAGAAGGTGCAAAATGTAGTGTTACAATCATAGCTAAGGTATGGGGAAAGATCAGCTTAACGTATAGTAAATCCATTCAGAAGTCTGACGGCAGCAGGGGAGAAGCCGTTCCTGAATCGGTTGGTATCTTTCTATCATTATCTTGACAGAAGAAGCTGGAAGGGAGTATGTCTGGGCTTCATAGAATTCTTGATTATTCTGGCTGCTTTTCCAAGGCAGTGGGAAGCATAGGCAGAGTCAATGGATAGGAGAGTGGTTTGCATGATGGAATGGGCTATGTTCGCAACCTTTTATAGTTTCTTGCGGTCTAGGTCAGAGCAGGAGCCATACCAAGCTGTGATACATTGGGAAAGGATGCTTTCTATGGTGCATCTTAAGAATTGGTGGGAGTGTTAGCGGGCGTGCCTCCTGAGAAAGTAGAGGCATTGGTGGTCTTTTTAAACTATAACATCAGCATGGAGGGACCAGGACAGGCTATGGGTGATCTGGACACCTAGAAACTTGAAGCTCCTGACCATTTCCACTTCATCACCGCTGATATCAACAAGGACATGTCCTCCACTATGCTTCTTGAAGTCAATGACCAGCTCCTTCATCCTGGACAAATTAATGGATGAATTAGTGACAACTGGCACTGTTCCTGCTGGTGTTGACCTGAAAAACTCATATGCCAGCCTCTAGTTGGTTGGCAGCTCTTGGGAGGGAGAGTTTTCCCCCTGAGGTTCTGGTTGCTAGGGAAGTCCCTTTCCTCCTATATCCCTTGATTCCTTTAGCTCCAAGAGCTTTATCTAATTTCTTCTTGAAACCAGACTTTGGCTTCAACTATTTTCTGTGGTAGTGAATTCCATGCGTTCAGCAGCCTCTCTGGGTGAAGAAATTTCACCTCATCTCAGTTCTAAAAGTTTTACCCCTTAACTACAAACAATGACCCCTAGTTCCACACTCCCCCACCATCAGGAACATTCTTTCTGAATCTACCCGGTTGGTCTAATCCTGTTAGAATTGTATATGTTTCTGTGAGATTCCCTCTCACTCTTAATACTCCAGTGAATATAATCCTAACCTTCTTAGTATTTCTTCATGTGACAGACCTGCCATCCCAGGAATCAGCCAAGTAAATCCATGCTACATTCCCTTGATAGCAAGGTCTTCTGTCCTCAGTAAGGAGACCAAAACTGCACACAATCCTCCAGGTGTGGCCTCCTCAACACTCTATACAATTGCAACAAAATATCTATATCCCTATACTCAAATCTTATTGCTATAAAGGCCAACATACCATTTGCCTTCTTCACTGCCTGCTGTACCTGCACACTTACATTTAGAGACTGATACACGAGGCACCAAGGTCACTGAGTATCCGCCTCTCTCAATTTACACCCATTCGAGTAATAAACTCTCTTCCTATTATTGATACCGAAGTGGATAATCCCACTTTATCCTGCATCTGCCATGCATTTGCCCACACACTCAGCTTGTCCAAATCTCACTGAAGCATCTCTGCACCCTCCTCATAGCTCACTCTCCCACCCAACCTTGTATCCTCTGCAAATCTGGAAATAATAAAATTAGTTCCTTCTTCCACATTATTAATATATGATATGAACAATTGGGGTCTGAGCACAGGTCCCTGTGGAATCCCATTAGTTACTGATTGTCAGTTTAAAAAGCTAGATGAGATAGCTAAGCCAAACAATGCCTTCACCTCCATCATCTATCTGGCGGATTGCAGTCCATGCAGGTTTGATGGGCCAAATGGCCTCTTCCTACTCTGTAGAGTCTATGAAACTTAAGGCTTGGCCAACAAATTGTTCCAGAGATCACTTCAACCATTCCAGCAACTTCAGAACAAAGCATCTCGGATACAAGATGTACTTTTTCACATTCCTGCTCCACAAAGCCAGATTCGAGATGAGATTACTGAGTGGTAATCGTAGCAGATAATGAGAGACCCAGTGCTGGTCAGAGAATGGCAGTCAATTGAATAAGGCCTAATGTTGTGATGTTCCCCTGACTCAGATGCCAATCAACTTGATTAACGCTTAGATTCTCTTGCAGGAAGAATCCAGGAGCTGGTATCAGTTGAGTGACATTCTGTCAGGTGTGAGAGAGAAATAATTGAAAACATTCAGCATCCCCTAATAAGGTAAATGACTTTTAGCACTGAAAGGCTGTAGAAGTGTTCAGAATATATTTGGGAATAGAGCCTTCAATATGACCTTCCCCTTTATCTCCCAGCAAATCTCTGGGATTCTCTGTCCATTGGAGAGGCTACTTTGTTGAATATGTTTAAGTCACAGGTAGATTTCTGATCGATAAGGGAATTAAGAGTAATGGAGAGCAGACAGGTAAAAGAAACTGATACACTTCAGATCAGCCATGATCTTATTGAATGGTGGGTAGGCTTGAGGGGCTAGATGGCCTATTCCTGCTCCTACTTTTTATGTTCTTATTCATATGACATTCTGATGTTCACCATTTTTTAAAATGAAACTAGATTTATAAACCTATCGTCCACTAATGTCACAAACAATAGTTTCTCAGGCTATGTGTGTAGAAAGGCTACCACAGTTTGGCTTCTAAATGGGTTTTGCACATTGGTATAGCACAGGAGACAGTCAGTCATTACACTGTGCTTCTGCTACCATTTCCCCCATGTTCCATTTTATAATCTGCCAGGGCGGCACAGTGGTTAGCACTGTTGTCTCTCAACACCAGACAGCCAGGTTCAGTTCTGACTTTGGGCCACTGTCTGTGCGGAGTCTGCATGGGTTTCCTCCCACAGTCCAGAGATGTGCAGGTTAAGTTGATAAGCCATTGTACTTGTATGGGATTAGAACAGGGGAAAGGGCCTGTGTATTTTTACACACAGTTGGTGCAGACTCAATGGGCTGAATGGCCTCCTCTGCACTGTTTAAAGTTTCTATTTTAGTTTATTTATTAGTCACAAGTCAGTTTACATTAACAATGCAATGAAGTTTTTGTGAAAATGCCCTAGTCACCACACTCAGGTGCCTGTTCAGGTACACTGAGGGAGAATTTAGCATGGCTCATGCACCTAACCAGCACATCTTTCAAACTGAGAGGGGAAACTGGAGCATCCAGAGGAAGCTCATGCAGACTCTGACCAGATAGTGACCTAAGACTGGAATCGAACTTGAGTCCTTGGTGCTGTGAGGCAACAGTGCGAGCCACTGTGCCACCCAGAAGGGTTTTTACAACAATCAACAACAGTTTCATAGACCCCATTAAACTTTTTAAAATTAAAAAGTCTAATGATGACCATGAAACCAATGTCGACTGTTGTAAAAACCCATGTGGTTCACTGGCGCCCTTACCCTTACCTGGTGCGGTTGACTCTTAAATCCTTCTGAAATGTTCAAAAGAGCCCCTCAGTTCAAGGGTAATCAGGAATGGCTGACAATTGCTGCATCAGCCCAGCGACACACACATCCCATGAATGAAAAAGTAAATCATCCTCCTACTTGTAGCACCAGTGATAGAATGAGATGGGAAGGAGGTAATGATAATGTGGCAAGTACATAAGTGACATGGTCATATCCAACAGATAAAAAAAATCAGAGGAGAAGTGAAAGGTGTATCAAATAGATTTGACAATAATGTAGAAGAAATAGAAACACAATTAGGTCAGATTAAAACAAACCATTCCATTTGCATTACCTTTTCTTCATATATTTGATGACCAGCGTGACTTGTATTGCCTCCTGTAATTCCTCAGTGTTATAATGGGAGATCTTGGTTGGCAAACAACTGCCCTTTTTAACCATTTGGAGCCTCTAGGTCAAGGAAGTTGGGAGTTTGGTGCCAAGAATCCTTAATGGATCCAAGAATGTAGAAGGTGGACCCCTCCCAGCAACCCCCCAATGCCCCCAACATCCCTACCCCTCTTCCCCATCTGCCAAATTCCTCAGGTTGTCCTCTGACAATCTCTACTTTAGTACTGCCGTTCATGAGTTCTGATCTCTTGATGGATGCTCTAGGCACCATTCTCAGCCTTTATCGTCACCATTGACATTCCCTTTGTCCAATTACAGGCCTCTATTCTCATCTTATAAATCAGGCTCTATTCTCCTTGTCTTTAGCTCTGACAAAGGGTCATCCGGACTTGAAACGTTGGCTCCGTTCTCTCTCGCCAGATGCTGTCAGACCCCTGCCGAGGTTCTCCAGCATTTTCTGTTTTTGCTTCAGAATCAAGCATCCGCAGGAATTGGCAGAATGTGGACTGCTGCCCACAGCCTGAGAGTAATATCAGTGGTTTTGAACATTAGGATTCCACAATTCCTGCAAGGGGAATTCGATATTAAATGCTTTCTCACGAACAGCCTTTAAACAGTCCCAACCTACTATGACAAGTGACAACAAAGTGAGACAAGAAAGAGCGTGGACATCTTCCCCTGTACCATGTATAATTATGTAGCATCTCAAAAGTGCTTCTTTGTGCTGAGATACTCTGCATGTGGGACAGACTCTACATTGACCTGGATTTCAACTAATTGAACAACTGACAACCATGGGAGCTCTTACTAACAGCTTAGCTTGCTCGGTGCTCTACAGTTGTTGGAGAAGAGTCTGAATAACCTGTTCTAATGAACAATACTATGGCCAGAATTTTATATCTCCCAGCCTCCCTCCCCTCCCAATGCCTCCACCCCGGTCATTTCCATGGAGAAGCATGAAATTGCAGAGATGGGATTCCCTTCGGTTAAAGATTTAAAGTTTATTTATTAGTGTTACAAGTAGACTTACATTGACACTACAATGAAGCTACTGTGAAAATCCCCGAGTTGCCATACTCTGGTGCCTGTTCAGGTACACTGAGGGAGAATTTAGCATGGCCAATGCACCTAACCAGCACGTCTTTCAGCAAGGGAACTACAGCACCCGGAGGAAACCCACATGGGCACGGAGAGAATGTGCAGACTTCGCACAGGCAGTGACCCAAGTTGGGAATTGAACCCGGGTCCCTGGTGCTGTGAGGCAGCAGTGTTAACCACTGTGCCATGAAGGTTTCGCTCAGCCCAGCTTCGCAACAACCACCAGTGGAAAATGCTGGAAAACTCTACCTTCGTCAGAGGCAGCTCTGTGCAGTTCCTCTTCCAGCCACTGGAATGCTGTTGCTGGAGGGACTGAAGAGCTACCAACCAATCTGGTTGACAGGCAGTTCTCTGAGGTGGACTTGATCCTGTGGGTGGGGATTGGGGAAAATCCTGACCGTTCTAAAAACTCAGATGTAAAGAATAACCAGTTGGATAAGATTCTACAAAACAATTGCTGCCTATTGTGTAGTATTCAATAAAATACCGCATCTGGTTTCATTATGCTGGTGGGATTTTGTCATTGGCGCGACCCATATTATCCAGATTCAACTCGTGACAGTCAACTTGTTGACTGTTCATCACCATACGACAGCACAGATATTGCACTGTTGATTGAGATTCAGGAATGCATTGAAAAAATCACGCTTAGTGTTACAAGTAGACTTACATTGACACTGCAATGAAGCTACTGTGAAAATCCCCTAGTTGCCATACTCTGGTGCCTGTTCAGGTACACTGAGGGAGAATTTAGAATGGCCAATGCACCTAACCAGCACGTCTTTCAGCAAGGGAACTACAGCACTCGGAGGAAACCCACATGGACACGGAGAGAATGTGCAGACTTCGCACAGGCAGTGACCCAAATTGGGAATTGAATTCTATCAATATCTCAGTCCATTAAATTGTAATTTTTTTGATGCTTCAGCTTTTAATCCATCAATTCTGCCCTGGTGCATCAAGGCAATTGAATAGACATTCTTTCTGGCATTTTCTAATTGTGCCAAAGCTTCATGATATAACAATCACTCTCTGTTACCTCTTCCAGATCCCTCAACAACAACTGTCCGTGCACAATTTAACAATGGAGCATGTCAAAGGCAAGCCTGAACTCACCCTGGTGCTAATATACACTTGTCTTCCAATGAGAGCCCCTATGTGCCAATTAGAAACAACAGTCCAATATTCCAATAATTAGGAACAATAATATTCCCAGATCCAATTGCAGCATCAAGTCACTGTTCTGGCTGATTGTAGCTAATCATTTGTTCAGGGGATGTGAACATTGCTGGCTGGGCCAGCATTTATTGTCCATCACTCAGGGCGTTAAAGAATAAACCACATTGCTGTGGGTCTGGACTCACATGTAGGCAGATTTCCTTCCCTAAAGGACATTAGTGAGCCAAATGGGTTTTTACGTCAATAAGTTTCATGATCATCATTAGGCTTTTAATTCTAGATTTTTTTATTGAATTCAAATTTCACCATCTGCCGTGGTGGGATTTGAACACCCCTCCCTAGAACATTACCCTGGATCACTGGATTCCTATTCCAGCAACAATATCATTGCATAAGCCAATGACTTTCCTGTTACTAATGATTCAGGAATTATCATCAGGACAGACCCACATCCATTATGTTTATTATATACACATTTTCTTTTATTTTCCCAATGTCTTTTAGCCCCTTTTCCATTTCTATCCTGGAGCCACTGATTTATGGTGGGACCAGTTTCTAACGGTATCCAAGCTGCAGGTCAGGTTATTTTACCCCACGGGCATCACAGCCCAATCATATCCTCATGTCCTCTAGACTTACATATACACACACTCATATATTGTAGCCCCCTTGTCCATCGGGGACCTGGGATGAAGGGTGCTGCTCGTAGCAGTTCCATACAACTGTGGGTCGCATTGGTTCACCGACTCGCAAGATGCATGTCTCTTTTCCTGCTTGGTATAGTCAGTAGCCCACATAGATGTAAACTGTCCAAGACTGTTCTGGTTTTTTGGGCATCCCATGTGTGGAGGCTGGGGTGAAGGGGTGATAAGGAGGGAGGAGAACCTCTTCACAGGCAAGTTGGTCATTAATAGGCCCAGGCAGCAGGTTGTTGGGGAGGCAGATGGTGGAGGGTCATCCTCTATGTTTGCGGACAGGTGTCCCTAGAGAGGGAGCACATCATGAGTGCCAGCCCCATTCGAGGTCTTCTGTACCCAGGGGGCACTGGGGGGACTGGTATGTTTATCAATCTCCTTGAATCACATTCGGTTGCAATGCTTTAATTTCCCTTTGAGATTCTGTTTACTTCAATCTGCCATTCCGATAATGAGACTGTCTTTTAATTCATCCCTCAGTTTGTTGATTGAGTTAAGCCAAAGGAAGCACATTGGAGCAGAAGTCACAGGATAGCACTCAGGAGCAAAAGAGCACAAGTTCAAGGGGAAGGACAGGAGGTTGAGGGGATGTGAGGAAAAATCTTTTTTACCCGGAGGGGATCTGGAATGCGCTGCCGGAGAAGGTGGTGAAGGCAGGATGCCCCACAATCTTTAAAAAGGTATCCTGTGACTCCTGCTCCAATGTGCTTCATTTGGCTTAACTCAATCAACAAACTGAGGGATGAATTAAAAGACAGTCTCATTATCGGAATGGCAGATTGAAGTAAACAGAATCTCAAACAGGAATTAAAGCATTGCAACCGAATGTGATTCAGGAGCCAAGTCGGGGGCGGGGGGGGGATGTTGATGAAACATAGAACATTACAGCGCAGAACAGGCCCTTCGGCCTTTGATGTTGCGCTGACCAATTAAGAAAAAGCAATGACCCTCTAACCTAAACCATTCCCTCTTCATCCATAAACTTATCTACTAACCTCTTAAATGCCACCAAACTTGGCGCATCTACAACTGCAGCAGTCAGGGCATTCCATACCCTTACCACCCTCTGGGTAAAGAACCTACCTCTGACATCCATTCTATAACTACCACCCCTTAATTTAAAGCTATGTCCCCTCGTGCTAGCTTTCTCCATCCTAGGAAAAAGGCTATCACTGTCCACCCTATCTAAACCTCTAATCATCTTATATGTTTCAATAAGGTATCCTCTTAGCCGCCTTCTTTCTAACGAAAACAACCTCAAATCCCTCAGCCTCTCTTCATAAGACCTGCCCTCCATACCAGGCAACATCCTGGTAAACCTCCTCTGTACCCTCTCCAATGCCTCCACATCTTTCTTATAATGCAGGGACCAGAACTGTACCCAATACTCCAAGTGCGGCCGCACTAGAGTTTTGTACAGTTGCAACATGACATTGCAGCTCCAAAATTCAATCCCCCTACCAATAAAAGCTAAGACTCCGTATGCCTTCTTAACAACCTTATCGACTTGATTGCCAACTTTCAGGGATCTATGCACATATACACCAAGATCCCTCTGTTCATCAACACTATTAAGAGTTCTACCATTAGCCCCATACTCTACACATTTGTTATTCCTGCCAAAGTGAATTACCTCACACTTTTCCGCATTAAACTCCATTTGCCACCTCTCGGCCCGGCTCTGCAACTTGTCCAAGTCTCTCTGCAAACTATAACACCCCTCTTCACTATCTACCACTCCTCCGACTTTGGTGTCATCCGCAAATTTACTAATCCATCCTTCAATACCCTCATCCAGATCATTTATAAAAATTACAAACAGCAGGGGCCCCAAAACAGATCCCTGAGGTACACCACTTGTAAACGAACTCCATGATGAATAATTTCCATCAACCACCACCCTCTGTCTTCTATCTGCTAGCCAATTCCTAATCCAATTAGCTAAATCACCCTCAATCCCATACATCTGCATTTTCTGCAGAAGCCTTCCATGTGCCACCTTATTGAACGCCTTACTAAAGTCCATATATACCACATCAACTGCCTTACCCCCATCCACCTCTTGGTCACTTTTTCAAAAAACTCAATAAGGTTAGTAAGGCACGACCTACCCTTCACAAAACCATGCTGACTATCCCCAATCAATTCATTTCTCTCTAAATAACTATAAATCCTATCCCTAATAATTCTTTCCAATACTTTGCCCACAACAGAAGTAAGACTCACCGATCTATAATTCCCAGGAAAGTCTCTATTCCCCTTCTTGAACAATGGGACCACATTCGCTATCCTCCAGTCTTCCGGCACTATACCCGTAACCAACAACAACCTGAAGATCAGAGCCAGAGGCTCTGCAATCGCCTCTCTCTCCTCCCAGAGAATCCTAGGGTAAATCCCGTCCGGCCCAGGGGACTTATCTAACTTCAAACCCTCAAGAATATCTAGCATATCCTCCCTATCTACTTCAATACTTTCCAGTTTGCAACCCTGTACCTCAGTGTTCTCCATAACTACATTTACATCACCCTGCGTGAATACCGAAGAGAAATATTTATTCAGTACCTCTCCAATCTCCTCAGGCTCCACGCACAACTTCCCACTGCTGTCTATGACTGGCCCTAATCTTGCCCTAACCAATCTTGTATTCTTAACATATCTAAAGAAAGCTTTAGGATTCTCCTTGATCCTATCAGCCAAAGTCTTCTCATGTCCTCTTTTAGCTCTTCTCAACTCACTCTTTAGCTCCCTCCTGGCTAATCTATAGCTTTCCAGTGCACTAACTGAGCTTTCAAGCCTCATTTTGACATAAGCCTCCTTTCTCCTTTTAACCAGCGAATTAACTTTTTTAGTACACCATGGTTCCTTTACTCGACCATTTCCTCCTTGCCTGACAGGGACATACTTATCAAGGACTCGCAGCAGCTGCTCCTTGAATAAGCTCCACATGGTGGAGGCAGGATGCCTCACAACCTTTAGAAGTACCTGGATGAGCACTTGGCACATCATAACATTCGAGGGTATGGGCCAACTGCTAGTACATGCGATTAGATGGGAGGTTAAGTGTTTCTAATATGTCAGTGCAAACGCAATGGGCTGGAGGGCCTCTTTTATGCTGTATAATCTATGATTCTATACTGATTGTGATTTTCCTCTATAGCCTAAATTTAGCAGCCAGATTGCTGTCAGATGATCTAAATCGCCTCAAAGTAAGATCCAGCTTTGAGGTTTTTTGGTTGGCACGGCACAGTCCCACACCATTTGGTTCAATGGCCTGCAAAATCAACTTGCTTTTCAGTTCCAGCTGATAAGAAGTTTTTTTCACAGATCCTGTACATGCATCATGTACATGGGTCCTGCAGGCTGATCCTGGACACAGATCCTGTACACGGGTCCCTGTAGGCTGATCCTGTACATGGATCCTGTATACAGATTCTGTACACTGAAGTCAAATTGCATATACCTGACAAATGGAAAATATCAGATTTACTGCGAATATGTTTTGTGCTGCTGATGCTGACATAACAACCACAGGAAATCAACATAATTAAATATTTATAACTTGTCATATTACAACTCTCAAGGAATCTAATTGACTGTCAATGGATGTTACACTGGACCGTGAAGTCAAGTAGGTCATCTCTGATATTCAGGAGGGTTGAATAACACTGAGTCAAGTTGATAAGATGCAATGAGGGCTGAATTATAATAACTGGCTTGTAAATTGCACTGAAATTGGCTATTGCATTGCAAACTCAACCCTTTATTAGATACGTTGACTTGATCTGTCTGCTCTTCTCAAATAATTTTTGTTACCTATTAAAACATAAGAAGACAAGAAATAGGAGCAGAAGTAGGCCATTCGGCCCACCAGGCCTGATCTGTCCTTGAGACTGCTCTGATCATAGCCTCAGCTCCACTTTCCTATTTGCCTTCCATTCTCCTTGACTTCCCATCTCGATTAAATGTCTGTCAAACTTGAGCATATTCAATGATCGAACACATGTTGAAGCTTTTCATCTCATTCTCAGCGTGAATATTACACTTCAAAGAACCAGGACAATTTTTGGTACAGGACAAAAGTGTGCGCTTTGGTTGGCCAGTCGACCCCGGCCGAGATGTTGCCTTGGAGACCACTTCTCAAATAACTCCGAATAATTCAGAGAAGGCTTGCAGTGAATGGGTGCCACTTTATGAATAGATGTCACTTCCAGCAAGTGCAATGTTATGAGCTTGATTTAAATTGTTACTGCAGTTCTGAGCACAGTTAGAATTATTTGGCAAGTGCTGCCCATCACAGAATTATATCTACCAGCACTCATTCGTGTCTTGGGCTTTACAAACACAGACTGGTTGAGTATGCCCCTCCAATGTTGATTCAATATGCCAATTGTTGGGGTGTACAGCTGTATATACTCAGCCATGCACTGACACTGAACTTCATTCCTGTCATTGTTTAGTTGTGTGGGAGACCAGAATGTCTTTCTGGATTGATGACAACAGCCTATTTCCTGAATAAACCACTCACGTAGCCACTACACAGTAGCAGTGTGTAACTGCTTACCTAACCTCATCAACCATTTGTGGTTCTTTACCTTCTTGGTGTAAATTCCAACATTGTTGGTCAATCAGTGATTCCCCGTGCAAGTCCAGAGCTGTCACACTCAGAAAGGAATCCTGGAATTATGACACCACAAATTACCAGCTAGAAAAATGGGCTGAAAAATGGCAGATGACATTTAATGCAGACAAGTGTGGGGTATTGCACTTTGGAAGGACAAACCAAGGTAGAACATACAAGGTAAATGGTAGGACACTGAAGAGTGTAGTAGAACAGAGGGATCTGGGAATACAGATACTTAATTCCCTAAAAGTGGCGTCACAGGTAGATAGGGTTGTAAAGACGGTTTTTGGCACATTGACCTTTGTAAGTCAAAGCATTGAGTATAAGCATTGGAATGTTATGATGAGGTTGTATAAGATATTGGTGAGGCCGAATTTGGAGTATTGTATGCAGTTTTGGTCACCTAATTACAGGAAGGATATTAATAAGGTTGAAAGAGTGCAGAGAAGGTTTACAAGGATGTTGCCGGGACTTGAGAAACTGAGTTACAGAGAGAAGTTGAATAGGTTAGGACTTTATTTCCAGGAGCGTAGAAGAATGAGGGGAGATTTGATAGAGATGTGTCAAAGTATGATAGGTATAGATAGAGTGAATGCAAGCAGGCTTTTTCCACTGAGGCTCGGGGAGAAAAAACTAGAGGACATGGGTTAAGGGTAAAGGGAATATTAGGGGAATATTCTTTACACAGAGAGTGGAGGACATGTGAAATGAGCTGCCAGATGAAGTGGTAAAACATTTAAGAAAATCTTGGACAGGTATATGGATGACAGGGGTGTGGAGGGATATGCTCCAGGTGTGGGTCAGTGGGACTAGGCAGAAAAATTGTTCAGCACAGCCAAGAAGGGCCAAAAGGCCTGTTTCTGTGGAATAATGTACTATAGTCACATATCTTTCCATTGTAGACTCCAGGTCAGGAATCCTTGGGCTTCATTGCCAGGGGTGGTGGCACAGTGGTTAGCACTGCTGTCTCACAGCACCAGGGACCTGGGTTCGATTCCTGCCTTGGGATACTATCTCTGGAGTTTTCACATTCTCCCTGTGGGTTTCTCCTGCGTGCTTCAGTTTCCTCCTACAATCCAAAGATGCGCAGGTTAGGTGGATTAGTGATGGTAAATTGACCATTAGTGTCAGGGGGATCAGCAGAGTAAATATGTAGGGTTACAGTATAGGGCCTGGGTGGAATTGTTGCAGGTTTGAAGGGCCAAATGGTCTCCTCCTGTGCTGTAGGAATTCTGTGATTCAATGGCGATAAATTTTCAAGATCTTAGCCTGAGCTTTCCTGCAATTTGTATTTGTTTTCCTGGCTTAGAAAATAGTGGGGGGGATAAAGTAGCGTACGATCTTTGGAGTTCTCATTCCAGCTGGAGAGAGCAGGAGTGTGGCTATCAGATGAAGACAGCCTCTGTCGGAGCTGCAACAAATCCAGGTATTCGGAGCCTGAATTTAGACAGTGAGCGAGAAGAGGGACTGACGAAATACAGGAAGGGAGCGGAGACACAAAAAGGACATTCCCATCCTGACATATTGATGCTATCACACTACATAACCTGAACACAGTGCATAAACTGCGCCCATGATTACAGATGCATTCACCCCTGTCAAGAAATGGAGAGGGGAGAGTTATATTACTGAGATAACAAGAACTGTCAGCATGATGGATTTCTTCATAACATTGATGCTGCAGCAGAAAAACATTCCTTTATTTGACAAGCAGTTTTTCTATTCAGGTTATTCACTGGATATAACTTTTCCAAGAAATAAGAAATATCGGTCAGGGCAGCTAAAGAAAATGTATATATGTACACACCTATTTAAACATGTCAGAGGCATTGAGATCCAAGGATCATAAGATAGAACATAGAACACTACAGCACAAACAGGCCCTTCGGCCCACAAGTTGTGCCGAACACATCAAAACCTACCCAGCCATAGACCTATCTATAACCCCCAATCCCATTGGATCCCATATACTCATCCAGAAGTCTTTTAAAAGACCCCAGCGAGTTCGCCTCGACCACCACCGACGGCAGCCGATTCCATTCACTCACCACCGTCTGAGTGAAAAACTTTCCCCTAGCATCCCCTCTGTACTTGCTTCCCTGCACCTTAAATCTGTGCCCTCTCGTCGCGACCATTTCAGCCCTGGGAAATAGTCTCTGAGAGTCCACCCTATCTATTCCTCTCAACATCTTGTAAACCTCTATCAGGTCGCCTCTCAACCTTCGTCTCTCCAGGGAGAACAGTCCCAGCTCCCTCAACCTGTCTTCATAAGGCATGCCTCCCAATCCAGGCAACATCCTTGTAAATCTCCTCTGCACCCTTTCAATAGCTTCCACGTCCTTCCTATAGTGAGGCGACCACAACTGCGCACAGTACTCCAAGTGTGGTCTGACAAGGGTCCTATAAAGCTGCAGCATTACCTCCTGACTCCTGAACTCAATCCCTCAATGAATGAAGGCCAGTACACCGTAAGCTTTCTTAACCACATCCTCCACCTGGGAGGCCGATTTGAGAGTCTTATGGACCCGGACCCCAAGATCCCTCTGCTCTTCCACACAGCTAAGACTCCTACCTTTGATAGTGTACTCATTCATCCCGTTGGATCTGCCAAAATGGACCACAACACATTTATCCGCGTTGAAGTCCATCTGCCACTTCTCCGCCCAGTCTTGCATCCTGTCGATGTCATGCTGCAACTTCTGACATCCCTCCAGACCATCCACAACACCACCGACCTTCGTGTCATCGGTGAACTTACTCACCCATCCCTCCACTTCCTCATCCAGGTCATTTATGAAAATGACAAACAGTAAGGGTCCTAGAACAGATCCCTGGGGCACTCCACTGGTGACCGACCTCCATGCAGAAAAAGATAGAATAGAATAGAATCATAGATTTCCTACAGTGCAGAAAGAGGCCATTTGACCCATCCTGTCTGCGCCGACCACAGGCCCTAATTCATAGAAATCATAGAACCCTGCAGTGCAGAAAGAGGCCCTTCAGCCCATCGAGTCTGCATTGAACACTATTCCACCCAGGCCCTACCCCCATATCCCTACATATTATACCCATTAATCCCTACACATCCCTGGACACTAAGAGGCAATTTCTTAGCATGGCCAATCAACCTAACTCGCACACCTTTGAACTGTGGGAGGAAATCGGAGCACCTGGAGGAAATCCACGTAAACACGAGGAGAAAGTGCAAACTCCACACGCAATAATTCTGAATTCTCATTTATCTACTTTGATATTAAGGGACAATTAACATGGCTAATTAACCTAATCTGCACAACTTTGGACTGTGGGAGGAATCCCACATGGAAGATGCGTGAATTCCACACAGACAGTGACCCCAGGCCAGGATTGAACCCAGGTCAGTGGTATTGTGAGGCAGCAATGCTAATCACTGTGCCACTCTCTTTTTTTAATTAAACAGTGCATTCATTGAAACGAAATCCACCATTTATGGGTCTCATACTTAAGGAAGGATATGCTGGCCTTGATATAAGGACACTCGACATTGAGCCATGAACATTCCTTCAAAATCCTGACAGATATAGAGCGCTTTATTAACTCTTACGAGGTGTAATGTTTTGTACAATTGGTTTCAAGGTTACATTGCCCCATTGTGCCGGAGCAAATTTGCATTGACAAAGTGAGCCTATTCCTTAATAAGTATCAGATGCAGGATGGAACAAGTGGGACTGGGTGAGTTTGAGTCACTCTGGTTAAAACCTCCTAAGGCTTTTTTTTTGAAAAAGAAACATTTTCAAAAAGTAAAAGGCCAAATAAAAAGAGTTGCCAATTTATTTATTTTATTCATTCATAAAAACATAGGAACTAGAAGCAGGAGTCAGCTATTCCGCCCTTTGAGCCTGCTGTGCCATTCATTATGATCATGGCTGATCATCAAATTCAATATCCTGAGTCCCCCTTTTCCCCATATCCCTTGATCCTTTTGGCCCCAATAGCTAGACCCAATTTCTTCTTCAAATCACAAAATGTTTTAACCTCAACTACTTTCTGTGGCAGTGAATTCCACACATTCACCGCCTTCTGGATAAAGAAATTTCTCTTCAGCTCAGTTCTAAAAGATTTACATCTTTCCCTCAATCTATGATCCTGCTGTTCCGGACTTCCCCACCATCAGGGACATTCTTTCTGAATCTAACCTGTTTAACCCTGTTAGAATTTTAAAAGTTTCTATGAGATCCTCCTCACTCTTCTAAACTCCAGTGAATACAATCCTAATTGACTTTGTTTCTCCTCATATGACAGACTTGCCATCCCAGGCATCAGCCTGGTAAAACTTCACTGTACTCCCTCTATAGCAAGGACAAGTAGGTATTGCTGGCTAGACCAGCATTTGTTACCCTTCCCTAATTGCTCAGATTAGCTGTGTCATCCCTTATCCCGGATCCCACTCTCCCCAGAAGACTTGAATCTTTTCCAGCATGCCCATTATCTATCCAGCCAGTGTGAAATTGTGTCTCTTTACATCGCACTGCGGACAGTTCCGTTTCCCAGTCCCACATTAACGCTTGCTATGCCACATGCTTTACATTACATATACATATTTCATCTTTGGTTTGAGGTCTCTCAGCAATTTGATTTGATTTATTATTATCACATGTATTGGGACGCAGTGAAAAGTATTCTTTCTTGCATGCGATACAGACAAAACATACCTTTCATGGAGTACATAAGGGAGAAGGGAAGGAGAGGGTGCAGAATGTACTGTTATAGTCACAGCTGGGGTATAGGGAAAGAACAGCTTAATATAACGTGGATTCATTAACTGGATTCATATAACTGGAAGCAGGAAAGACGCTGTTCTTGAACCAGTTGGTAGGTAACCTCAAAATTTTGTATCTTTTTCCTTTTGGAAGAAGGCGGAAGAGAGTATGTCCAGGATGCATGGGGTTCTTGATTATTGCTGGCTGCTTTCCTGAGGCAGCAGGGAGTGTAGACAGAGTTAATGGCTGGGAGACTGGTGGAGAAGAAAACTTGATTTTCACTGACCTTTAGAGTGGCTAACTGCGGGAAACCTTCAAGGATATTGTTGATGATTATATTTTAATATTGAAGGAATCCAAGAGGCAGTGAATGTATTGGGGGCAAGAATGTTAGCATTTATGAAAATCTAGAAGAGAAAAAAGAAATGTGTACTTATGTCTGAAAGCAATACATTCCAAAAAAGGGTATTTAATTTGGGGAATATTCAAAAATATTTTACTGGCAATTGAAATTGACTTAGTGTGAGTCAAATCTATACGTGAACTTAAATAATATATTAAATATTAATAGATATTATCTGCGTAAGTCATTTGGTAATGTGTTTGGCTTTCTCTACACTGATAATCAACAAAGCATACACCCCAGGGGTATCAATGAATGAAGTAGTAGTACCAGGCTAAGGGATGATTTACCACACATGACAACTACAGCAGAGACTAGGATGTAATTGGGAAGAGCATTGGATAAGTGTGTGAAATGGGAACATGTAACAGAACACAGAGAAGAGGTGTTAGAGCAGAGAGCTCGACATTGCAAACTAGCCCCTGCACAGATACAATGGACTGCATGGCCTTCTTCTGAATGGTCATTCTTCTGAATGACTTTCTTTGAAACTACAGTTTCAAAGATCACATGAATTTATCAATTGTGGAGGATACATTCTGCTAAAAGCAGCAATAGATAATTACTCCGATTGCGGTAAGTTTGTAAATATTGATTCGCTCGATTTCCAAATGCTGCCAATGTCCCCCATTGCAAAATTTCACCACGAGACCGAGATTTTCTGTTGTTATTTCTTGCAATTATCCCTTTTCTGTTTGCATTAAGCAGTTTCTAATTTGCCAGGTGACTGGGAGAGACACTCACCAATGTATAATTAATGATAGTGTGATATAGCACCACTGCGACCAGTGGAAAACGCACTGTGGAAACTGACCACCATGGCATTTAGCTTCAAAAGCTGGAAAATTCCACCCAAGCTCTCTGATGGCCGAGTTTTCTTTTACAGTTTCATTTGGCCTCACCTCACATAGGCATTGATGGTGTTACATATAGCAGTAGCGTCCGACTAGAAATGGCTCCTTGCTGAGTTAGGTAATTTTGACTGATGGAAATGGTCTTCTCTTTGAGTTATCATGTCCTCTGTATTTGGGTAGCTTTCTAACCATCACAATCCGGGTTCCCATTAAAAATGGTCACATCAGTGTGATATATTGAAGGGGTAGCAGTACCAGTGGAACCATATCCCAGTTCTTACAGTGGAGATAGAGAGGAATTCCCAGTTACAAGAAGATCCAGCCAAGGTCCTCACTGATGAAAGGTAATGATTTAGAATCTCTGTTCAACCTTAATTAATGCTTTCTGATAGGCCCTGAGGATGATTACCCTGTCGGCAACACATTTGATCTTCGATCTCGTTGCGAGTGTGAAACACTGGGCATTTCTCGTCCCCACCAACGACTTGCTAATTGGGTCAAATGTTTTCCTTTAGCAGAATTACTATCTCTGGCAGCTTGTCCCAGACACTCACCACCCACTGTGTGGAAAAAAATGCCCCTCTGGATCCTTTTGTATCTCTCCCATCTCAACCTATGCCCTCTAGTTGTAAAAACCCAGCGAGTTCACCAATATCCTTTGGGGAAAAAAATCCGAGCTGGAATTCTCTGGCTGCTCACACCGGTGGGATTCTCCAATCCCGCCAGCAGCGTACACCTATCCACAGGTTTCCAGCTGGTGTGGGGTGACATCACTGAGAATTCCCATTGACTGTGGTGGGACAAGAGAATTCTGCCGTTAGCAAATGCTGTGCCACCTTCCACTGGTGGGATACACTTGGCTGGAAAGCTGGAGAATCTGGCCCATAGTGTCCTTACAAAGTCTGCATTAATGCACTGATGTGGTTGATTCTCAATTAGTGCCTGGGTTGACCAAATAGGCCACTCGGTTATTGCCAGGACAAGGGGGATGTGCAGAGAATAGTGGCCATGTCAGCATAGCCCATGCTCTGAGAAAGAGCAGATACTGTGACATGCTAAATGCAATGTTGACAATTCCAGCAAGCGACTTCCCTGGGAAGTTGGAGAAATGTTACCCCTCACCACCAATGTCCCAGCATGCATCTCAGAACTTCCTGAGCAAACAGGAAAACACAGCCAAACAGCAGCTACATCACCACACAGAGAGGTCATTCAGTCAGGAAGGAACAATAAGGAGATAAGGGCTTGAATTTTTTTTTGTCTGTTGAGCGCTCACACTCGGCCAGTCCAGAAGGGTGGCCATGCTTCATCCCAGTGGCCAGAGAGTCACCTACCTTTTGGAAAAGATATTGACCATTTAGCTGACTGTGCTCCTCATTATTTTGTAGACCTCTATAAGATCACCCCTAAGCCTCCTATGTTCCAGGGAAAGAAGTCCCAGTCTATCCAGCTTCTTCTTATAACTCAAAACCATCGTGACCTGGAACGAGAATAAAGTGGAAGTGGTCGAGAGTTTTCCAGACGTTCAAACAGCATTGGTTCCACTGTTGCCAATGTCAGCATCCATCAAACTTTTAAAAAGCGTTTAGACAGTTACATGAGTATAATGGATATGGAGGGATATGGGCCAAATGCAGGCAATTGGGACTAGCTGAAGGGTTTAAAGAAAAGGGTGGCAAGGACAAGTTGGGCTGAAGGGCCTGTTTCCATGCTGTAAACCTCTATGACTCTCTGGCCACTGGAATGAAGCATGGCCACACTTCTGGACTGGCCGAGTGAGAGTGCTCAACAGACAAAAAAAAATCAGGCCCTTATCTTATTGTTCCTTCCTGACTGAATGACCTCTCTGCGTGGTGTTGTAGCTGCTGTTTGGCCGTGTTTTCCTGTTTGCCCAGGAAGCTCTGAGATGCGTGCTGGGACATTGGTGGCGGGAGCCAACGTTTCTCCAACTTCCCGGGGAAGTCACTTGCTGGAATTGTCAACATTGCACTTAGCACATCACAGAATGTGCTCTCTCTCAGAATATGGCCACTATTCTCTGCACATCTCTCATTGCCCTGAGTGACCTATTTGGTCAACCCAAGCGCCCGTCGAGAATCAACCGCATCAGTGCGTTAATACAGACTTTGTAAGGACACTATGGGCAAGATTCTCCAGCTTTCCAGCCACGTGTTTCCCACCAGCAGGAAGTGGCGCAGTGTTTGCTAGCAGCGGGATTCTCGGGTCTTGCCACGGTCAACGGGAATTCCCAGCAAGGTCACCCCATGCCAGCGGGAAACCTGCTGACAGGTGTATGCTGCTGACAGGGTCGGAGAATCCCACCGGTGTGAGCTGCCAGAGAATTCCAGCTCGGATTTTCTTCCCCAAAGATGAATTAGCTGGGTTTTCACAACTCACTTTTACAAAGGGTCAAAACGTCAGCTCTTTTCTCTCCTTACAGATGCTGCCAGACCTGCTGAGATTTTCCAGCATTTTCTCTTTTGGTTCCAGCTTCTGCAGTAATTTGCTTTATTTTATTCTTTTCTGAATGCAGACACAGGGAGAACATGCAAACTCCACACAGACAGTGACCAAAGGCTGGAAGTGAACCCAGGTCCCCGGCGCTGTAAGGCAGCGGTGCTAACCACTGTGCCACCGTGCCACCCTCTGGTCTTAGACTGTCCCACGAAGGGAAAACATCCTTTCAGTATTCACCCTGTCAAGCTCCTTAAGAATCCTCTAAGTTTGTGTCGCCCTCAATTGTCCAGTTTAACAAACTTCTGTGTCAACAGAGTTTTGTGACTGTTTTTCAGTAGGTATTCTGAAACATCGAGATGGCGTTTGAAAGTCAGTCAGCACTTTTTTTCCGTCAGTTAAATAACTGCCTGCTGGAACATTGTATTTTAAACTGTCAGTGAAAGCAATTCCACAAATTGCCGCCTGTGACCTCAGGTTAAGACTTGAAATTCCCAAAGAAATAAAAGGCTTCGGATCATTAGCGGCACCGAGAATGAAATAATTCCAGACATAATCAAATTAGAGCTGATCTACTCCCGTATGATTGCATCAACTTAAATTATTATCTGGGAAATGAGTGAAAACCCACTATAAAGGATTAGGCTTGTGTGACTTGTAGCACATCTGTTTTAAACAATTAGCTGAATCTTTCGGACGCACCCCGTCCCCCCCTTCCAAACCTCAGACGCCATCCTCCCCAAAGACCCCCTGAACTTCCCAGCGGTCAAGGGAATTTAATTTGATGTGAGCCAAAAACAGGCTCCTGACCTCGGGATGAACTGTCGGAATTTTCTTTCTTGAAATTCTTACGGGTTAGATCCAGAAAGAATGTTCCCTATAAGAACTAGGAGCAGGAGTAGGCCATCTGGCCCCTCGAGCCTGCTCCACCATTCAATAACATCATGGCTGATCTTTTTGTGGACTCAGCTCCACTTACCCACCCGCTCACCATAACCCTTAATTCCTCTTCTATTCAAAAATTTATCTATCCTTGCCTCAAAAACATTCAATGAGGTAGCCTCAACTGCTTCACTGAGCAGGGAATTCCACAGATTCCCAAACCTTTGGATGAAGAAATTCCTCCTCAACTCAGTCCTAAATCTGCTTTCCCTTATTTTGAGGCTATGCCCCTTAGTTCTAGTTGCACTTGCCTATCCCTATCTTATTTATTCCTTTCATAATCCTACATGTTTATATAAGATTTCCCCTCATTCTTCTGAGTTCCAATGATTGTAGCCCCAGTCTCCTCAGTCTCTCCTTCTCAACCAACCCTCTTAACTCTGGAGTCAACCTAGTGAATCGACTCTGCACCCCCTCCAATACCTGTATATCCTTTCTCAAATAAGGAGACCAAAACTGTACATAGTACTCCAGGTTTGGCCTTATCAGCACCTTATACAGCTGCAACATAACCTCGCTGTTTTTAAACTCCATCTCTCCAGCAATGAAGGACAAAATTCCATTTGCCTTCTTAATTACCTGCCGTACCTGCAAACCAACTCCTTATGATTCTTGCACAAGGACACCCGCCTCCCTCTGCACAGCAGCATGCTGAAACTTTTTTACCATTTAAATAATAATCCATTTTGCTGTTATTCCTACCAAAATGGATGACCTCACATTTACCAACATTGAACTCCATCTACCAGACCCTCATCCGCTCACTTAGACTATCTATGTCTCTGCAGTCTTTCAGCATCCTCTGCCCATATTCCTCTTCCACCCATCTTACTGTCACAATGAATTTTGACACACTACATTTGGTCCCCACCTCCAAATCATCTATTGCGGCCCCAACGCTGATCACTGGGACCCATCACTAGTCACTGATCGCCAATTAGAAAAATACCCATTTACCCCCACTCTTTGCTTTCTGTTATGTGTTGAAGAGAGTCCAGAACTAAGGGCCATCATTTGAAGATAAGGGTTAAATCTTTTAGAACTGAGATAAGGAGAAATTTCTTCACTCAGAAAGTGGTGAATGTATAGAATTCACTACCACAGACAGTAGTTGAGGCCAAAATGTTGTCTGATTTCAAGAAGAAATTAGATATAGCTCTTGGGGCTAAATGGATCAAAGGATATGGGGATCTGGGTATTGACTCCACTGATCAACCATGATCAAAATGAATAGTGGGGTAGGCTTGAAGGACCGAATGACCTACTCCTGCTTCTAGTTTCTATGAGATGTTAAAGACTAGTTGAGCTCCCAGGTGAACAGTGTCAGGAAGTCCCTTAGGCAGTATTAGTGTGTCACGTACAGGCAGCATGGTGGCACAGTGATTAACACCGCTGCCTCACAGTGCCAGGATCCTCGGTTCAATTCTGGCCTTGGGTGACGGTGTAGAGAGTTTATACGTTCTCCCAATGTCTCCAGGTGCTTCAGTTTCCTCCCACAGTCTGAAAGGCATATAGGTTGGGCGGACAGGCCATGCTAAATTGTTCCTTAGTATCCCAACATCTGCAGGTTAGATGGGTTGGCCATGGTAAGTGCTTAGTGTTAGGGAAATAAGGCTGAAGGATTTGGGGTGAACCTGGGTAAGATGTTCTTCAAAACTTTGGTGCAAATTCAATGGGATGAATGGCCTCCTTCTGCACTGGAGTGATTCTATGATTCTAAAAGCTGGAATTAATTTTCAGCTCTGAATTACTTAAAACATTCAATTTTATGACTGTATTTAGTTTATACATTACTATGAAAATCCCCTTGTCACCACACTCTGGTGCCTGTTTGGGTACACTGAGGGAGAATTTAGCATGGTCAATGCACCTAATAAGCACATCTTTCAGACTGTGGGGGGAAACCAGAGCTCCTGGAGCAAACCCACGCAGACACGGGGAGAATGTGTAGACTCCACACAGACAGTGACCCAAGCTGGGAATTGAACCTGGGTCCCTGGCACTGTGAAGCAGCAGTGCTAACCACTGTATCACTGTTTTGTGCATCTGGGGAGCTTCATATCTTCCATGACTTTGACCTCAGTAGATGCTGTTTTGAGCTTTATGGGCACCACTCATAGCTTTACTCGTATTGAATACTTGTAGTACAATCTGTGCAAAGGCTGGAAGTGGGGTTGGGGGGGTGCGTAAGTGTTAAGGGAAACAGAGTGTGGACCTGAAATGAACGCTAATGAGACTGCCCTGGTGACCTATAAATGTGGAGTCCGGAGATTGGAATCCATGATGTAATGGCAGGGAGGGTGACTTCTTCCTGCCTCCACCCACTGCGAGATGTGTCATGCTCCTTAAGAGTGCAAGAGCTGAACAGCAGAAGGACCTGCATGTTCTGCTGTTCTGCCAAGTCCTGCCTTTCAGTGGGAATCACTTGTACTTTTCTGCTTTGATTTGATTTATTATTGTCGCATGTATTAGGATTCAATGAAAAGTATTGTTTCTTGTCCGCTGTACAAAGAATACCGTTCATACAGATGGAAAGGAGAGAGTGCAAAATGTAGTGTTACAGTCATAGCTAAGGTATAGAGAAAGATCAACTTAATACGAGATAGGTCCATTCAAAAGTTTGATGGCAGCAGGGAAGAAGCTGTTCTTAAGTCAGTTGGTATGTGACCTCAGACTTTCGTATCTTTTTCCCAACAGAAGGAGGTTGAAAAATGTATATTTTGAGTGTGTGTACGGTCCATGATTCTGTTGACTGCTTTTCCGAGACAGTGGGGAACGTAGACTGCGTCAATGGCTGGGAGCTTCATTTGCATGATGGACTGGGCTTCCATTCCCCCTCTTCTGAGGGTCATGTGTAGAACTCTGATCAATTAAAGGGTACAGAGCCACAGAGAGACAGACGGTAACACGCTAATCAGTTAGATGGTATCTGGAGGGAAATCTTAGTTGACCATATAGGGAGGGGGAAAGAGTGTCCAGCCGGTAAGTTTGATAGGTTGTCCGGGGAATGAGACTGCATTGTTGAGACTGTTTTAGAGGTCTATACATGGCACACATGTCTTGGACCTGATCTTGGGAAGAGGAAAGTCTCTCTGGACAGTCACCATCATGCACAGATATGTGCGTCGGGCATATTCAGCTAAGGCAATTGGTTCTGGGTGGCTGAGGCATGGTACGCAGACACAGAGGGCGTAGCCGCATTCCGGGGAGGCATTCGGACCCGGTAAGTCTATAGTCACGGAAGTTTATTGGATGATCTCATGTAGGGGGGTCTCTGAAACTAAGGGTGTAGGTGGCTTCAAGAAGGGGAAGGGGACAGAGGACATGGATCAACATTAAGGGGAAGAGAGGGTAAAACAGGAATGTCCACACAGTAATGTTGGCAGGGATAATCAGGGAGGCTGGATGGAATAGAGGGAATGAAATTAAGAGGCTGTGACTGTGGAGGAGGATGGGAAGAACTTGGCAGGGGAGCCGGACAGGAACTTGGTGGGGGAGCGGGGCAGTTGCACTCACGAACTTTTGCAGCACCATCTTTGACTTTACTGAGTAATGACAAAGTTGGAAAAACAGACTTGAAAAAATGGAAATTGGAGGGACTTCAAAGCATGTGGGAGATGTTCAGGATGACACATTTTGGGATGAATGGAGGGGTCCCCCAATTAACTACTTTCTTAAGTAATAGAAAATAAGACTCAGCTGATCATTAACTTTGAGGGAGCATATGTCCCCATGACTAATGGGGTGCATTCATGGGTGAATCCTTTAAGTTTTGGGGCTACATTTCTTATTGGCCATCTGTTCCTGACGAGGAATATAAAAAGGGCTGGATGATGAAACATTTAAGGAGCTGGACAGAAGCTGCACAATCCAATAGCCTCAATATTTCCCCTTTAATAGCCATGATAAAACACACTGCCTAAAGACATGACAATTCTTACTATTCTTACTATTCTGAGTGTCGAGACTCAAGAAGGAAAGCTGGCAGTTGTATGTCAGAGGGTCTTGCATTGGGCTGCGTTCACCCTGCTCCTCTTTGTAAAATGTACTGTCATGTCTGAGATGGGAAGAGGATCAGCTCTCTGTGGTCCTCAGGATGTTTTGTACGTACAGGTAATGACCTGTAAATCCCATCTCCAGATGGAGACCAGGCCATGGATTTTGCATTGGCTTCCTGACTTTGGGACAAAGGGGAAACCATCACTTTGGGATGTTTGAAGGGAGGGGGAATGCTGATAACTCTGTAATGTTTGAAGCTGTAACAGGAATGAAGAGAGGTAAGGTCCATCACTACTTGGCACAGATTCAGGAAGAGCTGCATCTGCAGCAGCAAGGCTCCAAAAACTCCGAGATACTCCCAAAGAGAGGAAAATTCAATAAAGACCAGTGGCCTGTTCACAAATATAATATACACTGCTTAAACATGAAGATGAATGAAAGATGATAACTGTCTTCTCTTGTCTGACAATATGATAGCTCACGTTTGATACGCTGTCCAGGAAGAATGCAAGGACTAGGAGGGCATCCCATGCTGGGGGCCATGAAGATGATTGCCCAAACTGAACTTTCTTGCCAGTGGGTCCTTCTTGAGCATTTGACCTACTCCCATCTTCAAGTCAGAATGGGGTGGGCAACATCCTTCCCATCCTGCCATGAGATCGGCCAAGCTCCTTGTGCATATGTAATTAATCAGCTGATTGGCAGAATATTGCACGTATTCAGGCGCCCAGTCGGAATGGATGGCACAGTGGTTAGCACTGCTGCCTCACAGCTCCAGGGACCCAGATTTGATTCCCAGCTTGGGTCGCTGTCTGTGTGAAATTCTTCTCGTGTCTGCGTGGGTTTCCTCCGGATGCTCCAGTTTCCTCTCACACGGCAAAAATGTTCAGGTTAGGTTGATTGGTCATGTTAAATTGCTCCAAGTGACCCAGGATGCATAGGTTAAATGGATTAGCAGGGTAATTAAGTAAGATTACTAGGATAGAGCCTTAGGTGGGATTGTTGTCGGGCAGTTTTGATAGGATGAATAGCCTCCTGCTGCACTGTAGAGATTCGATAACTCATTCTATGACTCCCTCCGCTTTTCCAGCCTGCCACTGAATGGGATTCTCCATCCCCGACATGGCGGGACCTGTGAAGTTGTACAAATGAAGTAGTGGCATGATGGGAAAATTGGTCAAGTATTTGGTACAAAGGAAAACTGACTTTGCATAGCCTAAGACACGACTAACACCAGAGAAAGCCTGACCTCAGTCTGTCTTGATAAGGTTGACTTCGCATTACCTGGGACTACATATGCAAAATAAGATAAGGTCAGAGTCACAGAACCTTTCTGTTCCATCAAAGGACAAGATAATGATATTATTGATGAGACACAGAGGTCTCGGAGGTCACCGATCATAATAGAATTAAGGATGTACTACTCCTTGTATTGTTATTTGAACTGCTGAGGTCATGTAAGCTGATCAGAAAAAGATATGACTATTGAACTGATTCTTGTAATTGGTGCAGTCTTGGGATAGAATCAGCAGTTTGTAGGGACTGCTCTCTGTTTCCAAGATTCTGCCGTATACCGCATGTGGTTTTGTGATAATAAAGGCTGGTTGTTCTTTCAAAGCAAACTTTAAGTTTTCACATCACAGCTCAGAAAACAAGAAATTCTCCACTACAACAGACCTGTCATGGGAGATTCGACAGTCCAGTGAAAAGCCCATTGAATTTGGACTGGACAATCCTGGAAGTGGGAAGGGCAGGACACTCCTGCCCTTAGCCTCCGAGAAGGTTTTTTTCTCCCCCAGGAGTGGAGATAGGCTCAAGTCATGCAAAACAGGAACTATCTGATGATGATGCAACGCTTTATGACAGTCACTGCAACTCAGTGGACTTTGTTTACAGTACACTCCATTAATAACAAGCTGCAGAATGTCAGGAGCAGTTATGCATATCATTGTCACAACAGCACAATCCATGGAACTGCATCAAAGCAGCTTTCGGACAGAAGCTCGTGTAGAATAGGGAATTGTTTCATTGATTTTTTTCAGCTCCCTGGGGAGTCCAAATGAAAATTGTTCAGAGGTCAAAGATAATATGCATTCTATCGGTGTCAACTCAGTCTCAAATAAGTGTGTTCATAACATAAAATGCAGAAAGGGGTCTGATGAAAGTAGAGAATGGAAATGATACTTAGCACAGATGTGGTACAACTCTTGATAAGGAGGAGTTATTCTATCAGAGACAGTTGTTTCTTTGCTTGTGATTTGACTTGATTTGATTTATTATTGTCACGTGTATCAGTATGCAGTGAAAAGTATTGTTTGTTGTGTGCTACACAGACAAAGCATATCGTTCATGGAGACGGTGCAAGATGGGGTGCTGTCATAGCCAGGGCATAGAGAAAGATGAACTTGGTGCGAAATAAGTCCATTCAACTGTCTGATAATAGCAGGGAAGAAGCTGTTCTTGAGTCGGTTGATACATGATCTCAGAATTTTGTACTTTTTTTCCACTGGAAGAAGGTGCAACACAGAATGTCCTGGTGCATGGGGTCCTTAATTTTCCTGCTTTTCCAAGGCAGCGTGAAGTGTAGATAGAGCCTATGGATAAGAGCCTGGTTTGCATGATGAACAGGTCTTCATTCACTGCATTTTGTAGTTTCTTGCGGTCTTGGGCAGAGCAGGAGCCATACCAAGTTGTGATACAACCAGAAAGAATGCTTTCTATAGTGCATCTGTAAAAGTTGGTGAATCATAGCGGACGTGCCAAATTTCCTTCACCTTTTGAGAAAGTATTGGTAACTGTATCTCAATTACACAGTGCAAATTTTATATTTAAATGTGTTCTGAATTAAATGCTTCAGTTTTAATCTTTTCACTGACTCCAATAATCCACTCCAAACCCTCTGAGTGTGGCTGGCTATGGTTTCCACAGTCACTTGCCTTTTTACTCAAGTTGCCGATCTCTGTGTGCAGAGCCCGTCCCTGAAGCATTATTTTCTCGTTTGCTTCGAGTATGTAGTCGAACTGGATTAGTTCCACTGTTGCTGATGTCAGCATTCATCAAACAGCGAAAGAAAAACATTTGACCCAATTAGCAAGTCATCTGTTGGGGATGAGAGATGCCCAGTGTTTCACACTCCCAATGAGATCGAAGACCAAATGTGTTGCCGACAGGGTAATCATCCTCAGGGCCTATCAGAAAGCATTAATTAAGGTTGAACAGAGATTCTAAATCATTACCTTTCATCAGCGAGGACCTCAGCTGGATCTTCTTGTAACTGGGAATTCCTCTGCATTTCCATTGTGAGAACTGGGATATGGTTTCGCTGGTACTGCTACCCCTTCATGCACTACGGAGGGCATGATTACTCACAAAAAAAAACATTTCCATCGGGAGGCACAGTAACACAGTGGTTAGCACTGCTGATTCACAGTTCCAGGGACCGGGGTTCGATTCTCAGCTTGGGTTACTGTCCGTGTGGAGTTTGCAAATTTTTCTCGTGTCTGCGTGGGTTTCCTCCGGGTGCTCCAGTTTCCTCCCATAGTCCGAAGATGTGCGGATTAGGTTGATCGGACGAGCTAAAATTGCCTCTTCATGCCCCTGAGATGCATGGGGTAGGCGGATTAGTGGGTAAATATGTAGGATATGGGGGTAGGGCCTGGGTGGGATTGTGGTCAGTGCAGGCTCGATAGGCCAACTGGCCTCTTTCTGCATTGTAGAGTTTCAATGAACTATCCAACTCAGCACTGACCTGGTGTGCTGCTACATATGACACTATCACCACCTGTGTGAGGTGAGGCCACGTGGAAGATGTAAAAGAGAACTCGGCCATCAGAGAGCTTGGGCGGAATTTTCCAGTTTTTGAAACTAAGTGCCGTGGTGGGCGGTTTCAGCAGTGCATTTCCTGCTGGTCGCAGTGGTGTTATATCACACTACCATTAATTATACATTGGTGAGTGTCTCTCCCAGTCACCTGGCAAATTAGGAACTGATTCGTGAAAACAGAAAAGGGACAACTGCAAGAAATAACAACGGAAAATCTCAGTCGCACAGAACTCACGGTGAAACGTTGCAACGGGACATTGGCAGCATTTGGAAATCGAGCGAATCAACATTTACAAACTTACCGCAGTCGGAGTAATTATCTATTGCTGCTTTTAGCAGAATGTATCCTCCACAATTGATAAATTCATGTGATCTTTGAAACTGTAGTAGTAGAAGAAGGCTACTCAGCCCATTTTATTGTGCAGGGGCTAGTTTGCAATGTCGAGCTCTCTGCTCTAACACCTTCTCTCTGTGTTCTGGTACATGTTTCCATTTCACACACTTATCCAATTCTCTTCCCAATTACATCCCAATCTCTGCTGCGGTTGTCATGTGTGGTAAATCATCCCTTGGCACGGTAATTACTTCTTTATTCATTGATACCCCTGGGGTGTATGCTTTGTTGATTATCAGTGTAGAGGAAGCCAAACACATTACCAAATGACTTATGCAGATAATATCTATTAATATTTAATGCATTATTTAAGTTCATGTATAGATCTGACTCATGCCAAGTCAATTGCAATTGCCAGTAAAATATTTTTAAATATTCCCTTGCGTAAAATATTTAAAAAATATTCCCCAAATTAAATCCCTTTTTGGAATGTGCTACTTCCAGTACACATTTCTTTTTTCCTCCTCTAGATTTTCATAAATGCTAACATTGCTGCTCCCAACATATTCACCCCATCTTGGTCCTTTTGATATTAAAATATAATTTAACAATTTTCTTGAAGGTTGCTGCATTTAGCCACTGTAACTTTAGTTGAATGTTAACGAAAATTGAGTTTGCCTCTCCACCAGCCTCTCGTACATTGATTCCGCCTACACTTCTTTCTGCCTCGGGAAAGCAGCAAGGCTAATCAAGGACCCCCTGTATCCCAGACGTTCTCTCTTCCACCTTCTTCTTTTGGGAAAAAAAATGCAAAAGTTTGAGATCACATACCAACTAACTCAAGAATAGCGTCTTCCCTGCTGCCATCAGTCACTTTGAGCTATCAAATATAAGCTGATCTTTCTCTTCACGCTACTTGTAACTGCAATGCTCTATTCTGCATCCCCTCCTTTCCTTTTCCCCTGTATACTCTGAACAGTATGTTTTGTCTGTATAGCGCGTAAGAAGCAGTACTTTTCAGTGTATCCCAATATATGTGATAATAACGAATCAAATCAGATCTATCAAAGATTTCTAATGATCCACCTCCCTCTCAGTTATTGTTGCCAATTGGGATTGTCTCTGCAGAATTCCCAGTCTTTCCTTTGGTGTTCCATGGTCGCTTTTGAGAGACTTCGCTCCTTCTGTCAAACTAGGAAGTTTTGTGCTGCAGTCCCATTAGATGCATAACTGAGACCTTGTTCTTTCCAGATAGGCTAATTCACAGTGACATCTATCTGTTTTACCTCGTTGCATCTCTCATCCACCAAAGCAATTCCTTAAAAGCATGAAGCATCCTTCTGTCACTGCTGCACAACATCAGGAATATTAAACAGCAAAGACAAACCCAGGATTTGTGCTTAATGTGGTCTGTGCACAGACACGGCTGTGGCGTTGACTCTGATACATTTTAATTACCATCCTATTTACATTTCACTGACCTTTCAGCTATCTCTCCAATTTTTTAAATGCTTCTGGGTAAAAGTTCATCCGTAGAGTAAGGAATCATATGCAGTATCTTGTTCTCAACAGAAACCGATCTGGCTGATGGCTATTTATTCATTTAACTAAAGGGAATTGTGGCTTTGTTCCCACTCATCTGCAAGCTACCAAGGGTGGCATGGTGGCACAGTGGTCAATACTGCAACTTCACATGGCCAGGTTCCTGGTTTCAATTTGGGTTGCTGTCTGTGTGGAGTCTGCACGTTCTCCCTATATCTGCCTGGGTTTCCTCTGGGCCTCCCATTTCCTCCCACGGACTGAAAGACATGCTGGTTAGATGAATTGGTCATGCTAAATTCTCCCTCAGTGTGCCCGAACAGGACCTGGAGTGTGGCGACTCGGAGGTTTTCATTGCAGTGTTAATGTAAACCGACTTGGCGACACCAAATAATTTCATAGAATCCTTACAGTGCAAACGGATGCCATTTGGCCCATTGAGTCTGTATCGACAACACCTAAGCCCTATTCCCACAACCCCACATATTTACCCTGTTAATCTCGCTGACAGTAGGGTCGATTTAGCATGGCCGATCTGTCTAACCCGCGTATCTTTGGACTGTGGGAGGAAACTGGAGGAAACCCATGGTGACAACGTGCAAGCTCCACACAGACAGTGACCCAAGGCCAGAATTAAACCAGGATCCCTGGCATTGTGAGGCGACAATGCTAACCACTCTGCCACCTTGGTAAGATAGCTTTATGCTTTTAAGGAATTGCTTTAGAGATGCAATAAGGTAAAATAGATAGATGTCACTATGAAATAGCCTGTATGGAAACAAAAAGGTATCAGCTGTAATAAACAAACTTAAAAATTATCATTTGAGTTGCACCATTCAGGCAAATTTCAAGTTCAGTCAGTTCCGGTTGATGTTTATTTGAAATGTGCACAGTGTCTTCTCCTGTCATACTGAGAAGATTGAGCAAATGTATGCACGTAATAAGGTGTAATGGATTATATGGAGATCTGCAAGCTTCATTCCATTTATTATCACAATTTTCTCTTTTAATTCCAGCATATTAAGCTACATGCTCATTTTCACTATTTCATTCCATGTTGTTTAATTCCCTTGTACATCATTACACATCGCATTCCGTGTCCTTTAGACTGGATAATGTACTGCAGCAGAGTTCCACGAATCTTCTGATCTTGTAACACCACAAAATTGTCCAAACTTCTTCAACCTCCTCTCAGGTGTAAGTGATCGTTTATTAATGAGATTTATATCAGCGTATGAACGCTTCAAGTGTTTCAGTTTATCCATGAAACTAATCTCATCCATCTGCAACATATTCACCTCCTGCTCTCCCACTTCTATTTAATGGCCCCGGTTTATATGGAAATGCTTTTATTGGTCTGTGCTTCGTAGAAACCCTACAGTATAGAAAGAGGCCATAAAGCCCATCAAGTCTGCACCAGCCACAATCCCACCCAAACCCTACTCCGATATCTGACATATTTTACCCACTAATGCCTCTAACTTACCCATCTCAGGATACTAAGGGGCAATTTTAGAATGGCCAATCAACCTAATCCGCACATCTTTGGATTGTGTGAAGAAATCGGAGCATCCAGAGAAAACCCACGCAGACACGAGGAGAATGTGCAAACTTCACACAGACACTGACCTGAGCCGGGAACCGAACCCCGGTCCCTGGAGCTGTAAAGCAGCAGTGCTAACCACTTTGCCATCATGGCGCCCATGGCACCTTCTGATATATTGGATTCAAAGAACAAAAAAAAGTACAACACAGGAACAGGCTCTTCAAACCCGTGCTGATCATGATGTCCTAACTAAATTGAAGAAGAAATCTTCTGTTCTTACTCAGTCCATACCCCTCTATTCCCTCCCTATTCATGTAACCATCCAAGCACCTCTTAGATATTGCCAATGTCCCTGCTTCTCCTTTGGCAGCACGTTCGAGATATCCTCCACTCCCTGCGTGGAAAATGCCTCCCCCCACCCCCCACATCTCAAAGGACAAAGACAACAAAGATCAAAGAAAATTACAGCGTAGCAACAGGCCCTTCGGCCCTCCATGCCTGTACTGATTATGCTGCCCATCTGAATTAAAGCCCCTCTCTCTATCTCTCTCTTCCCATCCCATCTGTGTATTTGTCAAGGGCCGTCATAATTCATAATCATATCTCCCTCAAACTTACGCCCACCTCACCTTGAATCTGTTTCCCCTCATAATTCACACTCTCCCCCCCCCACCGACCCCGGGGATAAAACCTCTGACTCTCCACCCTGTCTATGCCTCTCATAATTTAGTAGATCTCAGTTGGGTTGCATCTCAGTTTTTCCAGTGAAAATAATCCTAGTTTATTCAACCTCTTCTCATATCTCAATCATCTAGTATACATCCTGGGCAGTTTCATTTACTATAACTACAGGGAATCTATAGCACCCAAGCAGATCATTTTGCCCACCTGGTGTTCATAGTTCTTGTGAGTCTTCTACCCACTTGAATGATCTCTTCCTTCCACGTCCATACATTTTTCTATTCCCTTCTCTCTGTGTGCAACAATCACTTCAACTGCAACCATGAACTGCTCCACATGACAGGATTTTCAAGCTCGAGACAGGAATCGGAACAATTCCCAGCTCGGCTCCCCTGCCTAAAGCGAGATCTTCGTTGCTGGACGTTGGCAAGTGCTGCAACCTGCTCAGTTCCATGGAACACTCAGTCAATGAATGAAAATAAAGCTTGGAAGCTCTCCATCCTCACCAAAGCAGTTAATAAAACAGTGTTTTCCTGTGACATTTAGCACGACAACGGATTTCAGGGTGTTCATACATGGTGAAGTGTGAAATCCATTAGGTTGTTGAAACACCTGAGCCCCAGTGAAAACATTGCTTGATTGACTGTTCTAGATCTCTGGTCTGTACTGTCACCTTCACAACATTAACTTACACAAGATAAAGAGATTTGACTTGTTTGCAGTTATAGTTTGTTGAAATGATCTGGATGATTAACACTTTTATTGGATTGCAGTTAAAAAGAAATTTTTCAGGAAAGAGGATAGTTGTCGATGAATTGTTTTTCAAAGTTTTTTTTAACACATTCTATTGTCTTTGAAGTGTTAATTGGTTCAATACAGTTCGAGTCAGTAAATGGACATGGACGTGCCATAGTTTGGCAATGAAGAGCCATAGGCATTGTTTGGGGGGCATAAAGTCATAGAAAGAAGCCATTTGGTCCATTGAGTCTCCAATGCTAACAATATCACCCAGACTCTATCAATTTAACCCTGCTAATCTCTCTGACACTAAGGGCATTTTAGTGCGGCCAATCCACCTAACCTGCATTCCTTTGGAGTGTGGGAGGAAACTGGACCATCAACAGAAAACCCACAGGCAATCATCCAGACCCTCCCAATACAGTCACATCTCAAACAGTGATAAGATGAAGTACGAGAGATGGAGAATCTGGTGAATTGGTGCAACGACAATAATCCCTCCTTCAATGTCAGCAAACAAAGGAGTTAGTCATCAATTTCAGGAAGTATAGAGGAAGACATATCCCTGTCTACATCAATGGGGATGAAGTAGAAATGGATGCGAGCTTCAGGTTTTAGGTGTCCAGATCACCAACAACCTACCCTAACCCCTCCATGCTAATGCTATAGTTAAGAAAGCCCACTAATGCCTCCACTTTATCAGAAAATTAAGAAATTTGGCATGTCCGCTACAACTCTCACCAACTTTTGTAGTTGCATCATCATGTTATATCACAGCTTGGTATGGCACCTGTTCTGTCCAAGACTGCGAGAAATATAGAGGGTGGCAAATGAAGCCCAGTCCATCATGAAAACCAGCTTCCCATTGATTGATACTGTCTACGCTGCCCCGGCCTTGGAAAAGCAGCTAGCATAACAAAGGATCCCATGCACCCCGGTCTCTCTTCCACCTTCTCCTGTCCAGAAGAAGATACAAAAGATTGAGGTCATGTACCAATCGACTCAAGAACAGCTTCTTCCCTGCTGCCATTGGACTTTTGAATGGACTCACCTTGCATTAAGTTGATCTTTCTCTACATCCTAGCTACAACTGTAACACTACATTCTGCACCCTATGCTTTCCTTCCCTATGTATGTTGTCTGCATAGCAGGCAAGAAACAATACTTTTCACTGTATACTAATACATGTGACAACAATAAATCAAGGTTGGAATTGAACTTAGGTTTTTAGTTCGGTGAGGCAGCAGTGCTAACCACAGTACCACCCAGAGTACAATACCTGAGTATGGGTAGCAGACCTGGGTCCATGGGTGCCATGAGATGACAAGGATGGGGCATGGGGAATGTGTGAGGTTGAGAGGTGTAAGGGATGTAGGCTGGAAGATCTATCTTTTTTTTTGTAACTGGGATGAAGTCCCACAGATCTCAGATGGATCTTCTCAACAGCCCACTTTTGCACCATGGAGCCACTGCTTGTGAACCTTTCCGGGATCAGCTGACCCAACAGTATCCCACGCCCACCCCCATTGACAATCCCTCCCCTTCATGAGAGTGCCAAGTCGGAAATTTTTCCAACTCCTGTTACTCGACAGAAATCCACCCTACTCAGTACGTGGTCTGGACTGAACGCTAATGTTCTGTTTTTCTGTGGCTTCTAATATTCGATAAATTGCCCATTAGTTTACCTTCCTGTACCAGCAGAAAATAGCCTTAACTGTTCCATTATTAAATGAAGAGGCGATATCGGATTCATACAGTGAGGACAGCGCATCCCATCTAATCCTAAAGACCAGGAAACTAAGAACTGGGTCAATCAATTTCCATTACTTTTTTATCGTCTGAGAAGTTATAGCTCGACATTGTTAATTAGCCACCGGAGCATGTTTATTGTGGTTGGAAGCCAAAGCATTAACTGCCTCTTATTTATTACCGAATAGAACTGCTCTCTTCTCATCACACTATTTTCAAAAGGGCAGTGTATTCATGAAAGTGTAATAGGCAAACTATCTTTATATAGAAATCCATTATGTAAAGGCAAGAATCATGTCAACACATTGTCGCAGCACTCTGTGTGCAATGTATGTGATGGAAACGCTGTAGATAAGGGACTTCCTTTCACCAATAAAGATTTATCAGATGAGCACATTAGACGTGGATCCTGAATAGCGGTTAAAATGCTTCAAAGCAACTCGCTTGTCTGTGTTGCAGTCTCCGTTTGAGGAAATGAGGGCAAACTGTAGGTTCACACAATTGCTTAAGTTCTACTAGAAGACAGAATATCACCATCGTTCAGTAGCCCAAATAAAAACTCATTCAATAATTAATATTTGAGAAGCAGATGGCCCAATTAATTGCCTTAAAATGTCGGTGGTCGAAATACTAAATAACCTGGACTCATCATCTGGCCCTTTCTCTGCAACATATTTTCATCCAGTTACCATTATTACTTAATAAAAACCCATCTCCAGGTTTAAACTCCCCTAACAATCGAGGAATTTGATAATGTTATGAGTGCTTGGGGTGGGATTTTCCTGCCCCTTAGCGGTATGTTTTCCAGCAGTGCAGTTGGCCCACCATTTCAACCCTGGCAAGATCTTCCAGTCCTGCTAATGTCTCTGACGTTTTTTGTGGTTTGCCTGTCCTGCCACTGGGGAAGCAACATAGCATGGGAGTGGGATGTAATTGCTCCAGGCAGGACAGGAAGGAAGGCCTGACCAGCAGGAAGGGCTGGAAAATCTCACCCATCATCTTATTTTCCCATCAGGCAATGTGTTTAATTTACTCTTTCTGCTACTCTCAGCTACCAAGACTCAAAGACTTCAAGGACACATGTATTTTGTTAAGCCAGGAAAAGATTGGGATGCTGGTGTTGGTGGAGGGGGATAGGATTTTTTGGATGGGAAACCGAAGTAAAAATTACAAGTCCGTTGAATTAATGACAGTGTGAATTTTAAATCTTTTCAACAGATTTGCTGACCAGCGGTCAATCAGTTTGAGTGTTGGGCTGGGAAACAGCAGGAGAGCAGATATTGAGTAAACGTGACATTGTAAAAGTTTAGAGTTTATTTATTCATGTCACAAATAGGCTTACATTCACACTGTAATGAAGTTACTGTGAAAATTGCCTAGTTGCCACATTCCAGTGCCTGTTTAGGTACACTGAGGCAGAATTTAGCATGACCAATGCACCCAACCTGGACATCTTTGGACTGTAGGATGAAACTGGAGCACCCAGAGAAAACCCACACAGACACAGGGAGAATGTGCAAACTCTGCACAGACAGTTACCCGAGCCGAGAATCGAACCTGGGTCCCCTAGCATTATGAGGTAGAACGTTAACTATTGTACCACCATACCGCCTATGGTGCAGGGCGGGCTAAATTAGATACCGCGGGGGAAATCGGACAACGTAGGGGAAAACGATTGAGTGGAGGCAGAGAGAGGGCAAGGATTGGGGATCAGCTGGTCATGGCCGCCTGATCATAGAATCATTGTGCTGCAGAAGGACGCCATTTGGCCCATCAAGCCTGCACCAACAACAATTCCATCCAGACCCTATCCCCATAACCCCACATATTTACCTTCCTAGTATCCCTGAAACTAAGGGGTAATTTAGCATGACCAATCAACCTAACCCACACATCTTTGGACTGTGAGAGGAAGCTCATGCAGACACATAGGAATTAGGAGCAGAAGTCGGCAATTCAAATCATTGAGCTTGCTCCGCCATTCAACCAGATCATGGCTGATCTCAAATCCACCTCCCCACCTGTTTTCCATATTCTTTTATCCCATCTTTTATCTGAAATATATCTGTCTTCTTCTTGAAACCATTTAATGAGTCTGACCCCACTGCGCTATGGATGGGGAGAACATGCAAATTTCACACAGACAGTGACCTGAGGCTGGAATCGAACCTAGGTCCCTCCCGCTGTGAGGTAGCAGTACTAACCAATTTACCACCATGCTGGGCGTGGGTTAAATTAAGTCTGGGGGACACTCAAACCTGCTCCTGTTGATTCACAGAAAATGCAAAAAAGCCATTTAACTAACAGATCTCACCATTCTTAGCTCCTTTAGCCGGACCAACAGTCTCTGGGGCAGGGACAAGCTACTTGCTTCTACCACAAAGGTTGCTTGGATCTATTAGCCTTTGTCCTGGGTTAGTGAATGCCAGGCTGTACCCAGCTACAAGAAGCTGCCGCAGATACAGCAGAAAGATATGGTCATGTTGCAGCTTTATAAAACTTTGGACAGGCCGCACTTCAAGTATTGCTTTTAATTCTGGGTCGCCACATTGCAGGAAGGATGTAGAGGCTTTGGAGAGGGTGCAGAAGAGGTTTCCGACGATGCTTCCTGGATTACGGGTATGAGCTAGAAGGAGAGGCTGGACAAGCTCAGGGTTGTTTTCTCTGGGTTGGTGGAAGTTGAGGGGAGACCCGATAGAAGTCCATAAGATGGTGAGATGCATTGATAGGGTTGACAGTCCGAATCTTTTTCCCAGAGTTGAAATAACCTAAAACTAGGAGATGTGCACTTGAGATAAGATGCAAGGGGCAAATGTTTTTCCAGAGTGGTAGATGTCCGGGTCACACTGCCAGGGTTGGTGGTGGAGGCAGATATGATAAGGGACTTTAAGGGGCTTTTAGATAAACACATGAATATCCAAGAAGTAGAGAGATATGGACCAAGGGTAGGCAGAAGGGACTAGTTTAATTTGGCTTCATGCTCAGTACAATACTATGGGCCAAATAGCCTGTTCCTGAACTGTACTGTTCTATCAAGATGAGGAGGGGGGTGGGGATTGAATCTTCTTACAAATTCTAGAAGTTTCCACTGGTAAACTAGTGAGAGCTACAAATATATAAGTTCCATCCAATCACTCTACTTCTATTTCTCCTCTGATCTCAGTCCAGCTGCCATCAAACCCCAGCCCGTGCAATCTGACACTTCCAGCATTGGCAATTCCAATGCTGACTCATTGTAATCACAAACACTGTTCCTGTATCCTCTCTCATAGCCCGCTCATCCCATTCGTCATTGACTGATGCGAATCTCTTAGTGCCACAATCAAATATCTCACCTTTCTGTTTGAATTTCATGTAAATCTATCTCCATCCCGGAGACTCTCAACCCCATCAAACCTGCTTTCTTTGAGAATGACTGCTTGCATCTCCCTTCCCATTTTGATTGTACTTTGTCCACTACTCTGGAATTACTTTTCTAATCCACCCTGCCTCTGCTCCTTTTAAGATCTTTGTTACAAAGAAACTTTTGGCCTAGAGAAGCAGTGGTATTGTGGCTGGACTGGTAATCCAGTGACTTAGGGCAAGATCTGGAGACCGGGGTTCAAATCCCATCACGGCACAGGGTGAAATTTGACTGTAATAAAAATTTAGAATTCTGAGTTAAATGATAACCATCAATCGATTGTCGTAAAAATCCATCTAGTTCATTACAGTCCTTTAGGGAAGGAAATCTGCTGTCCTTACCTGGTCTGGCCTACATGTGATTTCAGAGCCACAGTAATGCGATTGACTTTTGAATATTCTCCTAAATGAAGGGCAGTTAGGGACGGGCAATAAATGCTGGCCCGGGCAATAAATGCTGGCCCAGCCAACAACACCAGATTCTGTAAATGGATGAACCACTGTATTAGAGGAAGACGGTGGCACAGAGGCTAGCAGTGCTACCTCAGAGTGCCAGAGACTCACATTTGATTCCCAGCTTGGCTCGTTGCCTGTGCAGAGCCTGCACATTCTTCTCACGTCTGCGTAGGTTCCCTCCGGGTGCTCCGGCTTCACAGTCCAAAGATGTGTGGGTTAGGTGGATTGACCATGCTAAATTGACCCTACGTGTCAGAGAAACTAGCTAAGGTAAATCCATGGGATAGGGCCTGAGTGGGATAGTGGTTAGTGCAGACCCAAAGGGGTTGAATGCCTTCCTTCTACAATGTAAGAATTCTGTGATTCTATGAGTAAAGAACCTCTCTTATTCACTTCTTCAATTGCTTAATGTCTATTTTCCAATCACAAACCTATGAAGCATTTCACCTTGGGATATTGCTTTATATTTATGCGTTTGAAAAATACTTAGCGCAATGCGTCATCACTGGACTATTGAGCAAATTGAATATTTGAATGGGACATCAAATATTTTTAAATAAACTTAAACCTCTATCTTGTTTGTGCAGGTTTTAAAACTTGAAGGGATGATCAGCTTCAGGAATGGGAAAGTAGAAAGGAATATCTTTTTCTGTGCATTCTGACCCAAGTGAAATTGAATGGCCATTTCTTGATGCTGCTTTTTCCTGTTATTAACAAGTGAAAAATCAGAACAATGATACAGTGATAGATCAGGACAGCCAATTTGCACATTTTATCACAATGATACGGTAATAGATTGGGGCAATTAACTTACACACTTTATTGAATCAATTATCTATCATCTTTATTTTTATACTAACGTTATATTGTGCCGATATTGAAGGAATAAGAGCACAACGTTTTTAAGTTTTGGGCTCTTGGTGGAAAATGTCTTGCCTGTATTTTGTACTTAGTACAAGTGCATCCTAAATTTAACAACAACTATCTGGCTCTGATGGCTACAAGAATAACACAAGAAATATCAGTCAGAAATTGCCCCTCGCTGCCGCTGCTGAAAAAGCAGCATGTGGAACAGAAAATGTCAGTGGAGGTTGGGCTGAAATTTCCAGTCCTGAGCTGATTGTGGCCAGAAAATTCCTACTTAAGGGGAAGACTTTCCAGCCCCGCTTACCCCAGGGTGGGATAATCCCACTCAAGGTGAACAGACCTTTGCAGGGTCTGTGTCCCATCAGCTATCATTACCATGGCAGGCGGGAAGGGAAAATTCTGCCCATAATATCATCCTGGCTCAGGGAGAGTTTGTCTTGAATGATATGCAGTGTTCTGATTATTGATCTACAGATTTTCCATGCTTGTTTCTTACACTTTCCAATATGCCATGCCTCCCTATGCATGCTTCTCCCTTTCTTCACCCACGTTCTCTTGAAATCATCATTCTCATTCCCACTTTCTCGTTACGACATTAACTGCTTATTTGGCCGCATCTAAAAACATCTTGCTATCTAAGTGACAGGTTTGAGGGGCTGAGTGGCCTTTTCCAATTTCCCATTTTTCATTTCATCTTACAAAACTCAAGAGCGGTACAGTGGTTAGCACTGCAGACTCGATGGGCCAAATGGCCTCCTTCTGCATTGTAGGAATTCTATGACTCTATGAACCATTGTATCTTGATTCATCTCACCTTTTCCCTTCTGTTTCCACCCCTGCATTCATTTTTGCTCACTGTTAGACATCCTAAAGGCGCTATAGAAAATCGAGTGGCTGTTGTTGCTAACATTCTGGACTATGGGCCTTAGTTCCTCACTTAGCTTCTCAACTGAAATGAAAACTTGGGATGGGATTTTCCTCTCGCGTGTATTAGTCACAAGTAGGCTTACACTAATAGTGAGATGAAGTTACTGACAAAATCCTCTAGTCGCCTGTTCAGATACACTGAGGGAGAACTTAATATGACTAATACACTTATCCGGCACGTCTTTTGGACTGTGCGAGGCAACCGGAGCACCTGGAGTAAACCCGTGCAGACATGGGGAGAACATGCACACAGACAGTGACCCAAGCCGGGAATCAGATCCCTGGCTCTGTGAGGCAGCAGTACTAACCACTTTCCACCATGCTCCCTGGCAGACACAGCTCGCCAGCGGCCACCTGCAGGATCTTCCAGTCCTGCCGATGTATTGCATGGCTTTCCTGTTCTGCTTGTGGTGAACCCACCATTAGAGGGATGCTTGTGTGTTAGAGGGGTGTTGGGGGGGAGGGTGGCATCTTTGATGGGACCAGAAGATCCCACTGGGAGGAGGGACTGGGACATCCTATCCTTGATTAGTCTAGTCAGATTGTGTTGAGTAATTTGAGTTGGGGTTAACATGGAAATGATTCAGTCGCTGTGAACATATGCTCCTTCTCTTGAGAAACTCATGGGAGCTTTTCAACCTTCCTGCTCCTGAACTCGAAACCTGGACTTATTGGACTGCGTCATTGCAATCTCAGTCATAAAAATTTCCAGCAGAGCAGAGAATACCATAAGCTAATTATAAAGAGAGTAAATGAATGATTGTTGTCCAAACTTTGTTATTCACACAAATATAAACACAACAATGTCTGCTTCATAATTAAGAGCCCATTTACCAGGAGACACAATCCACATGCAAATACCACCTTTGCTTCATGAATAAATGTAGAAATGTGCTATTGTGTTGTCTTCTTTGATTTGTTTTGTTTTTCTCTATTGTCCTTGCTGGGTATTAGCATTCATTCATGTTTATTTAAAATGCATTAGTGTTTCTTTGTTTATGTCCTGATTAAATCCATGCAGTTTGGAATATGAGGTTAATCAGAGTTCCGATCGTTTAACTATTCAGCCTCTGACACTCATTCAATCAATTGCTTTTGTTTGAGGATTTACACCGAGCTTCCCAGTAATCCAGCCTCCAGATGCAGCACTAAACCGTGCTGGCTATGGTTTCAAAGTTTATTCATTAGTGTCACAAGTAGGCTTACATTAACACTGCATTGAAGTTATTGTGAGAATCCCCCTAGTCGCCACACTCTGGCTCCTGCTCGGGTACACTAAGGGAGAATTTAGTACGGCCAATGTGCCTAACCAGCATTTCTTTCAGACTGTGGGATGAAATCGGTGCATCCGGAGGAAACCCACACAGGTATGGGGAAAACGTGCAAACTCCGCACGTACCCAAGTCAGGAACTGAACCCTGGTCCCTGGCGTTGTGAGGAAGCATCACTAACCACCATGCCATCCCTTCTAGAGATTGAAAAGTTCCCAGTACCTGAAGGTTTCCAGTCAAGGATTTTAACGATAATCGTCGAGGAAATTGCAAATGCCTTTGACAAAGTTTTCCAAAGTGTGGGAGCCAGAACCAGCTGTTACAAGGTGAAAGGGTGGATCTGCATAAGTAAATATTGAGACCCACTTTTAGTTAGGGTTCATGGTTTGGATGGATAAGGATGTTCACTGAATATTGTGTGCTAAAATGTCAAGATTTGTGCATATCTGCGTGTATAGCCATAAATATGTAAACTAAGGATTGAAAAGATACTGAATTGTAGAATCAGAGAATCCTACAGTACAGAAGGAGGCCATTCAGCCCATCAAGCCTGCACCAACCACAATTCCACCCAGGTCCCATCCCTACAACTCCCTTGCTGGACACTAAGGGGCAATTTTGCATGGCCAATCTACCTAACCCACACATCATCAGTAATGCTACTGGCGTGTATTGTCTGCAAAATGCTATAATTGAAACTGTTTGACAGAACGTCACAGTGAGACCTACTGTGTCGTTCTCCTTGTGCACAAGCAAAAAGGTGTCGGTTTTGAGTATTCACCGTGCATCATCTAGCTAATTCTTGACAGAAACATTCTTGATTCATCAATTGTCCCTTCATATTGTAAAATTGCAAATACAATGCCATTATTTAGAAAAGATAAGAGAGTGAAATGAGGAAATGATAGACCAAATGATATGCATCTAACAGTTAGTGAGAAGATATTGAAATCTATAATTTAGGACAGGGACTGAGTACTTAGAGTTGATTAGGGAAAACCAACATTGATTTGTAAAGGATTGGTCACAGCTAGAGAAACTATTCCTTTTATTAAAAATAAGTTGCAGGAGACAACAAAGTAATGGTTGGCTTTTTGTCTTATAGAATGGATGAAAAAGTGAATTAAAATTTAATGCATGATAAATAGTGTTCTTTCAAGTCCAATGTAACAGATGCGGAGATCAGGACACAGAGTGTGAAGGTAGTGGTTCATTGCCAGAGACATTTGAGAGTCTGTGATCACCACACAGCGCAGGGCATGACGTTCAAAAACGTTTCAAGGAAGTTCGGACATGAGAAAAGCCACTGGCAGACAATTCATCACTTCTCCCAAATGTCAACTATCACGGCAATGGGGGAAAGAAAAAGTTCAAAGTCATAAGACATGAAACTTGCCTCTTTCTAATTTGACATTTTTATTGCTGCCAAGTGCAATATAAAGGAAACTGATTATCAGATGGGACCAGCACACCTTCGAAGAGAATTCTGTTTTCAAAATGCTTGGAAACACATTCACATGTTTTGGGAATGGTTAGAATAATTTAGAAATCTTAATAGATCAAAGTGCCACGGGCCAAAATCTTTAAATATTTACGCTTTCTTCTGATTCTGTCTGAACTAGGTTATTTGAGATGTTCAGGTTATTGACTGGGATGGAGTGAGGGGAGGGAGATTTCAGATTGGCCTCAACGTCTCAAGACTCGAAAGGATGGAGGTCCCTAATTGTGACTGGACACTGCGAATTATGTGTGGATGTTGAGTGAGGGCAGAGTCAGCGTTGGCTTTGATAACCATAGTGATACTTCACCCAAGTGGCCATTCTTTAAGTGTTAATCTGTGAGTGTGATCATACTCGCTGTTCACACCGCACTCCTCCTGCTGCAACGAGATCGGAGAATGTTCCCTCATCAAAGCTTCCTGACTCAAAATGTCAGTCCTATTCTCTGTCCACAGACACTGTTAGACCTGCTGAGTTTCTCCAGCATTCTTTGTTTTTGTTTCGGGATTAATAGACTAGCAAAAATACAACCAGGCCCTCATCTCCCCATCGCTTGGCTGAGGGATAAATAATGATAGAGACATCCCAGCTTAATCTCATCCCATATTGTAAGTTCTGGATTCTGGAGATAAATTGCAAGAGAGGCAGCAACTCTTTACTCAGGGGATATTGATAATTGACCGGGGGAGAGGAGGGGGGGGGTAAAGGGGGTTGCATGCTGGTGACCAGATGTTGGTGTTGGGGGACTGGTGCCTGCTGGTGACATTAGTCAATTTGGTGGCCAATAGCCACAATGCATATGCTCACAAAAAAAAGAGGCTGAATTCCAGGTTCGATTCTGGTCTTGGATCACTGTCTGTGTGGAGTTTGCACATTCTCTCCGTGTTTGCGTGGGTTTCTTCCAGTTTCCTCCTGCTCGTCAAAGATGTGCGGGTTAGGTTGATTGGTCATGCTAAATTTCCCCTAAGCGTCAGGGTAAATATGTGGGGTTACGAGAATAGCGCCTGGGTGGGACTGTTGCTGGCACAGGCTTGATGGGCTTAATTAGTTTTTTAAGCTATATAAGTACTAACCTCTGGGTATCGGCCTCATTGTTCCCTTGGAGCAGCACGGAGAGGCAGCGATTTGGGAGAGCGTAAAGTTCGAGTGTTAAGTAATTTTTAACTTTTTCTCTTTGGTTAAAGTAGCGAGCGGTGGTAGTTTTTTGCCGTTTTTATTTAAACTAACTGGAAACCGGAAGTCGTCATTAGGAGGCTTGCCGGTAGTTGTAGTTTTTCTCTCTGACTCTATAAATTGGTCCAGAGAGGAAACCCGATACTCTACATAGGTAGAGTATCCCACCCTCCCCCCTCCTCTAACCTAATAATAAGTGTGTGGGAAGTTTTTTTTTCTCTCCTGGAAATTAAAGTATCAGGGATGGCAGTGCAGGCAGTACGTTGCACCTCCTGTAGTATGTACGAGGTGAGGGACACCAGTAGTGTTCCTGCTGATTATACCTACAGGAAGTGTGCCCATCCGCAGCTCCTTGAGGATCGTGTTAAGGAGCTGGAGCTGGAATTAGAGGAACTCAGGATAATTTGGGAGGTTGAGGCGGATATTGGCAGGAGTAACAAAGATAGTTACTCCTAAAAGTGATTCTTGGGTAACTATTAGGAAGAGGGGTAAGAAGCAATTGGGTAGACAATCCCCTGGGGCTGTTCCCCTCCAAAACAAATTTTCTGTCCTGGAGGCTACAGTTGAGGAAGAATCAACTGGAGATGGCCAAAGGGAGCAGGTCTCTGGGGGTGAGCCTGCTGAGAATGCTCAGGTGGGTAGGGGGAATAAGAGATTGGGCCTGGTAATTGGAGACTCCATAGTTAAGGGGACAGATAGGAGAGTAAATAGTAATAAAAGGGACTCAGGGCTGGTGTGTTGCCTCCCAGGGGCTGGGGCCCAGGATGTCGCAGAGCGGGTTTTTAAGATTCTTAAGGGAGAGGGGAGTCAGCCCCAAGTCATAGTTTGTGTAGGGACACATGATATAGGTAGGACAAGGGAAGGGGATATTAAACAGAAATTTATGGAGTTGGGGTGGAAGCTTAGGGCCAAAACTGGCAGAGTGGTTATCTCTGGACTCTTGCCTGTGCCACAGGATAGCTTAGAGAAGAACAGAAAGAGGGAATGTTTGAACTCGTGGCTGTGGGGATGGTGCAGGAGGGAGGGGTTCAGGTTCCTGAATAATTGGGACTCATTCTGGGATAGGTGGGACCTCTACAAGAGAGAAGGTTTACACCTGAACCAGAGGGGAACTAACATCTTGGGGGGAAAATTTGCAAAGGCTATGCAGGGGGCTTTAAACTGATTCAGAGGAGGGGTGGGATCCTGAGTAGTTGGGGTGCTAAGAGGGATGAGAATAGGGGGGTCATAGAGGAGAACTGTAAAACACAGCAGCGTACGGGTGGAGTAGGGCATGGTTTAAAATGCATATACTTTAATGCAAGAAGTATTCGCAATAAGGTGGAGGAACTTGCAGCTTGGACCTGGAACTTCGATGTTGTGGCCATTTCAGAGACTTGGGTAGAGCAGGGACAGGAATGGATGTTGCAGGTTCCGGGGTTCAAATGCTTTAGTCGGAGTAGAGAAGGAGATAGAAGGGGGGGAGGAGTGGCATTATTAGTCAAAGACTGTATCACAGTGACAGAGAAGAAGTTTGATGAGGACTTGTCTGTTGAGGTAGTATGGGCTGAGATTATAAACAGGAGAGGAGAGGTCACCCTGTTGGGAGTCTTTTATAGACCTCCTAAAAGTTCTAGAGAGGTAGAGGAAAGGATTGCAAAGTCGATCCTGGACAGGAGTGAAAGTAATAGGGTAATTGTTATGGGGGACTTTAACTTTATTAATATTGATTGGAATAGCTAAAGCTCTAGCTCGTTAGAGGGGTCAGTTTTTGTACAAAGTGTGCAGGAAGGTTTTTTGACTCAGTATGTAGATAGGCCAACTAGAGGTGAGGCTACATTGGATTTTGTGCTGGGCAATGAGCCAGACCAGGTGTTAGGCTTGGAAGTTAGTGAACATTTTGGTGATAGTGACCACAATTCGGTTACGTTCACCTTAGTGATGGATAGGGATAGGCATGAAGCTGGGGGCAGTAGTTATAGCTGGGGGAAGGGTAATTATGAGGCCATAAGGAGAGAATTAGGGCGCATAGGTTGGACTAGGAAACTACAGGGACTGGGAACATCTGAAATGTAGAGCTTATTCAAGGAGCAGCTGCTGCGAGTCCTTGATAAGTACGTCCCTGTCAGGCAAGGAGGAAATGGTCGAGTAAGGGAACCTTGGTGTACGAAAAAAGTTAATTTGCTGGTTAAAAGGAAAAAGGAGGCTCATGTCAGGATGAGGCTTGAAGGCTCGATTAGTGCAATGGATAGCTATAGATAAGCCAGGAGAGAGCTAAAGAGTGAGTTGAGGAAAGCTAAGAGGGGACACGAGAAGACTTTGGCTGATAGGATTAAGGAGAATCCTGAAGCTTTCTTTAGATATGTTAAGAATAGATGATTGGTTAGGGCAAGATTAGGGCCAGTCATAGACAGCAGTGGGAAGTTGTGCGTGGAGTCTGAAGAGATTGGAGAGGCACTGAACAAATATTTCTCTTCGGTATTCACGCAGGGAGATGTAAATGTAGTTGTGGAGAACACTGAGGTACAGAGTTGCAAACTGGAAATTATTGAAGTAGATAGGGAGGATGTGCTAGATATTCTTGAGGGTTTGAAGTTAGATAAGTCCCCTGGGCCGGACGGGATTTACCCTAGGATTCTCTGGGAAGTGAGAGAGGCAATTGCAGAGCCTCTGGCTCTGATCTTCAGGTCGTCGTTGGTTACGGGTGTGGTTCCGGAGGACTGGAGGATAGCAAATGTGGCCCCATTGTTCAAGAAGGGGAAGAGAGACCTTCCAGGGAATTATAGGCCAGTGAGTCTTACTTCTGTTGTGGGCAAAGTATTGAGAGAATTATTAGGGATAGGATTTATAGTTATTTAGAGAGAAATGAATTGATTCGGGATAGTCAGCATGGTTTTGTGAAGGGCAGGTCGTGCCTTACTAACCTTATTGAGTTTTTTTGAAAAAGTGACCAAAGAGGTGGATGGGGGTAAGGCAGTTGATGTGGTATATATGGACTTTAGTAAGGCGTTCGACAAGGTGTCCCATGGAAGGCTTCTGCAGAAAATGCAGATGTATGGGATAGAGGGTGATTTAGCTAATTGGATTAGGAATTGGCTAGCAGATGGAAGACAGAGGGTGGTAGTTGATGGGAGATATTCATCGTGGAGTTCTGTTACAAGTGGTATACCTCAGGGGTCTGTTTTGGGGCCCCTGCTGTTTGTAAATTTTATAAATGATCTGGATGAGGGTATTGAAGGATGGATTAGTAAATTTGCAGATGACACTAAAGTCGGTGGAGTGGTAAATAGTGAAGAGGGATGTTATAGTTTGCAGAGGGATTTGGACAAGTTGCAGAGCTGGGCCGAGAGGTGGCAAATGGAGTTTAATGTGGAAAGTGTGAGGTAATGCACTTTGGCAGGAATAATAAATGTGTAGAGTATAGGGCTAATGGTAGGATTCTTAATAGTGTTGATGAACAGAGGGATCTTGGTGTATTTGTGCATAGATCCCTGAAAGTAGGCAGTCAAGTCGATAAGTTTGTTAAGAAGGCATACGGAGTCTTAGCTTTTATTGGTAGGGGGATTGAATTTCGGAGCCGCAACGTGATGTTGCAACTGTACAAAACTCTAGTGCGGCCGCACTTGGAGTATTGTGTGCAGTTCTGGTCCCCGCATTATAAGAAAGATGTGGAGGCATTGGAGAGGGTACAGAGGAGGTTTACCAGGATGTTGCCTGGTATTGAGGGCAGGTCCTATGAAGAGAGGTTGAAGGATTTGAGGTTGTTTTCGTTAGAAAGGAGGCGGCTAAGAGGGGATCTTATTGAAGCATATAAGATGATTAGAGGTTTAGATAGGGTGGACAGTGATAGCCTTTTTCCTAGGATGGAGAAAGCTAGCACGATGGGACACAGCTTTAAATTAAGGGGTGATAGTTATAGGACGGATATCAGAGGTAGGTTCTTTACCCAGAGGGTGGTTAGGGAGTGGAATGCCCTGCCTGCGGCAGTTGTAGATGCGCCAATTTTGGTGGCGTTTAAGAGGTTAGTTGATAAGTTTATGGAAGAGAAGGGAATGGTTTAGTTTGGAGGGTCATTGCTTTTTTCATAATTGGTCGGCGCAACATCGAAGGCCGAAGTGCCTATTCTGCCCTGTAATTTTCTATGTTCTATATTCTAAATGATCTCCTTCTGCACTGTAGGGATTCTATGAATTTATTAATATCTCCCAGAGGCTGCCTATAAATAAGGGATAAAATGGCATCCCTGAAAAGATACAGGACCGTCAAACTAAGGATCAACCCCTTAAAATATGGGACTTCTGGGCAGTAGAGACACAAGAGGAATCACAAAGTGCCTGGGTCAAGTCTGGGTTTAAAAAATACATCTATTTTCTTGTAGGTGAGGAGGATTGGAAGTGATTTCTGGGACCCAACAAGGAATCCTTTGGTTTTTATGGCCCCAGATTTGCACTCACGCACCTCCCCTCCCGTCTGTTGCAGCATCCATTTCCGTTGCTTTTTATAAACTGGGAATTGTCGGAGATGTAACACGGTAACCAACTTGTTAACTTATGACATGCTGTCGCAGACAATCAAAATATTTAAAAGCTGCATCAAAATGTTGAGATGATAAAAAGGAGCGCCATCTCAGATCAAAAATTGCTTTGTAGCTTTAATGCACCCTTCAGCAAAACAAATTATTCTTTGAAATTGGAAGGAATCAGAAGAAATTGTAGCTTTAAAAACCTGAGCAGATAGTGTCAGGAGTGACTAAAATGGAGACTGATTCTAGTCAAAAGGTCACAGATTACAACAATAATGGGAAAAATAGAGACTGTGGATAATTAATGGGACAATTTGTGAGTCAAATAATTTTGAAAAGGGCAATAAAGATGGAACTAGAAAGAAAGAGGTACAAGAAACATACGTGAGACAATAACGTGGTGGTCAAAATTAATTTTGACATATGGAGAAATCCGGATGATTAAATGGACTTGTTAAAGGTAAAGAGTGCTTAGTGAACTTGATTGAGTTTCTTTGATGAATGAGGATAGCGGCGCTGATGGGCTTTGATGTAGAGATGCTGGCGTTGGACTGGGATAAACACAGTAAGAAGTCTCATGACACCAGGTTAGAGTGCAATCAGTTTATTCGATAGTAATCCCACAAGCTTTTAGAAACAGTGTCCCTTCGTCAGGAAGGTTCTGATCAGAGAAGGGCATATAAAGACACACACAGCTACCCCAGCTCAACGCCGGCACCTCTACATTATGACTATCATCAACATCGCAAACTGTCGGGTCCAAGTGGAGAGGATCTCCAAGGGCATTCGAATCAGTATTCTGTAAACTGCTTGGGTATGCATTTGTCTGGCATACGGATAACATGACCTGCCCACCAGGTCTGTGCTGTCATCAGCAGTGTATGGACTGGTAGTAGATTTGCTCTAAGAGAACTATTATGAATGGGGCAGGAGGTAACAGGGTCTAGCTGCCTTATGGTGCAAGATGGAAAGAGGTCCTAGTTGCCTTATTGTGGAGGAGGGAAATGGGGCTTAGCTGCTCTATAGTGGCGGAGACTTGGGAAAATGGGACTAAAATATATAATGGCATCTTTCAAATCATCCAGTCCCAACTGAGCAAATGCTCCCAACTATTAACCTTTCCCTTTGCTCATGGTATATCAATCCCATTCTTTATCATTAACCAGGTTCGAACCTGCCTGAAAACATTTACCTCTATGTTAATTTTTACCTCCTTAAACAAGTGGATGGAAAGTCAGAAGTTAAGTACAAGTGTGCTCTCCCAGCATGCATTAGAAGGGCACTCAGAATGAGATCCCATTTATCCAGCATTTAATGAGTATATATTTCCATTAAAAGAAAAACTCCCCTCAAAGGCATAATGTTTAGGCAGTTTCCTAGCCCTTTAATAAAAAAAATGTTCACCCTCAAAAAATTGTCCAGGGGAACGGCATGTTGGAAACTTTATACAATCAAAAGAGGCGGCGGGCTGAAAGGAGATGACTTTTCTATAAGTGACCTTTCTAGCCATCAGTAAAACAACCACAGTAACAGCTGTTCACACAGCTTCTCACAGCATTTTCCTGAAGTAAATGTTCTGGATTTCCATCGTCAGTTTATTTCAAACTCTTTTGAAAAATATGAAATTATTCTCAAATCCTCCCAGAATGCAGAGACATGGGGGTGGGAATGATTTTCAGTGAATCATTCCGGCAATAAAGTCAGCTGAAATGCCACCTTGGCCTGTGTTTAACGCAAAATGCCATCTGTGTAAAGGAGTTGAAGACTGTGCTAGGATGGGCTACCAGACCTGAGTAGCTAATTGAATCATAGAATCCCTGCAGTGCAGCAGGAGGCCATTTGGCCCATTGAGCTTGCATGGACAACAATCCCACACAGGTCCTATCCCCATAGCCCCACGTATTTAACCTGCTATTAGCCCTGACAACCCTAGGGATGATTTGGCATAGGCAATCTACCTGGGGACAGAGGGGGGGGTCTCTTTATTGATTATAATCCTCTCTCCCCGCCAAGGGTGGCATGGTGGGGTTAGCACTGCTGTCTCACAGCGTCAAGGAACCGGGTTCGATTCCCAACTTGGGTCATTGTCTGTGCGAAGTTTGCACATTCTCCCCGCGTCTGCATGGGTTTCCTCTGGCCATTCCGGTTTCCTCCCACAGACCAAAGATGTGCAGGTTAGGAGGAATTGACCATGCTAAGTTTTCCCTCTGGGTACCCGAAAAAGCGTGGCGACTAGGGGATTTTCACAGTACCTTCATTGCCGTGTGAATGTGAGCTTACTTGTGATTAATAAATAAACGTTAAACTTTAACCTGTATCCCTTTCAGACTGTGAAAAGAAACCAGAGCACCCGGAGGAAACCCATGCAGACACGGGGAGAATGTACGGATTCCGCACAGACAGTCACTCAAGGCTGGAAATGAACCCAGGTCCTTGGCACCGAAAGGCAGGCATGCTAACTGTCATGCCACTGTGCTGAGGTTATTTCAATTGTCCGATTGTTAATAAGACTGTGTGCAGTATTTGAACTGTAAGTGTACATAGGCTTGTGGGGATGGGGCCTGGGTGGGACTGTAGTCAATGCAGACTTGATGGACTGAATGGCCTCCTTTTGCACTGTAGGATTCTATGATTCTATAATGTCACTTCCTAACAGTAATCAGCTGTGAACTAATTTTGCTGAGGATTGATGGTACATTCCATTTTGCTGTTCACTCGCTGCTGGTGGGCTGAAGCAGGCTTCTGGAACCACATCGGGAAATGTTCGGGGACAGTTGGTCAAGATTTCATCTCCACCCAAACGATATTTATCCTGTAAATTATCTGAGAACGTCACCAAAGTCCTAGTGCTCATTGTAGGTCAGTGGACACCTTACTGGAATCATAAAGAGCAAGGGAATGTTTGATCATTGGAATTTTGCAGGGTTTCCATTCTGCTTTGACATGAGACCAAGCAGAGCAGCAGCGAGTGCCGCTGGAGAAGAGACGGGAAGGTGGGGTGGACTTCTCGCCCACTGTGGGAGCGAGGCAACCCTTTTCTCCCAGACCCTCTCCACCAGCTCCTCCGGTGGTGCTTTGCCCCTCTTGCCTAGTCCCTGAGCTATCCTGCTGCTGTATGTTACCTACTGCATCTTCTGTGGAGCACCTGCACACACTGCTCGAATAAAATTGTACTTTAGCAACTCTTGAAATCTAAAACTTCTGCTTTAATGTCTTTAGACAAGTTCAAATTAAGATGATCAGCCATTAGGACCAAAACAAAAGCAGACGTTTAAACAGACGTGTCTCATTAATGCAGTATCCATCTGGCACCTGCCTTCTTCTCATAGTAAAATCCTTTTTCTGCGCCCCTCTGTGCTGTGTAAGCGAGCAGTCTGCGGAGATTGTAACATTTCCATTTCAGGACGTTCCAATGTTTGTTGCATTTGTTTTAAAAATGGCACACCCTCTGGGAGTGTTTTGCCAAGTCACCCAATCAGTCTAAGGATCGCTGGGCAGCAGTCCAGAGACAGCCAGTATTCTGTGGTGGGTCAGAGAAGAGGTTCCAGGCAGCAGGAGTTGTGTGCAGTTAGCTGCCTGTGCAGCTGGAACTCAGGAGAAGGCCTGGAAGCTGTTTGATGGTTGGGGAAAAGGTTAGGGTGGAAAGGATCCCTGGGAGCTATTGGTAGATCATTGCAGCTGGGAGCTGGGTCGAGGAAGCCCACAAGCAGTATTTGTTTGACGCAGCTGAGAGACTGAAGGTCAGATAGATTCTGGGAAATTGCTAGCTCAGTGAAACTAGCACTTGGAGAAAGGCTGAGATAGTGCTGGTAATTTGATACATGTAAGCAGTCTGGAATAGAGAACAGTACAGCACAGGAACAGGTCCTTCAGGCCATGATATTGCACCAGCATGATGCCAAATTAAACTAATTCCTTCCACTTGCCCTTGGTCCATATCTCTCCATTCCTTGCACATTCATGTTTTTATTTAAAAGTCCCTTAAAAGTCCTGTAGTATCTGCCTCTACCACCATCCCTGGTAGGTCATTCAAGATACCTATCTCTCTCTGTGTAAAAAAGTTGCCCCTCAAACCTCCTTTGGACTTCCCCTCTCTCACCTTAAGTGTGTGCCCCTTCGTATTAGACATTTCAACTCTGGAGAAAAGATTCCAACTGTCAATTTTATCTATCCTCTCATAATTTTCTAGACATCTTCAAGTCTCCTCTCAGCCTCTGTTGCTCCAGAGAAAACCATCATAGTTTATCCAGCCTCTCTTTCCAGCTCATACCCTCTAATGGAGGCAGCATCCTGGTAAACCTCGTCAGCACCCTCTCCAAAGCCTCCATGACCTTTCTGTAATGTGGTGACCAGAATTAAATGCGAAACCCCAAATGCAGCTTAACCAAATTTCTATAAAGCTGCAACATGACATTCTGTCTCTTGTACTCAATGTCCTGACCAATATGAATACCATACATCTCCTTTACTACCCTAACCATTTGTGTGGCCACTTTCAGCGATCTACGGACTTGAACCGCAGCATCCGCTTTTACATCAATGCTGTTCAGGGTCATGCCATTAACTGTGTATTTCAGCTTGAATTTGAGGTGGGATTTTACAGCCTGATTGGAGTGGGGCAACAAATTCCTGTCCAAGGTCAATAGACATTTACATTCCCTGTCCCTCGCCTGCTTTGATTCCATGATGGGTGGCGTGATAGAGTTCTGGCCTAGAGCTCCCAAAGTGCAGCACCTCACATTTCCCTGGCTTAAACTGCATCTGCCATTTCTCTGCCCATACCTGCAACTGATCTATATCCCACTGTATCCTTTGGCAAACATCAGCACGATCCACCTCCCTGGAATCTTAAAGAATCTAGTCTTGGGAGAAGAGATTTAACTACCAGGAACCATGCTTAAAAATGGACAAATCCTCAGGCCCAGATGAATTGCATCCCAGGATGCTGTGAGAGGCTAGACGGGGAATTGCAGGGTCTCTGACGCTAACTTTTAATTCCTTTTTCCTTCTGGGTAAATGCCAAAGGGACTGGAAGATGGCTAGTGTGGTTTCACTTTTCAAGAAGAGTGGTAGAGGTGAACAGGAAATTATAGACCAGTGAATCTCTCATGAGTGATAGGGAAACTACTGGAGAAAATTCTGAAGGAGAGAATTAATCTCCACTTAGAATTAGGGATAATTAGTATGGCTTTGTCAGAGGGAGATCATGCCAATAAAATTTGCTAGAATTTTTTGAAAAAGTGATCAAGTGTGTGGATGTGGTAAGTTCCATTTGGATTTTAGCAGCCTTTGACAAGTTTCCACATGGGAGACTGATTGGGAAGACTGAAGCACATGGAATTCTGAGTAATTGGTGAGATGGATCCAAAACTGGCTCAATAATAGGGCACAAAGGATGGCGGTAGAAAGCTGTTTGAGTTACTGGAACCTAATGGCCAGTGGCATACCACAAGGTTCGGTGTGGGGTTCCTTACTGTTTGTTACATACGTAAAAGAGGATAATATCCAAGAGTGATAAACAAATTTGCGGTTGACACCAAGATTGGTAAGGTGTTAATAGTGAAGAAGAAGGTCATAGGTTACAGGAAATTATATGTAGGGTGGTCAAATGGGCAGAGCAATGGCAGATGATATTTAACCCTGATAAGTGTGAGGTGATGCACTTTGGAAGAAATAACAAGACAAGGGAGTATTTAATGAATGGCAGAGCACTAGGAAGCTCAGAGGAATAGATGGATCTTGGAGTACTTATTCACAGATCCCAGAGGTGACAGCGTAGATGAATAAGATAGTTAAGAAGGCATGTGGGATGCTTGCTTTCATCAGTCATGGCATAGAGTATAATAGCTAGGAGCTAACGTTGGAATATACAGAATGTTGGCTCGTTCACAGCTGGAGTGCTGGGTGCAGTTCTGATCACCTCACTATAGGAAGGATGTGATTGTTCTGGGGGGTGTGCAGAGGGGGTTCACTAGGATGTTGCCTGGGATAGAACGTTTGAGCTATGAGGAGAGAATAGATAAGCTTGGATTGTTTCCTTTAGTAAGAAGTCTCACAACACCAGGTTAAAGTCCAACAGGTTTATTTGAGAACAAAAGCCACTAGCTTTCAGAGCACTGCTCCTTCATCAGTGAGTGGGAGTTCTGTTCACAGACAGGGCATATAAAGACACAAACTCAATTTACAAAGTAATAGTTGGAATGCAAATCTTTACAGATAATCCAGTCTTAAAGGTACAGATGATGTACTAAGTACAGGTTAAAGAGATGTGTATTGTCTCCAGCCAGGACAGTTAGTGAGATTTTGCAAGCCCAGACAAGTTGTGGGGGTTACAGATAGTGAGAGATGAACCCAAGATCCCAGTTGAGGCCATCCTCATGTGAACTTGGCTATCAGTCTCTGCTCAGCCACTCTGCGCTGTCGTGTGTCATGAAGGCCATCTTGGAGAATGCTTACCCGAAGATCAGAGGCCGAATGCCCATGATTGCTGAAGTGTTCCCCAACAGGAATGGGACAGCCTTGCCTGGTGATTGTGAAGCAGTGTTCATCATCCATTGTCATAGTGTCTGTATGGTCTCCCCAATGTACCATAGCTCGGGACATCCTTTCCTGCAGTGTACCAGGTAGACAATGTTGGCTTGAGTTGCAAATGTATGTGCCATGTACCTGGTGGAAGATGTTCTCATGTGAGATGATGGTATCCATGTCAATGATCCAGCATGTCATGCTGAGGTTGCTGTGGCATGGCTGTGTGGTGTCGTGGTCAGTGTTCTCCTGAAAGCTGGATAGTTTGCCGCAGACAATGGTCTGTTTGAGGTTGTGTAGTTGTTTCCTTCGCAGCCGAGAAGGCTGAGGGGAACATGATTGAGGTGTATAAGATTATGAAGGGTATGCAAAGGGTTAATAGGAAACCTCTGTTCCCCTCAGTTCAAGGGTCAATCACAAGGAGGCTTAGTTTGAGGGTAAGGGGCAGGAGATTCAGAGGGGATTTGAGAAAAATAGATCAGTCAGAGGGCACTGGGAATCTGGAATGCACTGCCTGGGACTGTAGAATCCTTATAACCTTTGAAAAATATTTGGATGAGCACTTGTAATACCTGACATAAAAAAAAGTGACCAAATATTATCACAATAGGGAATTAAGTTTGCAGGATTTTTTAAAAAATTCATTTATAGGGTGTAGGCATCACTGGCAAGACCAGCATTTATTGCTTAGCCCGAAGTGACCTTGAGAAGGTGATGGTGTGATTTTTCATGAACTGCTGCAGTCCCTGAGATTATGCAAACCCACGATGAGGTTCGGGTGGGAGGTTCAGGATTTTGACCCAAAGACTGCCCTCTGAAATTGCCGAGCAAGCCATTCAGTTCAAGGGCAATTAGGGATAGACAACAAATGCTGACCTTGCCTGTGATGTCCGCATCATATGAACATATAATTAAAAAAAATAATGATTTGCGGGATGTGAGCATTGCGAGCAAGAACTGCATTATTTCTCATCCCTAGTTGCCCTTCAGAAAGTGGTTCTTGAACCACTGAAATTCTTGAAGCATAGGTACACCTATAGTGCTGTTAGCAAGGGAATTCCAGGATTTTGACCCAGCAACAGCAGCGGAATGGCGATATATTTTCAAGTCAGGATGGAGGGTAACTTGAGGTGTTCTCAGGCACCTGCTGCTCTTGTCCATCTAGTTGGTAATCATTGTGGGTTTGGAAGGTGTTGCCTCAGGAACATTGATAAGTTTCTGAGATGCATCTTGTAGATGGTACACATGGCTGCCACTGAACATCAGTGGTAAAGGAAGTAAATATTTGTAAAAAGGTAGCAACTGCTAGGGCTGCTTTGTCCTGGATAGCGTCAAATCTATTGAGTGTTGTTGAAGCTGCACTTATGCAAGCAATTGGAGACTATTCCATCAGACTCCTGACTTGTGCCTTGTGGACAGAATCTGGGGAGTCAGGAGGTGAGTTGTTGACAAAGGATTCCTGGCCTCTGACCTGTTTTGGCAGATGAGGTGGTTGAGGAGTGTGAGGGAGGTGCTTGATTAACCGTAAAAACTCACATTCTAAACACTATTCTAAACACTAAACTAGGTGTCTGTCTTTACATCCCCTGTTTGTGATAGAATTCTCCACTCACCTGACAAAGGCTCAGAGGCCTGAAAACTAGTGGCTTTTGCTACCTGTTGGACTTTAACGTAGTGTTGTGAGACTTCTTACTGCTTTGGTAGCCACAGTATTAAGATGGCTGGTCCAGTTCAGTTTCTGGTCAATGGTAAACCCAGGATGTCAAAAGCTGGAGGGCTTCAGGAATGGTAATGTTAAGAGGAAGTGTGCACTTTCTAGAAGAGTGTTAAATAATACTATATGGATAACACTGCTGCATCAGTAAAATATTGACATGTTGCTATCACATGGGGCAGCAATGGTTGTGGTGGGTTTATGTAAACTGAGTGCCAAGGCAGAATATGAGAGATTGAACTGTTCTTCTGGGTCTTAACTAAATATAATGATGGATCTGAAATAATGGGACAACATCGTAGACCTTTTGCTCCACTCAACGTTTGAACAGAATCTAAAGTGAATTTTCGCCGTCTCTGCCCCCACACCTTGGGCTGTTCCCCTTCACCAGCTGAACTGAAACACATCTCAAACCTGTAGGAATTCAGGATCAATGCATAAATTCATATTGCAAAGAAAAGCTTTCATACACGCTCTCTGTGGGGCATCTTCTTCTGCGAAATAAAGATTGTAAAATTGGCCGTTGCCTTGGAAACCCTTGTGCATGTGCGTATTGTCCAAGGTAACAATGTAAATTGCATTGTAATCCTTTACAGGTTGTGTCAGTCTTGATACCATTGTGTCAAAAATTGAGTGCGTTCAGTAACTGGTGAAGTCAACAAGTGATAGTTCAGAGTTTATTAAAGGGATCTCAATATGGAAATGATCACAGCAGGGATGAAATTCCACAGAAACAGGTGAGATGTTTAGAAAGATCCAGGGAGGGAGGTCATTGTGGGCAATTGCGTCCAACTGTGCCCATATTTTAGTTAAGTTTCCTGTACTTTTTTTGGAGGATTATGATTCATCATTTGTCTAAAAAAAATCGCCAAGGCCCACTTCTTGCAAACTGGAATGAGGGAGTATCTTGCAATTCCCTGAAGAGACTAAAGGGACCAGGTGATGGTTCAGTAACAGCTCGAGTGAAGCGACCACTTTTCCCATTCAATAGTTGAGCCTCATAGACCAGCCTTCTCCTGTGTAAGGTAGTAAGGGCATGAGATGCCCTGCCTGCAGCAGTTGTGGACTCACCAACTTTAAGGGCGTTCAAATGGTCAGTGGATAGGCATATGGATAACATTGGAATAGTTTAGGTTAGAGGGTCATTAGATTGGATCCACTGGTCTGTGCAACATCGAGGGCCAAAGGGCCTGTACTGCACCGTAACGTTCTATGTGTTTCACCTTGGTTCATCACAGCAGAACCATCACTTCGGTTCCTTTACATTGGAGAGGAGTGAATCAGTCAAATGTCACTCCCCTCTCCCCCCATTTGTGAGGTTGAGTTTGTGAAATGTTGTCCCTTTAAAAGCTAATTTTATGTTCAGTGCTTGAATGTTTAAAATGCAGAGTGCAGCATTTATAACAAAGACCGAGCATCGGGGTTGCTTTGGTAAAAGGCTTTGCAGACTTTTGAATTTTGACAGCCTATCAGGTTAAAGATGATACTCAGGAACCTACCAAATTTGAATTTGGCTGTTGTTGACAACATCAGACCAATCCTGGTGCAGGAAAGTTGATTAGATCATCGGGGTTATAAAGTAGAACTCAACTGCATGCCAGCAATTCAGTTTAATTGAAGAACTACCATCTCTAAACACCTAAAGAGGGAACCAGCAGCTCCTACCAGCTTATAATGAATCTTAAGAGAACCCTCCATCTATCTAATGAAGAGTACCAAAATCAGAAAAATCTCACAGGCAGTAGAATTGACAGAGGAACTCCAAACGTTTTCCAAAGATACTTGGTATTTTTTGAGACTGACTAAATTTCTGCAATTATCTTTTTGAGTAATGAATGGGCATTGAATTTATTTGAACAGAATTCTAGAAGTATCTTACTTTAATCGATATGTTACTTGTTTAGTTAAAGTTCCTGGTTGGTTAAATAAATAACTTATTAATTGTTCACTTAAACTAAGTGTCAGGTATTTCTGTTAATGAACTTCTGAACTCGAAGGAAGAATGGTTCACACCTTCGCAAACATTTTTAACAGATGACAGAGTGAGGTATTCATCTTTGGGCGAATTCAGCGTAACTTCTCAAAAGGGAATCAACCTCTATATTGTAACAAAGGACTGAGGATAGAATATTCCTGCACCGGAAAACTCCGACCTCATCCATGGCTAGGGTTCTCCCGGTGCTGCAGAGTTCTGGCTGAATGCTAAATTTTCCATTCTCTGGCTGGGTGGCGAGCACAAGCAGGATCAGGGTGTCTATAGTTCAGTGTTACATCACTCCCTATATGTAATACTGAGCCTCTAGGACTGCTTACAAAAGAAAATAGATTCCAATAATAGTAAGTGAGGTAGCACGGTAGCATAGTGGTTAGCACTGTTGCTTCATAGCTCCAGGGACCAGGGTTCAATTCCAGCCTTGGGTCACTATCTGTGTGGAATTTGCACATTCTCCCCATGTCTGCATGGGTTCCTTTAGTTTCCTACCACAATCCAAACGTGTGTGGGTTAGGTGGATTGGCCACACTAAATTGCCCCTTAGTGTCAGGAGGACTAGTAGGGTAATTTACCAGGCTGATTCTGGGGATGGCGGGGCTGATTTATGAGCAGAGACCAAATAGGTTAGGATTGTTTTCACTGGAGTTCAGATGAATGAGGGGGGGATCTCATAGAGACTTATAAAATCCTAACAAGTCCAGACAGGATAGATGCAGGGAGGATGTTCCCAATGGTGGAGGAGTCCAGAACCAGGGGTCACAATCTGAGGATTCAGGGGAGACCATTTAAGACAGAATTAAGGAGACATTTCTTCACCCAAAGAGTGGTGAGCCAGTGGAATTCATTACCATAGGATATAGTTGGTTCCAAAACATTGAATGTATTCAAGAGATGGCTGGATGTAGCACTTGGGACAAATGAAATCAAAGCTTATGGAGAAAAAGCAGGATTAGGCTATTGAGTTGGATGATCAGCCATGATTGTGATGAATGGCAGAGCAGGTTTCAAAGGGCCAAATGGCTTCCTCTTGTTCCTACCTTCTATGTTTCTATATAAATATGTGCGGTTATGAACAAAGGGATCATTATCAGTAAGATTCAATGGCCAATGGCCTCCTTCTGCACTGTAAGGATTCTATAAGGTAGGATAGTCAGTGAACGCTCTGCTTGCCAAATCAGGTCATTAAATTTTAACATTTACTGTACCTGGGGCAACTGGAAAAGGCTGACACCTTCATGTCTGATCCAACGCCATTCACATTTCTCCTTCAAACAAGAAACTTCCTTTGGGGGTATTTATGACAATTTTTATATTTTGATTGCCAGTGTTCAGTTTTTATGATTTTTCATGTAATTCATCTGGCTAAAAAGGGTTTGACAAAATTACATTCTGGAAGGAAATGTTAGAGGATGTTGAATTAAAGATACATGTTGCTAAGAATGAACAGATTAGGTTGATTGGCTGCACTTGATTGCTCTTAAGGACTACTGAGGGTAAATGTGTGGAGTTACATGGATAGGGCCTAGGTGGGATTGTGATCAGTACAGATTCGATGGGCCAAATGGCCTCTTTTTGCATTGTAGGGATTCTATGATTCTATTCTCTGTCAATGAGCCATGAGACAATATTGCGGTCTTGCAAATTTTGCAACTGCTGGAGAAGGATTTTGAATGAAATAAGCATGAGGGGGAAGGAGGTAAAGGGTTAGGCTGGTGGAGTTAGCTGAGGAAGGATATGTGAAAGCTCCAGTGGCACATATGGGTGCTGTTTTGCTCTCTATACTACGCAGTATAATATTAAGTGGTCTTCCAACACTACGTTCTGGTGCCTGAATTAACATGTTTCCCCACCGTTACCGAGAACGTGGCATTTTACTCGATTTACGCAAGAGTTGTCTTCCATGATACAACCAAAAAAAAATACAGCTGAAACCATGACTTGGCATCCGACCAAAATCATTCACCGTTCCATTGAGCTGTGAATTGGCCTGGAACAATCAATAGTTTCAGTTTCACGGGGAATCGATCTTCTTCCTTGCCCAACAAGGGAAAGACAAAGGGCCTGAAATGAAATTTGCAGAGCATTAACATAAGAAAGTCTTAATATTTCTACCTTTTTCATGGTGGAGGCAATATCCCAATTAATCCCACAAAGGTAAGGGAGAAACATAGAGTCCTGCAGTGCAGAAGGAGGCCGTTCAGCCCATCAAGTCTGCACTGACCTCAATCCCTCCCAAGCCCTATCCCCATAACCCTTGCATTTATCCCAGCTAGATCCCTGACATTAAGGGGCAATTTAGCATGGTCAATCCACTTAACCCACACATTTTTGGATTGTGGGAGAAAACCGGAGCACACAGAGGAAACCCACGCAGGCAGGGGGAGAACATGCAAAGTCCACACAGAGAGTGACCCTAGTTGGGAATCAAACCCAGCTCCCCACTGCTGTGAGGCACCTTACCTCCCAGAGCTTATGTATAAGCTTATATTACAAGAATCAGATTCTCTTGGTCCTGATTGAAATCAAATGAACGATGGAGCAGGGGAAATAAAAGGCCCTTGATTGGTCCATCTGAAGTCCCCAATCTCTGCTTCTGTGCTTGGATGTTTTCAAGAAGGTGAGGAAGGGAACAAAGAAAAATACAGCATAGGAACAGGCCTTTCGCCATTCCAAGCCTGCACTGACCATGCTGCCCAACTGAACTGAAACCCCTACCCTTCGAAGAACCATATCCCTCCATTCCTAATCATCCATAAGTTTGCCCAGATGCCCTTTAAAAGTCACTATTGCATCCACTTCCACTACCTGTCCCAGCAGCGAGTTCCAGGCTCCTACCATCCTCTGTGTAAAAAAAGCTACCTCGTACATCTCCTTTAAAACTTGCCCCTCGCACCTTAAACCTGTGCTCCCTAGTAATTGACTTTTCCACCCTGGGAAAAACGCTTCTGACTATCCACTCTGTCCATGCCTGTCATAGTATCATAGACTTCATTCAGGTTGCCCCTCAATCTCCATTGTTGCAGTGGGAGCAAACTAAGATTTTCCAACCTCCCTTCATAGCTAATGCCCTCCATACCTGGCAACAGTCTGATAAATCTTTTCTGAACCCTCTCCAAAGCCTCCACATCCTTCTGGTAGTGTGGCAACCAGAATTGAACATTATATTCCAAGTGCGGTCTAACTAAGGGTTCTATAAACTGCAACATGACTTGCCCATTTTTAAACTCAACATCCCGGTCCATGAAGGCAAGCGTGCCATATGCCTTCTTGACTACCTGCTCCACCTGCACTGCCACTGTCAGTGACCTGTATATCTGCACACCCAGATCCCTCTGTTTATCTATATTCTTCAGAGTTCTGCGATTTACTGTATAACATAAATAAACACTAGGAGCGGCAGTAGCTCTTCATCCAATATCATCGTGGCTGATCCTCTATCTCAATGCCATATTTCTGTTTTCTCCCCATGTTCCTTGGTTCAGTTAAAACTCAAAAAATACTATCACTTTCTTGAAACTATTCAGTGACTTGTCCTCCACAATCTACAGCAGTTGAAAATTCCACAGGTTTACAACTGTTTGAGGGAAGAAATTTTTCTCCGTCTAAGTCGTAGAATCCTTAAAGTGCAGAAGAGGCTATTCAGTCCATCGTGACTGCATCGACTCTCTGACTGAGTTTCTTACCCAAAATCTCTTCCATTCTATCCCTGTAATTCACCTCCACGTTTCCCATGGCTAATCCATCTTGGGACACTTAGGGCCAATCTACCCAACCCATACATCTTTGGAGTGCGGGAGAAAACCGGAGCAACTGGGGGAAATCCACACAGACATGAGCAGAATGTGCAAAGTCTGCACAGATGGTCACCCCAGGCTGGAATTGAACTTGGGTTGCTGGCCCTGTGAAGCAGCAGTGCTAACCACTGTACAATGTGCCACACTAAATGGTCTATCCTATACTCTGAGATACTGAATGAGCCCTAGAATCCGCCTGCTCTTATTAAGGAGGCTACTGTGACGGCATTATGGGCTAATTTAGAGTCCAGCCCAGGTAAATTCATGGAGGCAATCAGTCATTACTAGCTGTCAGGCTTTACACTGTCTATATTAATCAGAGGCAGGAAGAACTTCAAAGATAAATCAAATTGCTTTGCTTCCTTCACAGTTCGTTATTACATGCTGTAGAATGAGTTATATCTGTGTTCATTAAGATGAGTTATGACAGTGCTGATTTAAAGATGTAAACTGTTTGCCAGATTGTTACTGCTGCCAACTGGCAAACTGTCAAGTGAAAGATCAACATTGGAAATGTGCAAAAGTATTCAGATGAGTTTCAAAAAGTTAACCTAATGAATAAAAAGGTTGAGTACTCTCTACCAACAGGGTAGTCCATCATGATAACAATGTGTAACTTTACCCCCCCCCCCATTGTTTTTGAATATTCAGTCTGTTGAGATAGCAGCGCCGAAGTCTGCTTGTTCACATGAGGAGTTCTATGGGCTCTCGGCTACAGTCCAACAGCCTTATTATGTACTCCATCTGCCTCCAATGCTACCTTCGGCAGCAGGCCCATCTCCAAGCCACTTAGGGTCTAGGCCCAACAGCCAGCAGACTTGAACTGAGATGGAGCCACACTGGTGGAATTAATCACATCTCTCGATTGTATTAGTGGTCATCTTACAAAATTCTATAGATTCTATAGATCCTGCCTGGTAATACAATGTGCTTGTTTAGGAGGGACAGCCGTGATGTGGAGATGCGGTGTTGGAATGGGATGAGCACAGTAAGAAGTCTCATAACACCAGGTTAAAGTCCAACAGGTTTATTTGGTAGCATGAGATTTTGGAGCACTGCTCCTTCATCAGATGAGTGGTGGGTCCATTCACCTGGTAAAAGAGCAATGCTCTGAAAGCTTGTGATCCCAAATAAACCTGTTGGACTTTAACATGGTGTTGTGAGACTTCTTACAGGGTCGACCGTGGCTACAGAGATATCTCTGGGAGCTGCTCACCTGCACAAAAATAAATTGCAACAGAAAAAACTACGCCAAGAGTGTCGAGGCTGCACATTCTAACACAAACCTCAATCCCCAGTCAACCTTTTAAATTCGATTTCAACCTGGATAGTTCATCCCGACTTGAGGGTTTAGCTAAAATGTGAAGTGCACCTGGTTGATCAGCCCCCATAAAAGCAGACAGGCCACCAAAAGTAGTATTCGATTGGCTAAATGGGTTAAATTACCCGCTTGGTTTGTTGGTGGGCACACTTCCAACGTGCCTTGTGCAAGTGCGCGATGAAGTCAGGATGTGGACCTATCATCTTTCTCCCATGATATCAAATGCTTTCTGGATCAGACACGCACCCAGAGAAATTCTAACCCTGCTCTTATTTGTCATGTTCCAATGTGGTCATACGTGTACATATACACACACACACACCCTCATGTTGCTGGATACTGATCTGGAGTGTGAACCCTAGATCATTTCTTTATCTTTCTGGATGCTAAGGCTCCTGACATCATTCCAGTTGGCATCACCAGCACAGATGATGACTTTTGGAATCTTCCTGGTCTTTATGGCTCTGTGGGTTGGAGATTAGTGGAGAGCCAGTCTGAACATGCTGTACATATGGTGGACTCGTTCTGGTGTCCTTAGCTTAATTTCTATATTTCTTTCTTGTTTGTCGTTGGAGGCAAAGATCACCTTCTCATTATCTAGGGTTTTTGGTGGGTATGTAAGTGCTAAGGCTATTTTCTACCAGAAGGTTCTGCTACTAATAGGACAGGAGACCTCAGACAGTTGAGTTTCGGACAAATTCTAATTATATCAGATGTTATAGTTAAGAAAACCCACCGAGCACTCTATTTTATCAGAAGAATAAGGAAATTTGGCATGTCTGTGACGGCTTTCACCAACGTTTACAGATGCGCCATTCTTTCTGGTTGTATCACAGATTGGTATGGCACTTGTTTTGCCCAAGACTGCAAAGAACCACAAAAGGTTGTGAATGTAGCCCAATCCATCACACAAACCAGCCTCCCATCCATTGACCCTGTCCACACTTCCCATTGTCTCAAAAAAGCAGCCAGCATAATTAAAGACCCACGCACTCCGGACATCCTCTCTTCCACCTACTTCCATCAGGAAAAAGATACATCAGTCTGAGGTAACGAAACAACTGACTCAAGAACAGTTTCTTCCCTGCTGCCATCAGACCTTTGAATGGGCCTAAGTTGACCTTGCTCTATGCCTTAGCTATATCTGTAACATTACATTCTGTACTCTCTCCTTTCCTTTTCTATGAATGGTATACTTTGTACAGCACACAAGAAACAATACTTTTCACTGTATACTAATACAGGTGACAATAATAAATCAAATCAAAGTTTCTGGCTTGGGATTGCCTCTCAGCCTCTGATGCATGCTTGACTTTGAAGGAGGCAGCACTATCTTTTATTTGGTTGCATCAGGTACAACAACTGTTGTTCTGTTGACTGTTCTCTGGAGCAGAGTTATTTGGAGAGTGGCTGGAGAGAATCCTGACTTGCAATTTCTGTCTTGTACTTTATTTTGTAGAGTGTTTATTTCGGCGCTCCGTAGCGGGAGGTAGGCGCGGGGGGCTGCAGGGGAGGAAGCGCGGGAGTATAAAAGGAAGGCCAAGGTAAGACAGCGGGCAGCGTCGGGAGCGGGCAGCGGAGTGAGACGGGAATTAGAGTGAGAGGAACAAGGGCTTAAGCTCACTGGGCTTGGGGGAGCGCAGGCTTGGACGCAGTGAGTAACGTGCTTCTTACCTAATCACCTTTAAAGGGGTATATAAAATGCCACGATACTTGGCCAAACGCGTCCACTGTGTACGCTGCCATATGTGGACCTTCTTGGAGGCATCACGTCTCCCGAAGCCCCACATATGCGCAAAATGTTTAGAACTGCAGCGTTTACGAGCAAAGTTGAGACAGCTGGAGCTGCGCTTGGAGGACGTTTGTCTGGTGAGGGAAAATGAGGATACAATGAATAGGGAAGGCAGACCTGCAGGGACCCCAGGATCTAGTAGTAGGGATGGGCTGGGTACAGTTACAAGGAATAAGAACAAAAATCAAGGCACAAAGGCCATCTCTAAGGAGGATCCCCAGAAAACCAAGGGGGGGGTAAAAGCTGTGATGGAGAGGGCAGGTGAAGGGGAACAGAATGCCACAGAGACCGGCGGGAAAGCAGGAAGTGAGATAGTGGTGGGGGATGGGATGGTTAAAGGGATCGATAGGAGATTCTGTGGGCAAAAGAGAGACTCCAGGATGGTAGTCTGCCTCCCTGGAGCAGGGGTCCAGGATGTATCAGAGAGGGTAGAGGGAATTTTGAAGGGAAGAGGGTCTAAGGCAAATGTAATAGTTCACATAGGACAAAAAGATGTAGGAAGAAAGCGCAGGGGGGACTTACGTAGACAGTTTAGGGAGTTGGGGGCTCAACTGAAAGGTAGGGCCTCCAGGGTGGCGTTCTCTGGGCTGCTGCCTGTGCCTGGGACCGATTGGGTAATAAATGAGACACTCCAACTAAATGCATGGATGAGGGATTGGTGTAGGGCAGAAGGCTTCATATTTATTGATCATTGGGAAGTCTTCAGGAGGGAGGGTCACCTATTCACGAGGGATAGGGAGCAGTTGACTGGGAGGGGAACACATATTTTAGCTGGGAGGTTAGCTGGAGTGTTTCAGAAATGTTTAAACTAATAGGGAGGGAGGGTGGGGAGACAGCAGGAACTGGGAGTGGGATAGAGAGGGATGATAGGGAAACACCAGTAGGTAGAAAGGTATTTCCGAGAGCTGAGGGTCTTCAGTGCATGTGTTTTAATGCGAGGAGTGTGACTGGCAAAACAGATGAACTGAAGGCAATAATGTTCACGAGGAGTTTAGACGTGGTGGCGGTGACCGAGACATGGTTGAAGGAGGGGCAAGACTGGCAATTGAATATTCCAGGGTATAAGTGTTTTAGGTGTGACAGAGTTGGTGTGAAGAGAGGCGGAGGAGTGGCTTTATTAGTTAAGGACAACGTCATAGCAGTGCAGAGGGAGAGAGGTATGGATGATTTAGGAATTGAGTCTCTATGGGTGGAGTTGAGGAATAGGAAGGGAGTGGTTACTCTGTTGGGTGTTTACTACAGACCGCCCAACAGCCCGCGGGCCGTGGAAGAAGGGATATGCAGGGACATTTTAGATAAGTGTAGGAAAAATAGGGTGGTAGTAGTGGGAGATTTCAATTTTCCTGGAGTAGATTGGAGTGTGCCCAGGGCTGTAGGAGTGGATGGGGAGGAATTTGTACAGTGTGTTTTGGAAGGGTCCTTGGAGCAGTATGTGGATGGCCCGACTAGAGAGGGGGCTATACTGGATTTGGTTCTGGGGAATGAGCCAGGCCAGGTGGTTGACGTCGAGGTAGGAGAGCAGGTGTCAAATAGTGATCACAACTCTGTCTGCTTTAGGATATTAATGGAAAAGGATGAGACTGGCCCAAAAGGGAGGGTATTTAACTGGGGGAGGGCTAGATACGGCCAGATTAGGCAAGATCTTAAAGATACGGATTGGGATAAGCTTTTTGAGGGCAGGTCGACGAGGTACATGTGGGAGTCTTTCAAGGGAAAACTAAACTCTCTGCAGGAAAGATATGTGCCGGCAAGGAGGAAGGATGGGAAAGGTAGGATTAGAGAACCTTGGCTTACCAGGGAGATTGAGGACTTGATCAAGAAAAAGAGAGAGGCTTACATTAGATCTAGGCAACTAGGGACTGAGATAGCGCTGGAAGCTTATAGAGAGTGTAGATGGGATCTAAAAAGGGGTATTAGAAAGGCAAAAAGGGGCCATGAGGTGGCTCTGGCAGGTAGGATTAAAGAAAATCCAAAGGCATTTTACACCTATGTAAGGAGCAAAAGGATGGTTAGAGGCAAGATTGGACCTCTTAGGGACAGTGGAGGGGATCTATGCTTAGAGCCTGAGGGAATGGGGGAGATCCTGAATGAATACTTTGCGTCGGTATTCACGCAGGAGACTGGACAGATGTCTGTGCCTGATGTTGACAAAGTTGAGGATTGGTTGAGGGAAATAAGGATTACGAGGAAAGAGGTGTTGGGGCTGTTAGGCAGCTTAAAGACATATAAAGCTCCGGGGCCTGATGGCATTTACCCCAGGCTGCTAAGGGAGTTGAGGGAAGACTTGGCTGGGCCTCTGACGCAAATCTTTGTCTCTTCCTTGGACACAGGTGAGGTCCCAGAGGACTGGAGGATAGCAAACGTAGTACCGTTGTTTAAAAAAGGTCAGAGGGATCACCCAGGGAACTATAGGCCGGTGAGCTTGACTTCAGTTATAGGTAAGCTAATGGAGAGGATCCTTAGGGACAGGATGTATGAGCATCTGGAGCGCTGCGATCTGATCAGGGATACGCAGCATGGCTTCGTCAAGGGGAAGTCTTGTCTTACGAATCTGGTGGAATTTTTTGAAGAAGTGACAAAAACAGTTGATGAAGGACAGGCTGTTGATGTCGTCTACATGGATTTCAGTAAGGCGTTTGACAAGGTTCCTCATGGTAGACTGATAGAGAAGGTGAAGGCGCATGGGATACAGGGTCGGGTATGTAGATGGGTCGAAAACTGGCTCGGAAGGAGGAGACAGAGGGTAGTAGTGGAAGGCTCTTTTTCCAGCTGGAAGCCTGTCACTAGTGGAGTGCCACAAGGCTCAGTACTAGGTCCTCTTCTATTTGTGGTCTACATAAACGACTTGGAAGTAGGGGTAGGTGGTGAGATCAGCAAATTTGCTGATGACACCAAGATGCTTGGATTGGCGGGTACAGAAGAGCAGTGTCAGGCAATACAACAGGACATAGACAGGTTGGTAGATTGGGCAGATAGATGGCAAATGGAATTTAATCCGGAAAAATGCGAGGTGATGCATTTTGGCCGGAAAAATGTAGAAGAGAATTATAGGATAAAAGGTAAAACTATAAGGAGCATAGAGACGCAGAGAGACTTGGGGGTGCAGGTTCACAAGTCTCTGAAGGTGTCCTCACAGGTGGAGAAGGTGACAAAGAAGGCGTATAGTATGTTAGCTTTCATAGAAAAGGGTATAGAATATAAGAGTAGGAGTTTGATGTTGCAGTTGTATACAACTTTGGTTAGGCCTCACTTGGAATACTGCGCCCAGTTCTGGTCTCCGTACTATCGGAAGGATGTGGAGTCCTTGGAGAGAGTGCAGAGGAGGTTTACCAGGATGCTGCCTGGTATGGAAGGACTGTCTTATGAGGAACGATTAAATAGACTGGGGTTGTTTTCCCTTGAAAGACGTCGGCTTAGAGGGGATCTCATAGAGGTGTATAAGATTATAAGGGGTATAGATAGAGTAAATGGAGGTAAACTTTTTCCACCTTTAGAAATGGATAGGACGAGAGGTCATGGCCATAGGGTGAGGGGGGCTATGTATAGGACGAATATTAGAGGGCAGTTTTTCACACAAAGGGTAGTGGGGGTGTGGAATGCACTGCCGAGTAAGGTGGTGGGAGCAGGCACGCTGGGGCTGTTTAAGGGTCTCTTGGACAGCCACATGAGCGGTATGCAGATAGAGGGATATATTAGGACTGTTTAACTACGGCTTTTTTCCACAGGTAATTCGGTCCATAATTTGAGCACGCATTCGGCAGGTGGTGCGGGTACAGCTCTTGGATGTTGATTCATGGGTTGCCTGGTACCTCATGTCGTATATGAGTGCTTTATGTGGACCACCTGAAGGGCACCATGACAGCTCAGAGACTATCGATGTGGCTGTGCAGACACTTGGAATTGGGCCGGTGTCTGCGGGAGTTTGCGCGTTCTCCCCGTGGTTGCGTGGGTTTTCTCCGGGCACTCCGGTTTCCTCCCACAACCCAAAAATTCGCTCTTAGGCTGATTGGGTAACAAATTGTCCCTATGGTGAAAATTTTCCAAATTAGGATTAATATATATATTATATAGGAATATTAAAATAGGATAATGTATTTGGTATTATGGTGGCGCGGGCTCGTTGGGCCGAAGGGCCTGTTTCCCGTGCTGTGTTGCTTAAAAAAAAACTCTGGGTGAGCTTATCCCAAGGAACAAAGCTGACCTCAAAACTCCAAAACAAAGCCTTCGGAGTGCCCTTTGACCCACCAGGAGACCACACCTCAGCTCTCCATGGAAGATTCGCTTCAGTAAACGAGTGTCAGCTATTCTGGGACAAGTCTGACTCGCATTGCAACTGTCTCAAAGTGGTGTGGCTGCTGGGCACACCAGCTCCAGCGACCATCTCAGAAGCTGGTATTTTGACCTGGTACCTGACTCCCAAAAAGCTTCCACAGGCAGCTTGAGTGAAAGTGATTGAGCTTCTCAGCGTGATGTTGATACACAGCCCAAGGGAGGGATTTTCTGCCCCAAGGCTGGACAATCCTGTCCAGGGTCTTCAGAATTTTGCCTGTTGTGCCCCCGTGCCTGCTACAATCCCTGCAGCGGGTGGGATGGGAAAATTCCGCCCAAAGTCTCGCGCTGGTAGAGCAGAATGGGCATGACTACTGCTTTGTAGACTTGTGGTTTGATAAGTAGTAGTTCTCCTTATTCTGGAACTGATACTCGAAGCCTGCTAAAGGCTACACTTGTCCGACGTGCTGCTTTGGTGAGTGCTGGAATCAGGGCTGTTAGCCTTTCTCTCTCTCAGGAATATAAGGACAATCTGGAACAGCAGAATATAGTGCAGGAATTGAGATACCACCAAAAGTAGAAGTAGAGAGAAGAGTCTGCATTTTGACTTTGTAATTAATGAATTAGGAATTATGAAGCTAGCCTCAGAATGGGGGCCATAACAGCCACCGTCCATTATTCTGAAAAACCATCAGGCTCACGGGTGTCCTCTTAGGGAAGGAAATCTGCCATTCTTACCCAGTCTGGTCCCACATGTAACTCCAAACCTACAACAATGTGCTTGGATCTTAACTTCCCTCTCAAACGGCCTGGCCAACCACTCAGTTCAAAGGCAATTAGGGGTGGGCAACAATTGCTGGCCTTGGCAGCGATCCACACATTCTAGGAAAGAACTATAAAAACTCCCACTACAAAGTGTTTTCAACAGGAATTGCACATTAGTTTGCTTTGCATGGCTTTTCAACCACTCAAAAATATTGGCTCCGGTTGAAGTATAATTCCACAGGGGCTAACACACTCCAGAATTTTATTAAACAGATCATTCATCATGTAATTTAGCTGAATTACCAGGATGTTATTCCATCATTAAGTTTTAAGTTTATTTTGTTAGTGCCACAAGGAGGCTTACATTAACACTTCAGTGAAGTTACTGTGAAAATCCAGCAGTCGCCACACTTTGGTGCCTGTCTGGGTAACTGAGGGAGAATTTAGCATGGCCAATGCATCCTAATCTGCAAGTCTTTTGGAATGTTAGAGGAAACCCACGCAGACATGAGGAGAATGTGCAAACTCCACACAGTGACCCAAGGCCAGAATAAAACCCCAGTCCCTGGTGCTGTATGGCAGCAATGCTAACTACTGTGGCATCCTGCAATGTTTTTGAATGGGTTTCTATGCTCTCTCCAGCTGACACGCACACAGATGTCCTTTATAGTTAGAATTGCCAAATAGGTAATGAGGAGCTTGAACTTTTCACTCAGTGACACTTTAACAAATGGAAGTATCTAGTGATTAATGAAATCCACACAACTCCAATTATTGGTGTTGGTCTGTATGGCTGAGCCTCATATCGTTCATGTGTTACAATCCTTAGGAATACCAAAATAAATAACCTACAATAAAAAATTTACCATCAAAATTCCACTCTTTATAGCTTTTAGTTCAACACAAATCAGAATCCATTTAAATGAAGCATGGATTTACAGGCAAATTTCCATAGAATCCCTGCAGAGCAGAAGGAGGCCAACTGGCCTATCGAAGCTGCACTGACCACAATCCCACCTAGGCCCGATTCCCATAACCCCATCATATTTACCCAGCTAATCCGCCAACACTCGGGTTAATTTAACATGGCCAATCAACCTAAGCCCACCTGGTAGGAATCCAGAGCACCTGGAAGAAACCCACGCGGGAGAATGTGCAAACTCCACAGAGACATCCAATTGATCCTGGATCATTGGCGCTGTGAGGCAGCAGTTCTAACCATCATGCCACCCAATTTTGGTCAGCACAAACTGTAAATGAGACATGGAGTAGCAAAAACTCTCTCATGAGATTATAATATGGAGTTGTCAGCTTTGGACTGGAGTAGGCACAGTAAGTAGTCTCACAACATAAAGTCCAACAGGTTTATTTGGTAGCACAAGCTTACAGAGTGCTGCTCCTTCACTGATGACATGGTATTGTGAGACTAGTCATGAGATTATCAGCACTGGTATAATTTCCCCCAAATGTGGAAGCATGTGTAATCTCACAGTATTTGGAAAGCATATCAATGGATTTGGTTCCTTGAGTCACCTACAATGGGAGCAGCACTTCATCCAAGGACACTGGAGATTGTCATCACGCAAACATCATAGTCTTCCGGAATTCCTGAGCAAGATTTATGACAGTCTCAATGGCACAGATTCCCCAGACAGTCATAAATCTGACTCCTTCATTAAATCTTATTGAATCATCAGCTCTGACAAAAACCATAAAATCATTCAGTTCACAGTCTCTGCTCTAACCATGTCTTCATACGAATGCACGGCATGAGACTGAACCTCATTGTGCAGGAGCGAATGGGGGTTTGTGCGGGTTTAGTTCATCGTTGCTATGGCAGCAGTGAGAAGATTTGAAATTGATGCTGAACTAGGGAGCTTCTTGCAGTGTTCCTGCTTGATTGCTATTTGGTATTTCCATGTGTAAAGTACACTTGTGTAGATGTCAGGTGAAGAGGGAATGAGAGTACCTTCTGACATTTTTTTATTATGGAATATCTTCCTGGTATTATTGATGATGAATGATCAGTTGCATAATACCCTGGCGTTTGTCCCTCTTTAAATGCATTACACACACAGCTGCCTGTAAATGTGCCTTCTCTGTTCTTTCCCTATTGCAGCTCTTCTTTGTCTCTGCCAGTGACATGGCTTCCTTCTTAAAACCCTTTCCTGTTGGTAACTGCTTTCAGGTCAAGGATTGCCAAGTGCCCCGGACTAGTATCTCATCAAGAAAATTATAGTGGATTCCTTCAGAGATAACAAACTCTTAAAAGTCAACGTCCAATAATTTTAAACAGTTGTAGATTCTCTTAAAACAAGGCACCTTGAAAGAAAGTACAGATTTTCTTGACTGCACTGCTTCCAGGTGAGAGGTCATCAGAAATTGGCTGGAACTCTACCACATCGCCCGCTGTAGAATCAGTGCGGGCGAGAGTCCGACAACAAAAATCTTCATTGATCTCGGGCAGGAATTTCCGGTCTCGCCCGAGTGAAGTTGTAAAATCCCGCCCGTTGTATTTAGTCACTGAATCAATGCATGAACGGGCAGTGCCTCGGAGATTCCAAACCTACAGTATTCTCTGAGAATCCCAGATTTAATTGGCATGGTGGCACAGTGATTAGCACTGCTGCTTCACAGCACCAGGGTCCCAGGTTTGATTCTGGCCTTGGGTCACTCTGTCTGTGAAGTTTGTACATCCTCTCCATGTCTGCGTGGGTTTCCTATGGGTGCTGCGGTTTCCTCCAACAGTTCAAAGATGTGCAGGTTAGGTGGATTGGCCATGCTAAATTGATCATAGTGTTGGGGGGATTAGCAGGATGAATGTGTGTCATTACGGGAGTCGGGCCTGGATGGGATTGTGGTCAGTGCAGACTCGATGGGCTGAATAGCCTCCTTCTGTACTGGAGGGATTCTATGATTCACAATTAAACCCCATCCTAGGCTACGTGGGCTGGGCAGTTTCAGCTGAATCACAAGATTAGTATTTATGCATCGCGCTTCATCTCTGAAGCATCTCAAAATACGTCACATATTTTCAATAAACAAAATGATTGCCATGTAGCTGGGGAATACATTAAGTTATTTGGTACATAGGAAAATCCTATAAGTAGACAATATGATAATTAAACCTGTTTTGCCAGCTCTAGCTGAAAGAATCATTTCAAGAAGATAAGGGAAAAAATGAGTTAACAGGAGCGGGGGATAAGAGACACTGTTCACAGGATGAGTAATCTGAATTATTGACACCTTATTCAAAGACCTCTAAAAGAAGTTAAAAACAAGCAGAGAAACATTTGAAGCTGCGTTTCAAACACTTGCGTGTGAGTGCTGAAAACTTCAAAGTTACTGATTATTTTCTGATAATTTGGCTCTTCAGGTGACGTCAAGGAGTGTGCATTTAGCACAGCCAGAAAATAATCCTTCTCTGCAAAAAATGGCACGGTGGCACAGTGGTTGGCACCGCTACCTCACAGCGCCAGCGACCTGGGTTCAATTCCAACCTCGACTCACTGTCTGTGTAGAGTTTGCATTTTCTCCCTGTGTTTGCATGAGTTTCCTCTGGGTTTTCTTCCACAGTCCAAAGATGTGTGGGTTGGGTTGATTGGCCGTGCTAAATTGACCCTATTGTCAGCGGGATTGGCAAGGTAAAGGTGAGGGGTTGCAGGGATAGGGCCTGGGTGGGATTGTGGTCAGTGCAGACTTGATGGGCCAATTGGACTTCTTCTGTAGGGATTCTATGAAAATCAACTTGAAAATGCAGCACTCTCCTCCTTATCAGTTAGTACTGTGACCGAGCATTAGGATATAAGACCTAGGGCTACATCGACTAACGTGATTTGTGCTAAACTTTGTCGATGTGCCGTCATTTTGGAAGACCTGTGTCTATTTGCATTGGAACGCAAAGCAGATTTGCATCAAGTTTTATATTATTGGGAAATAAATGAATATGGAGTTTCTAAATTCCTAAACACTCCCCAATGGCGTACAAGCTGCCTCATTTTAAAACAAAATCCTATCTTTGTTTTCAAATCTCACCATGGCCTTCTCCCCGCTCCTACAGCCACCCATTTTCCTGATGATAAGAACATAAGAAGTAAGAGCAGGTGTAGGCCATTTGGCCCTTCGAGCCTGTTCTGCCATTCAATAAGATCATGGCTGATCTTTCTGTGGGCTCAGTTTCACTTACCTGCCTGCTCACCATAATCCCTAATTCCCTTAGTGTTCAAAAATTTATCTTTCCTTAAAAACATTCAGCGAGGTAGCCTCGACTGCTTCAATGGGCAGGGAATTCCACAACCCTTTGTGTGAAGAAGTTCTTCCTTAACTCGGTCCTAAATCTGCTTCCCCTTAATTTGAGGCCATGCCCCTCGTTCTAGTTTCATCTGCCAGTGGAAATAACTTCCCTGTTTCTACCTTATCCATTCCCTTCATAATCTTATACGTTTCTATAAGATTTTCCCTCATTCTTCTGAATTCCAGTAAGTATAGCCCCAATCTACTCAGTCTCTTCTCATAAGTCAACTCTCTCAACTCTGAAATCAACCTAGTGAATCTCCTCTGCACCCCCTCTAGTGACAGTATATCCTTTCTCAAGTAAGGCTCTCAAGTTCTCAAGATGCTTTCATTCTGGCCTTGGACACCTCTGATTTTAATTGTCCACCATTACCAGTTGTGCTTTCAACTTCACAAAGCCCTGGAATAAATCCTCTAAATCAAACAACTCCCCCCAAGCCACTCACCATCCTGGTTTGGAAATATATTGCCATCCTTCACTGGGTCAAAATCCTAGAATTCCCTCCCTAACAGCATTGTGGTTCAACCCACAGCACGTGGACTGCAACGATTCAAGAAGGCAGCTTGCCACCATCTTCTCAAGGGGCAACTAGGGATAGGCAATAAATGCTCGCCAGCCAGCAGTGCTCAAGTTTAAAGTTTATTTATTAATGTTACAAGTCGGCTTACGTTAACACTGCAATGAAGTTACTGTGAAAATCACCGAGTCATCACACTCCTGTACACTGAGTGCATATTTAGCATGGCCAATGCACCTAACCAGCACATCTATCAGGTTGTGGGAGGAAAACAGAGCACCTGCAAGAAACCCACGCAGACATGGGAGAATGTGCAAATCTCACAGACAGTGACCAGATCCGGGATTTGAACCCCGGCCCTAGCAATGTGAGACAGCCGTGCTAACCATTGTGCTGCCCTTAGTCTCATGAGTTAATAAAAAAAAACTCTAGACTCTGTTCCGCTTCTTTGCAAAACTGCTTAATGCTACATCTTTCTTCACATTTTTGTCTTAATATCTCTTATGTAGTTCCATGATTAACTTTTTATGATAACAGTCCTTCAAAGTGCCTTGGGATGTTTTACTATGTTAAGGTGCTATATAAATGTAGATTCTTGATGTTTAAAGTCCTTCAATTTCAATATCTAGTGCTGCCACTAAATTCATGGTAGAAATTATTACCCCATCTTGCTGAGGCATCTTGCAGAGGGCAGTTGCCTCATTCACATAAGAGCCTTACCAAGTTAGCTATTAAACTACAAAAAACAATACTTTTTCTTCATGGGACATGGGCATTGTTGGCTGGGCCAACATTTATTGCCCATTCCTAGTTACCCAGAGCAGTTGCGAATCAATCACATTGCTGTGGCTCTGGAGTCACATGTAGGCCAGACCAGGTAAGAATTTCCTTCCCTAAAGGACATCAGTGAACCAGATGGGTTTTTCAAACAGTTGTTTCATGGTCATCAGTAGATTCCAGATATTTTCATTGAATTCCAATTCCATAATTTAGTGTGGTGGGATTCGAATCCGGTCCCCAGAATATTAGCTGATTAATTTCTGAATTAAAAGTCTCGCAATAATACCACTAGTCCATCATCTCCCCTGGCAAATATGTTCTCATACATTTATTTTCTATCTGGAAGCACTGGAGTCCCATGTAGTTGTTATCCAGACCAATGTTCCCTCCATGACACCAAGACCAATTGTCTGAACCTTCTGAATGCAACATGGGTAAATTAAGTGATACAGATTGAGATTGAGTTCTAGGGCCTTCCTAACCTGTACCACAATTGGAGTAGGCTGTGATGGATTGGGAAAGGTTACTTAAACAGATGCCAGTGGACCGACAATGGTAAATTATATGTTGGCCTTCATAATGAGGGGATGTCTTACTGCAAATATATAGGTGAGGCCACACCTGGAATATTGGCCTCCTTATCTGAGGAAGGATGTTCTTGTTCTAGAGAGAGTACAGAGAAGGTTTACCAAACTGATGTCGGGAATGATGTATGAGGAAAAATTGAGTTAATTAGGCTTATATTTGCTGAATTGAGAAGAATGAAGAGGGGATCTCATAGAAACTTATAAAATTCCAGCAGTACTAGACAGGATATCACTGAAGACCTACAGTGCAGAAGGAGGCCATTAAGCCCATCGAATCTGCACCCCTCTTTGATAGATTATTTCACTCAGGCCTTCTCCCCCGCCCTATCTCCGTAACCCCACACACATTTAGCATGGCTAATCCATCTAACCTCCACATCACTGGACAGTAAGGGGTAATTTAGCATGACCAGTCTACCTAACTTGCACATTTTTGAACTGTGGGATGAAATCCACACTGACATGGGGAGAACATGCAGACTCTGCATACAAAGCCAGCCAGTGCCAGAAGTGAACCTGGGTCCTTGATGCTGTGAAGCAACAGTACTAACCACTGTGCTGCCCATAAAATAGGTATACTAAGGGCTGGAAAATGAGCACCAAAGGGAACATTGATAGATCCTAGCCAGTATAGGTTACATTTTATCACTGGATCCTTTGTGCATTAAGTAAGCTATGGATGTCTGACAATTGGTTCGCACTTGCAAAAATTTAATTCACTAATGGCTCTATCGCTATGCTGTTAGATATTGTATTCAGTCAAAGCTTGACGTAAGTAACCTCAGAGGGATAAATAAGCAGCTTGTGTATTCCCTTGGTGATATTTTCCATTGAAGTACAGGTTTATCATCTTTAATTTGTCAAGGTCTTCAAGTAACTGGATAATGGCCAGACTCCATTGGAACTTGGTGCATTGCACAGCGGGACCTGTCAATTAGGCTTGCTCGTTGATGTTTAGTTTGAAAGAAAGTTACCCCAAAAAGTTACTGCTGGAAGTTCAAACCCTTTCACTGTGCAGCAAAGACAACAGAGCATCTGGGACCTCGGTGACAGTACGACTGACAGTCTAACCCCAAAACCAATGCGATGAAGGGATTGAAAAATAAACAGCAGTAATTGAGAAGGAGAGTGAGTCAACGGGTGAATTCAACCTCACATCCGGAAGAGAAGCAAAGAGAGGGAAATAGAGTTTATTTATTAGTGTCGCAAGCAGGCTTATGTTAACACGGTGATGAAGTTACTGTGAAAATCCCCGAGTCACCACATTCCGGCTTCTGTTTGGCTACATTGAGGGAGAATTTAGCATGGCCAATCATCTAACCAGCACTTCTTATGGATTGTGGGAGGAAATCGGAAATCCAGAGGAAACCCACACAGGGAAAAATGCAGACATCACACAGAGAGTGACGGAGGCAGGAATTGAATCCTGGTCTCTGGCGCTGTGAGGTGGCAGTGCTAATTACTGTGTCACCGTGCTTCCCTGTAATGTTTGGATGAAGAGAGAGAGGGAGGGATGGAAACAGAGAAAGTGAGAGGGGGAGAGAGAGGCAGAGTGGTTGGCACTGCGTCCTCACAGAGCCAGGGACCTAGCCTCGAAGTTTGATTCTGGTTTTGGACTGCTGCCAGTGCAGAGTTTGCACGTTCTCCCCGCGGCTGTGTGGGCTTGCTCCAGATGCTCTAGTTTCCTTTGACAGTCGAAAGATGTGTGGGTTAGGTGGATTAGCCATGTTCCCCTTAGTGTCAGGAGGACTAGCTAGGGAAAATGCATGAGGTTAAGGCCTGGGTGGTATTGTGGTCAGTGCAGACTCGATGGGCTGAGTGGCCTCCTTCTGCACTGTAAAATTCTGTGATTCTAAGAGGAGCGGGAAGTTGTCATGACAATCCTCCTGCCTCAAACAACACCACCAAGGACCAGACAATCTGCAGATGTTGCTGTATGTAATATAGCCATCAAATTTAACCACATAGCAACAGTAATTGCAAAATATAATTCAATAAAAATACTGCTTTTTCTCAGGGAAGGAATAAGCAATAAAGATGAGTTTTGCAAACATCATTTATTTTCAGTGATGGAAATACAATTCACTAACTTCTTGCTAGGATTTTGAAACCATCCTCTGAATAAACTTTGAGTTAAAGGGCATGACATTCCTTCCAAATTTATTGTTCCCTGAGATTGTTCCACAGGAGTTGTTTGACAATCTTAATTTTATAAAATTATACGTTCATGGAACGTGGGTGTTGCTGGGCCAGCATTTATTACCCATCCCTAGTTACCTTTGGAAAGCAGTTGAGGGTCAACCACACTGCTGTGGGTCTGGAATCACATGGAGGCCAGACCAGATAAAGATTTCCTTCCTTAAATTAGTGAAACAGATAGATTTTTCCGACAATGATTTCATTGTCATCTATAGATTCTTAATTCCAGTTTTTTTTTATTGAATTCAAATTTCACCATCTGCCGTTGTGGGATTTGAACTCAGGTCCCCAGAACATTAGCTGAGTTTCTGGATTAGTAGTGTTATGATAATTCCACTACGTCGTCTCTCCCCTTAATCTTTTCTTTAATTCATTTGTGGGACATGAGCATTGCTGGTTGGTCAGCATAGTTGCTTCTGAGAGGTGGTGATGAGTTTTATCCCTTATAACTTCAAATAAGTTGTTGATCAAGCTGCTTTATGGAACTTCTGGCAATTGTGATCAGCCATTACACTTTTCTTGCTTACATTGATGGTGTGAATACCAATAAAAGGAGCTACAACATCAAGTTACGTTGACTTATCCCTCCTTACAGCTGCCCAACCTGCATGAACTTTCAGTCTAGGACTGTGCTTAGTACTCAAGATGCATGATCCAGGACTGACTCGACAAGAAGTACGATGGACTAAAAGTAAATAATGCCTTTGGAAGGCAGTGTGCTCAAAACAACAAACATGTCATCAACCAATAATTTGAATTGTCAGTTCTAAAACCCTACTGTTCACTCAAATTTAAATCATCCTGCCTGTTTTGGAAAATAATGAAGTCCTATAGGACTAGTTGGAAATGAACCTATTTCACTCAGTGTCATTATCCCTCATTACTAACCTGATTAAAATTCAATGCCAATTTCACAAAATGTGCTGCTCATTAAGTGTATTAGGCACAGTGAAATGTAACTTACCCAATATGTCTTGTGAATATCATGATGATATCCAGATTATGATTGTGACTGTGTGGCCAAATTCCCCTCCAGTTCAATTTTCAAGTTTGCTGACGACACCATCATAATGGGTCACGTCTCAAATAATAACAAGACAGAGTACAGGAATGAGATAGAGAACCCAGTAGACTGGAGCGATGACAGTAATCTCTCCCTCAATGTCAACAAAGCAGAGGAGATTGTCATTGACTTCAGGAAGCAGAAAGGAGAACATGCCTCTGTCTACATCTATGGGGATGAAGTAGAAAGGGTCGAGAACTTCAAGTTTTCAGGTGTCCATAAGAACATAACATAAGAACATAAGAAATAGGAACAGGATCTGGCCCTCGAGCCTGCCCCGCTATTCAATAAGATCATGGATGATCTGTAGTTGTTCAGTACCACTTTCCTGCTTTCTCCCCATAATCCTTAATTCCCTTGTTAATCAAAAACCTATCCACTCTTGACTTAATATATTCAGCAAGGAAGCCTCCACCACTTCAACAGGCAGAGAATTCCAAAGATTCACCACCCTTTGTGTGAAGAAATTCCTCCTCAACTCTGATCTGAACGCTCCCCCCCCCCTCAATCTTGAGGCTGTGCCCTCTAGTCCTGCTATCTTTGTTAAGTGGGAAGAGTCTCTCAACCTCTACTCTATCCATCCCCTTCATTGTCTTACACGTCTCTATAAGATCCCCTCTCAGCTTTCTAAACTCCTATAAACCTAGCCTATTTAGTTTCTCCTCATAATCCAAACTCTCATCTCCAGTATCAACCTAGTGAACCTTCTCTGCACCCACTCCAAGGCTAATATATCCTTCCTTGAATGCGGTGACCAAAACTGCACACAGTACTCCAGCTGCGGCCTCACCAGTACCCTATACAGCTGCAAAAGTACCTCCCTACTTTTATATTCTATCCCCCTCGCTATAAAGGCCAACATTGCATTCGCCTTCCTGATCACCTGCTGCACCTGCATACTGTGTTTTTGCGATTCGTGCACAAGGACCCCCAGGTCCCTCTGTACCATCGCATGCTGCAGCTTTTTGCCATTTAAATAGTAAGCCTTCCTACCATTATTCCTACCAAAGTGGATAACCTCACACTTGCTAACATTATACTCCATCTGCCAGGTCCTCGCTCACTCACTCAACCAATCCAGATCCCTCTGCAGGCTTTCCACACCCTCCATGCAATTTGCTTTTCCACTCATCTTTGTCCAGATCACCAACAACCTATCCTGGTCCCCCCATGCTGGCACTATATTTTAGAAAGCCCACCAACGCCTCTACTTTCTCAGAAGACTAAGGAAATTTGGCATGTCAGTTAAATAGAAGCATTCTTACTGATTGAATCACAGCTTGATATGGCTCCTGCTCTATCCAAGGCTGCAAGTAACTACAAAAGATTATGAATGAGCCCAATCCATCACACAAACCAGCCTCCCATTCATTGACACTGTCTACACTTCCCGCTGCCTCAGTAAAGTAGCCAGCATAACTAAGGACCCCAGGCGCTCCGGGCATTCTCTCTTCCACCTACTTCCATTGGGAAAAAGATACAAAAGTCTGAGGTCAGGTACCAACCGACTCAAGAACAGCTTCTTTCCTGCTGCTATCAGACTTTTGAATGGACCCACCTGGCATTAAGTTGATCTTTCTCTACATCTTAGCTATGACTGTAACACTACATTCTGCACTCTTTCAGCTCCTTCTCTATGAATGGTATACTTTGTCATATGTATTAACATACAGTGAAAAGTATTGTTTCTTGCATGCTATAGACAATAATAAATCAAATCAAATTTAAGCAAAGATTATTCATTTATTTGTCTATGTTTTGACTTATTATTGTCACATATACTGGTCGACATTGAAAAGTATTGTTTCTAGCGTGCTATACAGACAAAACATACTATCCATAGAGGACATGGGGGATAAGGAAAGGAAAGGGTACAGAATTATAGAGAATGGTCAGCTTAATATACAGGTAGATGCATTAAAAAATATGATAACAGCAGAGAAGAAGTTGTTTCTGAGTCGATTGGTGCATAATCTCAGACATTTTTATCTTTTCCCAACGGAAGGAAGTGGAAGAGAAAATGTCTTGGATGGATGATACTCTTGACTATACTGACTGCTTTTCTGAGACAGGCAGGATCTATAGACAGAGTCAATGGATGCCCCAGTGGGACACAATCTTTTCAATCAGGGGATTCCATCCAACCCTGCCATACACCTTTACTTTCACCTTGATTTATTCCATTCCCTCTTAAACAGTCTAACTCATATCTAACACTCATTGTAGCCTCTCTCCATTGCTGACCCAGATAACTACGCAATGTGTATGAGTAGGCATGGACAAAGGAATTATTAAAATGATCACGTTCAGTTTTGTTTTTGTCTTTTATCCATTAGCGCTCGGCTAGTTCTTGACTTTGTACAATAGTATCGCTAGTGATAGTTAGTTAGTTGGCAACACATGTACATCTCTTCTGATTTTTATTTCCAATGACATCAGTATAAAATTGAGATAGATGTACAATGGGGTTACCGATCCATGCTGTCACACATCAAGTTCTCCCCTGTAGGCTTCAGAAGAAATCATTAGATAGTGGTCAGGAGAAGAAGGAGCCCTGATTGATCTTCTACTCCCAAGTAGCCTCAGAACTTTCACTATTCACCCTACTAGCAATTAAGGTGGCTTGAGATAATTTAGGAATAGTGCTCAAATTAAATCTTAGCTTTGTGTCACATTGGTCTATATAGTTGAAAAGTACACTAAACATCACACTTATTCCATAAACCATTTCAGCACAGCTGTGGTCATTTCATAGATTTACAGAGAAATGCACAATGTACAAATGCTGATGGACAGGCAAAAATCCTCCAATGCATCTACTCTGGATCTGCAATAGACTCTCTGATCCATCCACCCTGTTCTGGGAAAAAAAGCCCTCTGATCCATCCAGCCTGTCCCTGCTACAGGCTCTCTGATCCATCTACCTTATTTTGGGAAAAACTCTCTGATCCATCTACCCTGTTCTTGGGGAAAGACCTCTGATTCAACTATCCTGTCTTTGGGGAAAACCTTCCCCAAGTCTTGATTCACGTTGGGCCACCAGACATATGACCTTGCTAAACCTTTCATCCCATAGACAAGTGGGATGGGAAAACCACTCTGGACTCCTGAAGAATGCAACCATCTTCCATATTTAGTTTAGCTTTGCACTTTGTATGTCGTCTTAGTTTATCCTAAGAATATAGGAACCTGGGAGTTAGGAGCAAAACTTGGCAAATTCAGCCCTTTGAGCCTGTTCTGCCACTCAGTCAGATCCTGGCTGATCTCTCCCTGATCTTAAATTCAGCAGTTCCCCTTATCCCCCTATCTCATTTTTAATCAAAAGTATGTCTATCTCCTTTTTTGAAACACATTAATCATTCAGATTCCACTGCGCTGTGGAGCAGCAAATCCTTTATAAGAGGAGGCCAATTCTGCATAAGGTATCTTTTCACTTGGGACAGGACAGACTCTGTCCACTAGCTAACTCACTGCACAAACTAGCTAGGCAGCAAAACCTGGAGTGGGATTTTCTGGCCTCACTGATCCCAAAATCGTAAAATCTCACCCGACAATTTTCTATTGTCTGCTGCTTGCCTGCTCTGATTGCTGTGAAGGACAGAACAGCAAAATTTGTGTGTAATTAGTGTTGTACTTGCTGAAGTTGGAATTTTGCTTTGCCTTGTGGTAACTTGAGAAGGAAGAGGAACATGCCTTAATGTTTAATCCCCTTTACTGTCAGAAAGGTAAAATAAAACGGTATAACATGCACACATAACCTGGCAGCAGTGATGAAGAGACCCCTCGGTCTGTTTTCATAGCAACAGCACTGAGTTGGGCATACCTGCGCTTAGTATCGATGTCAGTATACACACCTAATTAGAAATTGCTTAGTATATGCGCTATAGCACATTTATTACCCATCAATCTCCTCAGGAAACAAGAAATTTGAAATCCACGAGATGTTTCGGTCTGCAATTCTGTGATTCAAACTTATTTGGGTCTCTCATAGTGATATGTGAGATGTCTTGAAAGTCGAAGAAGCTCACAGTACATCACAATCTTTTGACAAAGACACTTAATTACCCTGAATCTAGGTGACAGCTTGAGTGGTGGAAAAGCATATACCAATCGATGTGCAGGCATTGTAATGTTTAAGGAAGCTTCAGATACAGGAGCAATTTAATTCTGTTTAATGCAACCTTTCCTTTTGACAAGCACCCCCTCTCTGACTTCAGCTTGTCAACATCACCGCAGTCCTCTGTAACCCTTCCTTGTCTTTCCGTCACTTACAATATTATTGCAACTATTGCTGGTGTGAACTTTTCTCTGTAATCATTCCAAACTCCAAACACTCGATCCTGCATGTATTTCCTTCTCTTTCCATCCTTCCTGTGTTGAAGTCTACATTCCTCGGGGTAGATTTTCAATTGGTCACTTGGGGATGCGACTGGTGTTCCGGAACTACCGCATATGGTGGAAACTGGCTGAGTTTAGTTCTTTTGAAATTACTGGGTAACAAGTTAAAATCTATATTAAGCATACCAGAAAATGCTTGAGATTCTCTGCAAGCAGCAATTGCGGAGAGAGAGAAAGAGAGACACATACATACAGTTGATGTCTCAGATCTGTGACCTTTCAGCAGAAAATCTACCCCTCTTGCTCCAATTCAATTTTTTTCTTAGTGTTTGACAATTGTGTAACTCCTTAGCCTCCTGCTACAGAGGCTTTTAAAAGCCAGCAGAGAGAGAGCATCCTTTCCAGGTACATCGGAGCTTGGTATGGCTCCTGCTCTGACCGAGACCACAAGAGTCTACAAAGGGTTGTGAATGAAGTCAAGTCCATCAGGCAAAGCAGCCTCCCATCCATTGACTCTGTCTACACTTCCTGCTGCCTGGGAAAAACAACCAGCATAATCAAACACTCTGCACACCCTGAACGTATTCTCTTCCACCTTCTTCCATGAGGAAAAATTTACAAAAGTTTGAGAACGTGTACCAGCCGACTCATAGAATAGAATCATAGAACCCCTACAGTGCAGGAGGAGGCCATTTGGCCCATCGAGTCTGCACCAATCACAACCCTACCCAACCCCCCTATCCCCATGTATTTTACACTGCTGGTCCTCCTGACACTAAGGGTCAATTTACATGGTCAATCAATGTAACGAGCGCATCTTTGGAGTGTGGGAGGAAACCAGAGCATCCAGAGAAAGCCCACTCAGACACGGGGAGAATGTGCAAACTTCACACAAACAGTGACCCAAGGTGGGAATCAAAGTCGGGTCCCTGGTGCTGTGAGGCAGCAGTGCTAACCACTGTGTCACCGTGCTGATTCAAAAAGAGGTGTTTCCCTGCTGTTTCAGACTTTTGAATGGACCTACCAGATATTAAGCTGATTTTTCTCTACACCCTAGCTATGACTGTAACATTATATTCTGCACCCTCTCCTTTCCTTCTCCCCTATGTATTCTATGAATAGTGTGTTTTGGTGCTTTGTCTGTATAGCACGCAAGAAACAATACTTTTCACTGTAAGCCAATACATGTGACAATAATAAATCAAATCAATCAAATTAAAATCACCTAGCAACTGTTTGTTCTACCTTGCCTATTCCTCCATCCTTTTCAACATCTGTATGATAGGCCTTGGTTTGTTAACTTGGTTCTCAATATAAAATAACCTTAACAGAAAAACACAAAGCAAAATATCTCCATGTTAATGTAATTTATCCTTATTTTGGCCTAAGACTCGCTGACTAAGAGGTTAAGATGGAAACCAAAGATTCTGTTGGTTCAGCCATTGTTCATTTGCAGTCGCTGGGTGGAATATTATCAGCTTGCCACGTCAATTGACTAAGATAGGGCGAGAGAGAAAAATTGGGTTCGCGCCTTATTTCTTGCCTTGTGCAATTATGTTCTTCAGGGTAAAGTCAGTCCCATGCCCGGAAAGGACGTGAAGCTGATTTATTGTTATCGTTCAGGCTCACGTACCATAGTCCCCTCGTCGGTCAAGGACCTCACTGGCAAGAGTCAGAGATAGTCCCCAGCAATGTTGAGGGTGGTGGGTGTACACTGTGTGTACACAATATGCTGGGATGCCTGCGCAATGGCATCCCTAAAGCTCAGCAGCTGGCTTCCTGCTGAGCTGAGATTCCACTCCTCTCTCTACTGCCGAGATTTGCATTAGGGCTCCTGTTTCGTACAGAGTGCCATAAATCGCCATTAATTAACTAGAGGGGGTGTAGGGGAGATTCACTAGGTTGATTCCGGAGTTCAGAGGATTGGCTTATGAGGAGAGACTGAGTTGGCTGAAGTAAGTCGGTGGAATTCAGAAGAATGAGAGGCGATTTTATTAGAAACGAATAAGATTATGAAGAGAATAGATAAGATAGAAACAGGGAACTTATTTACACTGGCTGTTGAAACTGGAACTAGGGACGTGGCATCAGAACAAGGGGGAGCAGATTTATGACTGAGTTGAAAAGGAACTTCTTCAGCCACAGGGTTGTGAATCTGTGGAATTCCCTGCCCAGTGAATTAGTTGAGGCTCCCTCACTGAATGTTTTTAAGGCATGGAGAGATAAATTTTTGATAAGTAAAGGAATTAAGGGTTATGGTGAGTGGGCGGGTAAGTGGAGCTGAGTCCACGAAAAGGTCAGCCATGATCTTATTGAATGGCAGAGCAGGCTCGAGGGGCCAGATGGCCTTCTCCTGCTCCTAGTTCTTATGTTCTTATTAAGTCACTGAAAAAAAGAGCAAGAAAACCTCCCGTTTTGTTATCTGTTTTAGACTTAGAATGTTTTGAGAAAATGCCACCCATTGTGTTGAGCGTATTGAATAGCGTGTGGGGCTGGGGAGTGCTGGCCTCTTCTTTTATCTTTCCTGACAGCTAGGATTCGTTCCCATTCTGAATGATTGCTAAAATAAGGATTTGAGCCTGGATTTTTCACCCTATATCGTCACTGCAATGTCTTCTCAAACATCCATTAATGTGTGTGTTTGATTTAAATTTGCTGTATTCGCACATTTTTGGTTTCTTGCGTTGGGCAGTAATTTTTTTTGCTCCGAGCCTGACTTCTCTGCCCTTGGCCTGCTCCAGTGTTTTGATGAAACAACACCTCATCTTAGACTAAGCACACTACAGGACTCAATATTAAATTCCAATATCTTTAGTCCATAACCACTATGTTTACCTTGTTTTACGTGGATTCTTTTTAAATTGTCTTTATTTCTTTAAGAAAGGAAATTAGAGCATAGGAACAGGCCCTTTGGCCCTCCAAACCTGCACAGACCATGCTGCCAGATTGAACTAAAACCCCCTTAAAGAACAAAGAAAATTATAGCACTTGCTGACTTGTTTCTTTCTTATACCTCCGTGTTGCATTCAGCCAGCTGCTATATTTGCACCTCATCTGGACGCGGGAACCTGTTTCTTTGCTACACCCATTGTCACTCTGTTTGCAATTGAACTTTTTGCTATCTCTCCTTCCTGCCATCCTACGACAGGTCTTCCCCATTGCGCTTTCTGTCGCCTCACCTTTGTTAAGAACCCTCCTGATGTTAAACAGAAGATATTCCAAAACGCAAAAAAAAACGCACCGTTTCTTTGAGATGTATATTTTTAATCTTGTTTCATATGAGTAAAGATATGCAAACAAATGAGGAACTCTTGTTCCAATCCATAAATAAAAACTTTTTATTAACTTAGAGGAAACGTGCAACCAGAAAGACTACAATACAAGACTTAAATACAATAATAGCCACACACACAAATCCTCTGGCACTTCCCAGCTTCTCGCTGGTAGTTATGTGATTACCATTCAGATTTGATCAGTTATTTATTGTACTTTTTCACAAGACTGTGAATTGAATTGCCATTTACAGTACTCTGGAAACCTAGCCACACTGATTCTAATGGGAATATTTTCAAGTCCTTATCTAATAGAAGTTTTCATTTGCTTCCTGTATGTAATATTATTTAGTTCAACCAAAATGTTAGTGAAGAAAAGCTTGTATCAATATTTTATTCTGAAATATGTACTTCAATTTTGTGTATTATATTGATGAGATGTTCAACATGGTCCCAGCAGGTAAACAAATTAAATGACTGTGTTGTATTTTACATATTGTCATGATTCTGTTAGGAACCATCATGTTTAAAGAAAAGCAATTAACCAACAGAACGATGGCACAAGATTTCAGACTTTTTAACAAAAACAAAGTTTATAAAGAGAAATGAATAAAGAAAGCATTATTAATTTCATACTAAAATTTATAAAGGCTACTACTATAAATTCAGTTCTTTTTATTTCCCCCAACTGTTCTCTTAGGAAATGTTAAAGATTCATTCACCTTTCCTGGGTCCAATCTGAAAGGTTTGTCACAGTCCTCCAGAATGTATTTTAATTTTTAGACCATAAGGCATAGGAACAGTATTAGGCCTTTCGGCCCATCAAGTCTGCTCCGCCATTCAATCATAGCTGATTTTTTTTTCTCTTCCCTATTTTTCTGTCTTTTACCTCTCATCCCCTAATTCTTCTTATTATTACAGCTATTCCTTGAGCCACCAATTACGTGGGGATCCTTTCATTTCATTTTGGCTAAACAATCTTCCAATTTTTATTTAAAAGATCTCATGGCTGTGGATTTTTCAGCTCCTTGCCTTGGCTTTGAACATACGTAGATAGTGTTCTGCTTCCACAACTTCCATACAGATCTTTTGAAACTGTCTGCTCCAGCTGACTGCTTTTTGTCACAAGGCTCTATGAGGACCACTGTAGATTTCTTCCACAAGCTGCAAGCTAGCAAAAGTCCTCCTGCTGCTTTTCCCCTCAGAAAACGCAAACCATGTTGGTTCATTCACCATTTGCCATAGTTAATTTTGGAGATTTGCAGGGCAAATCCCATCTGACTGTATACCACCTCTGTTAGGTTTGTCCTGCCGGCGACACAGTACATACCCAGGAATGGTGATGGTAGTATCTTGAACATTACCTTGCAGATAATTGAATGGACAGATATGTAGCAAATGGAATTTAACCCTCAAGAAGGAATAATTTGGCAAGGGAGTATTCAATAAATGGTATGACATTAAGATATTCTGTGAAACAAAGGGACCTTGACATGTTTGTCCATAGATCTCTGAAGGTGAGAGGGCAAGCTAGTCGGGTGGTGAGAAAGGCATATGGGATACTTGCTTTTATCAATCGAGGTACAGATGACAAAAGCAGGGAAGTCATGTTGGAGTTGTATCAAACTTTGGTGAGGTCACAGCTGGAGTACTGGTCATTCTGGTTACCACATGAGAGGAAGGATGTGAAGGGGCTATAGAAGAGATTCATCAGGATGCTGCCTGGGATGGAGCATTTAAGCTATGATGAGTTGGATAGGTTGCTTTTGTTGGAGTAGCGAAGACTGAGGGGCAATCTGACAAACTTCCCTTCTAGTGATGCCATGTTACTATCTCTTAATGACATTTTAGGACATTTAACTGGACTGCTTGAGGGTCCTAATTGGCGGCAGGATGGGCAGGTGATAAAATTCAAATTTATAGCCATTCTCCTCTCTATTTTGACCTTTCCAGCTCAGGTTTTGCTTGGAGTCAGAAGATACAAATTCAGTACGTAATGTTTGGAGCTTTCCTTTGATTTACTCCCAGTTGTAGAAATGACAAATTAATCACTGAGCGACTCAAATTACAACCGGCTATCGTGGAATTTGCAGAAAACCAGAAAATTTCACTCAATTAGTTCAGTGGCGACATATTGTGTGCCCCCTCCGACCCTGAACTCACTCTCACTGGAGAATGATCTCCCGCATTTCGACAAACGCAGATTAGCTCATCTGTCGAGTAGTTTATATCACATTGTGTTGTCCGTGTGCATTTGATTCTTTGCTCTGGGGCCTAGCTTCAAGCAGATCAGCCCAAAGACTGCCCATTCTCACCATTACTTGAGACCTCCTGTGTTAGTCTGCTGATCTGTTCAGGTAGACAATCCCGTTCCATCACTCACAGCGTGCAATGGCCGGAAAGTTAATTCACGTTAAATTTCCTGTCATTGTGTAACTCATTTGTGATTGACAATTTTGGGCTTTCAGCTGGCATGCACAACTACTGAGATGCAATGAAACATTTGTCATCATCACTGAGGGGAGGTTAGTATTTAGGGGAAACAAGTAGTATTATCACTACATTATTAATCTAGAAACTCAGCTAATGTTCTGTAGATCCAGGTTCAAATCCCACCACGATGGTGGAATTTGAACTCAATAAAAAAAAAAAAATCTGGAATTAAAAACCTACTGCTGTCCATGAAACCATTGTTAATTGTCAGAAATACCATTTGGTTCATGAGAGGGCTGCTCTTGGATTTTTTTTTTCGAGAGTGTCCTAGTGCTTCACGTTGTTAGTGTACGCTTGACCTGGACCATTTGATGGGCAACACGACAGCTCAGTGACTATCGCTGTGCTGTGCAGATACATGGATTTGGGCCTGTGTCTGTGGAGTTTGCGCATTCTCCCCGTGCTTGCGTGGGTTTTCTCCAGGTGCTCCGGTTTCCTCCCACATCCCGAAGATGTGCTCTTAGGCTGATTGGCAGAACAAATTCTCCCTAAATTGTCTCAAATTTGGTTTCAATGCATAGATCTATAAACATAGACAGGGATCACGGGTAAAAGTGGGAACATTGAGGGTGGCGGCGCGGGCTCGTTGGACCGAAGGGCCTGTTTCCAGCGCTGTTTTGTTCTTTGTTCTTTGTTATACCCTTTAAGAAATGAAATCTGTTGTCCTTACCTAATCTGGCTTACATGTGACTCCAGAGCCACAGCAATGTGGTTGACTCTCAACTGTCCTAGGGCAACTAGGGATGGGCAATAAGTGCTGGCCAGACAGTGACACCTCATGTCCCATTGTGTACCGGTTTCCAGGGAGTGAAACATATTTAAACAATGGGTTTGGATGTTGGATTGTTATTCATACAAAAGCCCCAGTCATCTTGACAGTAAAAATATTCTATGGTATATAGTATACAGTAAAAATATTTTCTATGTTTCTTGTCACTACACAGAGAGGCTCCTTCTTGATTTGTTTATCTTCCAATCGCATTTCTCAAACGTCTCTCTGAGGGCATTCTTGCAAGGGCTGCCTTTAGAAGTTTGGGTTTGAGGGCAGCCCATCCTGCTGTATACAGCTGGTGGGAAAGACCTACCCACTGGAAATGTAACCTTGGTGAATTATTCTGACAGAACCGTCTTCATATCTCAATGACAATGCCAGCAGCAGCCCCGGTACAATCTCCTCAGTGGGGTTTAAGATCTGATTCTTCAGTTCCCTCTTCCATTTTGCACAGGATAGTGAGTTAGTGAATATTGTGCAGTCAATTTGGGCAAAATGGCTATGATGGTAGAATACCTGATTTGATTTGATTTATTGTTGTCACATGTATTAGTATACAGTGAAAAGTATTGTTCTCTGCGAGCTATATAGACAAAGCATACCGTTCATAGAGAAGGAAAGGAGAAAGTGTTACAGTCATAGCTAGGGTGTAGAGAAAGATCAACTTAGTGCAAGATAAGTCCATTCAACAAGGAAGAAACTGTCCTTGAGTGGGTTAGTATGTGACTTCAGACTTTTGTATCTATTATCTGACAGAAGAAGGTGGAAGAGAGAATGTCCGGGGTGCTTGGGGCCTTTCATTATGCTGGCTGATTTTCTAAGGCAACAGGAAGTGTAGCCAGTGTCAATGGATGGGAGATGAGTTTGAATAATGGACTGGACTTTGTTAATGACCTTTTGTAGTTTCTTGCGATCTTGGTCAGAGCGGGAGCCATACCAAGCTGTGATACAACCAGAAAGAATATTTTCTAATGTGCATCTGTAAAAGTTGTTGAGAGTTGCGGCAGACACATCAAAACTGCGCGCAAGCGGTGAGATGCGCATCCTCGGGGGTATTTACCCCAAGTGCCTTTTGAGTGTTTGTCCAGAGATACTCACATCTCTCCTGTCTGCCCCCTCCAGTAAGGGGAGTACCTAAAAGATTTTGTGCTCACTCCGTACCATTCCTCATTGTTTCCCATTTCCTGTATACCTCCTCCAACCAAAACCCACCTCCCCATTAAAATATTACCGAGCAGCTTCACCAGCATGGGCTGGCTTTGGGTCATAGTAGAAATTAAGATTGTAGATCCTCGACTGATGAGCTCGTTTTCTCTCACAGTACAAAGACAAGCAGGTTAGGCAGATTGGCCATGATAAATTGCTACTTTATGTCCCAAGATATATAGATTAGGGAGATTACTGGGTAAACATGTGGGGTTACCCATACTTTAGGGACTAGGTGGGATGCTGTATTGGCAAGCCACTGCAGACTCGATGGGCCAAATGACCTGTCTCTATAGTATTAGAGATTCCAATCGACTGCTGGAGGATAATGGTATATCACATTTGCTGTACCTATTTTCCAAAGCATTCCAGTTAATTTTTATTTATTAGTGCCAGAAGTAGGCTTACATTAGCACTGCAATGAAGTCACCGTGAAAATCCCCTAGCCGCCACACTCTGGCGCCTGTTCAGGTACGCTGAGGGAGAAGTTAGCATGGCCAACGCACCTAACCAGCACGTCTTTCAGACTGTGGGAGGAAACCCGGAGCACTTGGAGGAAACCCATGCAGACACAGGGGGAACATGCAAACTGCAAGCTGGGAATTGAACCCGGGTCCCTGGCGCTGTGAGGCAGCAGTGCTAACCAGTGTGCCACCTTCAGTTTTAGCACAGACTGATTTCTCTTGGTGCCAACTGCAAAGCCCATCTCACAGTCCACTTGTGACGTTAATAAATAAACTTTAAACAATGGCACAAACTGCCTCATACCATGAGCATGGGACCTTCCCCACCTGCAGACTGGCTTAGTTGCTTATCTCACTCAGACAGGCCAGCTATCAGGATTTCACACTGTTAACCTACATGGGACTACATGGATTTGGGTCAATCGAAAGGACAGAACATTTTGTTTGCTCACTTGTTACTTCCACTCAGTGGCTTGTGATGTAAATCAGGAGATTTCTGCTGTCAATTACTTGTTACAGCACTCACGGAGGAACAAAGCACCCACAATTTAAATCCTGTTAGAGTTCAGCATTTCAAATAGACAGTCCATCACATTGTTATTTAAGTGTCTATTGTAAACCACTTCTGAAACCTGCGTGTGAATTTAACTGATTGTTCCACACAATGGGCCAGTTTGATTTCATCGCTGTCCATTGCGCTTGTGAGATTTGATGTGAAGGTTAAGGCAGCAAGCTCCTTTGCTTACAGGAATGTGTTTGCTGAACACATTTAAACTGTGAAATCCTGGGGACCTCCATATCATGGAATCCCCACAGCGCAGAAGGAGACCATTTGGCCCATCGAGTCTGCACTGACCACAACCCTACTTAGGGTCTGTCCTCACAACCCAAGCATTTACCCCAGCTAGTCCCCTTGATACTAAGGGACAATTTATCATGGCCAATCCATCTAACCTGCACATCTTTGGACTGTGGGAGGAAACTGGAGCACCCAGACGAAACCCATGCAGACACGGGGAAAACGTGCAGACTCCGCACAGACAGTGATGCAAGGCTGGAATTGAACCCAGGTCCTTGGTGCTGTGAGGCAGCAGTGCTGATAACTGTGCTACCATGCCATCCTATATGTTTAAAAGTTTTACCAAAAGCAGTGTAAATAACATCAAATCCCTCACTACAGACACACTGGTTCAAGAAGAAGTTGAATCCTCACTTTTCCACTGCTAATGAATGCCAGCTTTACTGGCCATGTTCATGTCTCAAGAATGATTTTCAAATGTAGAATCCATAGAGTGCTGAAGGAGGCCATTTGGCCCATCAAGTCTGTACCAACTTCCCGAAAGCAGCTTCTATCTAGACCCACTCCCTCGCCCTATCCCCGCAACCACAAGTAATTATCATGGCTAATCCATCTAACCTATACATCTTGGACCATCAAAATGCAATTTAGAATAAAGAACAAAGAACAAAACAGCACAGGAAACAGGCCCTTTGACCCAACGAGCCCGCGCCGCCACCTCGATGTTCCCACTTCTACCCGCAATTCCTGTCCATGTTTATAGATCTATGGATTAAAAACCAAATTTGAGACAATTTAGGGAGAATTTGTTTTGCCAATTAGCCTAAGAGCACATCTTTGGGATGTGGGAGGAAACCGGAGCTCCCGGAGAAAACCCATGCAAGCATGGGGAGAATGTGCAAACTCCCACAGACACAGGCCCAAATCCATGTATCTGCACAGCACAGAGATAGTCACTGAGCTGTCGTGTTGCCCATCAGATGGTCCAGGTCAAGCATACACTAACAATGTGAAGCAGTAGGATACTCTCAAAAGGTCCAAGAGTAGTCCTCTCACGACCCATCGCGTGTATGCCCCTCGTTAGACAACAAGGTGGACCAAAGTACCTGTAGGATAAAAACAAGTACATCAATATCATCATCTATTTACACACTTCACAGGGACTCCCAAGGCTCATGATCCCTAATTTAAATCAGTTTTCTATACCCCTCCATTCCCATTCTGTTCATGTGCCCATCTAAGTATTTCTTAAATAACTCCAGAGTACTTGCCTCCACCACTTTACTTGGCAGCACATTCCATACCCCCACCACCCTCTGTGTGAAAAAACTCCCTCTAGCATCCAAGTTATACCTTACCCCCCTCACCCTAAGCCCGTGACCCCTCATGCTATTTGTGTCCATCCTAGGGAAAAGCTTAGCCCTGTTTACTCTATCTATATCCCTCATAATCTTGTATTTACCATGACCTATCCACCTAACCTGCACATCTTTGGAGTATGGGAGGAAACTGGAGCACCCCAAGGAAATCCACACGGACAAAGGGAGAATGTGCAAACTCCACACAGTCACTTGTAGTTTCATACTCTTTGTAAATAACATAAGATTTCTATAATCTTTAAAAAAAATGTTACTGAGATTGAAACAAATTACAATTTTTAAAAATGAATTTGTTTAAATGGGCTGAGTTGGCAATACTGGTTTTCAGTCTGGAAGTTGTGGACTCAAACCCAACTCCCAGATCTGACTGCACAATCTCGGCTGAAACTTAATTGAACTGCTAAAGAAATGCTGCATTATACCAGCTGCTGACTTTCATATAGCATGTCATATGGCGGGCCACATCATGTGTAGCACAGTAGTTAGCACTTCTGCCTCACAGCCTCAGAGACCCGGTTCAATTCCCAGCCTCGGGTCACTGTCTGTGTGGAGTTTGCACATTCTCCCTGTGTCTGCACGGTTTCCTCCTGGTGCTCCGGTTTTCTCCCACACTCCAAAGATGTGCCGGTTAGGTGGATTGGCAGTCAAAGCTCATGAGGGGTGGCGATTCTCTCAGCCAGCGCAGTGGGCCGGGAGACTCGAGCAGAGACCGTGTGGTGGGTTTCCCACTGGACACCATGGCCTCTGTGAGTCTCCGCCCACCATATTCCAGCGCCATCAGCTCCATACCAGAAGTTGGCACGGAGCTGTATAAATTATGTAAATGAAGACTTACGTCTGATTAACAGGCTCAGGGCTGGAGTCTACAGGCTAGCTAGTGTCCCCCTCCATCCTTCAGCACCCCCTCCTCCCTGCCTCCCCCTCCACCCCTCCTTCCCCCTGCTCCTTCCCCTCCTGCCACTGGAGTGAAGAAAACCCATTGAGACACCCCAGGGGCAATGTGGCAATGCCCGGGAGGGGGAACCTTGGCACTGCCTACCAGGCACGGGCAATGTCTAATCACTGCAGTACTTGGACAAGCGTGATCATTGGATCAATCCAATGGAAGTCCATGATTGCCAACACTCTCCCAGGGCACAGTCCCTGTGGAAGAGGAACTGACCCAGTAGAACTGTCTGGCTCCACTATTGCTCAGCAGAGGATGTTGTAGGCAGCAAGTACTAAGTATAGATATTTCTCATTCTACAGTATTCCAATTCCAATTCTCTTCCTGCACCCGGTAGTGCACTAAAGCAGATTCTTGTCTGTTTCCATAGCAAGTAATCCCAGAACAGGTCACTAATGTGCCTCCAGAGGCTTATAGTTTGAGGGGTGCCACTCCACACAGAATCATAAAATCCCTACAGTGGAGAAGGAAGCTATTCAGCCATTGAGTCTGCACAATTCAACCCAGGCCCTATTCCTACAACTTCTCATATTGATGCTGCTAACCCTCCCCGACCCCCAACAATTTAGTATGGCCAATCAACCTAACCTGAACATCTTTGGACAATGGTCCAATCTGGCTGACCAGGAGTCTCTCGCACTCTTTCTGCCAACCAACGGGTGCCTTTGGAAGGATTTGCAGTTCGATGTTCAACCTGTCTAACAGTGGTATGAAAACACTTTCTTTGGCCAAAAAGTCCTGGAGTGGGGCTCAAACCCCTCTGGTTCAGAGGCAGGGATGTTAACCCACTATGTGCCACAAATACAGTAACATGTATAAATGAATAATTTTGTACTCTGAAAATGCACTGATGTGAACACATTTAAATTACAGCCTGCAGTGATGTAAGTAAATTCGAATCCCCAGCTGCTAGGGTTCCATTGGAGTTTTCTTGAGAGACCTGTTTCCCCAACACCAGAGACCAACCTACAAGACTGGTAATGCAAGCCAGCACAGGAAGAGATAATAAGGTAGGAAAGGTTTATTTATTTTATATTTCATCAGGATTCTAACCAAGAGTAATTGCGAACTGTGACCTTTTTATATTTGATGTGGGAGTTCCCTGGGATTGCCGACAAGTAAAGCGATGTTCTGTTCTACTCTCAAGTGTATATAGTGTCTTTCAAAAAATACTTGCACTCTTTTGAGGAGTCATTTTTGCAATTGTGTGCAACAATCGCAAAAGCAATTTGTATTTATATTAGCACGTGAACAGTAGAAAAACGTGCCATCATTTCTTCGAGGCATAAGGAAGCGAGGAGAGGCGATGGCCCCTGGTATTATTGCTCGACTTTTGATCCAGAAACTCAACTAATTTTTGGAGACCCAGGTTCGAATCCCACCACTGCAGATGGTGGAATTTGAATTCAATTTAAAAAAAAAATCTGGAATTAAGAATCTACTGATGACCATGAAACCATTATCGATTGTCGGGAAAAAAAACACCTTGTTCACTAATGTCCTTTAGGGAAGGAAATCTGCCTCCTTTCTGGTCTCACCTGCATGTGACTCCAGATCCATAGCAATGTGGTTGGATCTTAACTACCTTCGCAGGGCAACTAGGGATGGACATGGGATTTTTTAAGTCCATCTAAGCGGGCAGATGGGGCCCCTGGTTTAACATGTCATCTGAAAGACAGAGAGGCATGGTGGTACAGTGGATTAGCACTGCTGCCTCAAAGCGCCAGGTTCAATTCCCAGCTTCGGTCACTGTTTGTGTGGAGTCTGCATGTTCTCTCTATGCCAGCGTGGGTTTCCTTTGGGTGTATCAGTTTTTTCCTAAAGTCCAAAAGTCATGTTTGTTTGGTGCATTGGCCATGCTAAATTCTCTCTCAGTGTACCTGAATAGATGCTGTGGGTGGTGACTAGGAGATTTTTATAGTAAATTTACTGCAGTGTTAATGTAAGTCTACTTTTGACTAATAAAATAAACTTAAACACCTCTGACAGAGCAGCACTCCCTCAGTATGGCATTAGCCTTGATTGCAGTGTCCACATGGAACTTGAACCCAAAGCCTTATGTTGAATGCGCTACCAACTAAGCCACAACTGACAGGGCGAATTACTTGATAAACCACCCAAGAATAATTATAACTATAGCTAAAATTCTTCGAAATTAAGGTTTTTTTTAACGTTTATTTATAAATGTCACAAGTAGTGTTACATTAACACTGTAATGAAGTTACTGTGAAAATCCTCGAGTCGCAATACTCCAACACCTGTTCAGGTACACTGAGGGAGAATTTAGCATGGCCAATGCACCTATCCAGCATATCTTTTGGACTGTGGGAGGAAACTGGAGCACTCGGAGGAAACTCACACAGGCATACTCCGTACAAATAATGACCAAACTGGGAATCGAACATGGGTCCCTGGCACTGTGAGGCAGCAATACTAATTTAAGGTGCACAGATTTAAGGTGCAGGGAAGCAAATACAAAGGAGTTGTCAGGGGTAGGTTTTTCACTCAGAGGGTGGTGAGTGAATGGAACCGACTGCCGTTGGAGGTTGTTAAGGCAAACTCACTGGGGTCTTTTAAGAGACGTCTGGATGAGTATATGGAAAAGAATAGGATAGGGGGTTATTGATAGGTCTGTGGATTGGTAGATGAGATCGGCGCAACTCGTGGGCCGAAGGGCCTGTTTGTGCTGTATTGTTCTATGATCTATGTTCTAATCATTGTGCCATCGTGCCACCCTAAATTCTGGGAAAAAAACAACAGTTTACCAGGACAGCACTGCACTACTACAAGGAAATATTGTTGGCTCAAAGTTCCTGAATGTTATTTGGTTGCATCAGCCATAGTCCAGCGCTGGCCTCAGTTCCCCGAATGTATTCTCAGATCAGTAAGGTAGATATTCCCACACTATCATAATGAGTGAGTGCCCTATCTATCAATCAGAACAAGACGTTTGCAGATTGAATCCTGGCTTTTTACTAAATTATCTCGTCTAACCCGGGGAATTATAATTACTACAACTGACAACAGAACCTTTTGTACAAACGAGGGGGAAAATTAAATTGAGTGGGCTGATAATAGAGTGAGAAAGGAAGTGGACCATAGGCCTGTACCACAGGCTGGCTCACCAGAACTGCTGTGCATTTTTGAGATCAGGAGTACAAAGAATAAGAACAAAGAATAGTACATTACAGGAACAGGCCCTTTGGCCCATCAAACCTGGGCGGCACCGTAGCACAGTGGTTAGCAATGCTACTTCACAGCTCCAGGGACCTGGGTTCAATTCCCAGCTTGGGTCACTGTCTGTGTGGAGTTTGCATGTTCTCCTCATGTCTGTGTGGGTTTCCTCTGGGTGCCTTGGTTTTCTCCCACAGTCCAAAGGTGTGCAAGTTAGGTTGATTGGCCACACTAAAAAATATTGTCCCTTAGAATCCTGAGATGCATAGGTTAGAGGGATTAGAGGGTAAATATGTAGGGATATCGGGGTAGGGCCTGGGTGGGATTATGGCTGGTGCAGATTTGATGGGTCACTTGTTCTCCTTTACCTATGCTAAAAGAAATATCCTTAAAAACCTCCAACACATTTGCCAACCATGATTTAGAACCATAGAATCTCTACAGTACGGATGGAGACCATTCGATGCATTGATTCTCTGAAAGAGCATCTCATCCAGGACCACCGCCCTATTCCCATAATCCTGTGTGAATTCACCATATCTATACATCTTTTGATTTGATATGATTTGATTTGATTTATTATTGTCTCGTGTATTAACATATAGTAAAAAATATTTGTTTCTTGCACACTATCCAGGCAAAACATACCACACATAGAGAAGGAAATGAGAGAGTGCAGCATGTAGTGTTACAATCATATTTAGGGTGTAGAGAAAGATCAACTTAATGCAAGGTAGGTCCATTCAAATGTTTGACAGCAGCAGTGAAGAAGCTGTTCTTGAGCTGGTTGATATGTGACCTCAGACTTTTGTATCCTCTTCCCGAAGGAAGAAGGTGGAAAAGAGAATGTCTCAGGGTGAGTGGTGCCCTTACTTATGCTGGTTGCTTTGCCGAGGCAGCAGGAAGTATAGATAGAATCAATGGATGAGAGGTTGGTTTGTGCGATGGATTGGGCTACATTCACAACCTTCTGTAGTTTCTTGCGGTCTTCGGCAGATCCATACAAGTTGTGATAGAATGCTTTCTATGATGCATCAATAAAAATTGGTGAGAATTGTAGGTTTAGCAGGCAGGTGGAAACTGGAGCATCTGGAGGAAATCTATGCAGATACGAGGAAAATGTGCAGACATGGCAAGAATGTGCAAACTCCACACTGATAGTCAGAATTGAACCTGGGTCTCTGGTACTGTGAGACAGCAGTGCTAACCACTTTCATATAACAATGTTGACATTGCCTAATCATACAATTATTTTCTAAGGCTAGTTACCACTTTAGTTATTCCACTCTTTGCAATAGATTCTAATAATTTCCCTATTACTGATGGCAAACTGACAATTTTCTTTCTCCCCCCATTCTTAAGAGTGGGGCTACACTTGCTACTTTCCAGTCTGTAGGTACCTTTCCAGAAACTATGTCAATTTCTTACTATTCTCAGGGGACAGAGTGTAAAGATGATGATGATCTTTGACCAATAATTTAACAGCTATTCACTTGATTTTCTATCTGAGTGATTCCTTAAAGCTTCAGCCTTAGCCTTTCCATGATTGGCAATTTACAGAGAGAAATGTGCTTAAGATTGTCAGTGCTTAAAGCTTATCATTTCAAATGGGCTGGAACAGACTTTTATGCTCAGGTGTTGAGGGGTCCAAATTCCTTGTTGAAGAAGAAAATGGAGGATTCTTGATTTTCTTCATAATTAAGAGATTACAAGGGGACATAGCAGCAGAGTGGCAATATGCCTTCCCTGGTAATATAGGGAGCTGTGCTCATGAGCAGAAGACATGGCTTCGTGGTCCACTATACAATGGATAGAGAATTTATGTCCAGTTAATGGGAAGACAAAGTAATGATGGCAAATTCCTTTCCATAAAGGGCATTGGTGAACCAGATGGGATTTTGTGACAATGGGCAGTGGTTTCATGGTCATCAGTAGATCCGTAATTCCATATAATTTTTTTTTGAATTCAGATACCTGCGTGGTGGGATTCGAACCCAGGTCCCCAGAACAGTAGCTGAGTTTCTGGCTTTGCCAATGATGTGTGAACAAATTACAGAACTGAAACAGCGCAGAAAGAAGGCCATTTGGCCCATCAAGTCTGCTCCAAGTCTAAAAAAATAAGCAGTTCACCTTATGGCATTCCCTGCACATTCTTCCTTCTCAGTTAACAGTCAAATTTCCGTTTGAATTTCTCAATTAAACCTGCCTCCACCATGCTCTCGGGCAGTGCACCGCAAACCAGAACCACTCGCTGTGTGGAAAAGTTTCTCTTCAGATCACTTTTGCTGCTTTTACCAATTTGTTTAAATCTGTGCACCCCGCCCCCAACAAATTCTCCAACTTTTCACTGGATTGTCCCTATCTGTCTCTGACACATTGCCTTCTACCTCTATCCAATCTACTCTTCACCCTTCCTGCTCTGAGAATCGAGAGACAGAGCTTGATAACAGAACTTTCATTCACGTGTATGGGTTGATTGAAATATTGGCGAGGCAATGGTCTAGTGGTATTATCACTAGACTATTAATCCAGAAACTTAGCTAATGTTCTGGGGATCTAGGTTCAAATCGTGCCATGGTGGTATTTGAATTCAATCAAAAAAAATATGTGGAATTAAGGATCTACTAATGACCATGAAACCATTGTCCATTGTCACAAAAACCCATCTGGTTCAGCAATGCTTTTTAGGGAAGGAAATTTGTCATCATTGCCTTGTCTGGACTACATGTGATTCCAGATTCACAGTTGACTCCCAACTACCCTCCAAGGGCAACTCAGGACAGGCAACTAGCAACTTCCGCGTCCCACACCTGAATGAAGAAAAAAAATGATAATGAGGGAGCTGGATAGCTTAACTCTAACGCTACATGTTAGTTCATTTTCTCCTCTGTTTGGCCTTGTTGATACATGAGCCAGCCCTTAATGATTTGCCTGCTTCCTGCCAGGGCAATTGTTGGGTCCTCGCAAATTGGGCTAGTGAAAGGGAGAAGAGCTTACTTCATTTTTTTTTCTCCTGATCCCTAGCCAGGGACCTATGCTGAACCATAGAATCCCTACAGTGCAGAAGGTGGCCATTAAGCCCATCGAGTCTGCACCAACAACAATTCCACCCAGACCCTATCCCTGTAACCCCATATAATCCCCTTGAAAACCAGGGGCAATTCCACCTAGACCTGTTCCCCGTGACCCCAAGTATTTACCCGACTAATCCCCCTAACTTATAAATCTTGGGACATGAAGGGGCAATTTAGCATGCCTACTAGTGTAAAGCATGTCTGCGATGCCCTCCGCAGTCAAATAGTTTGTCAACACTCACTCTCTCTCATCTTACAGAAGAATGTTGACTGTTCAGTGAAACGCCAAGCCACAACTACCACCTTCCATCTCGCCTCTGCTCCCGGATTGAAGTTAACCTGATGGGCGCATTTATAACCTCCTGTTTCTGCCAGCTGTTAAGTTCTCTTGCAGAAAAGAGTTTTGACTAAACTTTTCCCAGTGAACCTAACCCCGTGTAATGACACCACTCTCAACTGTGCTGTGATTGGCACTTATTTGGAAATCTCACACAGACACGATATTGGAATGCTCCATAGTGATTGGAATAGCATCGTTCTGATGTGGTGGATGAACTGGTCCTGTGAGATTCTGCGTACCGTTTAGAGTGATTGCCGGGGAGTTGTTATGGGATTGCCTTTTTGCTGTCGGTGAATGAAAGAAGAAGACAGATGTTCAATTGCTTACAGTGACATCTGAATGCACGCTCGGGTATCAAACACTCCCAGAACAAATCAGCCTGTTCTCTTCTGTGCACTATTCTGATGCATCTGTTAGCTGATTTAAATTATACACGATAACAAATGCGCTAAAATAGAGCAAGAACAGAGATTACGGCAAAGTGCTCATTATAACATCCACAGAGAATGGTATCAACTCCAAAATCCTTTACAAACAGGAAGAGAAAAACAAGTGTTCATTTACATTGAATCATTCACATAGGAAATGTGAGCAGGAGGAGGCTATTCATCTCTTCCAGCCTGCTCCGCCGTTCACTATGATCATAGTTGATTATCCAACTCAGTAGCCTGATCCCACCTTCCTCCCCTGCATTCTTTGATCCCCTTCATTCCAATCTAACTCCTTTGTAGCACTGCTGTTTCACTGCGCCGGGTACCTGGATTTGATTGCTGGCTAGGTCACTATTTGTGCGTGTTCCATGTGCTCTTCCCCATGTTTGCATGGGTTTCCTCAGGATACCCCAGTTTTCCCGAACAATCTGAAAGACGTACAGGTTAGGCACATTGGCCATGCTGAATTTTCCTTAAATGTACCCAAATAGATGCCAGAGTGTGGCAAATAGGGATTTTCATAGTGACTTCATTGCAGTAAGCCTATTTGTGACAATAAGAAATAAACTTGAACTTCTCGAAAACAAACTATATTTTGGTCTCGTCTGCCTTCTGTGGTGGTGAATTCCACACATTCACCACCCTCTGGGTGAAGAAATTTCTCCTCTCCTCATGGTTTACCCCGTATCCCAAAACTATGATCCCTGGTTCTGGATATTCCCACCATCAGGAACACCTTTCCTGTTTGGTGAGGTTAGAATTTTATAGGTTTTAATGAGAATTCCCCCCCGCCCCCACCTCATTCTTCTAAACTCCAGCAAATACAATCCTAAAAGCAGCATAATTGCTCCTCATACATCAGTCCCACCATCCTAGGAATCAGTCTTGTATATCTTTGCTGTCCTCTCTCTTTAGCAAGAACATTCTTCCTCAGATAAGGAGACCAACACTACATACAATATTCCAGGTATGGCCATGTATAATTGCAGCAACATATCCCTGCTCTTGGATTCAAATTCTCTTGCCGCGAAGGCCAACATTTACTGCCTGCGACACCTGCATGCTTACCTCATGCAGACTGGTATACGAGGACATTCGAGTCTTGTTGCACATCCTCTCTCCTAATTTATAACCATTCAGACAATAATCTACTTTCCAGTTTTTGCTGCCAGAATGGTTGCTCTTGTATTTATCTGCATTAAACTGTCTGGCATGTATTTGTCCACTCACTCAGCTTGCCCAAATCACATTGAAGCATTTGTGCATGTTTCTCACTGCTTACCCTCCGCTTTGCATCATCTGCAAATTTGAAGATATTACATTTAGTTCCCTTTCTAAATCATTCTTATATGTTGTCAACAGTTAGGGGGTCCTAGCACCCATCCACGCTGTACACAAGGGCCCCAGGATGTTACTGTAATAATTCCATCAAGGTCAGTCTTCCTTCATCAAAAACTCTTTAATGATAGCGCAAGAAGGAGCCACACCCACAGCTTACAGCTTGCGAGTTAATACCCGGGGACCTGCAGAATGTCAGTCTGGGTTGAAGCAAGGTTTTAACCCCCGTTACTCACTTCCCATTTCGCGTCTCAATAAGAGAGTTCCTATTCCACAAAACCTATGGGGAGACCTGGCGATGACCCTCTCTGGCTGTCGTAACAGTTCCAAAATATCTTATAGCCACTGAAATATTTTTGAAGCCCAGTCATCGTTGCAAACCTGAGACAGGGGTACGCTAAAATTTCTGCTTCAGATAGGGCCATGCATTCAAGTTACAACTTTCAGCTGGCACCAGTCAGGTCCATGTAGGAGGCCACTCATTCTGAATCTATCCGTTGAGGACGGCGCGGTGGCACAGTGGTTAGCACTGTTGCCTCACAGCACTGGAGGCCTGGGTTCGATTCCCAGCTTGGGTTACTGTCTATGTGGAGCCTGCACATTCTCCCCGTGTCTGCATGGGTTTCCTCTGATTTCCTTCCACAAAATGAAAGACGCACTGGTTAGGTGCATTGGCAGTGTTAAGTTCTCCCTCAGTGTACCTGAACAGGCACTCGTGTATGGCGGCCAGGGGATTTTTACCGTAACATCATTGCAGTGTTACTGTAAGCCTACCTGCAACACTAATAAATAATAAAAGGCTATCATTTTGCCAAAGCTCTGAGTGCAGAAGCAATGCGTAAATATGTAAATTGTGAAAGGCATGGTGATTGATAAAATGTAAAGTGGCATGAATTATGAAGATTGGTGCCAATTTTCTCTTGGATTCAGTTGCCGGATGAAAGTAAACTGTGGATCAGTTCCCGAACGTTGGACTGGATTTTCCTGCCGTGCTCGTCCCAAGACCAGGAATTCCCATCTAAGATCAACGGACCTTTGCATGGTTTGTGTCCACGGCCGGTAGGATGGCAAAATTCCACCCATTGAGTTACATTTGTGTCACTGTGATTCTGCCCTGAACAGCCTGGCCTCACAGCTCACCTATAAAAGCCTGCAATGCACTCTGACCTGCATTGGCCTGTGCCTCCCACGACTTCAGCAATGTCTGAATTGTAATTGAAGCAAAAAGGAATTTCTCCCTTTAGCGGAGCCACATCGTTGCATAGATTGCTGACGAACTTGGTGCAATGCACAAGGATCTACCCTTAGAACTTCCGGTTAGGAAGGAGAGAATGCGGCTCATTGTGTCTGTGCTGGCATTTTATTATTTCTTTTCCCCACTCCCTACATCTTCCTCTGCTTTGAAGATACATCCAAGTTTCCTTTAAAAAACACAGTGGGGTCTTCCTGAACAGCTTCTTACAAAAAAGTATTCCAAGCACCAATGAACTAATAATGGAAAGCATTTCATATAACTTCTCTCACATTCTGTTCAATGACAACTTTAAATTCATTGCTAGGAATAAATCATCTTTCTCTCATCAGCTTCGTAACTGTGAAAGCAATTTTCCCTTCTCTACTTTTGTGAAAATAGTCCCAGTATCTCAAAGCCCTTCCCATAGATATTGTTGAAGTTGTACAAGACTTTGGTAAGGCCACACTTAGAATACTGTGTACAGTTCTGGTCACCCTATTATAGAAAGGATATTATTAAACTAGAAAGAATGCAGAAAAAATTTACTAGGATGCTACTGGGACTTGCTGGTTTGATTTATAAAGAGAGGCTGGATAGACTGGGATTTTTTTCTCTGGAGCTTAAAAGGCTGAGGGGTGATATTATAGAGGTCTATAAAATAATGAGGGGCACAGATCAGCTTGATAATCACATCTTTTTCCAAAGGTAGGGCAGTCTAAAATTAGAGGGCATAGGTTCAGAGTGAGAGGGGAGAGATACAAAAGGGTCCAGAGGGGCATTTTTTTTCACATAGTGGGTGGTAGGTATTTGGAACAAGCTCCCAGAGGCAGTAGTAGAGGCAGATACAATTTTGTCTTTTAAAAAGCATCTAGAAGTTATATGAATAAGATGGCTATAGATGAATGTGTGCCCAATGTGGACAATTGGGATTGCCTTTAGGGTTTGAAAAAAAGGACAGCATGGACAAGTTGTGACGAAGAGTCTGTTTTCATACTCTGTGGCTCATGTCCTTCAATGGAAGCTACACTGCATGATCTTGATAGGACCTTGATGGAACAAATAGGGAAGAATTGTTTCCATAGGTACCTTTTCTATTTTATTAGTGATGTGTGCGTTAGGTGAATGGGCTAAATTGTCCCTTCGTGTCAGAGGGACTAGCCAGAGTCAGTGCAACAGGGCCTGGGTGGGATTGTGGTCTGTGTAGACTGAGGATAAATGGCCTCCTTCTACACTGTAGGATTCTATGATCCTAAGTAGGCTAACACTAACACCGCAAAGAAAATTCCTTAGTCATTACACTCCGCTGCCTGTTTGGGTACACTGAGTTACAATTTAGCATGACCAATGCACCTAACCAGCACGTCTTTCAGACTATGGGAGGAAACCAGAGCACCCGGAGGAAAACTATGCAGACACAGAGAGAAGGTGCAGACTCTACACAGACAGTGACCTGAGCCAGGAATCAAACCCGAGTCCCTGGTGCTGTGAGGCAGTAGTGCTGACCATTGTGCTGTAGTTGAGCTTGGTCAGTAACTAGTGGGCAACCACTTAGAACAATTGTCAAACAAATCAAAGAAAAGATAGGATTATATTTCACACAAATTGTTTTAGTGTGGAATGTAAAGCCTTATTGGAGTAGTAAATGCAGGTTTAATAGTCACATTCAGAAAGGGAATGGGAACTCAAATTAAAACTGAAACATTTGGAAGATTATGGAGAAAGAGCAGGTTTATGGATCATTGCTTGAAAGAGCTAGCAAGGGCACATTGGACTGATTGGCATTTTTTGATGTGTGATTCTAGTGTAGTCAGATATCAGCCCAGAGATGGGTGGGTTGTTAGGATATACAGACGTATCTCAAAAGTCTTTACATTTTTAACTTGTGACAACGTTGGAAGGGAGAAAGATCATTGAGAGGAGAGATTGTAGGGCTCAGATGGAGAAAGGTCCAACTGCGGATGGGGTAGTGGTAATAGTAACTGTGATGGGGTCTGATCCTTGCTGGAGGAAGGAAGCTGGTAATGGTACAGAGTAGAGGGTGAGGGGACAGGGGAAGTTATCTGGGTAGCTTTCTGGTCTGGAGAGAAATACCTTGCTCCTTTTGGTCCACAAGACGTGCTGTAAAAATGTAGATTTACTCCCTCTCATATCCTTTCACCTTCCATGTTTCTCGAGTCCTCAGAATTTTAATGTGATTCAAAACAGAATCATTATTAAAATGAAGGCACACGGCTAAATGACAAATTTTCCTCCGGCAAGCAAATTTGGTTATCTGGCACTTGTCTTACCTCCTACTAGAAATGGGCATATTTGAGACAAGTTCAGTACTTTTTCAGATTTTTAGTTGATTAAGCTCCTGTGTGAAAGAGATCCTGTGAGAAGTCTCACAACAACAGGTTAAAGTGCACTGTCAAAATAAAACCTGTTGGACTTTAACCTGGTGAGGTGAGACTTCTTACTGTGTTTACCCCAGTCCAACGCCGGCATCTCCACATCACAAAAGAGATCCTTCCAGCTGTTAAGGTGAAAATTACCCTCATTATTCCTTTCTCTGATGTGCATGCATTCTAATATTATGACTGATATTTACAAATATCGAGTGGGATTCTCCCAAAAAAAAAACCAAGGTGTCAAAATTGCGTAAAAACTGGAATAAATCCCATTGGTTTTTCCAGCAGAATTTTCTAAATGAATCTCACACACCCTGAGCACTGCAGAGAGCATGAACATCATTACATATCAGGGGGTGGGTTTATTCACACTGGAATCTCATTTATTACCCACTAATAAGCTTAAGGCTCAAGCACCCACACCTGGTACTTCTGTTGCATGAGCACGAAAACATGCTGGTATGAAACACTTCTGGAACAACATTGCGGGCAGATGTTGGGATTCACCTGTACAATACTTGGAGTTGAAGATGGAGGCTGCAGGCAACTCTGGAACACTGCAGCGGTGGGCCAGGGAAATATCTATAGGTGGAGCTTCCAGATTCGGAGAGGCTCTATCTTGTGGCGTCACCTGGCAATCTATCTTCTTTCTCAAGAGGACCACGTTCTCCCATGTCTGCATGCATTTCCTCCAGATGCTTCGATTTCGTCCCAAGGATGTGTGCATTAGGTGGATTGTCGATGCTAAATTGCCCCTTAGTGTCAGGGGGATTATCAGGATAAGTGTATGGGTTTACGGGAGGAGGGCCTGAGCAGGATGTGATTGATACAGACTCAATGGGCTGAATGGCCTCTGTCCTGTCGGGGTTCTATGAAGTAGACATTTGCCTGAGAGTTCTGACTGCGAGCATAAAAGTTTAAATCAATGGAAACTGTGGATGGTCTGAGATTGGTCTCGTGCTGTTAGCGTTACATGGATTCCGATTCTAATGGAGAAGTTACCAGAATTGAACTATTTCCATTTGAAAGGTGTTTTTTTTCCCACACAAGTGCAAAGATACACTGCACACATACACACAGCTATTGACGCTGAGTGTGGTGTTATCAGACGGATCTCTATACAATATAGCAATATTATTTTTCCATTTTGTGTTGAAATGGGCCCTTCACCATCACTGGGGAATTTTGAGATTATTAAGGTCATAGTTGCAGCATTGACAGATTGCTTTGCTCCAGTAACTTCAGTGATTACATCGCTACTCCAAGTTACAAGTGCTTTCACAATATGAATGGGGGGGATTACGACCTCTGTATTTTCTGTTACTTGAAGTGGTTTTCAGCACAGAAGCAGCGCGTGGCCATTTGCTGGATATGTTTTGCAACGACCTGGGAATGTTTTACCGAGGGTACTGAGCAAATACAGCCACAGGTGGGCCGCACAGGCGAGCTTAGAACTCAATCCATCTACTCAGGGTTAACTCTGACCAAGGTATTTACATTTGTTCTTGTGTGTGTGTCTTGCTGCATCTGGAGACATCCACTAAACTCATCCTTTCAACACTGACACTATGCTCCCTGAAAGAGATTCATTGACTTTAAGTTTCTAGGTGTCCAGATCACCAACAATCTGTCCTTGTAACCCCACCTTCTGCCCACCACCACACCAACTCTATAGTCAAGAAAACTCATCAATACTTCTCCTTTCTCAGAAGGGTAAGGAAATTTGGCAAGTCCGCTATGACTCTCACCAGTTCTTACAGATGCAAATTCTTTTCAGATGTATCACGGCTTGGTATGGCTCCTGCTCTGTCCAAGAACACAAGAAGCTACAAAGAATTGTGAATGTAGCTCAGTCCATCACTCAAACCAGCCTCCCATCCATCAAAACTGTCTACATTTCCCACTACCTCCAAAAAGCAGCCAACAATGGACTCTATTGCAGCCAGTACATATTCTCTCCCACCTTCTTCTGACTCAGGAACAGCTTCTTCTGTGCTGCCATCAGACTTTTGAATGGACCTATCATTTATTAAGTTGATCTTTCTCTATATCCTAGCTATGACTGTAGCACTACATCCTGCACCCTCTTCTTTCTTTCCTAAGCACACAAGAAAGGATACTTTTCAATATATATTAAAATATGTGACAATAACAAAGCAAATCAAATAAAAGAAAGTAAAATGACATCAGCAGGAGTGTGGTAAAACAAATGGATCTATTCTGCATCTTGATGCAAAAATGCTGCAAACAAGACCCTAATTATATAACCCCACCCATGGCTCCAGCTGTTGGTCTCAACACCTATGTCTGCGTGTTTAATTTTGAACCACTCAAACCGAGCCCTCTGCCATTCTATCCCAGGCCACCATGCCTGACTCCTTCTTCCGAAAAAACTCTTCTTTCTATTCCCAAATCTCTTCCAATCCTTGGGTGGAATCATCTCTTTCTAATTTACTGCACTTTCCGTGACCTTTCCTTATCATGAAGACAGATGTATTGATCTACATCATTGCTGTGGACATCCCACAGACCCAAGTCACACATTGCCTCTGACAGTAGTCAAGGTATCAGCTGCCCACTTGAGCTTTCTTATGCCAGCCTTTGGGATGCCAACAGGGAATATTGAACGGCTGTGCCAATCTGTTCCACCCAAATTTAGCAAGTGAATATAATCACTGTGACTTTTTTATCGTTCATTCAATCATTGGAAATAGGGATCACTGGCAGGCCAGCATTTATTATCTATTCCTAATTGGCCTTGAGATGGTAGAGGTGAGCTGTCTTCTTGAAACACTGCAATCCACGTGCTGTGGGTTGATTCGCAATGTCATGGAGGGGAGTGGATTCCAGGGTTTTGACCCAACAACTACAAAGAAATGATGATATATTTCCATGTCAGGATGGTGAGTGGCTTGGAGGGGAACTTGCAGGTGGTGGTGTTCCCAGGTATCTGCTGCCTTTGTCCTTTGAGACAAAAGTGGTTGTGTGTTTGAAAGGTGTTGCTTAAAGATGTTTGGTGAATTTCAGTTTTGGTTGGCAGAGTTGAAGGACGTGGTGGGGGGAGGTGGTGATGGAAGGTGGGGCTGGTGGAAGGTGGAGGTGATGGCAAAAGGATGGTGGAGATAGGATAACTTGTGCTCAATCAGAGCCACACTTCACTGTGCTCACTATAATCCTTTCTATGACCAAGTTGGAATGGAGCGCAGGAAACAATGTTGAGAAATGATTAATTTTGATGTAATATTGCTTATGCACCACACTACCAATCCTTTAATGGAAGGCCTTGGATTTGAATATCTGTCCTCGTGCTAATTAGCACAAGATATTTGCACATGTGGACAATGAGGATACATGAAGTGAAACCGTGGACTAATAATCTAGTGAAATCATGATGAAATTTAATCCAGGCGATGGGGCTCTCGCCTGCTGGCTAAAGAGATGGCAAGATTGACGTTTAGCCTCCTTAGTGACCAAAGAGGTGGATGGGGGTAAGGCGGTTGATGTGGTATATATGGACTTTAGTAAGGCGTTCGATAAGGTGGCCCATGGAAGGCTTCTGCAGAAAATGCAGATGTATGGGATTGAGGATGATTTAGCTAATTGGATTAGGAATTGGCTAGCTGATAGAAGACAGAGGGTGGTGGTTGATGGAAGTTATTCATCGTGGAGTTCGGTTACAAGTGGTGTACCTCAGGGATCTGTTTTGGGGACCCTGCTGTTTGTAATTTTTATAAATGATCTGGATGAGGGTATTGAAGGATGGATTAGTAAATTTGCGGATGACACCAAAGTCGGAGGAGTGGTAGATAGTGAAGAGGGGTGTTATAGTTTGCAGAGAGACTTGGACAAGTTGCAGAGCTGGGCCGAGAGGTGGCAAATGGAGTTTAATGTGGAAAAGTGTGAGGTAATTCACTTTGGCAGGAATAACAAATGTGTAGAGTATAGGGCTAATGGTAGGACTCTTAATAGTGTTGATGAACAGAGGGATCTTGGTGTATGTGTGCATAGATCCCTGAAAGTTGGCAATCAAGTCGATAAGGATGTTAAGAAGGCATACGGAGTCTTAGCTTTTATTGGTAGGGGGATTGAATTTCGGAGCCGCAACGTCATGTTGCAACTGTACAAAACTCTAGTGCGGCCGCACTTGGAGTATTGTGTGCAGTTCTGGTCCCCACATTATAAGAAAGATGTGGAGGCATTGGAGAGGGTACAGAGGAGGTTTACCAGGATGTTGCCTGGTATGGAGGGCAGGTCCTATGAAGAGAGGTTGAAGGATTTGAGGTTGTTTTCGTTAGAAAGGAGGCGGCTAAGAGGGGATCTTATTGAAGCATATAAGATGATTAGAGGTTTAGATAGGGTGGACAGTGATAGCCTTTTTCCTAGGATGGAGAAAGCTAGCACGAGGGGACATAGCTTTAAATTAAGGGGTGGTGGTTTTAGGACAGATGTCAGAGGTAGGTTCTTTACCCAGAGGGTGGTAAGAGTATGGAATGCCTTGCCTGCGTCAGTTGTAGATGCGCCAAGTTTGGTGGCGTTTAAGAGGTGAGTAGATAAGTTTATGGATGAAAGGGGAATGGTTTAGGTTAGAGGGTCACTGCTTGTTCCTAATTGGTCGGCGCAACATCGAAGGCCGAAGGGCCTGTTCTGCGCTATAATGTTCTATGTTCTATGTTTGTGGAAGGTTTGCCGTACTGAGTGCTGGTCAGCCACTTCAATGGACAGCAATGGGCCTTACTTGGAGATCAAAGACTCTGGGGGGCAGAAATGCCATTCAATCAGTGGTGTCCTTCAGAAATATGCAGGAAATGCTGGAAAAATGGGATGTCCACATCTCTAAAACAACCTGGATGGAGAGGAAGGTTCCCCCTCCTTCCGCACTCATAGTCTAGGCTGCAACCTCACTGTGGGCACAGAGAGGGGGCCCTCTTGCCTGCTACTTGGACTCTCTGCCCAAGTTGTGACAACTTCCAGATTCAATGGAAAGCTGATCTAATGCCAAATAGATCCCAGTGGCTTCGCTGATGGACATTTCATTACCCCATTGGCTCTCTGCCACTGTGAGTTCAGTGTGGCCACTGACACTTTGCCACAAAATTGCTCAAAGGCAAAAACACATCAGGATATTAGTCCGAGGGAGCATTTCCACATTTTGCTCTGGATCCTGCCTCCAGATCTGTCAATGAGGGATTGGGAAGATTCCACCCATGGTGCTGCTCAGGAAATTATGGGCCTGGTGACCTCTGAACCATGGTTTGCCCTCAGTGCCATACCACTTCATTGGAGGAAGCAACTCTTAAATCCTATCTCAATCAGATTCAAAATGGTTTCAGTTCCGAAATTGTAAATCCCACCCAAGGTTAGCCAATAATTCCATGCTCCATCCTTCACTCACTCCAATTCCCATAGTGGGGGGTAAAATTCTGGCCTTGACCTTAGCTAAAAGGCCAATTAGTTCTTTGTGTCATGCCTTTTTTAGTATGCCAAATTCCATTGAAATCTGTCAATTAGTTTTGGAGATGTGCTTCTATTGACAGTCAAACTGACCAACAAAGAGAGGTAAAAACACTAATTCCACCATCTTCAGTGGTAGAATTAACCAGTGCACCTGGTGCAGGACTGAGAAAGTGCCGCGCTGTTAGAGATGCTGTGATTTGGGTGACTGAAGCCTCATCTGTTTCTCCAAGAGGTTATAGAAGATCTGACCACACTGTCTGAAAAAGCACAGGATAGTTCTGATCTCCCAATCAAACATTTTCCTTTAGCTATCACCTAAAACAAAGCTGTCTGACTCTTTCTCTGGATTGTGTTATGTACACCATCTGCTTCCATCTCACTTTTGTTGCAATTCAAAGTGCTTTATTTATTCATTCATGAAGTGTGAGTGTTGCTGGACAGACCAACATTTTTGTTGCCCTTTGAGAAGGTGGTGGTGAGCTACCTTTTTGAACTATCATAGTCCCTGTGATGTAGGTAAACCCAAAGTGTTGTTAGGGAGGGAGGAATTTTGATCCAGCGCCAGTGAAGGAATGGCTGATATATATCCAAATCTGGATGGTGAGAGACTTTGAATGGCACCTCCAAGTGGTGGTATTCCCATGTGTTTGCCCTTCTAGATTGTGGAGTTCAAGGATTTGGAAGATGTTGTCAAAGAAGCCTTGGTAAGTTCCTACAGTGCATCTTATAGATGGTATATGCTGCTGCCACTTTGTAATGGTAGCGGAGAGTGTGAATGTTGAAGGTGGCAGATTGGTTGCCAATGGAGAGGGCTGCTCTATCCCGGATGGTGTCATTGCTGTTGTGAGTATTATTGGAACTGCACTCATCCAGGCAAGCCTGATTCACTGTGAAGCAGTTAGGTCTCCTTTTCCCCTTCCTTTTGAACATCTCTCTTCTCCTTTCCGACGCTCATATCCTACTTCTTCTTTCTTCCCTATCCCCTCTCCATTCATTACTTTCTATCCCTTTTCTTTCACTTGCCAATGCAAATGAAAAAGTATCAGTATCCTGAGCACTCGATCCACCACATTCTGGCTATCACTTGAATCCGCTGTGTAATTAATCTGCACGGATTTATACTCAGGACCGTGCTTTGAGGTGCCAGAATTTTTTTGGAGCCGTGAGTTGGCTTCTCCTGGTTTTCAGAGTGTTCGTGGGACTAATTAGATTTAATTAAATTCCATTAAAGCCAAGAAAGTAATTAAGCATCATTCATTTTGGAGCTGAATTTGGACTTTGTAACTCAAACAAATTGATGGCAGGAGAACTCAGTGTTGTGATTTCACTTCCTTCTGATGATTGATTGTTCTTTGTTATGAAAGTTCATCTATCATTAACTGGTGCTGTATTTCAAAGTAACTTTTTTATTCATTCATAAGCTGTGAGTATCACTGGCTGGACCAGTGTTTATTGCCCATCCCTAATTGTGCTTGATCTGAGTGGTTTGCTAGGCCATTTCAGAAGGCATTTAAAAGTCAACCACATTGCTGTGACTCTGGAGTCACATGTAGGCCAGATCAGGTAAGGACAGCAAATTTCCTTCTCTAAAAGATATTAGTGAACCAGATGGGTTTTCATCATCAACAAAGGTCTCTTGGTCATCATTAGGCCCTTATTTACCATCTGCCATAGTGGGATTTGAACCCAGCTACCCAGATCATTACCCTGGGTCTCAAGATCCAGTGACAATACCATGAGGCCACTGCCTTGGGTGATGTTACATTTAGTAATATTCAGGCCTCATCCACATGATTTGGGTCTAAACAAAGTTTGGATGCTTTGACTTGTTGAGGAAGTGCTGGTTTAAAGTTCGAATCTTATACTTAAAACTGCTTCAGTAATCCGTATTGTATTCATCTTAAGACCCTAAGAAAGACAATGTGGACAAGACCGAGTGCTGGTTAATGTCATTGCATGGAGATTATGCTTTTGGCACGCCTATAAAATGGTTTCCTCTAACTGCAGGGTGAATGATCCTGGTCAAACTATAGTGGCAAAAAAATCTATGAGTAGAAACCATTTTCTGCACTTGCCATCCCATTTTCACATGGACAATTGAATCCATTGAAGAGTATACGACCAAATTCGAGTTTTGGTGTCTGAAATTATCATAAGAATTCAATCAACAGGAGATGATGAACATTGAGGCTTTGACTTTTATCTTCAAGGTGCGTAGGGAGTCAGGGAAATTCCTGCTTTGACCCTCCTGCCTCTGGACAAGTAGGGGCAGGTGTGGGCAGGAATTGAGCCCGCTAACCTGGGAAGAAGTATGGAGACAGCCACAGTGGTTGCCATGTGTTGTATAATATGTCTGTAAGGTATAATCAACATTGAAAAAATGTAACCCATTGGTAATATTTTCCTATGCTTGAAAACAAGATCTGGATTACAAAATAATAGAAGTGTTAATTATGCAAGCATTCTTCAGTTTCAAAAACCACATACAACCTGTGGAACTCATTACCGCAGGAAGTAGTCGATGCCAAAACAGTGAATGTATTCAAGACGTGGCTGGATATAGCACTTGGGGCGAATGGGATCAAAGGTTATGGGGAGAAAGCAGGATTAGGCTACTGAGTTGGGACGATCAGCCACGATCGTGATGAATGGTGGGACAGGCTTAAAGGGCCAAATGGCCTCATCCTCCTCCAATCTTCTATGTTTCTATAATGTGGTGAATACCTAATAACATAATGAAGGATTAACAGCAGTCCATCAGCGTGAAGCAGTGAGACAGCCTGCAGCATATTTAATGATGTAATTTGAGATTAAGCAGGACTAGTTTATCATTTATCTTTCTCATAATTGAATTAGCATTGTTAGAGCCTGTACTCGCTTAATAATGTAATGCTAATATTCTCCGTTATATTTATTTTCTGGCTAATGAAACCTTATATTTTGACCTCCTTGGAATCGCTGAAGGAACGAGACTTCTGAGGTGATTTTAATTCCAGTCACAAGCAAAATTTCATTGCAACAGATCCTTCAGCCCCACTCAGGGCTAAATATAATTACATTCTCTGCATTGGTAACATCTATTGTTCCGACATCATTCAGTCGCAGGCTTTTATGTCTCCTGTTTGATCAGTGCGGTATTTTATATTCGTACCAAACCTTCACACGTGGGGTGAACAAGGAAGTTCGTGACAGCCTGTGCTGAATCCGTGACCTTATTAACCAACTGACAATTGATAATCTATCGGCACAGTGAGCTCAGAGACAGCATCACAGGGTGAGTGGCAGGTGACGCAAAGTGTGAAGTGAAATTAATAAAAAAAAGGATACAACTGTAAAGGAAACGCAATAACTGAGGCACTTCAGGGTTTTATGAGCCCAAATTATCAAAGTAGTGGCAAGTTGATGTGATTTGATTTGTTATTGTCACACGTATTGGGAAACAGTGGAAAGTATTGTTCCTTGCACAGTATACAGACAAAACGTACCATTCATAGAATACATTGAGGAGAAGGGGAGGGCACAGAATGTAGTGTTACAGTCATAGCTAGGGTGTAGAGTAAAATCAACTTCATATATAGCAGGTCCATTCAAACGTCTGACAGCAGCAGGGAAGAAACTGTTCTTGAGTCGGTCGGTGTGTGATCTCAGACTTTTGTATCTTTTCCCTGATGGGAGAAGGCGGAAGAGAGTATGTCCGGCGTACCTTGGGTCTGTAATTATGCTGATTGCTTTTCCGAGGCAGTGGGAAGTGTAGAGAGAGTCAATGGAATGGAGGCTGGTTCAGACTGGTCTACATTCATGAGCTTTTGTAGTTCTTTTGTTGTCTTGGACAGAGCAGGAGCAATATCAAGTGGTTAAAAAAACCTCACCGCATGCTGGACATTATGAATAGAGTACAAATGCAAGGACCTTAAGATAAATCTTGCATAAATGCTAGTTGGGTCTCAACTGGAGAATCAGCCTGAATCTTACCAATTAACAGGATGACCCAATATTGGTTGGAAATATATGTCATCAGCAAGCTGGGATAACCAGTGGCATGACTCCCCCCAAAATTATCCTTGCCCCCAAAGATTCGGAGCCAATTCAGTGGCTGCTCCCATCTGATAGCAGCCCTGCACCCAAGAACTGTCACCCCAATCAAAGGGCCTGTAGCTCAGCAGCGCCTCCCAGTAGCAGTGGTTGGTGCTGAGACAGGCAGGTGGCCAGCAACCTGCAGGAGGTAGGCCGAAGTAAAGCTTTAGAAGATTGACAGAGACGTTACTACTGGAGGGGGAATTTCCCTGCGGGGAAATTGTTGGGGGCCGCAGGGGCTGATATGAGACCAAAGGGATATGGGGAAAGGCGGGATCAGGATATTGAATTTGATGATCAGCCATGATTATAATGAATGAGGCCGAATGGCCTCCATTTACTTCTACTATAGATATTTCAATGGCTTACCTGTCTGGGCCCACTCTCTCCTTTATAAAACCAACTCTCCCTATGCAGGCCACCACTCTGTCTCGCTGGGGGCTTCTCAGATGCAGGCTGTTGGCACAATGCCCACAGCACCCCTAAAATGGGCCCAAAATGGGCTTTTGTTTTTGGAAATTGACTGCCCTCCTCCCCCTTAGCTTTTCCTTACCCTTGGGATGAGCAGCCTGTCTGATTCTGGTTCTTCTGTCGGCACACTGGCACGGTGGCACAGTGGTTAGTACGACCGTCTCAAAGTGTCAGGGACCTGGGTTTGATTCCTGCTTGGGTCACTGCCTGTGTGGAGTCTGCACATTCTCCCCATATCTGCGTGTGTTTCCTCCCACTGTCCAAAAGATGTGCTGGTTAGGTGCGTTGGCCACGCTAAATTCTCCCTCAATGTAGCTGAGCAGGCAACGGAGTGTAGGATTAGGGGATTTTCATAGTTACCTCATTGCAGTGTTAATGTAAACCCACTTGTAACATTAATGAATAAACTTCAAAATTGCCAGTAAAATTTCCTGAAGGATCACAATGGTTGGAGGGAGGGTGCGGTGCGAGGAAGGAGGATCCTATGCAGCTCCCTGCAATGTTCCCATTCTCTTCCTGATGTCTGATGTGTGCATTTAAGAGATGACGTCAGCTGGAGCACTGAGCTTCCCACAGCTGTCTCTGAAGTCACTACAAGACACATACCAATCCCCTCAACAAATTGGGCAAGGCCTGTACCAAAAGTATGTCAACATGGCGCTCCTGACGCCAAAAATACTGATGGGCGCAAAGAACCAACTTTTGCTGCCAGAGCTTCTCAAATAATTTGATTGCAGTTGAATATTTTGATAAACAATCTCTCTGGTTGGATGTCAATGCTGAATGGTATTCATCACTGGGTTCTTGTATGTTGTGAAAATTCAGGCCTAGAATGGCCAGTTGGCAGAGATGTTACCCGGTACTCTATGCCCATGGTACCTTGTGTCAACAAGTGTCAGTGTCTGGATGTGGTGAGAAAATTCTAGGAATGCTCCTGACACATGCCGTCTTATGATAATGTGCAATCATAGAATCCCTACACAGTAGAAGCAGGTCATTCAGCCCATCAAATCTGCACCAACTCTCCAAAGGAGCATCCTTTCCGGACCTTATCCCTGTAACACCATGTATTTACCTCACAAATCCCCCCCCAACCTACATATTTTGAGATGCCAAGGGGCAACTTAGCATGGCAAATCTTTGGAGTGTGGGAGGAAACTGGAGCAGCCAGAGGAAATGCATGCAGACATGGTGTACCTTCAGGTAAGTTTTTTTTTGAATCATGCAGTTTACAACTGCAGTGATGTCATTGATGTTGGAGCTAATCTGTGGCAGTGAGGTGATAGGGCTTGTAGTTTCATTTGTGGTAGTCACGTGATGGTGTTTTTTTTTTCCTTTGGGCTTTCAGTTTCATTTTGGGAAATAGTTGTTTAGAGCAAGCTAAGAGGCAGTCTCTTTCTGCTTTTTATTTCTCTTTGTTTAGTCTGGCTTTAAGAAGCTGTGTTTTGGGAAACAGATTTGATTACAATCTCCTGAGATTCTTCACAAGGGAGTTTCAGCATCCAACCCAAGAGGCTAGATTCCTGTAATAAGTGGGCGTTAACCAATGCTGTCTTGTGTTTATTTGCAAGATTCTGTGCATTCAATGTTTGCTTTGGTTGAAACACGTTAGAGATATTTCCTTAAGAGTTGTACATTATCGTGGTTGTTGTGTTTCTTGTTTGCATTTGTTCAAAGTTCTTGCTAATTGTCTTACTATACATATCAACAACATTCTTAATTAATCTTCATTTTTTTTAATTAAAAAAAGTGAAGGGGCATGGTAGTACAATGGTTCGCACTGCTGCTTTACAGCTCCAGGGACCTGGGTTTGATTCCTGGTTCGGGTCACTGTCTGTAAGGAATTTGCACATACTCCTCATGTCTGCATGGGTTTCCTGTGGGTGCTTCAGTTTCCTCCCACGCTCCAAAGATGTGCGAGTTAGGTTGATTGGCCATGTTAAAATTGCTCCTTAGTGTCCTGGGATGTATAGGTTAGAGGGATTAGTGGGTCAATGTGTAGGGATATGGGGATAGGCCCTGGGTGGGATTGTGGGTGGCGCAGTCTCGATAGGTCAAAGGGCCTGTTTCTGTACTGTAGGGTTCTATGCACTCTATAAAGGCTCCTCGAGGATCAGTGGAATCACACCTGAAGTTAAATCTCTCATGCTCATCCTAGTGAGGTTCAGCGTACAATGTTACAGGTCAAGTGAGCTTCATAGAACATCTTGAATTATCCAACCTGACTTGTAACAACGAGGAGAACGTGCAAACTCAAACCAGGGTTCCTGACATGTGAGGCAGCAGCGCTAACTACTGTGCCATTTTGCAATTTTATTCACAATATGAAAACATGAACATGTAATGGGATCATGCCACATTACTAACTTAAAAGAGTTAATACTTCCTTTTAGCTAATAGACAAAGTAATACTTAACATCTGTAGGATTCATACAGTAATGTTATAGAGGGTCAAATCTGGAAGAACTCCAATTAGAACTATCTTTTATCCCAGGTTGGAGTGCTAATCTCGGAAATCACCAGTTTATCTCTGAGAAAAAAAATTGGCTTTTGATCAACATCAATGTGTGACGATATTTCTTTCTCTGAAGTCAGTTTTGTATTTATTACTGAAACATCTGTCAGGTCCAAATAACAGATGGCAACAGAAGTTCTAGTGAATAAAATGTAATTACATACAGAATTGAAAAGGTGAGGGTGCTTATCATACTTATTATCCAATTGGGTTTAGTCCAAGAAATAAGGACAATATCTACACTTACCTTTCAGTTTTTGAATTCCAGACACAATCACCTCTGTATTAACAGAAGTTGTAAAGTTTGTTCATATTGAACAATTTGTTAGAATATGTCTACAATATTTCTTTCCTCAGCCCGTGCTGGGCCTATGGTTTACTGTAATCTCTTCCACATGGGACTCAGGCATGCGTGGGCAATTTATTCAACAAAGGTTTACATAGAGACATATAAGATAGGAGCAGGGGGATGCCATTTGGCCCTTCAAGCCTGCTCCACCATTCATCACGATCATGGCTGATCATCCAACTCAATAGCCTAATCTTGCTTTCTCCCTATAACCTTTGATCCCATTCACCCCAAGTAAATTCAATGTTTTGGCATCAACTACTTACTGTGGCAATGAATTTGGGTGGCACGGTAGCACAGTGGTTAGCACTGCTGCTTCACAGCTCCAAGAGCCTGGGTTCAATCCCCAGCTCGGGTCACTGTCTGTGTGGAGTTTGCACATTCTCCTCATGTCTGCATGGGTTTCCTCCAGTGCTCTGGTTTCCTCCCATAGTCAAAAGATATGCAGGTTAGGTTGACTGGCTATGCTAAAGTTGCCCCTTAGTGTACTTAGGTTAGAGGGATTAGTGGGTAAAATGTGTGGGGATATGGGGGTAGGGGCTGGGTGGGATTGTGGTTGGTGCAGATTCGATGTGCCAAAGGGTCTCTTTCTGCACTGAAGGGTTCTAATGATGAATTTCACAGGCTCACCACTCTTTGGGTGAAGAAATGTCTCCTTATCTTCATCCTAAATGGTGTACCCTAAATCCTCAGGCTGTGACCCCTGGTTCTGGATACCCCCACCATTGGAAACATCCTCCCTGCATCTATATATTTTTTAAATTCATTTATGGGACATGGGCATTGTTGGCTGGTCAAAATTTATTGCTATCCCTATTTGCCCTTGAGGAGGTGGTAGTGTGAATCTTCCGTGAACAACTGAGTGGCTTGCTTGGCTATTTAAGAGGGCAGTTGAGAGTCTACCACACTGCTGTGTCTCTGGAATCACATGTAGACCAGACCAGGTAAGGACGGCAGATTTCTTTCCCTAAAGAGCATTAGTGACCCACGAGGAGATTTTATCAAGAAAAAAGTTTAATTAAGAATATTGCTAAAACATATAATAAGACAATTAGCAAGAAACTTTATCAATTACAAACAAGAAACTACATACTAATGTACAACTCTTAAGGAAATACCTCTAATGTGTTCTAACCAAAGCCAACGTCCATGGGTTTTTCCAACAATCAACATCAGTAAATTCTTAATTCCAGATATTTTTTATTGAATTCAAATTCCATCATCTGCTGTGGCGAGATTCGAACCCAGGTCCCAGAACATTAGTTGAGTTTCTGCATTAATAGTCTAGCGATAATACCACGAGGTACCAGAAGGGAAAAGCAGACTCGATATTCCCCTGACAAAACCAGGAGTTCTGAGGCCAATTGTGGTGCTGCATTCTGCCTACATCAGTCTAACATTAGCTCACAGTAAGGATACTAAGAAAATTCTGCTTCGACTCTCTTTTATAGATGCACCATAGAAAGCACCCTTTCCAGATGTTTCACAGCTAGCTATGCCCTCCTGCTCTGTCCAAGACTGCAGGAAGCAAAAAGGATAGTGAACAAAACCCAGTCCATCATGCAGACCAGCTGTCCATGTATTTACTCTGTCTGCACTTCCCACCAGCTTAGAAAAGCAGCCAGAGTAATCCCGGACACACTGTCTTCCACTTTCTTCAATTGGGAAAATAATATAAAAATCTGAGATCATGTTAAATCTGACTTCAGAACAGATTCTTCCCTGCTGCCATCAGATTTTTATCATAGAATAGAATCTTACATTGCTGAAGGAGGAAAGAATGTTACATTAAATCGATCTTTTCTCTGCGCCCTAGCTATGAAGGTAGTATTACATTCTGAACCCTCTCCTTCTCTATGAACAGTATACTTTTATAGTGCGCAAGAAACAATACTTTTTACTCTATCCCAATACATGTGACAATAATAATTCAACTCAAACCACACAGTCAGAGAAAGCAGCTTGTTCCTGTTTAGTTGTGCTTTTGCTCAGTTAATCATCAAACAAACTCATGAAGTCACCATGACAGCAGGGGAATGTTTTGCATTTTGCTGCTGGAATTCCAAATCGTTTTTCAAGTTCCAAATTGTTCTTCAAGTTCCAAATTGTTCTTCAAGTTCCAAACCTTTACCGGTGTCACCAAACTTTCTGAGACATTGACTATAAGTTTGGCTGGCATTAAAATTGTAACTCAAAAGCCTATCTTTCTACATGGCTCAGCTAGTGTAAGGATGTGCTCTATCTTTTTATGGAAAAAATTGTATGAAATCTATGGGTTCAAGTTACTAACTGGAAGGCATTTCAAAGGTTGTCAAGTGGTGCACGATCATTTTGAGTAACCTCAAATCAAGAACAACTTGCAAATTTTCAGATTGTTAAAGAGAGGTCTCGCACCAACCGACTCAAGAACAGCTTCTTCCCTGCTGCCAAAAAACTTTGAATGGATCTACTTTATATTATGTTGATCCTCCTCTTCACCCTAGCTATGGCTGTGACACTACATTCTGCGCTGTCTCATTCCCTTCTCTATGAATGGTATGCTTTGTCTATATAGCACGCAAGAAACAATACTTTTCAATGTATACTAATACATGTGACAATAATAAATCAAATCAAGTTGCGCATGTTCTTGATCCTTAATTAATTGATCATTCTTTGTATAAGGTGATCATTCTGATAGCAGTCTTGAAAGTGTCTTGATTTATTTCAATTTTGGGCCTGGATCAGATGCTCTTTTGGAGAGTCAGCATAGACTTGATGGGCTGAATGGCCTCCTTTTGCACTGTAGGGATTCTATGATTCAATATAAACTCGATGTTACAGTTATTTACCTAATTGGTGAACCAGAGTTATCACACTAGGATTGTGTTCTATCATTGAAGCGATCAGGTGCTTAGTTCCTTTCTCTCTCACACTAGGTGCTATTCCAACAGTATGTTGTGATACCAAACATTGATTATACTATGCACTGCTACACTGCACTGGCATGAAACAATTAATGGCCAAAGTCAACTCAAATTCATAGGAACGTAGGAATAAGGGACAGAAGTGGGTAATTCAGCCCTTTGAGCTTGCTCTGCCATTCAATCAGATTGTGGCTGATCTCTCCCTGGTTTCAAATCCATTTCCCTACCTGTGTATGTATCCCTTTAATCCATTTTCGAAATCAGAAATATGTATATCTATCTCCACTTTAAAACCATTCAATGATTCAGATTTCATCACCCTATGGGACAGTGAGTTCCACAAATTCACTACCCTCTGCACAAAATAGTTCCTTCTCATCTCAGATTTAACTCTAACGCCTCTCAACTTATACTTGTAGACTCTTGTCCTAGATTGCCCCATAAGAGGAAACATTTGGTCTACATTGACTTTATCAATGCCTTTAAAATTTTTATATACCTCAATCAGATCCCCTCTCATCCTTCTAAACTCCAGAGAGTATAAACCCAAACTGATTAATCTCTCCTCATACGTCAACGAGTGGCAGATTAACGATTAAGCTAAGTAGGCTTAAACCTAGGGGTCCAGAAGAGGGGCCAGAGAGCAAAAAAAAAACTATTCAGGTGAGCGTTCATTTTCGCGCTGAAGAGGGTCAAAATCTACTTGTGCTCAATAACAAGCAATGAGAAACTTAGTCATCTGGCACTCATGCACATTGAATCGATCTATTGATTTACATGCAGTTATCGATACTTTTGTAAACCAAAAAAAAGAAGCTTTTTAAAGTACAAATGTAAAGAAAATGAAAAATAAGTGAATAAAAGCACTGTAATTGATTCATATAACTTTATGATATTGTACATGTAGTACATTATACACAGTACAACGATATAAGTTATCTAACATCATTCAACTAAGGGTGGGGCAGGGGGCAAGGTTAGGGGACCTTATTAAAGCTCAGCCTAGGGGTCCGGGTGGTAGTTAATCTGCCACTGACATCAATCCCTTCATTCCTGGAATTAACCTGGTGAACCTCTTCTGAATTGTCTCCAATGCCACCAAATCCTTCCTCAAATAAGGAGAACAAAACTGGACATAGTACTCCAGATTTCATCCACAGTCTATACAATTCTAATGTCATTTCTCTACTCCAGTCCTTTTGCAATAAATATTCAAGTTTAATTTTATTTATTAGTGTCACAAGTAGGCTTACATTAACACTGCAATGAAGCTACTGTGAAATTCCCCTAGTTGCCATACTCCAGCGCTTGTTCGGGTACACTGAGGGAGAATTTAGCATGGCCAGTGCACCTGACCAGCATATGTTTGGACTGTGGGAGAAAAATGGAGCACCCAAGGAAACCCACCTAGACATGAAGCGAATGTGCAGACTCCACACAGACAGTGATCCAAGCTAGGAATCGAATCTGGGTTCCTGGTGCAGTGAGGCAACAGTGATGACTATTGTGCCACTGCACCATAACAGGGCTGGTAACATGGATACAAAATTGGTTGAATAATAGGAAGCAGAGAGTGAAGATCAATGGATATTTTTCAGGGTGGAAGAAGTGATGATTGCTAGGTGTCAGTATTGAAACTTCTGGTGATCCAGATCTTAGCATGATAGAAACTTTGAAGTATTATAAACTGTGAAGAGGATAGTTCAGAATTTCAAAAGGACATAGACAAGATGGTGCAATGGGTAGATATGGGTGTAAAACTTACCCTTAAACTTATTACCATGTCAGTCTGGGATCATAATTCATATTGTCATCAATGGAGCAATTTCACTGTACCTAATCCCATCTGGGTAGGTAATGGTGTAGTGATCTGACATGATGGCTCTCCATTGGATATGAGGATTTGGGGATAGGTTTTATAATTTAATGCCTCATTGTGGAGTCTTGTATGGAGGAAGGATAAATCCAGAATTCTAATTACACCCATTCCATTTTCCAGGAAATAATAACATTTACCAATTGACAATTTGTTTTAGAAAACAAAATATGTAATAATGCTATTATGACCAGATGCCCAAAGGGGTTCTCACAAAAGCATCAAAATCTTGCAATCCTTGTATGAGTGGGTGGCACAGTGGTTAACACTGCTGCCTCACAGCGCCAGAGATCTGGGTTCGATTCCAGTCTTAATCTGTGTGGAGTTTGCACATTCTCCCTGTGTTTGCATGGGTTTCCTCCATGTGGTCTGGTTTCCTTTCCCAGTCCAACGATATTTGGTAGGTTTGATGGACTAGCCTTGTTAAATTGCCTCTTCATATCAGGATAATGAGCGTACCTGCTTTTGCCCATATCCTTTATTACATTTAGTTGACAAAATCATAGTCCTGGATCACCCCAGCTGACATGGTTCCTTTCTGTGCATTCTATCCATTTCCTGAAATAGTTTGAAAACATAATTTGAACAAGCATCAGATTAAAGTAGCTCTATTTTGCTGAGGTGATGGTTTACCTTACGATTGACAAATGAAGATGAAGGCCAGCAAAGCAAAGTGTAAACTGCAGGAGAGAAGATGAGATAAAGGTATTAATTAATGGATAGCTGATGCTCCATTCTCTTGAAAAGATTACATGTCATACAAGGAAAAGCAAGCCTGCTGGAGGGGTAGACTCTCTCCTTGGACTTCTATCCAATTATGTGTGACTTTATGGCTAACCTGGAATTAGATATAACTGTGTGGAGTACACCACACTGGTAAGGTTTGATTTTCCAATTGTAATTTACCCAGATGCTGTGTTCTAACCTAGTTTTAAATCTTCTCGAGTGCAGTGAAATGGCAAAGTACCTGCTGACAGCACATAGCAGAGGAATAACTAAACATGTCCAATTATCTGGACTATACACGAGAGGTTTTCCTATTTTTAATGTAAGTCTTGTTACAATGATGTTCGACCACATCTCCCGCACTGCTGTTGCTCCCTACTCTATTGTCACCTGTCAGCCTTTTTCCTGACCAATCTCCTCCCCCACCTGTTGGTCTGCTATTTGTTCCCATCCTAGATTTGTCCCCAATCTAAAAAATATACGCACTCACTTGATGCAGACTCTCATCTGACCTTTGCAATTTTGTCCAAACTATCCTTCGCAGCAAGAGATGCGAGCTTCACTGGCCAGTCCAGAATTTAATGCCTAATTGTCTTTGAACTGAGTGCAAGGCTACTTCAGAGGCCATTTAAGACCCAATAGATCTGGAGTCACATGTAAGTCAGATCAGGTAAGGACACCAGTAAATCGGATGGGTTTCTGAATGACAATTAACAATGGTTTAATGATCATAATTAGACTTCTAATTCCAAGGGCGGCACAGTAGCATTGCTGCCTCACAGCAACACGGATATGGGTTTGATTCCCAGCTTGGGTCACTGCCTGTGTGGAGTTTGCACCCTCTCCCCGTGTCTGTGTGGGTTTCCTCCAGGTGCTCCGGTTTCGTCCCACAGTCCAAAGATGTGTGCGTTAGTTGGATTGGCCGTGCTAACTTGCCCCTTAGTGCCAGGGGAACTAGCTAGAGTAAACAAATGGGAATAGGGCCTGGTGGTTAGCACTGCTACTTCACAGTTACGAGGTCCTGGGTTCGATTCCCGGCTCAGGTCGCTGTCTGTCTGGAGTTTGCACATTCTCCTTGTATCTGCGTGGAATTTTTTTTTTAGAGCAACACAGCACGGGAAACAGGCCCTTCGGCGCAACGAGCCCGCGCCGCCGTCATAACTATATAGTAGCAATTCCATTATCCTATTCTAAATTTAGGTTATTCCTAATATGGAAGACTCTCACTTTAGGGACAATTTGTTTCCCAATCAGCCTAAGAGCGAATTTTTGGGTTGTGGGAGGAAACCAGAGCACCCGGAGAAAACCCACGCAACCACGGGGAGAACGCGCAAACTCCCGCAGACACCGGCCCAATTCCAAGTGTCTGCACAGCTACAGCGATAGTCACTGAGCTGTCATGGTGCCCTTCAGATGGTCCAGATAAAGCACTCATTTACGACATGAAGCACCAGGCAACCCATGAATCAACATCCAAGAGCTGTCCTCGCACCACCTGCCGAATGCATGCTCCTTGTTGGTCAAGTATGGACCGAATTACCTGTGGAAAAAAAGCCATAGTTAAACAGTCCTACTATATCCCTCTATCTGCATAACGCTCATGTGGCTGTCCAAGAGACCCTTAAACAGCCCTAGCGTGCCTGCTCCCACCACCTTACTCGGCAGTGCATTCCACACCCCCACTACCCTTTGTGTGAAAAACTGCCCTCTAATATTCGTCTTATACATAGCCCCCCTCACCCTATGGCCATGACCCCTCGTCCTATCCATTTCTGAAGGTGGAAAAAGTTTACCTCCATTTACTCTATCTATACCCCTTATAATCTTATACACCTCTATGAGATCCCCTCTAAGCCGACGTCTTTCAAGGGAAAACAACCCCAGTCTATTTAATCGTTCCTCATAAGACAGTCCTTCCATACCAGGCAGCATCCTGGTAAACCTCCTCTGCACTCTCTCCAAGGACTCCACATCCTTCCGATAGTACGGCGACCAGAACTGGACGCAGTATTCCAAGTGAGGCCTAACCAACGTTCTATACAACTGCAACATCAAACTCCTACTCTTGTATTCTATACCCTTTTCTATGAAAGCTAACATACTATACGCCTTCTTTATCACCTTCTCCACCTGTGAGGACACCTTCAGAGACTTGTGAACCTGCACCCCCAAGTCTCTCTGCGTCTCTATGCTCCGTATAGTTTTACCTTTTATCCTATAACTCTCTTCTACATTTTTCCGGCCAAAATGCATCACCTCGCATTTATCCGGATTAAATTCCATTTGCCATCTATCTGCCCAGTCTACCAACCTATCTATGTCCTGTTGTATTGCCTGGCACTGCTCCTCTGTACCCGCCAATCCAAGCATCTTAGTGTCATCAGCAAATTTGCTGATCTCACCACCTACCCCCTCTTCCAAGTCATTTATGTAGACCACAAATAGAAGAGGACCTTTCTTTCCTCCAGGTACTCCGGTTTCCTCCCACAGTCCAAAGATGTGTGGGTTAGATTGATTGACTATGCTAAGAAATTGCCCTTTAGTGTCCAGGGATGCATAGGTTAGAGGGATTAGTGGGTATGATATTGGGGTAGGGTCTGGGTGGGATTGTGCTCGATGCAGACTCAATGGGCCGAAGGACCTTTTTCTGTACTGTATGATTCTATGACTGGGATTGTGGCCAGTGCAGACTGAATGGGCCAAATGGCCCATTCTACACTGTGGGATTCTATGATCTCTGATTTTTACAGAATTCAAATTTTACTACCTGCCATGGTAGGATTCGAACCCAGGTCCGCAGAGCAGTTCTGGATTACTAGTTCAATAGCAACACCACCATCTCCCCATTGATTTTAAATGATCAAGAAACAAGGAGATTTAATTCACACACCAAGCCTTTGCCCTTATTCTTCCAGCACTAACATAACAGACTGTAATTTCTCTGTGCTGTCTGTGACCATATAATGGTTAATGTTTTGTGTTGTGGAACAGAAAACAAAGATAATGTTCAAAACCGTTCAGACTTTGAATGGTTTTTTTGAAAATTGTCTCCTTGTCTCAGGGATCCTCTACATGCTCTCCCATACTTTTAGCACATAGGGAGACCTAAACTTTTTAGTACAGTTTGGCTTTCGTACTGCTTTTGCCACTTATCCGGACCAGTTATGACAAAAAAGAAAATGCTGGACAAATTCTTAGAAATCTCGACACTGCAGAAGAAGTCCGTTTGACTCATTGAGTCTGCACCTACCCTGCAACAAAGCATCCTACCCAAGACAATCCCCCTGCCTTATCCCGGTAACCCTGCATATTTATTCCACTACTCTATACATTAAGGGACAATTTAGTATGGCCAATCCACCTAACTCACACACATCTTTGTGAGTAGAAACCGAAGGAAACCCATGCAGACATGGGGACAATGTGCAAACTCCACACAGCCATCTAAGGCTGGAATTGAACCTGGGTCCTTGGTGCTGTGAAGCGGCAGAGCTAACCATTGTGCCACCTTGCTGCCCTTATTCATTTCCCAATTTTTGCAACAATATCAGCATCAAGTAAGGGTGGCACTCATGGCCTTTCAACCATTGAATCTGTGCCAGCAGTCGAGAAAAACCTGACCTCCCACTTATTCCCATCTGTTAGCACTTATTGAATGTTATGACGTGTCAAGTGCTCTTTCAGATATTTTTTAAAGGATGTGAAGCAACCCGCTTGTATCAACCTCCCAGGCAACGCATTCTGGACTGTTACCACCCTCTGGGGTAAAAACATTTTTCCTCCGATCCACCCCCTCCTCCACCGAACCTCCACCTCTCACCCTATGTGTGGCATGGTAGCACAGTGGTTAGCACTGCTGCTTCACAGCTCCAGAAACCTGGGTTCGATTCCTGGCTTGGGTCACTGTCTGTGTGGAGTTTGCATATTCTCCTCATGTCTGCATGCTTTCCTCTGGGTGCTCTGGTTTCCTCCCACAATCCAAAGATGTGCAGGTTAGGTTGATTGGCTGTGCTAAAATTGCCCCTTCGTGTCCTGAGATTCCTAGGTTAGTGGGATTAGTGGGTAAATATGTAGGCATATAGGGAGTAGGGCCTGGGTGGGATTATGGTCGGTGCAGACTCAATAGGCCGAATGGCCTCTTTCTGTACTGTAGGGTTTCTATGATTCTAAGCTACAGCCCTTCGTGACTGACCCTTCAACCAAGGGGAACCAATGCAGAGTAAAATTGTTCAACTCTTAACAACATCCCCTCCTGAGCAATTCCACTTCCCATCCTATAACCTCTCACCTTTACTAGTTATCAGCACCTACTCCGTTTTCCATTTCTCTTGGCTTAATCCCAATCATTGTCCAGGAAATCATGGAGGATTGACTGAATGTGCTGACATGTCTGGATTCAAGCTTATCCTCTGATATTGACACCTGACAAATTACCACCATCCAGGCTCAGTCGCCTCGATAGACTTGTCGAGAGGACTATGTCGATGTCAACTCGAAAATTGAGTTGTATATCTGGAATGTCAGAGCAATTAAAGAACTCTGAGGGATCATAGCTTCCTGCATTTGTGTAGCAACGTTTAACAGTTCAGAAATTGTGCATTAATTATTGGTTGTCCCTTTGAGGGGAACACAACAGAGTAAGGCTCACCTGACCTTGATGACCAATCAAGACTCAGAGTGGGGAAATCACACAGCGGGGAGGAGTTCTCCTCAGCACAGGTATTTTAGAATTAGCTGCAAATGTGTTGCTATTCTTGTCGCTCACAAAATGGTGGATTTCCTCCGGATGCTCCGGTTTTCTCCCACAATACAGAGATGTGAAGGTTAGGTGGATTGGCCAATCTAAATTACCCCCTAGTGAGAAAAACATGTGGATTAGGCATTTTATTACTAAAAAAAGGCATTTTGACAATGGACAGTATAAATGCAACAAAATGTGTTTCAATTGGAGTGAAGATGTATGACAATGTAATATTCGCATTTTAAAATGATACACAGATACAAACTATTAGAACATGGTGATTAATACAAATGAATAAACTCAAACAGTCTCCATTCCCAAGAGATACTATTGAAAAGTGGCAGCTTAATTTTAAGCAAATTAAGCTGAATGTATAGGTTAGGCAAAGTGGCTATATTAAATTGCTCCTTCATGTCTAAAAATGTGTAGGTTAGATAGATTAGCCATGTTAAATTGCTCTTTAGTGTCCCCAGATGTGTAGGATAGGGGGATTAGTGGAGTAAATGTGTGGGATTACATGTTAAATTTGCCCTTATCATGTTAAATTTGCCCTTATTGTCAAGGGGATTAGTAAGGTAAATACATAAGGTTATGGGGATAGAGCCTGGGTAGGATTGTGCTCGGTGCAGGCTCGATGGGCTGAATGGCCCCCTTCTGCACTGTATGGATTCTCTGATTTTATGAAATCCGTTTGTATTCACTAATGAAGTCTCTAACAATGCATCATTGCGTGGTTACAATATGGCATTATGTAGTGTGGGCAGAGATTTTGCTCACACTGATTAATGATTCCACACAGAAGTTTTAGATTTGTCTTACATCTGAATGCTGCACCTGTACAGAGCTCAATCCAGCACAAGAGGGAAAAGAACGTTTATTATCTGACCTTTCAGTTAATTGAAAGCGCTGCGGAGAGATCATGGAGAGCTCCCAGATTCTTCCCACACCCTCGCTTTAAATGTTACTGCGTGCCGACAGCCTTATCATAGCTGACTCAATCCACTTCTCATCCCAGAGAGGTCTGAGACCAATTTCCACCCCACCTATTGCTGCAACTTGTTGTGGTCAGTGAGCTCAATGTGAACTGAAAGGAGACTTGGGTTGAAATTTTCCCATCCCTCTCGCTATGGGAATGATGGCAGGCAAGACACGGACTGTGCGAATATCCTTTGACCTCAGACAGGATTTTCCGGTCTAGAGGCGAGAAAAACCCACCCTTGGGATCATTCTGAAGATTTTACTTTTTAACTAATAAGCCTCTTAAAATCGACCATTTTGAAACCCAAAAGGGGAAAAAAAAACAACTCAGTCAAGTATTCTCTTTTATGGACAGCACGGTGGCACAGTGGTTAGCACTGCTGCCTCAGCGTCAGGGACCCGGGTTCAATTCCAACCTTGTCTGTGTAGAGTTTGCACGTTCTCCCCGTGTCTGTGTGAGTTTCCTCTGGTTGCTCCGATTTCCTCACACAATCCAAAGATGCGGGGGTTAGGTGGATTGGCCATGATAAATTGTCCCTTAGTGACCCAGGATATGTAGGCCTGGAGCATTAGCAAGGTAAATATGTGGGGTTATAGGGATAGCATCTGGATAATATGGAGAGTGGGTGTAGATCTTTTTCTGCACTCTAGGGATTCTATGAATTCCCTGTTTTACTGTGCTCTATTTTAAAGTACTTTTTATTTATTAATTAGAACAAAGAATAGAGAACAAAGAACAATACAGCATGGGAAATAGGCCCTTTGGCCCAACGAGCCTGTGCTGCCATTTTAACACTATGAGTGCCCTCCTCTAGCTATGACATTTGTCTACACCCATTGGGGAAGATTTAGGGAGAACCAATTTAGGGACAATTTGTTACACCAATCAGCCTAAGAGCACGTCTTTTGGATGTGGGAAGAAACTTAATTAGTGTCACAAGTGGGCTTACATTAACACTGCAATGAAGCTACAGTGAAAATGCCCCACCCTGGTGCCTATTTGGGTACACAGAGGGAGAATTTAGCATGGCCAATGCACCTTTTTAGCACAGCCAATGCACTAACCAGCAATTGTTATGAAAAAAAAAACAGTTCAGACCAGTATTCGTACATCCCTGCTTTACTGTATTTTCCCTCTTGTGAATTAATCTATGGACCATAAATTGCCGACTGTGTGGGGTCCTGATTCAGCACTCCTCTCTCTCCCACTGAAGACATTTGAAAAGCTTGTGCAGATGAAGCAATTAATTATGAAGAAGTGATATCTTGAACTTGAGCAACAACTTTCTAACGATAGATTATGTTCTGGCGATTAACCCTCAGTGCTCTTACTGTCAGTGGGGGAAAAAAGACACAAGAAGTGTATTGAATATTCATGTCGCAGCTGTAATAGCGACGAATCCACAAAGGATGGGACGTTTACAATCTGTTGACCAAGAGGATTTTAATGTTACTCTGCCCTCTGCTGTTAAGGAGCTGTCTGTTCTGATTTGGTGTAAAATGGTGTAAAACTTCAAAGCTTCATTCATCCCAAGCTGCCTTCCTCAATAACATGGTGAGCTTGACTCTGTACAATAATGATAAAAGAGGGTGATAGCTAACCAACCTTCTGCTGATTTTAAGCAGAGGCTTTTCAATGTATAGTTGGCAGAATGTTCTTTTCCTGTGACAGCTCGGGGGCTTAGATGCAAAACAAATGTGAAAAAGCAGCCTCTGTGTCCCCCCCGCCCCCTAACCCAACCCTCTCTTTTCCTTCCTCTTCCCTTCCTATTTCTCTCTGTCTTTTCTTCTGCCCACTTTTCTTTCCCCTGCCCTTTTTCTCATCACTTTCTTTCTCTCTCGTTTTGTTTCACCCGATTCTCTCTCTAGAACTTCTGTCCCCTTCCTTTTTTCCTTACCCCTCTCCCTCCTTCTCTCATTATCTGTCTCTTGTACTTGTCTCTTTTTTTCCACTTGCTTTTCTCACCTCTCCTCTTGTTTTTGTTTCTCTTTCTCTTATCATTTTCTCTCTCGCTTTTTTCTAAGTTCTTTCCCTCTATCTTCTCCTTTCATTCCATTGTTTCTCTATTTCTCCACTGCCTCGTCTTTCTCTGTGATCTTTCTGTGATAATATAATATCTCTTTCTGACATATTTTATCCTTTTTCCCTTCTGATTGTGAGCTTTTTTTGTTTTCCATAGAATCCTACAATGCAGAAGGAGACCATTCAGCCCATCAAGTCAACATCAAACACAATCCTACCCAGGCCTATCTTCATAACCTCATGTAATCACCTTGCTTATCCCCCACCACTAAGGGGCAATTTAGCATGGCCAATCCACCTAACCTGTACATCTCTGGAATGAAACCAGAAAACCCAAGGCAAACCCACTGGGAGAACATGCAAACCAATGCACCTAACCAACATGTCTTTTGGACTATGAAAGAAAACAGTGCAGCTGGTGGAAACCCATGCAGACACGGCGAGAACCTGCAAACTCTGCGCAGACAGATACACCAAGGCCAGAATTGAATCCAGGTCCTTGGCATTGTGAGGCAGCAGTACTAACCACTCTGCCACTGTACTGCGACTTGAAAAATATCATCATGATTTTTAATTTTGAACAGGAAACAGTCAAGATAAATCAGTCATTTTCAAGTTGGCAAGCTGTAACTAGTCGAGCGTTGCAGGGATCAGCATTGGGGCCTTAGCTATTTACAATCTGTATTAATGACTTGTTTGAAAAAAAGCACATGTACTGTAGCACATTGGTTAGCACTGCTGCGTCACAGCTCCAAGGATTCCCAGCTTGGGTCACTGTGTGAAATTTGCACATTCTCCATGTGTCTGCGTGGGTTTCCTCCGGGTGCTCCGGTTTCCTCCCACAATCCAAAGATGTGCGGGTTAGGTTGATTGGCCATGCTGAAATTGTCCCTTAGTGTCCAGGGATATGTAGGTTAGAGGGACTAGTGGGTAAAATGTGTAGGGATAAGGGGGTAGGGTCTGGGCAGGATTGTGATCAGCGCAGACTCGATGGGCCGAGTGGGTTCTTTCTATATGTAGGGTTTCTATGATTCTGTATAGCAGAAGCAAATTTGCCGACAAAACAAAACTAAGTAGTGGGTGGGGGGGGGGGCACAGTGAGTCACAAATAAGGAAAATTTTTGATGGACAATTATTCAAATCAAGAATAAATAAGTTAAGGCATGCTTCCATCTTTTCCTGATAAAGTTCACACTGGTAGAGCAAACATCACAAACGCACATTTAGATGCTAATTCCATTGCTGACTCATATCGTGATAACTAGATCATATATTTTAGTAAGTCACTGTCGAATCAATTCACTTAGCCTTCTGAGAATCAATGTCTTAATGGGCTATCTTTTCTCACTGAGTCCTCTAGCACCTTATACAAATGACTTCTTTCATATCTCAACTTACAGAGGGGTGATATGGCAGCATAATGTTTAGCACTGCTGCTTCACGGTGCCAGAGACCTGGGTTCGATTCCCAGCTTGGGTCACTGTCTGTGCAGAGTCTGCATGTTCTCTCCGAGTCTGCGTGGGTTTCCTCCGGGCGTCCGGTTTCCTCCCACAGTCCAAAAGACATGCTGATTAGGTGCCTTTGTCATGCTAAATTCTCCATCAGTGTACTCAAAAATCTAGGGGATTTTCACAATAACTTCACTGTAGTTTTAACGTAAATCTACTTGTGACACTGATAAATAAACTAAAGGTTCTAAAGGGTCCCTAAGGTAACTGCTAGGGGATTGTTTCTGATAATGGGGGCATCTCAAACACTGGAGGGGATGGTCTCAGAATAAAAGGTCGATCATGTAGGACTGAGATGAAGAGAAGTAATTACACCCAGAGGGTTATGAATCTTTAGAATTCTCTATCCCTTAGAGTTGTGGATGTTCCATCGTTGAATATATTGCAGGCTGTGATAAACAGATTTTTGGTCTCTCAGGGAATTTAGGGATATAGTGAACAGACTGGAAAATGGAGTTGGAGCCAAGAATGTACAGATTGGCGGAGCACGTTTGATAAACCATATGCTCTACTGATAGAACCATAGAATCCTATGGTGCAGAAGGAGGCCATTTGGTCCATCAAGTCTGCACCAACCACTATCCTACCCAGGCCCTATTGCAATAACCCCATTCATCTCTCGAACTAGTCCCCTTGACACTAAGGAACAAATTAGCATGGTCAATCCACCCAACCCGCACATTCTTTGGACTGTGGGAGGAAACCCATGCAGACATGGGGAGAATGTATAAACTCCACAATGAACCAAGCCAGGAATCGAGGGTGAATCCCTGGCACTGAGAGGCAGCAGTACTAGCCACTGTGCCACTGTGCCAATCCTGCTCCTATTTCTTACTAACTCACCACACACAAACTGCTTTGAGCCTCCTCTCATCAACTAACTCCACTTTTAAGTCTTCACCCCTCAAAATAGGACTGTTTAGTTAACTGGAGAAGGGTGTGTGGAATGGGTGGAGGTTTAAAAGCCTGTAAAGTGTTATAGATCATGGCTGGAATTCTCCGATCTCACCAGCAGCTGGCATTATCCAATCCCGCTTCCATGAATGGAGATTCGGCTGAGTGTCAAATTCTCCGTTCTCACTGGCAGTGCTAGTGGGGCGTGTGAGAGCAGAGAATTCCGATCCATATCTGGGACACCATTGCATCTCACTACCACATTAAACAGTGAGCAAAATCTACTTACAGGATAAAGCAGCTACCTGTCTACAACCTTAACCATGCACTCCCTCTACCACCAGCATTCTGGGGCACCAGAAATTGTACCACGTACAATATGCAATTCAATTTAGGCTTTTTTGATAACAGCTTTTACATTCAAAATCTTTACTACCTGGAAGGAGAAAGGCAGTAAATGTATAGAATCAGCAAGTTCCCCTCCAAGCTATTCATTATGTTGACTTGGAAATAGATCGCTGTTCTTTCATTGTCACTGGGTCAAAGTCTTATCTCCCAATGATCACTGCATGGATTTGATTTGATTTATTATTGTCATATGGATTAGCTTAGGGGGTTTAAAAAAAAGGGCAGCATGGACAAATTGGCCTGTTTCCATGCTGTAAGCCTCTGTGACTCTATGACATGTATTAATATACAGTGAAAAGTTTTGTTTCTTGTGTGCTATACAGACAAAGCATATCATTCATAGTGAAGGAAGGGAGAAGGTGCAGAATGTGGTGTTACAGTCATAGCTAGGGTGTAGAGAAAGATCAACTTAACGTAAGGTAGGTCCATTCAAAAGTCTGGTAGCAGGAGGAATGAAGCTGTTCTTGAGTCAATTGGTACATGACCTCAGACATTTGTATCTTTTCCCTGACAAAAGAAGGTGGAATAGAGAATGTCCAGAGTCCTTAATTATGCTGGCTGCTTTTCTGAGGCAATGGCAAGTGTAGACAGGGTCAATGGCTGGGAGACTAGTTTGCGTGATGGATTGGGCGGCATTCATGACCTTTTGTAGTTTCTTGCAGTCATGAGCAGAGCAGGATCCATACCAAGCTATTCACAGTGGTTCCCTGTGTCACCATCACCATCTTCTCAAGACAGTTAGGGATAGTCAAAAATGCTAGTTTTGCCAGCGATCCCCACATCTCGTGAATTTCCCAATGAGGAAAAAAATAATCAATGAATCACACCTTTGAATAAGTTGGGATGGCACAGTGTTTAGCACTGTTGCCTCAGAGACCCGGGTTCGATTCCCGGTTTGGGTCACTGTCTGTGTGGAGTTTGCGGGTTCTCCCCGTGTCTGTGTGGGCTCCCTCTGGGTGCTCTGGTTTTCTCCCACAGTCCAAAAAGGTGTGAGTTAGGCACATTGGCCATGCTAATTTTCCCCTTTGTGTCCCGGGATGTATAAGTTAGAGGGATTGTTGGGGTAAATATGCAGGGTTACGCAGATAGGGCCTGGGTGGCGGTTGTTGTTGGTGCAGACACGATGGGCTGAATGGCCTCTTTCTGCACTGTAGAGATTGTATGAAATCACAATACACGCTCTGAAAAGTGACTACACTTCCAAGGAACTGCGAAACATTTTGGGAGTTATGGAAACGCTGAAAGATATCACGGCAATGCAAGTTCCTTCTCTCCTCATTGACTCTGCCATCTGGAATGAATGTTTAATACTGAATCTGTAGCTGTGTGAAATACAGAATGTGTCATCAGCACCAGCAGCTTTATACACAAGAAGAAAATAAACAAGAATCATTGACAATGCAGATCAAAACCAACAGAAATATTTTCACTGAGTAAATTGGTTTAAAATGAGGTTACTGATAGGTGCGTAGTTACCAACATTTCAGTGGAGACTACACTTCAAAGAAATAATGTATTTGCTATGAAGCATTTCGCAATGCCCTGGGGTCTAGGATGGCAGTATATGAATGCAAGTTTTTTCCCTGCCTTTCCTTTTATCATTCCTTTTTATTGGAAGGCCAATGGAGACAAATGTGAGGCTCAAAGATCACATGGATAATTCTGACTGCAACATGGAAACGTGTGCATTTGTTTTGGGAAAATAAACTAAAATTTCAGGGATCTTCTCAAATAAGATATTAATGCAGTAACTGATATCAGCCATTGCATTTCATCTCAAATTGTTCCATACATTCATTCATTGTTTCCCTCACCTCTCCACCCCATCGGTCTGTGAGTGAGCGTATATGTGTGGGTGTGTATGTTTATGCATTTGTGTGTGAGTGTGTTTGTTGTGTGTGTGTGTGAGTGACAAAATGTTTATTGCCGTCCATGAAAGCAATCAATCTTTATCCCTACCTTTAGGTGTTAGTAATTGGAATACCGCTGGTGATACAGTGATTAGCACTGCTGCCTCATAGCATCAGGAACCCGGGTTCGATTCCCCGGCCTTTGATCACTGTCCGTGTAGACGTTGCACATTCTCCCTGTGGCTGCACCAGTTTCCTCTAGCTGCTCTGATTTCCTCCCACAGTCCAAAAGATGTGGTGGTTCGATGCATTGGTCATGCTAAATTCTCTCTGTCTACCCGAACAGGCGCTGGAGTGTGGCAGCGAGGGGATTTTCACAGTAATTTCATTGTAATGTTAATGCCTACTTGTGACACTAATAAACTTTTAAAATTTGTCAGAAAGAGACAGCAGCAGATGTATGTGTATATCCTGCACTGCTTTTGAAAATTGAGAAGCATGGGTCAAAAATTCTTAACACTAAATTGGGAAGATTACATTTGTGTAATGTAATCTTAGATCTTTACTAATGTGTCATACATGATGACAGAGAGATTTCCCTTAATTTTGTTCAAAAAGAAAATACCTTGAGTATAAGTTGTATGCGTGCTAAGTAAATGCCAATGTAAACATAGGTGGGACAATGGGACTGCGAGTACGTGCTAGTAAGCCATTTGCACATTTAAATTCTGATCACTTGATCCCTGTTTTGTACTTTGTTTCTTTATTCTTTCACGGGATGTGGGCATTGCTGGTGGAGCCAACTTTCTCTGGAAGTAAATATTCTATAAACTCTGCTTATTCACCAATTTTCACCACACCTGTACCCTTCAAAGTGTTGACTGCACATTGATTTGGTCCACAGACACTAGACCCTTGCAACCTGCTCAACTCTGAGAGTGGGATTTTCCAATTTTGGGACAAGTGCGGCCAGAAAATCCCAACTGAGGTCAGTGGATCTTTGCATATCTGTCCCGCCTGCTACAAATCCCATGGCAGGTGAGGTGGGAAAATTCCACCATGAGTGTCAACAAGCTATCCAACACAGCCAAGCCTGAATGTGTCATTACTCTACATTTGCTCACATGTACGTCTCATCGCTGATGTACTGGCAGGAATGGGAGTCAAGATTGGAATGGCAGTCAGGAATGAGAATCCTGGGCAAATTCCCCCTCCCTCTCTGTGGGGCACTAAAACCAAATGTAGCACCTCTTCTGTTCTCTAAGCTGGGTTGATCAACTCTGCCATTGCCAAATGAAGACAAAGGACAATTAGTATAGTAGATTTAGTTTGCATTTCTTAAAACCCATAGTCTGTGCATGTACAAACACACTTCAAAGTCTGACAATCTTGTCTATAACCTGCAGCTCGACCCCTGATTGAATGATGGGTCTTGCTCGAGGAGCTGATTGACCTGCACTTTCCTACTCACAAGCCTTACTTTGAGTTGCAGTGATCTTGGTTCTGGATTTCTGTCCTCTGTTCCCATTGTAAGAACACACGAGAATGTTTTCCCTTTCAATTTTGCGATGTCAGCTTTCACAGTGTAGTTTCTAGTATTTGGCCACTAGGTAGCTCTGTCGAGAGAGTTTGTCTTCGTCCTCCTCCTCCTCATGGACAACTTATCATCAACTTAAGGTTTTTTAGTATCAGATTGTACTGAGTGTATGAACTGCCAAGGATAAAACATGGCACTCAATCTGTTCATGCAGATTCTTCTGTATCTTCCAGGGTGGTATCCATTTTGAATATCTCTGACTACACTGCAGCAATTGTTTATCTGAATGTCCCTACATTTAATCTCTGCTGTTCCAGAGTGGTGGCCTAGTGGTATTGTCACTGTACAAATAACTCAGAGACACAAGGTAATGCCCTGGAGATCAAGGTTCAAATCCCAACATGGTAGATGGTGAAATTTGAATTGATGTAAAGTTCTGATATTAAAGGCCTAAAGATGTTGTTTGTGGTAAAAATCCCATCTGGTTCACTAATGTCCTTCAGGGAAAGGAATCTGCCTTCCTTACGGGGTCTAGCTTGCATGTAACTCCAAACTCACAGCTAAATGGTTGACTCTTAAATACCCTTTGAAATGGCCTAGCAAGCCACTCAGTTCAGGGGCAATTAGGGATGGGAATCAAATCCTGTCCAGAAATAACCCCATCCCATGATTTTTTTTTTAATTGTTCCTTTCGCATGATGTTCTTTACATGGCCTTACAGGAGACATTGATTTGATGAAGGTACTTGACCTCATAAGTGTGATACAATCAAATTAAGGTTGGTTTCTCTACTGATTCCAAAGATGTGCAGGTTAGGTGGATTAGCCATGCTAAATTGCCTCTTAGTGTCTTAAAATATGCGGGTTAGATGGATTAGCCATGGGAAATGTGTAGAGTTAAGGGGGAGAAGACCTGATTAGGTTACTCTATCAGTGAGTCGGTACAGACCCGATGGACCGAATGATCTCTTTCTTCCATACTGTAGGAATTCTATGATTCCAATTTGATTCCAAACTTAGTCAATCTCCATAACTCTATTAAGAAAATAGTCTCAATCTGATCATTTTTCAAAAATAAGGTTATAACTAAGACAAAATGAAAAAAAATGAACAATGATTATAATTAATGATAAGAATTTTATTTATTTATGAAACGTGTAGATATGAAGAGAGATTGGATAGGTCAGGATTATTTTCTTTGGAACAACGTAGGCTGCGGGGTGTCTGGAGAGAGATGTACAAAATTATGAGGGGAAGAGATAGAGTGGACAGGATAAAGTTGTTTACCTTGGTGGAGAATTCTAGAACAAGGGTACATAGAGTCAAGATTAATAGAAGAAGGTGTAGAGGGAACATGAGGAAAAGTCTTTTTACACAGAGGGTGATGGGTGTCTAGAGTTCACTGCCTGAGTTGGTGGTGGAGGCAGAGACCAGGAACTCTTTTAAAAAGTACCTGAACCTGCACCTTAAGTGCAGAAGCTATGGGGTGGAGGCCGGAAAGTGGGGTTAGAAAGAATATCATAGAATCATAGAATCTCTACAGTGCAGAAGAAGGCCATTTGACCCATCGAGTCTGCACCGACCACAATCCCACCCAGTCCCTATCCCTGTAACGCCTCGTATTTACCCTACCCCCTGATGCTAAGGGACAATTGAGCAGAGCCAATACACCTTTAGAGTTTAAATTTATGTTCAAGTTTTTTAAAGTTTATTAGTGTCACAAGTAGGTTTACATCAACATTGCTGTGAAAATCCCCTAGTCACCACACTCTGATGCCTGTGCGGGTACACTGAGGGAGAATTCAACATGGTCAGTGTGCCTAACTAGCATGTCGTTCGGACTGTGAGAGGAAACCAGAGCACCTGGAGGAAACCCACGCAGGCACAGGGAGAATGTGCAGACTCCGCACACACAGTGACCTGAGGCCGGAATTGAACCCGGGTCCCTGGCGCTGTGAGGCAGCAGTGCTAACCACTCTGCCACCATGTCTGTGGGCTGCCATGAACAAGAGGGGCAAATGGCCTCCTTCTGTGCTGTAACTTTTTGATGGTTCTATGGCTCTGAGAACTGATTGCAACATTCACTCCGTAAAATTTTATTTTCCCAAACCAACTCAATACCGTGTCAAATTTAGAACATTGGTTCAGCTAACAGCAACCCTTTGGGAAATTTGACAATGCTCCTTTGGTCGATTTGAGATGTCTGGTGGCCATGGGATGAAGTATATCAATGCAAGTCTTTCTTTTCTTCTTCCATCCTTCCAGAATACCAGCCATACTGTCTTCCCATTGTATTCTATAGCTGTTTCTCAAATGACTCCAGGGCCTTAACAACGTTCTTCAACAAACTGTGCCAACCATTGATTGCCCTCCGTATTGTGAAGTTTTTTTTTGGCTTCTTGCCTTGAACTTGCCCTTCACTGTCCTGTACAATAAAGTCAACTGCTGTCTATTTTCAGCACCCAATATGATATTGGAAATGACTAATACAGACCTCAGTCTTTCAGAGCGGAGCCTTTATACTGGAGGGTCACTGTCGCAAGTGGCACTGCCAAATTACTCGGGGTAACACAGCCTCTTGGTTTACATGAAGAAAGAGTGTGCATTTATATAGTGCCTTCTATGATCCTTGGACATTCCTCCACTCTTCACTGACAATGAAGTAATTTTGAATTCTGAGTGCTGTTGTACTATAGGAAATATTTGTTTTGATTTAGTATTGGTAGACAGTGAAAAGTATTGTTTCTTGCCTGCTACAGACAAAATTCATAGAGAAGAAAAGGCGAGAACTCAGAGTGTAGTGTTATAGTCATAGCTAAGGTGTAGAGAAAGATCAGCTTAATATACAGTTCATTTAAAAGTCTGATGGCAGCAGGGAAGAAGCTGTTCTTGAGTCAGTTGTTATGTGTTTTCAGACTTTTGTATCTTTTTTCCAACAGAAGATGTAAGTGAGTATGTCTGAAGTGCATGGAATCCTTGATTATGCTGGCTGCTTTTCTAAGGTAGTGGAATTATAGATCGAGTCAATGAATGGGACACTAGTTTGCATGATAGACTGGGCTTCGTTCACAGCCCTTTGTAGCTTCTTGAAGTCTTGATCAGAGCAGGAGCCATACCAAGCTGAGATGCACCCAGAAAGGTTGCTTTCTATGGCACATCTATGAAAGTTGGTCAGAGTCAGGAAGGACATGCTGAATTTCCTTAACCTTCTGAGAAAGTATTATCTTAAGAGAGTGGGAAATGTCTCTGTTCAACCCCACTTCCAAAAAAAAAGCACATCGTTGCAGCACTCCCTTGGTGGTGCACTGGAATGTCAAACTATGTTTTGTGCTCAAACCTCAGGAATGGGGTTTGAATAGACAGCCTGCTGTCTCCTCTCCTGAAGGGACTGACTTTGACTGGGGTTGGTGAGGGTGATTGCCATGGGCAAGCCCTGGACCCATAACTGATGTGCACATCTTGACCATCCAATTGAGAATCTCACAAACGTTTTTGGGACATTGTAGAATATTCTTATGTTTCAGTTTTTCTCCAATGTATTTGATTTATCTACAACACTGCGCAATTGCGGATATATGATAAATAAATATGTTAAGAAGGTATACGGAGTCTTAGCTTTTATTGGTAGGGGGATTGAATTTCGGAGCCGCAACGTCATGTTGCAACTGTACAAAACTCTAGTGTGGCCGCACTTGGAGTATTGTGTGCAGTTCTGGTCCCCACATTATAAGAAAGATGTGGAGGCATTGGAGAGGGTACAGAGGAGGTTTACCAGGATGTTGCCTGGTATGGAAGGCAGGTCTTATGAAGAAAGGCTGAGAGATTTGAGGTTGTTTTCGTTAGAAAGAAGGCGGCTAAGAGGAGACCTTATTGAAACATAAGATGATTAGAGGTTTAGATAGGGTGGACAGTGATAGCCTTTTTCGTAGGATGGAGAAAGCTAGCACGAGGGGACATAGCTTTAAATTAAGGGGTGGTGGTTTTAGGACAGATGTCAGAGGTAGGTTCTTTACCCAGAGGGTGGTAAGGGTATGGAATGCCTTGCCTGCGTCAGTTGTAGATGCGCCAAGTTTGGTGGTGTTTAAGAGGTTAGTAGATAAGTTTATGGATGAAAAGGGAATGGTTTAGGTTAGGGGGTCACTGCTTGTTCCTAATTGGTCGGCGCAACATCAAAGGCCGAAGGGCCTGTTCTGTGCTGTAATGTTCTATGTTCTATGTTCTATATTTAGTATATATAAAGAGGGAGGCAGAGAGAGAGAGAGAGCAAGAAGCTTGATGCAAAGAACAAAGGACTAAAGGCAATCAGTTGAACAGAGATGTAGGTTAATGCCACTGTGGGTATAGTCTGCTGATTATGACTTGGTTCCATTGAAAAGGTTAACAGTCTCATGAAGTGCAAACTCTACTGGTAGTGTCACAGATTTAGAAGCTGGCCACAGTGCGTATGTTAACTATCTTCTCAATTGAAGTCAGATCTATAGTAAAAGTAGTCACATTATTCCAAAGATATAGAAATAGGATGTTAAGCAATACAATTCTTCAGTCATAGGATGACAACAATCCACTTATGCTTCAGCTAAGCACAAAGTCACAATGAAAAGTTGAAATAGGCCATTCTGCCCATGTCGTGGAAAAATAGAATCCCTACAGTGCAGAAAGAGGCCATTCAGCCCATCAAAGCTGCACCGACAACAATCCCAACCTGGCCCTACCCCTGTAAGCCAGTGTATTTACCCTGCTAACCTCCCTGACATTAAGGGGCAATTGATTTTTGCTTTATTATTGTAACATTCATTGTTATACAGTGAAAAGTATTGCTTCTTGCACACTGCATAGAGAAAGCATACCGTTCATAGAGAAGAAAACAAGAGAGTGCAGAATGTAGTGTTACAGTCATAACTACAGTGTAGAGAAAGATCAACTTAGTGTGAGATATTGACCGTGGCCAATCATTCTAATCCACACATCTTTGGACTGTGGGAGGAAACCAGAGCACCCGGAAGAAATTCACACAGACACAAGGAGAACGTGCAAACTCCATACAGACAGTGACCCGAGGCCGAGAATTGAACCACTGTGCTAACCACTGTGTCACCGTGCCCCTGCCTTGTCTATTTTGAAAGAATTATATTTTTTAATGAATCAAAGGTTTTTGGCTCCACGATCAAATTGAAAGTCCATTGCTGATGTTGGATTGATTCCATGTTATGCATTATTCAACCATTGTCAATTTTGGACATATTGCTGTTTAATTATTCCTGTCAGTTGTCATATTTCGGTTTGTCAAACACATGAAACAATTTTTTTTTCGGGCATTAGCTTACTGAACACAAACTAGCATTTACATTGCTAATCCCCATGTCAAACCAGTGACATCCATAGCAAAATTCCTGTTTCTATTTTTGCAGACAAGAAGAGATCTGAGGGTATAGAGTATGCAATTGCAAATGACAATGAAGAAATTAGTTTACCAACATGAGGGGTGGCATAAAGGCCCAATGGTGAGCATTAATGCCTCACAACACCAGGGATTGGGGTTCAATTCCAGCCTAGGGTGATTATCTGCGTGGAGTCTGCATGTTCTCCCTGTGCCTACGTGAGTTTCCAACAGGTGCTCCGATTTCCTTTCACAATCCAAAGGTGTGCAGGTTAGGTTGATTGGCCAGGCTAAATTGTCCCTAATGTCAGAGGGATTTGCAGGTTATATACCTGGGGATAGGTTCTGGGTGGGACTGTTTTCTGCGCAGGCTTGATGGGCTGAATGGCCTCTTTCTCCCACTGTTCTATGATACTAAACAGTTTTACAGCAATTACAGACCCAGCACAATTCATTTATGCGGAAGATATTCCATGAAACTTTAAGAACTGATTGAGATCCAGAGATTTGGTGAATATTATTGTGAATTAATCTCTAACGTGCCACTAGAGAGTCAGTCAAACCTGGAAACAAGTGTTCAGGTAGTTACAAATTTCTGGCCATATTGTTTTCATCACCCTCAACACTTTGAACTCCATTTCTACACGTAATCTGATACATTTTACTTGGATGTTACGACTTGTTTCTATTGGACTAGGTTTATCATGCTGATTCCCAGGGGTGGTAGATCTGCCGTATGAGGAGAGACTAAGGATTATCTGCACTGGAGTTTAGCAGAGCGAGAGAAGGTCTCACAAAAACTTTAAAAATTCTAACAAGGTAGATTCAGAATGTTTCCGATGGTGACGGGAGTCCAGGACTAGGGGGTCATATTTTGAGGATTAGGGGTAACCTTTCAGAAATTAGGTGAAGAGAGACAATTTGTCAGAGAGATTTGCAGATTTGTGAATGTGCCGAATTCACTACCAACAGAAAGTAGCTGAGGTTTACGCTACCAGAAGGACATGGAGGCTTTGGAGAGAGTACAGAAAAGGTTTACCAGGATATTGGGTCTTAGCTATGAGGAGAGAATGGATAAAATGGGGTCGTTCTCCCTGGAAAGACAGAGAATGAGGGGAGACCTAATAGAGGTGTGTAAAATTATGAAGGGCATAGATAGGGTGAACAGTGGGAGGCTTCTTCCCGGGTAGGAGGTAACGATCACGAGGGGTCACAGGTTCAAGGTGAAAGGGGCAAGGTTTAACTCAGATATCAGAGGGACGTATTTTACACAGAGGGTGGTGGGGGCTTGGAATGCACTGCCAAGCAGGGTGGTGGAGTCTTAGCCACATGAGCAGCCTGGGAATGGAGGGATACAAACGAATGGTCTAGTTGGACCAATGAGCGGCGCAGGCTTGGAGGGCCAAAGGGCCTGTTTCCTGTGCTGTATTGTTCTTCGTTCTTTCATGATTTCAAGAAGAAATTATAGATAGCTCTTGGGGCTAAAGGGATCAAGAGATATGGGGAGAAATACTTGTTTTTATCCTACAGGTACTTTGGTCCGCCTTGTTGTCTAACAAGGGGTGTACAGGCGATGGGTCGTGAGAGGGCTGCTCTTGGATTTTTCGAGACTATCCTAGTGCTTCATGTCATCAGTGTACGCTTGACCTGGACCATTTGATGGGCAACATGACAGCTCAGTGACTATCGCTGTGCTGTGCAGATACATGAATTTGGGCCTGTGTTTGTGGGAGTTTGCGCACTCTCCCCGTGCTTGCGTGGGTTTTCTCCGGGTGCTCCGGTTTCCTCCCACACCCAAAGATGTTCTCTTAGGCTGATTGGCAGAACAAATTCTCCCTAAATTGTCTCAAATTTGGTTTCAATCCACCGATCTATAAACATAGATACGGATCGTGGGTAGAGGTGGGAACATCGGGGTGGCGGCGCAGGTTCGTTGGGCCAAAGGACCTGTTTTGTTCTTTGTTCTTTGTTCTAAGGCAGATCAGGATATTGAATTTGATGATCAGCCATGATCAAATGAATGGAAGAGCAGATTTGAAGGGCCAAATGGCCTACTCCTGCTTCTAGTTTTTACGTTCCTATATCTTGTGCTGTGTGCATTTGAGTTGATACATTCCTTCTGCTGGTGAAATCTTCAAAACATCATTGTATATTCTCCTTTTCTTCTTAATGTAAGGTGCTTAAGTAAAAGCCCATAGTGTAGCACACTGATGAAACCAAACTAGAGTAAGAAGTAAATTATTTAAGTCAAGAAGTAGTTCTTAAGCGAGATAAGTATTACGTTTATTGATTCTTGGTGGATTGCAAGGTTGACAAACCAAAGGTGATTGGAGAACCACATTTAAATAGCATCTCTCAAAGCGCTAATCACAACCATCTCAAGAAACAATGCTAACCAAATTCCCCTGCAAGTCATGCACCATCCCGATATGGAAATGTATTGCTGTTCCTTCATCGTCCCTGTGTCGGAATCCTGGAATTCCCTCTCTCAACAACACTGTGACGGCTCCTTCAACATGTGGGCTGCAGCAGTTGAAGAAGACACCACCTTCTCAAGTGCAATTAGGGATGGACAGTAAATGCTGGCTCTGCAAATGTTGCCCAGGTTTTGTGAATAAAAGACAGAAGATGAGGTAAAATTCGAGAGTGTAAATATGTATGAGGCAGGGAGTATTAATCGAGGGAAAGCAAGCACTTCAGGGCAGTGAAACATCCTTAAATTGTTATACCCGTGAGAGTCAGAAGTGCTAATACCCAAGGGCGATTTAAGTAAGCTCACCATCTCATGCTTCAACTTAGGTATATATCTTGCAAGTGCTTCAAACTATTTTTAAAATGTATGAATTGTTTGGCTGTAAGTATCTCAAGCATGGCTCGTGTTTAGTACCTGTCCTTAATTGCCTTTGGGAAGGTCATATTGATGCAACTGATTGGCTCACTAAACTCAGAAGGTAATTAAGAGTCAATCATATTGCTGAGGGCTGGAAATTGCATTTAAATCACCTCAAAATGACTTGTTTCCTTCCCTAAAGGATATGACTGAATCAGTTGTTATTTTGTTTCTCCTCAGGACAATCTCAGAGCTAAGTGGTAGCTTTTATTGATTCTGCTTTCATATTTCAAGGCTTTTTTTCAACTGAGTTTAAATTCCCATGGTGGGAGTTGACCCTACATTCTCTTTAGTCTGGATCTCTGGATTCCTAGTCCCAGAACATACACTGCCTGAACCCTTGCTATTATTGAAGTTAAAGTTATTATACCGAGTTCGCTGAAAATTGAAGAAGGGAATATGAGATGGAATTCTCCGGCTGTTCATGTCCCGCCAACATTGACAGTGGGGATGGAGAATTTGACGCTCAGCCTGATCCCCGTTTACTGCAGCAGGACTGTAGAATTCCGACTGCAATCTAGGTTGCAGAATAAAGCCCATGGTGGCCAGAGTTCCCTGACCTCACCTGTGGCTGGGATTCTCTGAGCTCCAAACTCTCCATTCTCACTGTCATGGGTACGAGACCAAAGCATCCCCAGTTAATCTCAATGGAAATGGTGCTGGAAGTACAAATATCATGGACCACCCAGCTCAGTGTGAGTAATCCTCCATTAGGGAGTTGGCTGAGGAATGACAGTGTGGCAATTTTGCTTGTGGACGGAATTTTACAGTCTCGCTCGAACAAGACTGGAAAATCCACCCAAGGTCAACAGCCATTTCCATTGTCCACCTCTCACCCCTCACCCCCTTTGATTCTGTGGCAGGCAAGGGTGGTAGAATTCCAACCTTTTATCTCCTTGGATATCATTCTTTTCAACCTTTCAAGTTTCGATGGTGTGGAGATGCTGGCATTGGACTGGGGTAAATATGCTATCTCCACTCACGTTGTCTGCACCTTTAAGACTTGATTAGCTGTAAAGACTCACATTCTAGTCAGTATTCTGTAAAGTGAGTGTGTGTCTCTATATATCCTGTTTGTGTTCAGAACTCCCCACTCACCTGACGAAGGAGCAGAGCCCCGAAAGCTAGTGTTGTTTGCTACTAAATAAACCTGTTGGACTTTAACCTAGGGTTGTGAGACTTCTTACTGTGCGTTCAGGTTTGACAGACTTTGACCTTTCACCTCTGCTCCTTGACAGCAAACAAAACTGAATTTGCCAAATAGATCTTCTAACACTGCCTCCACACAACACCGAATTATGGAATCAGACAACACAGAGAGACGCCATTCACTCATGTAGCTGTCACTGCTCTTTGGTGGCGCTTTTCAATTAATTCCCCTTGTTTGCTCTTCCCCTACGGCACTGTAATGATTTTTTTTTCCCCTTGATGTATTTTTCCAATTCTATTTTGAATGTTGTTATTGAATCTGCTTTCACCACCTTTTCAGGCAATGCATTCCAGAACATAACAACTCGCTGTTGTGAAAAAAAAATGTTTCTAATGTCACCTTTGGTTCATTTGCCAATCGCCATAAACCTGTTGTCCCTTGGTGGCCAACCTTACTACCACTGGAAACAATTTCACATTATTTACCCATATGTTTAAGATATACTAGTTGTTTCATTCAAGCGTATTTTCCTACATTTTATCTGAAAAGGGTAGCTTGCCTTCTGGCTCCGGGGTACAAAGAGTCTTAGCACTTACGTGGTAGAAAATGACAAGAAGGAATAAATTATATTTATACGCTTCCCAGAAAACGAGTGAGTGACTTTGTTTCTCATTTTCTTTGTGGAGAAGCTCCCGGTTGTACCTGAGCTGGAACGATGGTGTCACCACGGGGAAATTGGATTGAGTAGGCACCCAGATGATGTTGTATGGTGGTCATGTCATTCAGAGGCTTGTGCCAATATCTGTGCCATTCTGACCAGCAGGGAACACCAAGTGGATTGGGACTAATGATATTCTCCAGTTGCACAGAGGAGGGCAGCAGGTGTAGGACAAGTCAGCAAACACAAGCACTCAGCCAGATATAACAATGGTATTTAATGAGCGATTCCAACAGACCATCACTCATAAGACTGTGGTGGGAACAGTGGGTGGCACAGTGGTTAGTACTGCTGTCTCACAACTCCAGGGACCTGGGTTTAATTCCTAGGTCAATCCACTAGGGTCACTGTCTGTGTAAAGTTTGCACATTCTATCAGTGTCTGCATCCGTTTCCTCTGGGTGCTCTGATTTCCTCCCACAGTCCAAAGATATGCAGGTTAGGTGGATTGGGCATGCTAAATTGCCCCTTAATGGCCAAAGGTGTCAAGTTTAAGGGGATTAGGGGATCAAGGGAAAATGAGATGGCATGGTGGCACAACGGTTAACATTGCTGTCTCATCTCTAGGAACCCAGGTTCGATTCTTGGCTTTGGTCACTGACTGTGCAGAGACTACATCATAGAATGATAGGACCCTCCAGCGCAGAAACAGGCCCTTTGGCCCATCGAGTCTGCACTGACTGCAATCCCACCCAGGCCCTAACCCCATATCCCTACGCATATGCCCACTAATCCCTCTAACCTACACATCCCTGGACACTAAGGATCAATTTTTTAGCATGGCCAATCAACCTAACCCGCACATCTTTGGACTGTGGGAGGAAACCGGAGCACCCAGAGGAAATCCATGCAGACACGAGGAGAATGTGCAAACTCCACACAGACAGTAACCCAATCAAACCCAGATCCCTGGAGCTGTGAAGCAATAGTGCTAACCACTGTGCTACCGTGCCGGCCCCCAAATGCATGTTCTTCCTGTGTCTGCATGGGTCTCCTCTGGGTGCTCTGGCTTCTTCCCACTGTCCAAAGATATGCAGGTTAAGTGGATTGTCCATGCTAAATTGTTCCTTCGTGTCCAAAGATGTCTCGGTTAAAAGGATTAGAATTAGGGAGAATGGGGTGGCATGGTGGTACAGTGATTAGCACTGCCAACTCACAGTGCCAGGGACCTGGGGTTTGACTCCTGGCTTGGGTCACTGTGGAGTCTGCACGTTCTCACCGTGTCTGTGTGGGTTTCCTCCCACAGTCTGAAAGACGTGCTGATAAAGTGCATCGGCCATGCTAAATTCTCCCTTAGTGTACCCGAACAGTCGCCGGAGTATGGCAACTGGGGGATTTTCATTGCAGTGTTAACGTAAGTCTACACATGACACTAATTAAAAAAAAACTTGAAACTTAAAAAAGACTGACACTGGCAGCGAGTGCATCTAGGAAACATGTATCCTAGGGGGATGTAGCACTTGGTTGATGAGGTATTAAACTGAGTTCCTATCTGCCCTCTCAGGTGGATATAAAGGAACCATGGCCCTGTTTCAAAGGGGAGGCGATGTTCCGTCCAGTCTTTATATCTCAACCAAAACCGACAAACAAACGACCTGTACATCATCTCAACCCTTCTTGTGGAATCCTGCTGTGTCCGATTGACTGACACATTTCCTGAATTGCAACCTAGGCTGCATATCAAAAGTAATTAGCTGGACGTAAAGGATTCAGGGATTCTGAAAGGTCCTATATAAATGCTAATTCTTTCTTTCACCATATTCCAGAGAGTCAGCAGTTATGAAAGTTTCCCAGAGTTGATGCCTGTGTGAAGCAGTTTTCCCAGAGAAAGTCGATGTATGTGGAACATTATGCTGGATAAAATCATGTGGAAGAGTTTCCCAGATGTATGAGCCAGGGGTCTGTTAGCTCAATTGGCAGCTTCATAATGTTTGGGTCACTCTCCACACGGACTCTGCATGTTCTCCCCATGTCTGTGTGCATTTTCTCCAGGTGCTTCAGTTTCCTCCTGCACTCTGATACCTGTTCGGGTACACTGAGGGAGAATTTAGCATGGCCCATGCACCTAACCAGCACATCTCTTAGCAGGTTCAATTCCTGTGACATTATTCATGAAGGTTCTGCCTTCTCAACTTTTCCCCTCTTCCCCTCAAAGAGGGGGAATAGCCTCTTGAACTGTGGTGACATCTCACAAGAGTGATCCCAGGAATAAAACGCTGGGTCTGTATTCGATGAGGGCGGGGGGAGATCTGTTTGAAACTTACAGAAAGAGTGGATGTGGGGAAGGTGTTTCCATTAGTAGGAGAGATGATGATCTGATGCCAGAGCCTCGGAGTAAAGGCATGACCCTTTAGAACCGAGATGAAGAAGAATTCCTTCAGCCAGAGGTGGTGAATCTTTGGAATTCATTACTACAGAAGGCTGTGGAGGTCAGGTCATTGGGTGCATTTAAGACAGACACATCCTTGATTGGTAAGGAGATCAAAAACAGGAGAATGGGGTTGAGAAACATGACTGAATGCAGAGCTGACTCGATGGGCCAAATAGCCTAATTTTGCTCCTATATCTATTATATTTAAGTTCATTTTTATTGCAATCACAAGTTGGCTTACATTAACATTGCAATGAAGTTACTGTGTCTAGTTGCCACACTCTGGCACCTGTTTGGATACACTGAGGGAAAATTTAGCATGACCAATGCACCTAACCAACATATCTTTGGAGTATGGGAAGAAACCAGAGCACCCGGAAGACACAGGGAGAAACTCCACACAGAAAGTGACCCAAGCCAAAAATCATACCTGGGTCCCTGGCACTGTGAGGCAACAGTGCTAACCACTGTGTCTCCCCTCATTTCACTGAACTACTTCCCATTGAATATTAGTACTAACGGAACTTCATTCCAGACAGAATCACAATTTGTGAAATTGTATCGCAAATGAGGATCTTCTTTCAAAGAACCGCAATTTAGTACAGTGCACAACTTCAGATTCTCTCAAATTATCATTTAAAGTCATAATGATTCATCTCGTTCAATTATCAGTTCAATAATTCTTCTGTTGCATTCCATGGCAAGCTTTGTGTATATTTAGAAATCTGTGGGGGTAGCGTGGAGGAACATAGCACAACTGAAACAAAATGTACCCACCTCAGCCAAACGCAGTCAGGGAAAAGTGTCAGAGCATGATTCAGACCAATGGTTTCCATTCCCTGGGGAATACTTGCTTTCATTTTTTTTCTGGCTTGTCCATTTTCCTTTTTTCTTAAATTTTTCCTCATCACGAGGGAAGGAAAGAATGAAAACAGGGAGGATAGAAATGGGCAGAAACAGTGCATAAAAGCATATTAAAAGTGGCATCAGAATGTCAATGACCCAGAGTAACTGAGAGATGAGGAACAGACAGTGAGAAAGAGGAATGAGGGAAAAGATGGAATAGGAAGGGAGAAAAGAAATGGCAGAATTTTAAGCTTTTAAAATGTATTTTAAAAGTGTCACAAATAGGTTTACATTAACACTGCAAAGAAGTTACTATGAAAATCCTCTGATCGCCACATTCTGGCACCTGTCTGGGTACACTGGGGGAGATTTTAATATGGCCAATGCACTCTAACCAGCACATCTTTCAGGTTGGGAAGGAACTGAAGCACCTGGTGGAAACCCACGCGGACATGGGGAGAATGTGCAAACTCCACACAGACAGTGACCCAAGGTGGGAATCAAACCTGGGTCGTTGGTGCTGAGAGGCAGCTGTGCTAACCACTGTGCCACTGTGCTACCCTGGGAGATTGAGAGACAGTGCAATTGTGAAGAAAAGAAGGAATTATGAAAGCACAGCGTGTCGAGAGATGATTTGATGGGCCACATTGTATGGTAGACCGATATAAAAGCAAAATACAGCATGGAAGCTAGAAATCTGGAATGAGAAAACATGAAACGCTGGAAGGACTCAGCATGTCTGGCAGTGTGGTGGAGAGGGAAAGAATTAATGTTTCAAGTATGTATGATTCTCCTCCAACTGATATGATATAATGACTTCGGTCACAATATATCAATGAGGATGCAATTACACTGCATTTAGAACATGTAGGTCTTTGATAATGTGCAATTAACATTAAGAATGGGATTTTCTGGCCGCACTCTCCTGAAAACTGAAAATTCCTGCCCGACTTCAATCAACCTTTACATACTCTGACCCCGACCCATTAGAAATCCAATAGCAGGCAAGATGGGTAGATTCTGGCCCAAATGTCTGGTCCCCACATTATAAGAAAGATGTGGAGGCATTGGAGAGGGTACAGAGGAGGTTTACCAGGATGTTGCCTGGTATGGAGGGCAGGTCTTATGAAGAGAGGCTGAGGGATTTGAGGTTGTTTTCGTTAGAAAGGAGGCGGCTAAGAGGAGACCTTATTGAAACATATAAGATGATTAGAGGTTTAGATAGGGTGGACAGTGATAGCCTTTTTCCTAGGATGGAGAAAGCTAGCACGAGGGACACAGCTTTAAATTAAGGGGTGATAGTTATAGGACGGATATCAGAGGTAGGTTCTTTACCCAAAGGGTGGTTCGGGAGTGAAATGCCCTGCCTGCAGCAGTTGTAGATGCGCCAAGTTTGGTGGCGTTTAAGAGGTTAGTTGATAAGTATATGGAAGAGAAGGGAATGGTTTAGTTTGGAGGGTCATTGCTTTTTATATTGATCGGCGCAACATCGAAGGCCGAAGGGCCTGTTCTGTGCTGTAATGTTCTATGTTCTATTAACCTTAGTTAGTTCACTGTCATAAAGGCTGACTCCTCAACGGATAACTACAAGAGAAGGAGGCGATGGCCTAGTAGTATTATCGCTAGACTATTAATCCAGAAACTCAGCTGATGTTCTGGGGGACTCGAGTTTGAATCCCACCATGGCAGTTGGTGGAATTTGAATTCCATATAAGAAAATCTAGAATCAAGAATGTACTGATGACCGTGAAACTATTTTCAGAAAAAACCCGTCTGGTTCACTAAAGTCCTTTAGGGAAGGGATCCTGCCGCTCTTACCTGGTCTGATCTATATGTGACTCCATTGTGGTTGGGAATAGAGGGATACAAATGGATGGTCTAGTTAGGAACACATAATCGATGCAGGTTTGAAAGGCCGAAGGGCCTGTTCCTGTGCTGTATTGTTCCTGTCTCTTTTGACTCTCAGTTCCTGCCTGAACAAGGGAAAGTAGGGATGGGTAATAAAGGCTGGCCAGCCAGCGATGCGCATAACCCATGAAGAAAAACAAAATTAGTGTGGGGTGGAGCCATGTAGATCAGGAAAATCTTGCCTTCCTGATCTACAAAGAACAAAGCAGCACGGAAAACAGGCCCTTCGGCCCAACGAGCCCGCGCCGCTACCTCGAAGTTCCCACTTCTACCCATGATCCCTGTCTATTTTTATAGATCTATGCATTGAAACCAAATTTGAGACAATTTAGGGAGAATTTGTTCTGCCAATCAGCCTAAGAGCACACCTTTGGGATGTGGGAGGAAACCGGATGTCCTGATCTGCAGATCTGCAGATCAGATCTGCAGTCAGGGGCAGGGGGAGGGGGGGTGTCGGTATTATATTTGACCTCAGTGACCCTGAAATAGTAGGGAAAGAATGAACTAAGATTTTCCTTTTGACTACTATTAAGGTATTTATAATTACATTTCTTTGCTTCATGGAATCATAGAATCCTACAGTGCAGAAGAAGGCCATTTGGCCCATCATTGAACATAGAACAGTGCAACACAGTACAGGGCCTTTGGCCGTCGATGTTGTGCCGAGCTATGTCCAAACCCAAGATCAAGCTATCCCACTCCCTATAATTCTGGTGTGCTCCATGTGCCTATCCAATAACTGCTTGAAAGTTCCTAAACTGTCCGACTCCACTATCACAGCAGGCAGTGCATTCCACACCCCAACCACTCTCTGAGTAAAGAATCTACCTCGGACATCCTTCCTATATCTCCCACCATGAACCTTACAGTTATGCCCCCTAGTAACAGCTATATCCACCCGAGGAAATAGTCTCTGCACTTCCACTCTATCTATCCCCCTCATCATTTTATAAACTTTTATTAAGTCACCTGTCATCATCCTCCACTATAAAGAGAAAAGCCCTGGCTCTCTCAACCTTTCTTCATGAGACCTACTCTCCAAACCAGGCAGCAGCCTGGTAAATCTCCTCTGCACTCTCTCCAATGCTTCCACATCCTTCTTATAGTGAGGTGACCAGAACTGTACACAATATTCCAAATGTGGTCTCACCAATATCCTGTATAGTTGCAGCATAACCCCACAGCTCTTAAACTCAAACCCCCTTCTTCATAGCTCTATCCACTTGAGTGGCAACCTTCAGAGATCTGTGGATATGAACCCCAAGATATCTCTGTTCCTCCACATTCCTCAGAACCCTGTCATTGACCCTGTAACCTGCGTGCAAATTTGCACCAATACCATCCAGGTCCTATCTCCATAACCCCATGTATGTTACCCTGTCCAGTCCCTCTGACACTAAGGGGCAATTGACCCTGGCCAATTCACCTAACCCACACATCTTTTGGACTGTGGGAGGAAACCAGAGCACCCAGTGAAAACAAACACAGACGTAAGGAGAATGGGCAGTGACCCAAGCTGGGAATCAAATCCAGGTTCCTGGCATTGTGAGGCAGCATATGTAGAGACCTACATAGTCCAGCATAGAGATTTGGACAAGTTGCAGAGCTGGGCTGAGAGGTGGCAAATGGAGTTTAATGTGGAAAAGTGTGAGGTAATGCACTTTGGCAGGAGTAATAAATGTGTAGAGTATAGGGCTAATGTTAGGATTCTTAATAGTGTTGATGAACAGAGGGATCTTGGTGTATTTGTGCATAGATCCCTGAAAGTAGGCAGTCAAGTCGATAAGGTTGTTAAGAAGGCATACGGAGTCTTAGCTTTTATTGGTAGGGGGATTGAATTTCGGAGCCGCAACGTCATGTTGCAACTGTACAAAACTCTAGTGCGGCCGCACTTGGAGTATTGTGTGCAGTTCTGGTCCCCACATTATAAGAAAGATGTGGAGGCATTGGAGAGGGTACAGAGGAGGTTTACCAGGATGTTGCCTGGTATGGAGGGCAGGTCTTATGAAGAGAGGCTGAGGGATTTGAGGTTGTTTTCGTTAGAAAGGAGGCGGCTAAGAGGGGACCTTATTGAAACATATAAGATGATTAGAGGTTTAGATAGGGTGGACAGTGATAGCCTTTTTCCTAGGATGGAGAAAGCTAGCACGAGGGGACACAGCTTTAAATTAAGGGGTGATAGTTATAGGACGGATATCAGAGGTAGGTTCTTTACCCAGAGGGTGGTTAGGGAGTGGAATGCCCTGCCTGCGGCAGTTGTAGATGCGCCAAGTTTGGTGGCGTTTAAGAGGTTAGTTGATAAGTTTATGGAAGAGAAGGGAATGGTTTAGTTTGGAGGGTCATTGCTTTTTTCATAATTGGTCGGCGCAACATCGAAGGCCGAAGGACCTGTTCTGCGCTGTAATGTTCTATGTTCTATGTTCTATGTAGGATAAAGCCAAGCTGGTCAGAAGAGCTAATCAGTGTAAAATGGAATTCAATAAGTGCTTATCTTGTCCTTGGGCAGGATAAGTAAGGCAAGGAAATGGTCCAAAGATGTGTGGGTTAGGTAGATTGGCCATGCTAAATTGTGTCTTAGTGTCAGGAAGACCAACTAGGGCAAATGCATGGGGGATGAGGATGGGGCCTGGATGGGATTTGTTTGGTGAGACTTGATGGGTCGAATGATCTCCTTCTGCACTGTAGAACTCTATGAAGTCAGTAAGAATTTAGCAACACCAATTATTAATCCAACCGATTTATTTGATAGTAAAAAAGCGAGCTTTCAACACTCTTGTGTCTTCCTCAGGCAAGTGCAGTGTTCACTGCACTTTTTTACTATCAAATAAATCGGTTGGATTAATAATTGGTGTTGCTAAATTCTTACTGAGTTCTTACCACCCCAATCCAACGCCGGCATCTTTACATCAGAACTCTATGAATACATGATGAATAGCAGAATCCTGGGAAGTAACGAGGGTCAGAGATATCTTGGTGCAGGATAGGTGGGTATATTAGTTAGGATAGCATACTTGTCTTTATTACTCAAGGCATAGAGTTTAAGAGCAGGGAGTTTAAGAGCAGGGAGGTTATGCTGGGAACATACAAAACGTTGGTTAGGTCACATTATAGGAGAGGTGTGATTGCACTGGAAAGGGTGCAAAGGGGATGAGTTTTATTTATGAAGAGAGATCGCATAGACTAGGATTGTTCTCCTTGAAACAGATGAGTAATTGAGATGTATAAAAACTCTCATAACATTTAAGAAGTATTTAGATGTACATTTGCAATGCCAAGGAATACAAGGCTATGGACCAAATGCTGGAATATGAGATTAGAATTGTTAGGCATTGGTTTTGACTAGTGCAAAGGCAATGGGCTTGAATGGCCTTTTCAATGCTGTTGACCTCTATGACTCTTTAGGCACCTGTTATGGACATCTAGCTTTTATATGAACTCCTCCATTGCATTATAATTTACTGATATGCAATATCTAGCCAAGGAGTGACACTTCCCTCTCAGAATGAGACATTTTAAAATAATGGTTCATAAGGAAATGCAAAAGCTGTAATTCAGTAAAATATATCCTTCATTCTATACTTCTACACCAACTTAGTTTAAGCACTTCCATATCTGCATAGATTTCTTCCGGGTGTTCCGGTTTCCTCCCACAGTCTGAAAGTCATGCTGATTAGGATGCATTGGCCATGCTAAATTCTCCTTCAGTGTACCCGAACAGGTGCCAGAATGTGGTGACTCGGAGATCTTCTCAGTAACTTCATTGCAGCGTTAATGTAAGCTGATTTGTGACATTGATAAATAAACTTTAAAACTTTGGCAAAGCAATTGTAGTCCTCAAATTATTATTGGAGATAATAGTCGATGAGTGCCTTCTGCATCCGTATGACATTGCTGTGTCAAAATCTTACTGCAGGAGTTATTCCATCTGCTTCACATAAATTATCACCTCTGGCAAAATAGCAAATAGAAATGCCATATGAATGTGTTAGGCACTCATCTGTTAAATATCCCCACAGTAATTCCAGGCCTTATAGAGGTCTGAATTGAGAACATTCTTAATTAACTGCATGCAGAATGGGAGAGCCACTTGGGTGGAGGATTGGAGATTTGTGACATTCACAGAGATGGACCCCATGTGGTTTTCTTTGCAACAATTGCCTTTCGTCGGCCAGACTTGGAGAGGTCATTGTGGTGCACTTGCTGGTCCTCAAGTTCAAATCATACCATAGTGTACCCTCTGTCTCATCCCACTCAATTCCTTTCTCTATTGTACACAGTACCAATCTTCCCAATGCCCAAATATCTTGGCTACCCACATTATACACACACACACACACACACACTCACCCAAGGCTATCTGTAATGTCGTCTTCTGTTCTGAGTTTGACTCTGTGGTCACTTGTAAAATTAGGATTTGATTATCCTACAATTTATGAGTTATCCTTCAATTCTGATGCTTTTTGTTTGGCCAGAGCAACGGTAATTTTACCCCAGAATAATCTGGCACTGTGTAACAACACTGATTGAAGAGACTCTTATCAAAGTGCATCATGAGGTGGGCATAGTACAGGACAAGAGATTATTCTTTAAAATATCACTTGGAAAATACTATTAATATATTGCCCAGAATGTGGCTAAGCTTCCCAAATTCCAATTATCTGACAGTAATTCCTTTATTGTGTATGCTGATTATTAAGACATTTTATAGCAAGTTACTGCCTGCAGCATGGTTAGAGTATTTGAATAAATGGTATGAATAATCAGAATGCAATAGTCAACAGTAACAAGTATAAAGTTACTGATGGAAGTACTGTTGAAATCTGTTCACAGCACAGCGGGACTGGCAGACTTGAGTTATATTGCCAATTCCTGCAGCCATCTCTTGAGACCAGGGAAATGCATTCCTCGTTACATTCATGCACACAAAAAACATTCAATGATTGTCCCAGTGAACATTATATTTTTGTTGCAGAGATTCAAAGTGAAGTTAAGTGAGTTAAGATGGTGACACAGTGGTCAGCACTGTTGCATCACAGAGCCAGGGACTTAGATTCAATTCTGGTCTCAGGTGACTGTCAGTGTGGAGTCTGTGTATGGAGTTCTTTACCCAGAGGGTGGTTAGGGAGTGGAATGCCCTGCCTGCGGCAGTTGTAGATGCACCAAGTTTGGTGGCGTTTAAGAGGTTAGTTGATAAGTTTATGGAAGAGAAGGGAATGGTTTAGTTTGGAGGGTCATTGCTTTTTATAATGGTCGGCGCAACATCAAAGGCCGAAGGGACTGTTCTGCGCTGTAATGATCTATGTTCTATGTATATTCTCCCCATATCTATGTAGGCTTCCTCTAGGTGCTTCGGTTTCCTCCTAAGGTCCAAAGATATGCTGGTTAGGTAGATTGGCCATGCTAACCTCTTCCTTAGTATCCCAATATGCATGGGTTCGAGGATTAACCATGGTAAATGTATAGGGTTATGGGGATAAGGTGGGGGAAAAAGGGTCTGGGTGAGGTACTCTGTCAGAGATAGTCAGTGCAGAGCCGATGGGCCAAATGGCCTCCTTCTGCACTGATAATAGGGATGGGGGCAGTATATCACCTGAAGGCGAGGTTCTGTTGCAGAAGTAAATAAAAAGCAATTTGTTTTTGGAAAGTAATTTGCATTGAATGGAAAAGCTAGTTCCCCACTTCCTGCTTTGTAATCAGTCCTGATGATTCTACATGCGTGGTGATGGCATGATGCTGAATCGTGAGTGCACACCACACACATTTACTGACCATGAACCAAAAAGAAAACCCATTCCGTCCTTTATTCCCAGAGATATTCCCTGACATGTCATGGCTTCACTTTGATAAACTCAAGTCGCAATTGTATCTTCGCTCTTAGGTGTGAGCTCTGGGGATCACAGCTCCTGGGGTATTGGGTTATTACAGCTGGAGCTCACCAGCATCAGGACAATCATAAAAATAATCATAGAATCCCTACAGTGGAGGTCATCAAGCCTGCACCAACACCAATCCAACTCAAACCCTAGCCCCGTAACCATACATATTTACCTGACTAGTGCCTGTGATATGAAGAGGCCAATCAATCTAATCTGCACATCTTTGAGTGTGAGAGGAAACCAGAGCACCTGGAGGAAACCCACGTAAACACAGGGAGAATGTGCAAACTCCACACAGACAGTGACCAAGGCTGCAATTGAACATCATGAGGTGGTAATGCCATTGTGCCCCCCCCCCCCCCTCCCCAGTATCTGTTCAACTGCCAATGTCAATATTATGACAAATGGACTAACACCATAAGAACATAAGAAATAGGAGCAAGAGTAGGCCATCTAGTCCTTTGAGCCTGCCCCATCATTCAATAAGATCATGGCTGATCTACAGTGGATCAGTTTCACTTTCCCGCTTTCTCCCCGTAACCTTTAATTCCTTTGTCTATTAGAAATCTATCTACCGGTGATTTAAATATATTCAACCCAATCAGATGGATGTATCTGTGCCCTGAGCCTTTCAAAAACATCCTTTTGCTCATGTGAGTCTGACATGCGTGCATATGTGAGTGTGTGTGTCTGTATCTGTGTGTGTGTGTGTGTGTGTGTGTGTGTGTGCATGCATGCTTTCACACTTCTTGACCTACATCCACTTTGAATGGAGTCACACCTGAGTAGCAATTTCCCACTGAAAGCATATTGAATGGATGCAGGCAATCTGCTATACCTGTCAGACCTGGGGGGTAGGTGGGGGTGAGGGGAACCAACCAGGCACAGGATTTGTTAACTTTATCAACAATATTCCAAAATGCACCAAGGTAAAGCCAGAGCTACATCAGGAACTCCTCTTGCAAGCAACATTGCTTTCCAAATGTCATGTCTATTAAACATTAGTTTTCTCAGTGTTACATTGTTTAATATAAAAAGGGTGGAACTATTCACCCCATTGTTGACAGTGATTTGTTGGAGCATATTTCATTTATAGGATAAGAAACATTAGTTTCCTCATTTTGATTGGGAGAGGAGGGAGGTTATGTTAATAATTAGCTGTTTTACCAAGGTTATGCATTACTTGCCTATTGCAATGAATAAGTGTTCACCTGAGGAACTGATTTTGCATGTTCCAGAAGTAATTGTCTCCATCCCATTCTGTTACCCATCAGAGCTTTTGTACAGGGATGCTGTGAAGTGGCCTTGGGGGTGGGTAGAATGGGTTATCCACTCTCTCTCATGGATAGAAAGGGAAAATGGAGTGGCACGGTGGCATAGTGGTTAGCAATGCTGCCTTACAGTGCCAAGGACCTTGTTCCCATTCCTGGCTTGGGTCACTGTATCTGCATGTTGTCCCCATGTCTGTGTGGGTTTCCCCCAAATCCTCCAGTTTCCTTCCACAGTCTAAAAGACATGCTGGCTAAGTGTATTGGCCATGCTAAATTCCCCCTCAGTGTTCCTGAACAGGTGCCGGAGTGTGGCACCGAAAGGATTTTCTCAGTAACTCCATTGCAGTGTTAATGTAGGGTTACTTATGATACTAATAATAATAAAAAAAGGCTTGGTCCCAACTTAGCACAATGCACCCCTCCATCCCCAAGAAGCACAATCTGTTCACTTTGAAAACTCAAAGCAGAGTGCTGATTATATATCACAGGCCCCTCAGAGACTGAGAGGACAGAATGAGAGCAGCATGGTAGCGTTGTGGTTAGCACTGCTGCCTCATGGCGCCAGGAACTCGGGTTCAATTCCAGCCTCGGATCTGTGTGTTTCCTCCGGGTGCTCCGGTTTCCTCCCACAGTCTGAAAATGCGTGGGTTAAGTGGATCAGCCATAGTAAATTGTCTCTTTGTGTTAGGAAGATTAATGGAGTAAATATTTGGGGTTATAGGGATTGTTGTCAGTGCAGACTCGATGGGCTGAATGGTCTTCTTCTGCACTGCAGGGAATCTATGATTTCACATGGGAAGGGGGAAAGAAATCTTGCTCTCACCACAACACTGGCACTGCTTTTAACTGTCCATATTGGGTTACAATGTGCAACATTCCAAGTCTGCCTTGCCTCCCTCTCTAATGTTGAATGGAATATGTAACATTGCGCTGGGACACGGGGGCGAAGGGGTGAATTTTCAGTTGATGTGGAGTGACTCGCGTGGATTGCTCCCCGTGCAGAAAGAACTTTTAATGTTCCAATCCAACCTCACACAACCGCAGCCCATCCCGAGAGTTATTTGGGTTTGACACCTGTGTCGTTTCAAAGTTGCTCATTCTGTTTCGTGTTAATTACATCTGCTGAAAACCCTGTTTGTGGCTGTACATAAAAGAAACACTGAGGCAGTGTCACGGGAGAAGGGTTATAACACCATTCCCCGGGATTAGTATGCTTTAGCTGCAGTTTAGAATGATCCGCTTAACCGGGATACTCTTTATCAGTAATTAATCGCTTGGGTTGCATGAGCAAGAATCAGTTAACATCCCCGATCTTGCAGTTGATATTTTGATGCAATTTCCAGGGTTAACTGTGCACCCACAAGAAGCATCCAAAATGTACACACATTTACCATTCCCAAAGCCAATATGAGGTTCAGCGTTATTTATATAACAATCTGCCTGAGTTATATAAAACCTTCAGCATCTACAATGACTGTATGTGTATGTGGCGGGAGACAAGCTTTGATGGAGTTAATATTTGCAAATGTAAATGTATAGACGGAATCCAGCCTTGACTCGCTCTCTCTCTCGCCCTCCCCGGGTAACATCAATCGGGGACTGAAACTGGGGTGGGGATTGGTGAGTGTTACTCATTCGCCAATCTCTTCAATTGCCAAAATCCCAGCTCACTTCCCTTTCATACCCAACGCAATAGCAATCGAGAAGTCCCCCTCCCTCTCCCAATCCTCCCCCCCCCCTCCACTGTTTAACAGCAGGTTAATAATTAGATTCCTGGGGAAGGCAAACTAAGTTTAAGGACACCTTCTTAAGAGAGAGAGCGAGGAGCTTGCAAGGGGATGGAGTTTGCAGGCTGGGCTGGGTGTGAAGGGTTAATGTACGGTCTATCTTTGCATATCTTGCCTTGGGTCTGGCAACTCTTCCTGTCCTCTGTTGGCGCTGGGAGATAGACTTTGACATGAAAGAGGTTGAATGGGCACCGACCTCCCTCTCTCTCTCTCTCTTGACCCTCCGACACTCAGGATGAGCACGCACCTCCTGGATTCCGTTACTCCTCATATTTGAGCGATTCCTTCATCCCAACCGGCGGGTCGGTGTAAAAAAAAAAGATAAATACCCAATCCCTGAGAATTTGGGGCGCAGGCATGTTTAACAGTGGGGACGTGTAACTAGACAAGAGACTGGCACAGGTAATCCTCGTCAATTGCGTGGTGCGGGGCTTGGGAGCTGCGTTCTGATGCGGGAAGGGATGCAAATATTTAAGTTTGAGGATGGAGCGAAGGTGCCAGACGGGTTAGGTAGTGGCTGGCTGCGTCTTTTCTGAAGAGTAGGAGGGCGGGGGTGGTGGGAGAAATAGATTGTGGTCCGTACTGTTCTCTCCGGCGGCGATACAGACAACAGCAAGGGTGGGGGGGGGGGGGGAATATCAGCGGGCAGCACATCTACAAGTTGAAAGGAGTGCAGTAAGCAATGGGTTAATGGGAATTCTGATAGTGTTCGGCGTTAATCCGGTGTGTGTATGTGTATGGTTTGACATCTTTTGGCTTTTTTTTGTGAACGGGTTGGAGGGAGGTGGGGGTGGTGGCTAAACTGACGTCAGCTGGAGCCAGACAAGACTCTCTTTTTCTCTCTCTGTCCCCTGGAAAAAAACATCATTACATTTGAGAGACTCCCTTAGCTTGAGCCTTCTCCGTGGCTGCGAACCTGCACTTTCCTCTCTCTCTCTCTCTCTCTCTCCTTTCGGTGTCAAAGACTGTCTCCATCCAAAGGGGGTGGGGAAAGGAGGGGGAGAATCCTTCCCCCATTTCCAAGCTCATGGGCTGACCAGCAACAAGGTTTTGGGGAATTATTGCTTTGAGAATGACTGCCAGGCGTCTGCTGCGAAGCTTGACATGGGATCTTAATATTCTTTGAAACTGTGTAGGGGCAAGGGGAAAAAAGAAACATGGTCTCTGCCTCTTTGGGTTGCACAGACTCGGCTATATGAGAAGTGAATGCTGTGTCCAACCATGTTACTGAAGCGTTTGTGGTAAGATCGTATTTCATGACATTCCACTTAGAAAACTGGCAGGTTTGGCTGTCTTTTTTCCCCCCCCCCCCCTTTAATTTCTCTGTTATTGCATTGCTGTTGACCTGCGAAGATTTTTATATCCTCCTTTTTTTGATGGTTGGGCTTTTATTTACTGAAATGTTAGTGAGAACGCAAAGTATTTGAGGAGGGGGGAGGGAGTTGCTTGGGTGAAAACCGGGAAGGCGCGGATGGGGGGGGGGGGGGGGGGGGGGGGGGGTGGCAGAGAAAAAAAAAACGACACTCACGTTGGCGAGATTGCCACTGGGCAGCGCTAGACATCCACACACACACACACACACACACACATACACACACACAGAGCGGGGCATGTTCAGCACCGTCTAAATTGGACAGTTCCAACATGAGGCAGGCACCTACATTGTGCAGACAGGGCTCCCCGCTCAGGAGGTGGACAATACGAGAAAGGGGGAAGGGAACAAATCATTTAAAAATACCATTAAAAAAAACTCGCGACAAGAGATATTTTCCATAATATTCCTGCCTGATGTAAGACTAATAATATAGTGGGTAATGTTTTATTCTTAACAGGACTGAGGGAACACATGTTAAATAAGTACAGTAGTTGTACATATTTAGTAACTAGCCGCTGATAGAAAAAGCCTAATCGCCTATGCTTGCATCTCTGTCTAACGCTGTAGATATGTAGTTATGGAGACATGTAGTATGTATGCACTTTTCCTGTTATATTAATAGGTGAAAACACAAAACTTGGTATAATTTAAGGTACCTGTATGTCATTCATGGTGAGTGTGAGTATTAGAATGTGGAAACCTGCTCAAGTTTGACTGAAAACACGCCAAAATGCGTAGTAAAATGGCAACGAGCTAAACCAGGTCAGTTTCAAATATCAAATGTAATTACTGAAGTATTTAAAGCAACCTGATTAATGTACCGCCCTCTCAATGAGAAAGGGGTAAGTAAAGATAGGTGAAAGGCAAGGAGAGGTGGTAAAGTAGAGCTAAAACATCGCTGAATAAAATAGAACTATTAATGCATCATAAACGATTGCAATAAGATACTAAAATGAATAGAGCAGTTATTGGGTAATTAGAGCAAAATACGTCCATCAAATATTTTCTGGAAGGTTTTTGTTTTATTATCATTATTTTCTAGACAACCTTTGACACATAATTTGAAAAAAGTTTTTTTTCTCTCTGTGGCTCTCACATTCCCTCCTCTCTGTGGCTCTCACATTCCCTCCTCTCTCTGGGATGTGCTTATGTCTCGTTGTCTGAAGCAGTGATCGGGGCTTTGGAACAGGGATGGAGAGGGTGAAGGCAGCAGGATTTCCAAGTGGGAGTTTCATGCAGATCAGAGGCGAATGAAAGGGGCTTTAAGAATAATGAGCTGTTCCAGGGAGTGACAAATCGCTGAACATGCCAGCACTCTGAGAGGGAGAGAGAGGGAGAACCATTCTCATTGCTGTACGCGACAGAGCTAGTTTAAAACGGAACATCTGCATCTCCTTGCCTCTAATCATATGGCCGATGCTCTTGGAAATCTGAGCATATATATACACTCAGTCTCTCTCTCAGTAGCTATCACAGAATATGCGTGGGTACATGGGCATATTGACATAGGGAAGAACAGTATATGATATTCATTGGCAATCTATTCAGAATCTGCTCAGAATTGATTGCTCTAATGTTAAAACTAGCCAGATAGAATGGAAGTTCAGCATTTTAAAAAGTGCATGTTAATAATATCTTTGTATAATGTGTGCATATATTAGTGCATTTCCTTCCCGTTTTCCTATTCCTTCAGAACACTTGATTATTATTCAGATAAGAACCCACCCCTCTTGTACCTCGCTCACATGCCGACCCCCCTCTTCTATTATCCTGGACTCCCCAGGCTATTTGACTGTGGAAGGAACTGCCGCCGAGTCTGAATCTTGCTCTCTAATAGCAGCGCACCTACACTTTCCAGTAGAGGTCAGTGCATGGTAATCAGGAGTGGAAAATGTGGTGGTTTGTTTCCTTTTCCTAGTCTGGGGTCAGTCGCAACAACTAAATTGCTGCATACTCCAGATCTGCTAACCCCCATTGGGAATTAAGCCTGTGATACTCTGTATGACTGAATGCTTTTACCTGTTAGACCATCGGAGGAGCCAGGCAAATCTGCTTTTTTATGCATAAAAAGGTAGCTTTTAATATAAAAAATATGATATATGTATGATAATTGATTCATCTGTGTTGTCTCTCCGAGTATGTTTTTTTATATATGGCTGCGCATCTGTACATATATGTCCTTCATTCGTATGCATCATCTACCAGAGCTAATATTGGCAGATGATACATTTATTATTTGGCGTGTGTTGCTGTTTCAGTGAGGTAAAGTTGTTTTCGTACTCCCTTTCCAACATTGTGATGTACAAAGAGTGTGTTGGCCATGTCAAAAATGCCTGGATATTGTTGCAGGAAAGAAGATCGGAGTGTTTTATCAGTTGTCTGTTGGTATGCAGGGTGGGTGGTGTGGGATGTTGGATGACATTGCTGTCTCACCTCCCACCCATTGTACACTTTGGGGGAGGGTGTATGCTGGCTGCGTTGATTGCTTTCTGTTTTACATAAGGCATCGGGGAATTGATGAGTTGTTCATGAAGTCTCCCAGAAAGACACCAAGGTTTTTTCTTTTGTATTTCTAAACAAATGATTGCGTGTATGTATTCTCAGTCCCTGTGTACCCTCTGCCATATTATTTTTTTAATTACGCCTTTGTGAACTGCCTTTGAGGCATCTTAAAAAGCAATTTGAAATAGGTTGCGTTTGTCAAAGAAGGACATTTTGGGGGGAAAATAGCATTTCAATTCAATCGATATAGTGAGGCATTTGTTTTAGTAATCTTTTGCAAAATATGAACTGCATTGAGATCATGATAAATTGCAGTTTGATCAGTTACTGCATGGATTAATTTTGCTTTTCATTTCCAACTTTCTTCACGGGTGATTTGATTCAAACACTGAATCTGAACCACCAGCTCAAGCAGCTCACAGACATTCGTTTGCAGGTGTGCTGCCTGCACCGGAGGCACACCAACAGTTAATATCTTTGCCTGTGCAACTTCGCAGTGGCACAGATGGGCGTTAAAAGGGCAATTGATCATGTTGGGCACAGCTCTGGCTGAAGTAGATATCATGACTACGAATACTGCTTAAAATTATTTAATTTTTCACAATTAGCTCCTGCTGGGCTTGTTCTTTCTGTTGAAAGAGTTCAGACACAAAACCGAATCAGACATCAGGGCAATTAACTAAAATTGCGGCACTTCAGTAGAATGGACAAAGAACCAATTCCGAAGCAGAAATAACCCAGTATGATATAAGTTGCAGACTCAATAATTATTTCTTTGCCTGCTACGATATTAACTTTGTTTTAATGTTACAGAATTAAAAAAGGAGTGTATTAGAGATTTGATTTAACTACAGTATTGAAGTTTTATAGCATTAGATTTTTAGTTCGATGTTTGTCCATTTATTGAGTTGTAACTGACTCCCATCCATCTATTTTTACTATATTATAAGTTATGCTCTTGCTCACGTTGCCTGTCAAAGTTTCCCATTCTACATTTATAAGCTTTGTATCGATAATACAAATTTACCTTCTAGGCACTAACACGTCTTGGTTTCTTAACCTCCAGTTTTACTGCATGCATTGATTTAGTTGTGGAACCCAACTGAATGAATGTGGCAGTTCGTGGCCCAGATCAGGAGATGCTCATGAAGTCTTCTGGATTATTCTGCACGTGATTCTGTTGTTCCACATCATGTCTTTGAGCTGTGTGCCCTCAGGACAGTGAGAATAACGCTTCTGCAGTTCAAGTCCCCGGAATGCATTCATAGTCAATGGAAAATGGTGATCAGACCAAAGAGTTATGGACAAAACACATGCTCAAAGGAGAACTTCAGAGAGATAATTCCAGAGAGCTGACCAAGGTGATTGAAGGCATGGCCACCAGTGGTGGACAGATTGGTAATGGGATGCATAAGAAATTGAAATCCTAAAAATATGTTGGGAGGAGTTGTCAGCCAGGAGGGAGTAAAAGGAAGGAATGAAGCAATGGAAGAATTTAAACAGGAGCTGGAGAATTTCAAGCTTGATGGATGTATTGGATAACCAGGTGCCAGTAAAATTTTAAAGTTTATTTATTACTGTCACAAGTAGTCTCACTGCAATAACTTTACTGTGAAAATCCCCTAGTTGTCACACTCTGGTGCCTGTTTGGGTACACTAAGGGAGAATTTAGCATGGCCAATGTACCTAACCAGCACATCATTTGGATTGTGGAAGGAAACTGAAGCACATGCAGGAAACCCACACAGACATGAGGAGGATGTGCAAACTCCACACAGACAGTGACCCAAGCTGGGAATTGAACCCAAGTCCCAGGCTCTGTGAGGCAGCAGTGCAAACCACTGTGCCACTGAAAATAAATCATGGTGGGATTATTTTCTTTGCAGGTTTAATGGGCTGAATGGCCTCCTGCTGTACTGTAGGGATTCAATGTCAAGGCTGAATGTAAATGGATAAGCAGGATTTGATGTTCCAGGATTGAGTCTCGATATCTCAATCCCATCTCTCCATTTTCTCCTTTCATTAGAATCAGATTTTCGAAACCAACAAGTCCAGTCATGTATTCACTACTATCTGATTTACCCAGTCTTCTCTCCTAATCTATTTAATGTTGATGCATTGGCAGCCTGTGCTGTTCACTACATCCTGTAACTTGTTACGACCAGACAGAAAAGGTTTAATTGAAGTTAATAGTCAGAAATTCAATGCGGCCTGTACCTCAATCTCCAACACGAGCTACCTTCCAAACTGAGAAGTCACTTTCTTAAATATCACTTTGGTACTTATCTTCTTTGTAAGATTTGTTAACGATGAACATAAAGCGAAGTTGAGTGTGTACATCAACTTCCTTAGGAAAACTTGGCCTCTCAGAGAAGACCATTAAAAGGCACATGCTCTCACTTAAGAACCGGGCAGATGAATCACAAGCTATGAATAGCGTTGAGAAAAGTGTTGCATAATTAGCTCTAAAGTTAACAATTAATGAGGAATTGAGGGCAAGGAATAGTATTTGGCACTTTGTGTACTTTGGGATTACAGCGATCTTTATTGATTCTGTGTGTTCCCTGTTCCTGATTTCATACTGAAAAGTACATCATGAAGTAAGTGACAGCAAGGGGGAAAAGTTCAGGTATCCCTGCATGTTAGATGCTCAGTGATCGTGACAAGTGGAATGCTATGGCATGTAAGCTAGCTTCTCATCAACTCAGGAAGGCACAGTGAAGCCCGTGTGTAGTGTTGATTAGAGAGTACCTGTGGGAATATTGTGTGCAACTTTGGCCCAGTTTTTCTGCTTCCTTGTGGAATGTGTGGAGCCTTGCAAAGTTTGTCACCACAGGGGTCAACAGACCCCCAGCATACCTATGGTGTGATCATTCCATGCACAGAGTGTAGACACTGAGTTAAAGTTTCATAATCCCTTGGCAGGGAATGTGAATGGAGTAAAATCGCTTACCAAGCCTGATTTTATCTGCCTCCAACAGTTTGCAAAAAATACCATGGGTGGCACAGTGGTTAGCACTGCGGCCTCAAAGTGCCAGGGACCCAGGCTTTGATTCCAGCCTTGGGTGACTGTCTGTGTGGAGTCTGCACATTTTCCCCATGTCTGGGTGCTCCAGTTTCCTCTCACAGTCCAAAGATGTGCAAGTTAGGAGAATTGGCCATGCTAAGTTGCCCCTTATTGTCACAGAATTGAAATTAGAAGGATTAGCTATGGGAAATATGTGTAGGAATAAGATGGGGGAGAGGGTTGGGATAAGATATCTTGTGGGAGAGTCGGTGCAGACTTAATGGATCAAATGACCTTCATGGCCGGCACAGTAGCACACTGGTTAGCTTCACAGCTCCAGAGTCCTGAGTTCAATTCCTGGCTCGGGTCACTGTCTGTGTGGAGTTTGCACATTCTCCTTGTGTCTGCATGGGTTTCCTCCAGTTTCTTCCCACAGTCCAAAGATGTGCGAGTTAGGTTGATTGGCTATGCTAAGAAATTGCCCCTTAGCATCCAGGGATGCGTAGGTTAAAGGGATTAGTGGGTACAATATGTAGGGATAGCGGGGTAAGGCATGGGTGGGATTGTATTCAGTGAAGACTCGATGGGTCGAAGGGGCTCTTTCTGCACTATAGGATTCTATGATTCTATGATTCCTTCATGCACGGTAGGAATTGTATGATTCTGTATAGTGTCAGACTAAATTAAGCCTCTTGCCCACCAAGGTTTCTGACTCTGCAGTTTGGCCTTCGTGTAAAATTGTTTCATACACCTGTGGCTGAATTGGGACATACTCCATCAAAAAGTCTTTCCTGTTCTATTTATGGGTAACCAAGCAGAATCAGGAGATCTTCATTAGCCAAGTTAGAAAATGCAGCTGGGCACCAGAACAGCTATAACCGTGAGAAAGAATGTGATACTCGTATTAAAGTATTCTGCCTTCTTAGTAAACCACATGGATTGTCAGGAGTCCGAGCCAACTGTCTATTACAGCATCGGGGAGGTCAGACATGCCATCTTCTGGCACTACAACAGTGCTATATCCAGTTCAGCAAGGAATGTCAATAACATTATCATCATCAACAGTAGAGCAGCTTAATAATTGCAATGGCTTCCCCGGGGTATGAGGCAGAAGAGATTGAACACATGTGGCCATTAGACTGTCGGCATTATATGTAATGCAATGTCTGCGTAAAAAAAAGACTGTGCATCCTGACTGTGTTCAAATCCATTAAGAAATTGTCCACAAATTCCAGCATCAGGCGATGTCAGCACAGGGACAATGGGCCAAAAGGCCTCTTTCTGTGTTATAAAACTCTGATGGCCAGAATTTCATTGAGTAGAACTTGGAACGTTGGAACATTGCTTTTCATCTCCAGTGATGCATGGGGAAGGGAGCAGTTAGTACATTGCAAATTGTGATAGTACAACAGTGATAGTGGAGCGCTCCATCCTGCAGATCCTTATAACCAAGCATAGTTCCAGACTTTGGAAAGGAGCAGCATAACACGTGGAGCATGAGGGCATTAACCTGCAACAGGGGTGTTTGGGGAGAGGGATTGGGGTTTTGTTGTATTCTTGCAAGCCTGATTGGTGACTTTTTCACTAGCTTGTCACCTCTATTCATTTGCCCTATCTTTGTTTTGTACTGTTGCCACTTCTAAATATACCCTTCTTCTTGCATTTGTTGCAACACAGTTTCTGTATAAAAATGTATTCATAGGGGAGGCAGTAGTATAGTGGGATTGTCACTGTACTGGCAATCCAGAGACTCAGGGTAACGCTGTGGGGACCCAGGCTTGAATCCCACTATGGCAGATGGTGAAATTTGAATTCAATCAAAAATAAACTAATAACCATGAAACCATTGCCAATTGTTGTAAAAACCAATTTTGTTCACTAATTATTTTTAGTAAAAGAAATCTGCCATTCTTACCAGGTCTAGCCTCTATATGACTCCGGACCCACAGCAATGTGGTTGATTCTAAAGTGCCCTGAGTACAAGAGCAATTATGGATTGTCAATGATAATAAATGTCCACATCAAGGAATGAATTAAAACAAATACAAATTGCAACAATCCAAGTGAGTTGCTGATCAGTGAAGTCAAATATTTTCATTAGGTCAGAGTATGCACATATAGGGGAATATAGGATCAATTTTTCAAGGTGAGATTTCTGCCCCAGAGTCTCACCAGGAGTGTGTTTTAGCACCAATTCTACTGGATTCAATGCATTGCTCATATTTCTGCCATCCATTTAAATGTTTGGAACATCTAGCACACCACAAATTGGGTGTTTCCAACCTCTGCAGCCATTTTTCTCATCAACCTTCTCAGCAAACTGTACCCATCAATGTACAATGGTGTATTGGAGTTTTGTCCCCTTCTATATCCTGTGAAAGTGCTTATATCCTCTACCTTGTTCCTGTGAAAAATATAGAGGAAGAAGGGAATTCTGTCTCAGGCTGCAAGGTTTGCTGCACCTCACTCCTTGAATATTTGATTTGATTTATTATTGTCACATGTATTAGTATACAGTGAAAAGTATTCTTTCTTGCACGTTATACCATGGTGGTAGCCATGCATACCATTCATTGAGAAGGGAAGGAGAGAGTGCAGAATGTAGTATTGCAGTCATAGCTAGGGTATAGAGAAAGATCAACTCGATATAAAGCAGGTCCATTCAAAAGCCTGATGAAAGCAAGGAAGAAGCTATTCTTGAGTCGGTTTATGTGTAACCTCAGATTTTTGTACCTTTTTCCCAATGGAATAAGGTGTGTCTGGCATCCTTGATTACGCTGGCTGCTTTTCCGAGTCAGCAGGGTATTTGACAGAGTCAATGGATGAGAGGTTGTTTTGCACGATGGGCTGGGTTACATTCACAACTTTTTGTAGTTTCTTGTGTTCTTGGACAGAGCAGGAGCCAAGCTGTGATACAAACAGAAAGGATGCTTTCTATGGAGCATCTGTAAGAATTGGTGAGAGTCATTGCAGACAGTCCTTAGCCTTCTGAGAAAGTAGAGGTGATCACATGGTACCTCTACATGCTTATAGCCATGAATGTTTAACAGTTACCCCAGCAATATCTTCTTATTCCTTTGGAGGGAGGGAGATTTTGAGAGACACTTTGCAGAGTTATTGCTAATCGTGTGAGACACAAGCACCTGTTGTTCAGATATTGAATATAATTTGCAGCTAGTGAGTGGGTCCTTTGTGTGAGCCTAATCTTTCTGGAATAATTGTCTGTGATCCTATTTCAGCTGAGTGTCAGTTGTGAAATATGGCATCTTAAATGGTTCTAGTCCATCATCAATGATAGAATCAGAATCAATGGGTGACTACGCCCGTCCGTATTGCTGTCAAAATGATCACACAATGGGAGCATGATAGGCTGTTAAACCCTGTGGAAACAAGCAAGCGAGACTCAACACATTCAGCAAAGAAGTGGGGGAACGTGGATCAGAGCTGCACACAATGATCTCACATATACTCTCAGTGATATTGCGACTCTGTGAATGTGATGGAACACCGTATCATTCCACTTGGCTGTTGCTACCCTACAACAGTTCTGCCATTGACGTGTGTGCTAATGACCATCTGCAGACCCACCACTTGATGCCTGGAATATCTCCTGCATCTGCCTCAGGCAGGTTTTTCTCACACCTAGGCTTTCTTTGCAAATCTCCCAACAGTTACAGAGCCATTATGTCATAGAATGAGGCCGCTTGGCCCGTTGAATCAATTTGATCTCATCCCGAAAATCTGCTCATATCCCATCCACAGTAAGTCCGGCTTATTAACTATTCATTTCCATCTGGCCTTCCTTTGCTCCCAATCCCAAATGCTCAGATTTGAATTTCTCATTATCATCCCTAATTCCCTCCAGAGCATTCTGGAATTCTTTCTCCAAACCCCTTTGCCTTTCCCCATTCCATTCTTCCTTTAATGCCTTCCCGAAAATCCATTCGCCTATTTATTAAATTTTTGGCTTAATATCTCTTACTATCTCCTTGGTCACCCCATATATCTCCTTCTTGGCCGCAGCATTCAATTTTGCCTTTTCTAAATGTCCTGGGATGTTCCTCCTTGGAAAAAGTGTTATACAAAGGCAAGTCACTGCTGCTGCCCTTTGTTAAGTTTATGCTTTAAAGACCTAATGACACAGACTTAAGATAATTGGCAAAAGATCCTGGGGAGACTTTTCTTCACATGGCGATTCTAATGATCCAAGATGTGCTGCCTGAAAGGATAGTAGAGCAGATTTAGAAGTCATTTTCAAAAGGAGATTGGAAAAATAAGAATAATTGAAAATGAAAGCTGTGCAAGTCTCGGAGTGTTCAGTAGGGGAGCAGGACAGTTGGAATAATTGGATAGGCACTTGCAAAAGCAGAGGAGGCAGCACATGTACAATGGGCTGAATGGTTTTCTGTGCTGCGCATTGTTGCCGTAGAGAGGTATGTTTCAGTTTGTGTGCTAACCATGCCGATGGCATGATTTATTGTGAAAATGGGAATATGTATGCTGCACATGACACTAAATAGTAGAAGCAGGCCCTGTATTTGACTTGGCTTTATCTTTCGCCTTCAGGGAAATGTGTCCTATCAAATCCAGTTGTCTCTTCAAAGCTGACTGGTTGGTAGATTGGAGTGTGTCGTTTCAGGCTGTTTGATTTTTCTGTTATTAAATTGCAGCTTTTTCAGTGAAGGAATATATATTGAGGAGAATGCATCAGAACTCTGTGGGAGTCAGGGCGCTGAGTCTGTGCATGATAACGACGCTATTTAAAATTGCTGTGGTTGTGGACTTAGAAAAGCTTGCATCGTATCAACACTGACTTTTTTGTCAATATCAAGTATTCATACCCAATATTAAACCTCCTTCCTGAATGAGCTTCTTCAGACACAATAGCCGCAACTCAACACCCAGTCTGCCACTGAATTGGAGTGGGCAATGGTCTGACAATGGAAATCTCCATTGACTTTGGACGGGAATTCTTTTTTGAAGAAAATGGTAAAATTCCACCCATGTAAGTGGAATTTTCTTGGCCCGCTCGCCATGGGAATTGTCATGGGTGAGGGCCGCACCATACAAAGGTCCACTGATCTCGGGCAGGATTTTCCGGTTTGGGGGCAAGCGTCCCACTCACAAAGTAATGTCACCACGTTTCCACATGTCTCTTCATGTCTTGGACATAATCTTGTGGCTGCCAGGAAATGTGCTCGGTCGCACTATTGGGATCCAGAGACACTGTGTAGGTGGTCCACAGAGCCATGAGAGGCAAAGTAGGAAAGGATTAGCGCTGCTGCTCCAGGAACCTGTCTATCTGGAGTGGCACATTCTCTCTGTGTCTGAGTGGGTTTCCTCCAAGTGCTCTGGCTTTCTTCCTATGGTCCAAAGATAATCTGGATAGGTGTATTGGCCATGCTAAATTGTCTCTAGCATTGCAAGATTAGTGACATTAGAGTGGTAAATATATGGACTTGTGAGGGTGGACCTGAAGGGTTAAGATGCGGGGAGGACCTGGAATAAGACTCTGAGTCAGTGCAGGCAAGAGGGGCTGATTGGCCTCCTTCTGCACTGCAGGGATTCTACGATTCAATGACTCTATAATAAAATGTGCGCCAGCTGGATAATGGCTGTTGGCCTGCGCAGCACAGAGTGATGGAGTAGGAGAGTGGGCTTAGGACAGATGGACTCTGCAGTGAGAAGCAAGCACACATATCTTGTTAATGCCTCGGAGTAAATACCTCATTTTTTTAAAAGCATTATTAAAACATGCAACCATACCCCTGACTCCTAATGTGTTTCAAAAGGGGGCCTTCACCCAAAAATGTTTGCGAACCAGTTATCTGTTGCCATTACTGTTGGAGGTCCACGGGTTTCCCTGCTTTTCCTCCCCCACCTCATTAAAACCAGTTAGTGTTACTAGTGCTTAGTGACACTAGCCCTGTGGATTTAATTCCTGAAGCAGCTAGAAAGGGGAGCCTGCCTCTTGTATTTGTGCAGTGCTGGCATTATTGAATCACGATTGGCAATCTTCAGACAATGAGGACAGGACAAGGAGACAGATTCACAAAATCCATTCACAGAAACCATCAACTGTGAACATAGCCTTTCACTGACTTCCTCCATTGGTCGCTAAACTTACACACACTCGTTGCAGCAAGATGTTAAATAGTAAATTGGTGAGATCCTCATTAACAAGCTGGGAAAGTTACTAAGGGTTTGTTTCCACATAGAGTCTTATTAATGATAAAAAGAAAACTGTGCATATATGGGCAGGTGGCATGGTGGCACAATGGTTAGCATGGCTGCCTCAATTCCGGCCTCAGGTCACTGTCTGTGCAAAGTCTGCACATTCTCCCAATGTCTGCGAGGGTTTCCTCTGGGTGCTCCAGTTTCCTCTCACACTCCAAAGATGTGTGGGTTAGGTGGATTGGCCAGACTAATTTGCTCACAGGAATTGTACTGGGTGGTTGGCGGGAGACTGAGTGGGGAGGGGGAGTGCAGCAGACCTTGGGTGGGATTTCCCAATTAATTGGTCATGCTAAATTGCCCCTTAGTATCAGGGTAAATACATGGGGTGACGGGGATAGGGTGGGGAAAAGGGTACTCTGAGGGAAAGATACTCTGTGCGGATTAGGTTGGCTGTGCTAAATTGCTCCTTTGTCAGGGTAAATACTTGGGGTGACAGGGATAGGGTGGGGGAAGTGTATGCTGGGGAAGGATATTCAATGCAAATTAGTTGATTGGCCATGTTAAATTGCCCTTTAGTGCCAGGGTAAATATGTGGAATTATGGGGATAGGACCTGGGTGGAATTGTTATCCATCCAGGTTTGATGGGCTGATTGGCCTCCTTCTGCACTATACAGACTTATGATTCTTTGTTTGAGACTCACCACACAGTTCCCCTGCAAGTTTATTGCAAGCTCCATCCGACTTCTTGGTATCTTATTTTCAGTCACTAACCATGACCTCAGGCAGCAAGTATGACCTTTGATGAGGCAGTATAAAATGTTGACACAAATTCCATACATGAAATATCACTGTTCCAGGCTATAAGGTACTTTCTTGATTCAGAAGGTTGTGCATTCAAGTACCACGCACAATTTTGATCCCCTTGCCTCAGGAAAAATATATTTGCTTTAGGGAGTGTGCAAGAAAGATCCAGTGGACTGATTCGTTGAATGAGGTTTCTAATAGTCCTCAGTTCTGTAACCAAATTCTACAACAGATGGATATAGAACCGTAAGTGAGGCCTTATCTTCAAAACCATGGGGATTCCTCATTCAGCAGCTAACATCCAAAGCAGTCAGGGTTTTTGGATTTCTGAGGTGGAATCTTTGGTTTTTCAGCAACAACTTCAGAATTAGAGTTTTCCAAACATTATTCATCCAATCCTGGAGTGAAACGTAGCAACATAGAATTGAATTTCACCACCATGTCTGCCCAAGGTCTGTACCATCTTGCCAGAGACCAACAGAGGATGCCGTTCTCCAAGCCTTGTCTGCCTGCAGAATCGGGAAGAGCACGCTGGGTTAATAAAAACTAGAAGCAGTCGTCGGCCATTCAGGCCTTTGAGCTTGCCCTGGTATTCATTTTGATCCTGACTGATCAACAACTTTAATCTCCTGATCACCTCCCCTTCCTCCCATATCCCTTGATCCTTTAATCCTTAGAGTTATATCTAATGACTTGTTGAAAATCACATAACATTTTGGCCTCAACTACTTTCTGTGGGAATGAATTCCACACATTCACCACCCTCTGAGTGAAGAAATTTCTCCTCACCTCAGTTCTAAAAGGTTTACCTCTTACCCTCAAACTGTGACCCTTAGTTCTGGATTCCCCACCATCAGAAACATTCTTTCTGAATCAATCCTCTCTAACTCTGCTGGAATTATATAAGTTTCTGTACAATCCCCTCTCATTCTTCTAAACTCCAATGGATAAAATTCTAACTGATTTAATCTCTCCTCATGTAACAGACCTTTCATTCCAGGAATCAGCCTGGTAAATCTTTGCTGTACTCCCTCTATAGCAAAAAGGAAGTTTCTCAAATAACAACACTAAAACTGCACACAATACTCCAGGTGTGGCCTTATCACCACTTTATATAACTCCAGCAAAACAAACTGTATGGGATCCTTTTGTGGTGAGAGATATAAATAAGACTTGAGCCGTCCAAAGACACACACAGCAGAATGGGAACAATCCCAGTATCCCATCCCCGATCAAAGATATGGAATGGGAATCATTGCAGCAAAGGAAGGCAAAAATAGACTGACCACGTTCTGTAAAATATGGAATGGACTGGAGGGTATTACCAGAAACAAGAAGTAAGTGTCCCCCAGAATTGACAATGCATGAGTTAGTCATCGAAACAACCTGAAAAGACCATGGCTGAGTTTCCCTGGCCTCCCCTTTTGACCATTTGCTGGCAGCAGAATCTTCTGGTCCCTGTTGCCATCAATGGGTATTCCTGCTGAAATTACCCCGTATTCCTGGGAAACCCGTGGCAGGACGTGTACTTCCAGCAGGACCAGAGAATCCCACCGGCATGGATGGCTGGAGAATCCCAACCCATGTGTTCCCAGGGTCACTCCCACAATGGAACAAGGTGCCAAAGAGAATAGTCACGCTCCCATCATTTGAAATCTTCAAGATTTTTCTTTAGGTTATCAGGATTACCAGTTTAACAGACCGTGCCTGGTTTAGCTAGTGCTAGCCGTATAAATGTTGGCAGAATTGGGATATTAGATTGTGATATCAACGTAACTAAAGCAGAAACAGAAGAGGTGAAGTTGAGTATTCAGAGCCTATATTTTCTACAGTTTTCAAGAATAAGAAGTGATCTCATTTCACTTCTGAGGGTAGAATTTTCCCATCCTGCCCACTGAGTGAATCAGAACGGGCAGAGGTGGATCATGCAAAGGTCCATTCACCTCAGGTGGGAATTTCTGGCCTTGGAATAATGGCAGTGGGAAAATCCCGCCCAGAGACTCTAACCTTATGGACAACCGACTTTTGGCCACTCTCCAAATTTTCCCGCTGCCATCTGCGACAATGCCGGAGGAACCGGATAATTCCACATGGAATTCTTAAAGGTAAATGGTGGGAAGGGAGGGGGAGACCCAAAAACAGAGACATAATCTAAGGCTCGCAGTTTGACATTTAGAGATGAGGTGCATAGAAATTCCTCCACTGGAAGGATCGTGAACGTTGGAAATCTCTTCTCAGGAGGGTGTGGCTGTTCAGGTGTCGAGTGCATTCAAAGCTGAGGTCACTAGGTTTTGGAATACTGAGGAATCATGGGGATATGGGCATAGTGCAGGGAAATGGAATTGAGCTGGAAAATCATCCATGCTGTTGTTGACTTGTGGAGCAGACTGGAAGGACCAACTGTGTCCCATGGCAGTCCCTGTTTCTGACATTACTAATTCTTATTTTGAAAAGCTTTATCTCGGCATGTGTCTTAAACCAGTCAACAGAACCTTAAGAAGCTGAACTTGTTCCCATCAGCCTATTTAAAGGCAAGTGGAGTCCGAGCCAAGTTTTTAAAGTCTTTTTCAGCCAATACGTGAGGCGATGTTTCAAAATGTGTTCCCAGAAAAGATGGTCAACGCTCTTTCAGAAATCCCAAGTTCATTGACGAAACAAAATGGATTTTTACTTCCAGAGCAAAATCAGACAATCTTTGGTACAAAGCTCTACCCACACACAGTGGGATTGGAACTCTACCACCCTGCCCGCCATGGAATGGGAGTGGGCGAGGATCTGACAATGGAAACCTTCATTGATCTCGGGTGGCAATTTCCAGTCTCGCCCGAGCAAGGCTGTAAAATCCCGCCCATTTGTTCCCTTTGCATAATTCCTTTTGTAAAGTGAAAGACTAGCAGAGTTCAATGTACTATCTCACATGATGCCACAGGCCCAATTCATAACTGCATCATGTAAGTTAGCTGGACTCTGATTAACGTTGCTGGATTCTTCCTGGACATTTCAGGTTGTCTCTTCAATTCAGAGTCTGCATGGTCTGTGTGATCTGAGACATGCGTACTTTGTTGTGGGTGGAGGGGTGATATCTTCATTCATAAGCAAAGAGGTGACCTTACCATCATATCCCGCTGACCAATGGGCGGGGCGAGCAGGTAAGATTGCGCAAGAGCTGAGGATTCGCCCCCGATTTTTTTTATATATATTTCACGTGATTTGACCTTGGATATCTGGGATGTACAGGGTGCTAGGTTGAAAATATTATCAAAATGATGATTTAATTGTAATTATCAAACCTGGAACAGAATTGTCTGGGTCCACTTGCCTGTATATCTGTGCTGGGAAAGATTGTCTCCGGTGAGGATTATGTATGGTCCCTGACAACACAGACCAGATGTGATGGCCTTGCCCAAAGAACTGGAGGCCATTGAGGCCCACCCAGGGAGTCATGGGCAAGGCAGTTGAAACTTGGGCAATGCCAGTCTCGCACTGCCAACCTGACAGTCTAGCACTGCCATCTATGCACCACTGAGCGATGCTCACTGAGCACCAGGCAGTGCCATGGGCTAGGGCCTACCGGTAAGTGGAGGAGGGGTCCACTGTGCATTCTGCACCATGATCAGTAAGGGGGGGCACTATTGCTTTGTGATGGAAATCAATGAGGGGTGGGGGAGGACCACTGGTGCTCTGCAACAGCAATTGGTTGGGGCGGTGGGGGGGAGTAAAGGTCACAATCATTCCGGGCATGGGAGGTGGTTGGGATTGTTCTGGGGTGGGGGAGGGGGAGGTCATGAATGGCTGCTGAGCTTCATGTTAGCCCAGAGTAGGGGTGGAGTTTTTGGACCATGGAGGCTGACAATAGCAACAGAGGTAATGATAAGCTTCTGCTGCTCTCTGAGCACAGAGATCTGCACATGTACAATTGCCCCCTCTGCTGCTATCAGCTGGCTTTCAGGTGATTTTTGGCCCTGTGCACTCCCCCTGCAGGCAGAAAGCAGATTGAGGGTTTTTTTATTGCACAGAGTGGATAAGATTTGACGAGTGGCCTTGCGAATAAATTAGATCTGAAAGTCCCATTCTGGGTTGTTATGCCTCCATGGTTCAACAGCTTGAAACTCACTGGCTAGACTTAGATTCAATGAATGGCTGGCCCCAGTGAACAAAAAAACAAAGAACAGTACAGCACAGGAACAGGCCATTCGGCCCACCAAGCCTGCGCCGACACTTGGCAACTTTCTAATTAAAGACCTTTTGGGCTGAGTTTTCCCATCTCATCCTCAACGGGAAACCTTGGGCAGGAATTCCCTGCCTTGGGATGAGCGTAACTAGAAAATCCCACCCCTTGCCTCTACATGCTCTGTATTCCTTCATTCCTTACCTATTCGTGTATCTATCTAGATGCCTCTTAAACACTAGTATTACATTTGCTTATATCACTTCCATTGGCAGTGCATTTCAGGCACTTAGCATTCTCTGTGTGGAAAAACTTGCCTCTCACATCTCACATATACCTACTGTACAGAAGGAGACCATTTGGCCCATCAAGTCTGCACTGATCATAATCTCACCCAGGCCCTATCTTCACAACCCCATGCATTTACCCTACCTAGTCTCCCTGACACTAAAGGACAATTTAGCATGCCAGTCTACCTAATCCACACACCTTTGGATTGGGGAAGCAAATGGAGTATCCAGAGGAAACCCATGCAGACACAGGGAGAATGTGCAGACTCCACACAGGCAGTGATGCGAGGCTGGGAGTCGAACCTGGGTCCCTGGCGCTGTGAGGCAGCAGTGCTAACTACTGCGCTACCCTTTAAACTTTCCCCATTTTACCTTAAACCTGTGTCTCCTCGTGATGATGCACAGGGGCAAGAAGGTCAAGTGAATGGAATTATTAAGCAAGAGAGTTGGTGGGGGAGGGTGGATGTTAAATGGAGAATATAGAATTTGAAACACAAGATCAGCCAGGATCTTATTGAACGGCGGAGCAGGCTTGAGGGGCTGAATTACCCACACCTGCTCTTATTTTGTACGTTTGCATGCAAGTAGCTAACTTGTTTAAAGAGCAGAGGATCAGCCAGCCAAACACTGCGGGAGTTATGGGCAAACATAATATCAGATTAAGAGCTTCAATCATGCAGAGTTCAGTTTTTGCCGACACCTTGTTGTGTATCACAGCTGCGAGATGTAGCTGAGGGAGCTGAAACTGCATTTACCTGAAGTGGACAGTGTGTGTCATCCAAACCCTGAAGTCATCCCTTATGCTGCAAAATGAACAATTGCATCTTCACTTCATTCAGACTGAGGTTACGGAATGGATTTCCCAGTCGCAGTCTGTTGCGAGCGGAATCTTATCCTGGGATCAAATCAGGAATGGGGTGCGCCCGAAAACCAAGGATTTTCAGGTGCAAAACGATTGGCTGGGCAGTTTCCCGAAATGTGTCTCCACTCTCATGGGACTGGCTGAATATAAGCAAGGCCGGCACATTCCTAATATTTACAGAGTAAGCACTTTGTTCAGTGGCAATATTTCATGTTAACATCTGCCTAAGGAGTGGCACAGTTGTTAGCACTGCTGTCTCACAGTGCCACGGACCAGGGTTCAATTTCCAGCATGGGTCACTGTCTGTGTGGAATTTGCAGTAAGGAGTCTGACAACACAAGGTTTAAGTCCAACCGATTTATTTGATAGTAAACTCACCAAGCTTTCGAGGTTTACTATCAAATAAATCGGTTGGACTTAAACCTGGTGTTGTCAGACTCCTTACTGTGTTTACCCCAGTCCAAGGCCGGCATCTCTACTTCATGTGTTGAATTTGCACATTCTCACCGTGTCTGTGTGGGTTCCCTCTGGGTACTCCGGTTTCCTCCTACAGGCCAAAAAACGTGCTGGTTAGGCGCATTGGCAATGCTAAATTCTCCCTCAGCATACCCGAACGCTGTGGCAACAAGGGGATTTTCACAGTAACTTCATTGCAGTGCTAATGTAAGCCTATTTGTGACTAATAAATAAACTTTTAAAAATAATCATTGAAGCCGATGTGCTGTGGAACTAGGAGGAAACCATATACCCTATCTCAATTTATTTATTTTTTCCTCCATGCTTCTGCGATCTTTAATATTCAAACTTAACAGGAATCTCTCAATCTGGTTCGGCAGTTTTTAATTTTGCCCCCTTTCTCCCACTCCCCATGCCCTCTCCAATATCTAGGATATTTTGGGGGAGCGAGGGTGCTAGATTTTATGATCCTTTGTGTGAGAAGTGCTTTATGATATTTAGCCCTGCACAAACTAACTCTAATTTTAACATATGAAAAATATTAGCGACTGTGTTGTTTACGGTATTCGCTGCCCCAGTGATCTCATTTATATCAGGGGGACTAAATGCAGACTGGTGACCACTTTGCGGAACACCTTCGCTCAGTCTGCAAGCATGACCCCCAACCTCCCTGTTTCGTACCCTTTTAATTCAGCACGTTGCTCTCACGCCCACATGTCTGTCCTTGGCCTGATGCCATTCCCTGGTGGACCCTGCGTAGGCTGAGAGAGAGCAGCATCTCATCTGCCACTTAGTCACATTATAGCCCTTAGAACTTAACATTGAGTTCAGCAACTTTACACTGCAACCTTTGTCCTCCATCTTAAGCCTTCTTTTTATACCCTGCATATTTATTATCTCAATGCAAATACCCCTACACCAGTCCTCTGTCTCTTATTCTTAAAGCTGCTACACATCTTGTTGTGATCTCTCCCACCTACAGTTTAATATCCAACACATTCTCCCTCTCTTTAATTCTGATGAAGAACCGCACAGACTTGAAATGTGAACTCTGCTTTCCCTCTCTGCAGATTCCGCCAGACTTTTCCAGCATTCTCTGTTTATTTGTTAATTTAATTCATGCCCTCTTGTTCTTGAATTCTTTGCCAGAGGAGACCCTTTCTATCCCCTGTCAATATCTTTGATCATCTTATGGTACATTAATCCCTTCATCGTCTATATTCAAGGGACTATAAGCCTACTCTGTGCCTGTTCTGATTCTTTAACTCTTTTTAACACCATTAGATTTCTACGTTTGATCATCAGTAATTGCGAGGAATGTTGTTTAGTTTCAGCCAAGTTCAGTGTTACACTTTGAAAACGTTCCATTCGTAACATTACAGAACAGAAAATGCCAGTCAGCAGGTCAGCGAAAAATGGAGTTAGCATTTCAAGTCAATCACCTTTTTGGCAGAGTTGGAAAATGTGGGCCAGAATTCTCCAGTCTTCCATGCCAGCGGGTTCCTCCAGTCCCGCCGGCAGCGTTCCCCCACATAGGCGAGTTTATCGTCAGCTTGGGGTGACATTAATGGGAATTCCTGTTCAAAATGGCCAGACCAGAGAATCCTGCCGCTGGCAAACAACTCACCACCCCATGTGTCCTCGCCGGAGGGAAACACATGGCTGGGAGGCCGGAGAATCTCGCCGCTAAATGTCATTTTGGGTGAGACAGCCGGTTGATTTCCGTTGGCGTATCTGGCATGAATAGGATCACAATTCTCCCACACATAGTCACTGATATCAGTGACTCCCTGCAGTCTGTGAAGGAAGTCTCAAGCTATGCATTGACACAATTGCAAATGAATTTTTTTTTTGTGTTGGGGGGGGGGGTGGAATCATAACCAAATCTTGAAGATGGCAGAACTTATGAATAAAGCTGTTAAAAAGGCCTGTATGATCTCGGCTTTATAAACGGAAGAATAATATACAAAAGCAAAGAAACTAAACTCCTCCTCCTCTTTATGGTACCATGCCCAAAGAGAACAATGGTGACCATGGACTTCCATTGGATTGATCCTTGATTATGGTTGCCAGTAGCTTGCCTTCTGTAATAAAGCTGATTAAAAAAAACCACCGGGTGTATTGCAAGGATTCACAGATGGATAATCAACGTCCTTGGCCACCCATTTTCTAGCCAGAGGTAGATTATTTTCTCACACTTAGTCAATGGGTTGGATCTTGAGCCCACTCTCGCCGTCCGCGAGATTGCTGGTGAGGCCTAAAGGTGCAGCAAAACCTGGAAGTCGTGTACCTCACCAGCCAGTGGGATTGTGACTTCAGATTTTCACTGCTTTTACTGGCAATGTAATCGACTTCACACACAATGGGTGTGACCTGATTGAAACACATTTCCATGGCTTCCAATACAATTAAAGTACCCACTTGCCATATATTAACTTCCCCTCCCCTACCACTACATATTCAAACCACATTGATGTATCTTCACATTGTTATGAACATGTTGTGGGTGTCCTCTCTCCCAGGGATGTAAAAATGTGATCTTGTTGTGGGAATTCCCCTGTCCCTCAGGGGTGTAAAAATGAATATAGCTCCCAGGGTGGAGGCCCATGGCCAGGCCTGTACAGCTCCCTTGGCACAGGTTGGACCATACCCATGCCAACCTGGCAGTGCCAACCTGAGCCAGGGAGCAGATCCCAGTGGGAACACCATGGCAGGGAATGGAGTGAAGGGGGGGAATTCATTTGTATGTAGTGGTGACTTCAAGCAGATGTGGGAGCTGGGAATGTCAGTGTTGCCGATTCGAGGCGAGGGGCGGTTAAGGGGGGGGGGGGGGGGGGGGGGGGTGCAGCATTGACTGTGTGGGTAGGGGTGTTGGTTTTGGGGGGTGGTTGAAGGAGTCCGATTTTCAGGGGAGGGGAATTGGCTGCTGGCAGTGAGTGTTGCGGGGTGGGGAAGGGGTCCAATGTTGAGGGGGGAAGGGGGAACGGGTGTTACTTTGTGCCGGCTTTTGGGGAGATGTGGAGAGGTTTGACTCCAATCTCACTGGAACCAACATTCTTCCAAAATTCTGTTACACTCTCACCCCAACATTTTTGGGGGAGGTTGAGTCTGGGAGATGTGGCATCCAAAGAGGCTGGCAAACCTCACGTCACAGGAATGAGGCACCGTTTTCAACATGGATATTGAAGACACCCCCACTCTGCCCTCATGGACACAGGGCATACAAGCCCTCCTTGCATCGATGGGATGTTTCTCCATACCCATTCCCCAAAAACATCACCTGTTTGCCGGCATGGAGAGCCTCCCAATGGGTTCCCTTTGATGGCCCCACCTAAAGCATCCCTTGATTCCAACCCCCCCCCCCCCCCAATTCAAGATCCCCCACATTACCCACCTCCCCTCCACCCCCATCCCAGGCTTCATCCCCTTGGCACTGCTCCTACCTCCCTGGCAGTGCTAGATGGGCACTGCCCAGCCATATCTCAAAACACTCAGCGACTTCATGAGAACCCTCCTCCTCTCCCCCGCCCCCCTCCGCCCCTGCATGGCCATCTCAATTGGCCTTTTCCAGTGGAGACCAGCACTGATTCTTGCCGCTCACTTACACGAGGGCCGGAAAATCTCAGGAGACGGAAGAATCTGGCCTCAAGCAGACTCGGAATATTTAAATACTTAGTTGCAGGCCGGAGGAGTGGATGGAAGAATTCCGATGGGGCTTGGCACCAGTGCTGGAGATGCCAAGCTCCACACACCCAAGTCTCCAGCCCTGCCCCATTCTAATAACCGGGCGCGGGGAGGCTGGAAAATCATGGCCATTAGAGAGAAACAGCTTTCGGGTAACTGCTCTGCTGCTGATGCTTGGTTGGAGCTCCCTCCTGAGTGACATGTTCGATTAAGGCAGGAGATGGGAGGAAGTGGATGGGATAAAGCAATATCCCACTGTTAGGACGGCACAGTGATCAGCACTGCCTCCTCACAGCGGCAGGGACCTGCCTGTGCACATTCTTCCCATGTCTCTGCGGGTTTCCTCTGGGTGCTCTGGTTTTCTTTCACCATAAGAAATCTCACAACACCAGGTTAAAGTCCAACAGATTTATTTGGTAGTAAACACCACTAGCTTTTGGAACACTGTTCCTTCATCAGGTGAGCGGAGAGTCCTGATCTCCATGCACCTGAAGGAGGAACAGCGTTCCGAAAACTAATACAGTTTACTACCAAATAAATCTGTTGGATTTTAACCTGGTGTCATAGGATATATTGGCCTTGAAGGGAACGCAGAGAAGGTTCACTAGGCTGATACCGGAGATGAGGGGGTTAACCTATGAGGAGAGATTGAATAGCTGAGTCTGTACTCATTGGAGTTTAGAAGGCTGAGGGAGGATCTTATAGAGACATATAAGGTAATGAAGGGGCTAGATAGGGTAGACGTAGAGAGATTCTTCCCGCTTAGAAATGATAGCAGAAACTAGAGGGCACAGCCTCAAAATGGGGAGTAGGGGGAGAGGCGGGGAAAAGTTTAGATTGGAGTTGAGGAGCAACTTCTTCACTCAGAGAGTGGTGAGTCTCTGGAATTCTCTGCCCATTGAAGTGGTGGAGGCTACCTCGTTGAATATATTTAAGTCACGGGTAGATAGATTTCTGATAGACAAGAGAATTAAGGGTTGTGGGGAGAAAGCGGGAAAGTGGAAGTGATCCACTTCAGATCAGCCATGATCTTATTGAATGGCGGGGCAGGCTCGAGGGGCTAAATGGCCTACTCCTGCTCCTATTTCTTATGTTATGAGATTTCTTACTGTGTTTACCCCAGTCCAACGCTGGCATCTCCACACCATTTCTCTCACAATCCAAAGATGTACTAGTTAGGTTGATTGGCCATGCTAAATTGCCCCTTAGTGTTAGAGGAATTAGCAGGTTAAATACGTGGGGTTATAGGAATAGGGCCTATGTGGGATTGTGGTCGGTACAGACTCAATGGACTGAATGGCCTCCTTCCGCACTGTCAGGATTCTATAATCCTATGATTCTAACTCCAGTTGTGAATCCCTGAGATATCTGCGGCAGGGTTAATGGGTGCGTGGGGATGTGTGTCTGCAGACAGGATTTGCGTTGTTGTGATGCCAGCAATATAACATGAACGTTAAGCTAGTGGGGTTCACGAAGGGTATTGGAGCCTGTCCCTTATGATTCAATCATCTCCTTTGGCGAGGCCTATCTTGCAAACATTGCTGGTTTGTTCTTTTTCCTCACAGCAGTGCGTTGATTTAATTTTCAGCCTGTGGAGAATTCCTGTTGTGATCCCCGAACTGAATCGTGTCAGCATCAGGCGGCCAGGATTGAGATTTTACAAGTTTTGTGTTCACCCCAATTTCGCCCCCCCCCCCCCCCCCGGGTGGGTTTCCCTCCGCCTTCAATAACGCTGCACACTGGGCAGGGGTCATCAAAGAGCCATTTCACATGGGCAGTTATAGACAGTGTGTGTTGGCAGGTCACTTGGCCAGAACTGCAACAGGACTGAACTGAGTTCCCCAGCCTCCCTCAAGGTATCTACGTTCCAGTAATGACCTTGACTAACACTTCTTTTGCAATGTTAACTCCGGGAGCATTACTCTGCCCTAGCTGAAAATAGTGAACTAATTAAGGCTCAGAGAGGTTAATTGAGGTTGGGGAGTCACAGTGGTTAGCACTGCTGCCTCACAGCACCAGGGACCCTGGGTTTGATTCCCAGCTTGGGTCACTGTCTGTGTGGAGTCTGCACATTCTCACCATATCCGCACGGGTTTCTCTGGGTACATAGAAACATGGGAAAACTACAGCATAATACCAGCCCTTCGGCCCACAAAGGTTTCCTCCTGCAGTCTGAAAGGTGTGTTGGTTAAGCCATGCTAAGTTCTCCCACAGTGTACCTGAACAGGTGCCGGAGTGTGGCAGCTAGGGGATTTTCACAGTGATTTCATTGCAGTGTTAATGTAATGTTACTTGCGACATTAATAAATAAACTTTGAACTAGAGAGGTCAGTAAATAACCCAAGTGAGGTGGGGGGGGTGGTGTAGATTTATGGTGATTGGTAGACAGATTCAAGGGAAGATGAGGAATTCTTTTTTTTCACCCAGAGGGTTGTGAGGATCTGGGACTCACTCTCCAAAAGGCTAACCATAGAACCATACAGTGCGGAAAGAAGCCCTTCGGCCCATCGAGCCTGCACCAAACACAATCCCACACAGGCCCTACCCCTATATCCCTACATGTTATACCCATTAATCCCTCTAACCTACACATCCCTGGACACTAAGGAGCAATTTTTTAGCATGGCCAATCAACCTAGCACGTACATCTTTGGATTGAGGGAAAAAAAACGAAGTACCTGGAGAAAACCCACACAGACACGAGGAGAATGTGCAAACTCCACGTAGACAGTGACCCAAGCTGGGAATCGAACCCAGAACCCCGGAGCAGTGAAGAAGCAGTGCTAACCTTTGTTCTACCAGGCCGCCCAGAGGCAGAACCCCACTTCTTAATTAGAAGGTGTCCAGATTTGCACCCTAAGTGTCTTAACCTGCAGAGTTACAGGCCAAACACTGGAAGGTGGGGTTAGGCTAGGTAGCTCGCTTAGCAGCCAGTGCAGACATGATGGGCTGAGTGGCCTTTTGCTGTGCTGTAAACCTATGATTCAAAGGGTGGCACGGTAGTCAGTGCCACTGCCTCACAGCGCCAGGGTTCAATTCCCAACTTGGGTCACTGTTTGTGTAGAGTCTGCACATTCTCCCTGTATGTGCGTGGGTTTCCTCCAGGTGCTCCAGTTTTCTCCCACAGTCCAAAAGACGTGCTGGTTAGGTGTATTGACCCAAACAGGCGCCGGAGTGTGGAGTCTAGGGGAATTTCACGCTAACTTCATTGAAATGTTAATATAAGCCTACTTGTGACAGTAGTCAGTAAATAGACATGGAATTTAGAATGATAATAGTTATTGTGGGTCAGTGCTTTTATTACACATTCTATCTGGAGATGGGAAGGGCAGGGCCACCGTTGTTCAAATACCTGCATAGAATTTTCTTATTCCCATTCACCGCCTTTCAGTAGAATTCCTGATTTGACCTCCCACCCTGAGCAGGAGATCTTCACCGTTTAGTATTGATACACTGGGCTGATGTGAGTGCACAGAGCAATAGTTCCCCGGGGCAATATTCCAGGCCTGAAGTCTAATATTGGCAGTTATGTAGAACTAGGCTTTCAAAAATCATTAGTTTCCCTTTTGTTTAGATTAAATTGCTGAATGAGTAAGTAGTTTGGAGTGGAATATCTGTGAATTGAAGATTTGATGTGAAATTGATTGAATTGCTTATCCAAACGTATCACTTCATGGGAAATTAGCTTGTGTTTATCAGGATCCAATTGCTGACTATAGGCCGAAATGCACTGTTGATGAGATGAGGGGGTGATCACTTAATGGATGAATATCAATCTCTTTCACCCATTGTTTCAGTGGTTGAACGCTGCTACTGAAATAGCAAGCAAAGAAATGCCATTTGAATCTGTTAAGCATTTAAATACAATGAAGGCAAACAGCAAAATCTGGTTTTACGTGGCAAAAATAATGGGCATTGAAAATTGGAAAACAAGGCAATTAATGGTTACTGACATTGCTGGATATATGTTTTTTAATATCAGTTTTCGATCTGATGACGCACGGTGGCACAGTGGTTAGCACTGGTGCCTCACACTGTCAGGGACCTGGGTTCAATTCCCACCTCGAGTCTATGTGGAGTTTGCACGTTCTCCCCATGTCTGTGTGGGTTTTCTCCGGTTTCCACCCACATTCCAAAGATGTGCGGGTTAGCTGGATTGGCTGTGCTAAATTACCCCTTAGTGTCACAGGGTAGATGTATGGGGTTACAGTGTTAGGGTGGGACGGTTGTCAGTACAGACTCGATGAACTGAATGGCCTCATTCTGCCCTGTGGGACTCTATAATACATAATCACCAGAACAAATTATTTCGCCCGCACTCCCATTTGCCTGGGGATAACACATCTACATGCCTGTGTAGACTTTTAGAATGACAGAATAACTGTGTCATTTTATATAGTTCCACCCATTCTGTGCACATTGCTTTTGTAAAAAGCATCAACTAAGAGTCACATGACAGAACGTAAAGTAAGGAGCTGCCATTTAATAAGGTTGGCATGTTGGATTGTAATGTGAGGAAGTCAGACGTCAGTCTGTAAAATATAAAATATTTTTTATAAAATACACACAGATATACTCATCGCAATCCCTAATGATTAGAATCACAGGATCCCTACAGTACAGAAGGAGGCCATTCGGCCCATCAAGTCTGCACCCGACAACAGTTCCCCTATTCCTGCCCCCCCCCCCCTCCCCCCAACACATTTATCCAGCTAATCCCCCTAAGCCACCCATCCCAGGACACTAAGGAAACCGGACAAAGATCTAGATAAAAGCAAATTATTGCGGATGCTGGAATCTGAAACACAAAGAGAAAACGCTGGAAAATTTCCGCAGCGTCAGTCAGGAGAGAAAAGAGCTGACGTTTTGAGTCCAGGTGACCCTTTGTCAAAGTTTTGTCAAAGTGTTATCTGGGCTCGAAGCATCAGCTCTTTTCTTTCCTTAGCCAGACCCGCTGAGATTTTCCAGCGTTTTCTCTTTTGGACAAAGATTTTAAAATGGCTGAACCATGTGATCTGCTCTAATCTGTGCATGTAGGAGCATGGTCATGAGGCAAATTGGATTGGGGTGTGGGAGGGTGGCCATCCCCTTGCCTTTGCTCAAACTCTCCATGGTACTCCTGAAAATCCCATCCCAACACTGCCCCCCCAAATCCCCGTGTCACACCACCCCCTCGATAACAGCGCCTCTTGGATCACTCTGAGAAGCTGGGGGATGGGGTGTTATTCCTGCAGCAGCCATACCCTCTGGTTGTCAGTCGCACAAAGGCATCTTCTGGAGTCATCACTCCTTGCTTCTATCTCTCTATGTCACGTGACTCTTAGGTGATGCTTTCTACAAAAGCAATAAGCACGGAATGGGCGGAACTATATAAAATGGCACAGTTATTCTATCATTCTAAAAGTCTACACAGGCATTGATCCCCAGGGTCATCACTCTGAAGGAAGGTCACCCACTGCCTACTTAACTGCCTGATGGACAGCAGATATGCTGGGTTTTCCTGAGTGTCGCACTGCTTTTCCATGCAGCACCTACGAGAATGGAAGATTCCACGTGCAGTTTCTGTACCATTTCATATTATTGGCTGTTATACCTTCAGACTCACTGCTGCGCTACCATTTACAGTGTTAAGTCTCTTGAGTGTTGTATGAATGGAACTCAGCTGGCAAGTGGAGAGTATTCCGCCACACTCCTGCCTTGTGCCTTATAGATGGCAGACTCTGGGAGAGATTGGCAGTGAAATGTTTACCAAAGAATCCCCTGACCTGTGATGTAGCCACATCATTTCATATTGTTGGTCCAGTTAAATTTCTGATCAATGGTGTTCGCCAGGAAGTTGACGCTGGGGGATTCAGGAATGTCAGGAGAAAGTAATTAGCTTTAGACTTATTGCAGATGAGTGTTAGTTGGTATTCCTGTGGCACATATGTTTACATATGTCGCAATTCTTGGGCATGTGGAGACTGGGGCGGAGGAGGAGGAGGGTGGGTGGCATGATGCCACAGTGCTTAGCGCTGCTGCTGCTTTACAGTTCCAGGGACCCAAGTTCGATCCCGGCCTTGGTCACAGTCTGTGTGGACTTTCCATTTTCTCCCTGTGTCTACATGGGTTTCCTCCGGATGCTCTGGTTCCCTCCCACAGTCCAAAAATGTGCAGGATAGGTTGATTGGCCATGCTATATTGACCGTAGTGTCAGGAGGATTGACCATACATTGACCGTAGTCTTAGCAGGGTAAATGTGTGAGGTTAAAGGAATAGAGCCTGTGTGGAATTGTGGTCAGTACAGACTTGATGGGCTGAATAGTCTTCTTCTGTATGGTAGGGTCTCTATGATGCTATGATTCTATGGTAAACCAAAGTAATCATTTCTCAAATGACCTCCAAATAAAGAAATTATCAGCAAAATTTCACTTTTTAACACAAATCCAAACCAATGTAAATTAATTTCCCCATAACCTTTGATCCCATTCGTCCCCAGTCCTATATCCAACCTCTTGAATGCATTCAATGTTTGGCATTAACCATTTCCTGTGGTAATGAGTTCCACAGACTCATCACTCTTTGAATGAAGAAATATGTCCTTACTCCATCCTAAATGGTTGACCCCGAATGCAGTAAGAAGTCTGACAACACCAAGTTTAAGTCCAACTGATTTATTTGATAGTAAACTCACACAAGCTTTTGAAGCTCTGTTCTTTGTCAGGTGGAATGAGATGTTCTGGTCTCAAGCAGCACCTCATTTACCTGATGAAGAGCACAGCCTCAAAAGCTTGTGTGAGTTTACTATCAAATAAATTGGTTGGACTTAAACCTGGTGTTGTCAGACTTCTTGCTGTGTTTACCCCAGTCCAATGCCGGCATCTCTACATAATGTCTACCCTGAATGCTCAGACTGTGACCCCTGGTCTCTCCCACCATCGGGAATATCCTCCGTATATCTATCCTGTCTACTCCTGATAAAATTTTATAAGTGTCTGTGAGATCCCCCTCCATTTGCCTGAACTCCAGTGAAAACAATCCTAACTTAGTCAATCTCTTCTCGTACATCAGTCCCACCATCCCCAGAATCAGCCTGGTAAACCTTCGCTGCACTCCCTTGAGAGCAAGAACATCCTTCCTCAGAAAAGGAGATCAAAACTGCACTCAATATTCTAGGTGTGGACTCATCAAGGCCCTGTTTAATTGCAACAACTCATCCCTGCTCCTGTACTTCATTGCGAGAGGAACGCAATGAAGGCCAACATATCATTTGCCTCCTTTGCCATCTGCTGCATCTGAATGCTTAGCTTCAGCGACTGGTGCACAAGGACACCCAGGTCCCGCTGCCCACTCCCCTCTCCTAATTTACAGCCATTCAGGTAATAATCTGCTTTCTTGTTTTGCTTCCAAAGTGAATAGCCTCACACTTACTCAAATTATACTGCATCTGATTTGCCCACTCACGTAACCTGTCCAGATCATTCTGAAGGATCTCTGCATCCTCATCACAGTTCACCCTCCCATCCAGCTTGCTATCATTTGCAAACTTTGAGATGTTACATTTTGTTCCCTCATCCAAATCATTAATATATATTGTGAGTAGCTGGAGCACGAGCCCTGAATCCTGTGGCACCCCACTAGTTACTGCCTGCCAATTTGTAAAGCCCCCGTTAATTCCTGCTTTGTTTCCGCTCTGCTAATCTATCTCAATACACTCCCCACAGTACCATGCACTTTAATCTTGCATGATGATCTCTTATTGCAGGACTCTGTCAAGCACTTTTTGAAAGTCCAAATATACCACATCTACTGGTTCCCCACTTTACTGATTACATCTTCAAAGAATTCCAACAGATTTGTCGTGCATGATTTTCCCTTCATAAATCCATGCTGACTCTGTCTGATCCTGCCACTGCTTTCTAAATACTCTGCTTTGAAATCCTTGGTAATGGATTCAAGCCACTCTAAATTATCAGTAGGACAAAGATATATTTTAGATAATCAAAGCACATCCGTTCAGAGTGTATAGCATTACGTAGCAAAACAATTCCACAATATGCTGTTCTTTATTCATGGCAGGTAGGTTAGAAGTCTGAATCCTCTCTCCCTTGGTACGTCATAACAGTCTAAATGTTATAGTTTTCCTGAAGTCCTTTTCAATTGTCCAGCCAATAATACGCCAATTCATGACCACTTCTGGCAAAACACCAGCATCTCTGTGCTGTCCATACAGTTTTCCAGCTTTTAGACCTTTTAAACCAGCTCACAAAGAGCCTGCAAAGTCTTCTGCATTTTCGTGCTGGTCACCTTCTGCCTCCAGCTCTTCTTTGTGTCTGCCAGCAACACAGGTTTCTTTCCTATTTGATTTCCTTTCTAGTTGGTACTGCTTCCAGATCTGATTTCTTATTCTTCAAGAAAATTACAATTAATACCTTTAAAATTTACACAAACTCTTAAAAGTCCTGTTCAAATTCTTCAGATTTCCGAAAGATTCCTGAGGTATCTCAAAGAAATTCCAGAGTTCCCTTATTATTATTGTTTCAAACACTTATCAACCCAAACTTGAATGCTGTTCTGGTCTCAATACAGAAAGAATTCTTACAACATCAGGTTAAAGAACAACAGGTCCAACCTGTTGGACTTTAACCTGGTGTTGTGAGACTTCTAACTGTGTTTACCCCGGTCCAACGCCAGCATCTCCACATCTGGTATCAGTACACATCGATATGGATTGCTTCATTACCTGAGGAGTTGCAAATGGTTCTGAACATGGAATCATGAACAAACATCTCCATATTTGACCATTTGACAGAGGGAAGGTCGCTGACAAAGCAGCTGAAGATGGTTGGGTCTTGGCCACCATCTTGAGAAACTCCTGGAAGTCTTTGGGCTAAGATGTTTGGCCTCCAACACCCACAACCCTGCACTAGATATTATCCCACCTAATAGTGAAATTTCTCCCTGATTAATCTATTATAGTCACATGTGCTGGGATACAGTGAAAAGTATTGTTTCTTACGTGCTATACAGACAAAGCATACCCTTCATAGAGTACATAGGGGAAAAGGATAGGGTGCAAAATATCCTGTTGCAGTTACAAGTAGGGCGAAGAGAAAGATCACCTTAATATATGATAGGTCCATTAAAAAGTCTGATAGCAAAAGGAAAGAACCTGTTTTTGAGTTGATTGGAACATGACCTCAAAATTTAGTATCTTTTTCCCAATGGAAGTAGGTGGAAGAGAATATGTCCGGGATGCATGGGGTCCTTCATTATGCTGGCTGCTTTTGAGGCAGAAGGAAGTATGGATGGAGTCAATGGATGGGAGGCTGGTTTGCATGATGGGCTGGACTATGTTCACAACCCTTTGAGATCTTGGTCAGAACAGGAGCCATATCGAGTTGTGAAATATCTGGAACGGATGCATCTGTAAAAATTGGTGCGAGTTGTAGTGGACATGTGGAATTTCCTTAGCCTCCTGAGAAAGTAGAGGAGTTTGTGGGCTTTCTTAACCATAGCGATTCTCATTGACTTTCTAGAGAAAAATGAAAATACATACATTTTTCTTTACACGCTGCAATATGTGGTTTATGACAATGCGAATAGATTGAACTCAGATTGTTGAAATGAGAAGAATAATTTGCTGTTATGAAAAAAACCTAAGACAAATGAGAGAAAAACCATCCTTTCAAACATTAGCAGTCTTGAAAATAAATTACTTCTGACAGCCTCTTGAAGCTCACTACCAGCTGCGGTGTCTACCTTCCTATCACCAGCACTTCAATATATTTTATATTCTATTCTTCCTCTCCCCTGTTCTTTGCAATCCTTCCACAACTGGTCCTGATCCTTGTTAATAGTCTGAAATAGCCAATGCGGGGTCTCAATTTCTATTATGGAATGTGGCAAGGAGGCAGCTAAGCAATCGAATTATTAACATCATTTCTGAGTGTCTCTAATCATAACTAATGACCTTCCTGGTTCTGTTGAAGTTATTACTGGATCCTTGTTGTATACTTTTGGAATAAAATGAACTGGTTAAACCAATTTAAACAAACTGAGGGATAAATTGAAAGAGCAGCTGCTTAACAATATTAACAAACAAATCATATCACTCAAAACATCAAAGCAACGGATTAAAGTTTATTTATTAGTATCAAATAGGCTTATAATAACACTGTGATGAAGTTACTGTGAAAATCCTCTTGTCACCACACTTGTGCACACTGAAGGAGAATTGTGGCAAGGTCAATGCACCAACACGTCTTTCGGTCTTCAAAAGGAAATCCACGCAGACTCCACACAGACAGTGACCCAAGCCAAGATCCAAACCCAGGACACTGATGCTGTGGCACAGCAGTGCTAACCACTGTGGTGCCCATGATTGGAAGGGTCAATAAATGTCCCTGGATGTGGTTCTTGCAGGCAGTGGAACCACATCCAGGGACACCCAGCCGCGAATGTAGCCTTGGTAGAGGGGCAGACAGAAGGGCTAGACAACCCCCTTCGGTCACATTGCTGTGGCTCTGGAGTCACGTGTAGGCCAAATTGGGTAAGAACGGCACATTTCTTTCCCTAAAGGACATTAGTGAAGCAATGGGTTTTTATGACAATCAGCAAAGATTTTGTGGTCACCTTTAGACTTTTGATTCCTAATTTAATGGATTTAATTCAAATTTCATCATCTGCCATGATGGGATTCAAACCCAGGTCCTCCGATCATTACCCTGAGGCTCTGGATTACTAGTCCAATAACATTAGGCCAGCCCTTAGCACCCAGATTGGCAGAGAAGCTTTGGCCCCCTGACTGCTCCCCTATCCTCCCTTCCCAAAAGAACAGGAAACTGAAGGTCGACTAGAAAATTCCAGTTGGCCTCCTTTCTGTGCCCTTAACAAGGCCTGATTGGCTCTCCATCTTTTACAGGCCTAGAAGCCACCTTGGCATAAATGGTTGCCCTCAAGAATATGACAGATCAGCACTGGTACTTTCAGGTTTGCTCCATCTTTGTTGCTGACCTTCTGTGGGAGATCTGACAATTTTGCCCCAGGAACAACAAAAATGTATTTCAAAATTGCAAACAGCTAATTCCAAGAGTGACTGTAAGAAGCAAGTCTTGACATGGGTTGGAAACAAAGATAACAGTGTGCAGTTCTGGTCGCCTCACTATAGGAAGGATGTGGAAGCTATTGAGAGGGTGCAGAGGAGATTTACAAGGATGTTGCCTAGATTGGGGGGCATGCCTTTTGAAGATAGGTTGAGAGAGCTAGGTCTCTCCTCTCTGGAGAGACGAAGGTTGAGAGGTGACCTGATAGATATTTATAAGATGTTGAGAGGAATAGATAGGGTGGGTTCTCGGAGGCTATTCCCCAGGGCTGAAATGGTGGCCATGAGGGGACACAGGTTTAAGGTGCTGGGGGGTAAGTACAGAGGAGATGTTAGAGGTAAGTTTTTCTAGAGGGTGGTGAGTAAATGGAATCGGTTGTCGTCAGTGGTGGTAGAGACGAACTCGCTGGGATCTTTTAAGAGACTTCTGGATGAGTACGTGGGATTTAATGGGATTGGGAGTTACAGGTAGTTCTATGGCCCGGTAGGTATAGATATGATTGGTACAACTTGTGGGCCGAAGGGCCTGTTTGTGCTGTAGGGTTCTTTGTTTTATGTTCTATAACGTAGATGGTCAGTTTTCACAGTTGGAGGTCGATATGGAAAGAAAGCTTCAAGGTGATCACTTTTGCTTCCGATTGTGCGACCTCAATGCAGGAAGCCTTATATTGAAGTTGAATAAAATCTGGAAGCACTCTCTTGCTTAGTCATGTCTGATATTCAAAATAAACCAGCTTCTTGACTTTACATTGACCTTGTCTCGTCAGCGTACATCAGCTCTGCCTAGTGGAAGAAGATTGACAAAGCATCCACAAGGGTACATGCAAAGGACACTTTATCCAAGTTAGATCACAAGGAATTCCTATTTTTACAACCCTGAGATATGCTTTTACATAACTGGAAGCTGGACAATAAATGTCATCTTCTGAATGTGAGGAAGATGAGGAGGATTTGAGGAGAACCAATATTTATAACAATGACCCATAACGATGAGTAGCTACATGAGTGACCATTGCTGGAATTTTACGGCCCAAGGCTCGTAAGATCCTGCCCAAGGCCAACAGAAAATTCTGTAAGCCAGGAAAATTCCAGCACACATATCTGCAGTTAATAATGTCCCATGCATGAGGAAAGTAAGTAATCTCACTGCAGTCAAGCTGTGGCAGTTCCTGACACCCAAGTACCACATGGAGTTCTATAAATTGGTCTGTCTTTTGTTACGGACCTTGAGCCAAATCCCTCCCACAAAATGCCAGAAAACACAGGGGAAAAAAAAATTGCAGCATGTTATTCCAAAGTCTCACAACATCCTTCCTGTTAATTCCTCACTGCAGCTTATATATTTCAATTGAGTTGCCTTGTATTCTTTTAATCTTCAGCAGATACAAGCCTAACCCGCCTAAACTTTCCTTATAAAACAACCTACTTATTCCAATAAACCTTCTTGGAATTGCTTCCAGTGCATTTACACCCTTCCTTAAGTGAGGAGATCAATATTGTATACAGTGCTGTCCTCACTAGTGGGAGGATCTTGAACAAGGGGACATAGTTGCAAGATAAAGGAATGCTCATTTAAAATTGAGGTGCGTAGAAATTTCTTCTCATTGGGGGTGACGAATCTCTGGAATTTTCTGTCCCAAAGGGTGGCGGAGGCCGGATCATTAAAAGGATTTAAAGTGGATAAATATTTGAAAGATCGAGGAGTAGAGGGCTATGGAGAAATGGAACTGATAAGGGGTTGAGGCTGGCATAGATTAACCATGGTTTTATTGAATGCCGAGACAGGTTTGAAGGGTTTGATGGCCACTCCTGCTTTTATTTCTTGTGTTCTTGTGTATTCCAAACTGAAACTCCCAGACTGAGTAGACTGGGACTATTCTCAACGGAATTTAGAAGAACGAGGAGAGATCTTATCGAAGATTTATGAAAGTAATTGATAAGGTAGAAGCAGAGAAGTTGTTTCCACTAGCAGGTGAAACTAGAACCAGGGGACATGGCCTCAAAATAAGGGGGAGCAGATTTAGGACTGGATTGAGGAGGGACTTCTTCACACAAAAGGGTTGTGAATCTGTGGAATTCCCTGCCCAGTGAAACAGTTGAGGCTCCCTCATTGAATGTTTTTAAGGCAAGGATAGATAGATTTTTGAACAGTAAAGGAATTAAGGGTTACGGTAAGTGGAGCTGAGTCCACAAAACGATCAACTATGATCTTATTGAATGACGGAGCAGGTTCGAGGGGCCAGTTGGCTTACATCTGCTCCTAGTTCTTAGGTTATGTTCTCACTCCAGATGTGATCTCACCAATGTTCTATACAGCTGAAGCATAACCTTCTTACTCTTGTATTCAATCCCTCTCACAATGAGCAATAATATTCTGTTGGTTTTGCTCATTAATTGCTGTACTTGTATACTAACTTTCTGTGATTCACACACTGGGACGCTCAGGTCCCATTGAAATTGCATGTTGCTACAGCAGTTTTGACTCCCTGGTGATATGTAACACACAGGGCCCCACTGGAATCAAAATATATGGCAAAACACTCCAAAGATAAGCTTCTTGGAAGAGTTTGTACAAAGAACAAAGAACAAAACAGCACGGGAAACAGGCCCTTCGGCCCAATGAGCCCACGCCGCCACCCTGATGTTCCCACCTCTACCCATGGTCCCTGTCCATGTTGATAGATCTATGGATTAAAAACCAAATTTGAGACAATTTAGGGAGAATTTGTTTTGCCAATTAGCCTAAGAGCGCATCTTTGGGATGTGGGAGGAAACCAGAGCACCCGGAGAAAACCCATGCAAGCACGGGGAGAATGCGCAAACTCCCACAGACACAGGCTCAAATCCATGTATCTGCACAGCACAGCGATAGTCACTGAGCTGTCATGTTGCCCATCAAATGGTCCATGTCAAGCGTACACTAACGATGTGAAGCACTAGGATACTCTCGAAAAAAATCCAAGAGCAGCCTTCTCACGACCCATCGCGTGTATGCCCCTCATTAGACAACAAGTTGAACCAAAGCCCCTGTAGGATAAAAACAAGTCCATCAATATCTTATCTATTTACACACTTCCCAGGGACTCCCAAGGCTCATCATCCCTATTTTAAATCAGTTTTCTATATCCCTCCATTCCCATTCTGTTCATGGGCCCATCTAAGTATTTCTTGAATAACTCCAGAGTACCTGCCTCCACCACTTTACTTGGCAGCGTATTCCATACCCCCACCACCCTCGGTGTGAAAAAACTCCCTCTAGCATCCAAATTATACCTTACCCTCCTCACCCTAAGTCCGTGACCCCTCGTGCTATTAGAGTCCATCCTAGGAAAAAGCTTAACCCTGTTTACTCTATCTATCCCCTTCATATTCTTGTACACCTCTATTAGATCTCCTCTAAGTCTACGTCTTTCTAAGGAAAACAGTCCCAATTTGCCTAACCTCTCCTCGTAACTCAGACCTTCCATACCAGGCAGCATCCTGGTAAACCTCCTACAGTGAAATAAGTCCGCATTGAACTACAGCTTCATTCATTGGATTGTTTGAGCACTTAACATGCAAATTTGGCTGTGCACGTTGTAGCTCAATAGCATTTTATCTGTTGTTTGGAGAGCAGAGCCATACTTATCATAGGAAATGTACTGGTGGACTTTTTATGATCATATCAAGTTAAACGCTTGGCAAAATCTCTGAATGAATGATAAGTGCGTAGCTTTGGCATGCTGTTTGAGTACAATACTTGTTAAATTTTTTAAAAATTCAGATCCAGTGGCTTTGTGAAATACAATGTAGGTCAAAAGCAGTTATTTTGTGATTTGCAGCCCGTAGATTCCTGATAGAGGTTTGCCGCGTTGGTGTCTTACTGCGCTAACAATTGTTTAAACTCCTGTGAAAGCACGGCACTCCTCGGGTGATGTCAAGGCACTTCAGGCGTCATTAGGAGATAAAGATATTTGACAATGAAATGAAATCAGACACAGGTAATTACAGCCCTTGGCTACCTGGAGCAGAACTCCAGCCTTTATGTGGCGACTACATGGCTTGCAAATGTACTCTGCCTGAGAGAGGACTCCATCCCTTGGGGTGATCATTTGCTCTCAGGTCCCTCAAGCCAAGTGACCTTCTTTTGCTGTGCTGTCTTAAAGAGACAGATCCTTCAATCACCCACAGTTCTCGGCAAAAGGAATATTTTTAGCTGCCTGTGCACCATACAGAACGACTAAGACGTACAGGACAGTAAGGGGGGTTGGTTTTCCAGCCCATCGCGTTGGAGTTGGCTGTTTGAAAGAGCAGTCATGTTTAACACCACACCTTTACTTTCTGTCTACAACATTTCAATATCCTCATCCTGAAACACTTGCCAATGTACTTACAATATTTTCAGACTGTCCGTTCCAGATTTCTGAGTGAAAAAGGATTCTCATCCCCTCTCTGGATCTCCTGCCAATGATTTTCAACCTGAGACCTTTGTTTATTCATCCGCTTGCCAGAATGAATTATTTTTCCATACCTACTCCATCAAAACCTCTGAGTAAATAATATCAGTCAGAGAATCCCTGCAGTGCAGATGGAGGCCATTCAGCCCATCAAGCCCGCATCAACAATTCCCGTAAGGAGTCTCACAACATCAGGTTATTTGGTAGCAAATAAATCTGTTGGACTTTAACCTGGTGCTGTGAGACTTCCTACTGTGTTTATTCCAATCCAGCACCGGCATCTCGCCAACAATCCGACCCAGGCCCTATCCTTGTAACCCCATGTATTTACCGTACTAACTCCCCCTCCACTAAGGGGCAATTTAGCATGGCCAGTCAAACTAACCCACACATCTTTGGAGTGTGGGAGTAAACCAAAGCACCAGATGGAAACCCATGCAGATATGGGGAGAACATGCAGTTTCCACACTCAAACTCCTCACTCAAGCCAGGATTTGAACTTGGGTCCCTGGCGCTATGAGGCAGCAGTGCTAACAGTTCTGCCACCCATTAAGATGGGTCATATTTTCCCACTCCGGGACTAAGCCTTGTGGATAGAGTGGGAACCGGGAATGTCTCCCGTAGTGGAGGCTGGTGGGAATTCATATTGTGTGATGCTTGCCTAACTAGCTTAATTAATTATGCAGCCTGGGGTCTCCCAATTTTATGTGCGACAGGGTGGGCTGGATGTTGCCCTTGCCTCTGCCCCATCCCAAAATAACCAGGTGCCATATTTAAAAGGCCAGACATCAACTTAGCCAGGAGGAGATGGCCCACTGATCCCCTGGATATCCAGCATCAGTGTCACATCTCTCAGACTATTGCTCAATGAAGTGGAGACCAGGTCAGGTACTCTCTACCCAGAGGATGGAGGGAGGGAGAAAGCCGATATGTCAGGCTACTCCCCCATGGGAGGAAGTCTTCAGGGAGACCAGATCCCAGAGCTTTTGCCAGAGGAGAGTTCTGCAGGAAATGGATGAATGACCCAATCTGCTTCACCAGAGCAAGTGAGCACTCAGCTGCTCAGACTCTCTCTGGACAGCACAGTGGCGCAGTGGGTTAGCACTGCTGCCTCACAGCGCCGGGGGCCTGGGTTCGATTCCCGGCTTGGGTCTCTGTCTGTGTGGAAGTTGCACATTCTCCCTGTGTCTGCCTGGTTTTCCTCCAATTTCTAACACAGTCTGATTAGGTGCATTGGCCATCCTAAAGTCTCCTGCAGCGTACCTGAACAGGCTTTGGAATGTGGCGACTAGAGGATTTTCACAGTAACTTCATTGCAGTGTTAATGTAAGCCCACTTGTGACACTAATAAATAAACTTTAACTTCACCAGGGACATGGAGCTCTGAGGGTAGCATCTGCGCATTAAATAGCTAATCTATGTGGTAAGGTGATGCCTTATAGCCCACGGGTCTGTGGGGGAGGGGCCACAGGAGGCCATTCAGCCCACTAAGCCTGCACCAACAACAATCACACACACACACACACACACACACACACACACACACACACACACACACACACACACACACACACACACACACCTCAGATACTGTCCCGAAGGTGGGGCAGGGAGCCCAGGAAGGGAGTAAGGCATGAGAACTCCAGTAAGCACCGCTAATGACATACCTCTTTGTGCCTTATCTTTGTATCTCCATGGGCTCACCAAGACTCTTCTAGATTCAGCCTGGGTTCTGGAAGGAGAAGGAATGGCCATTGGTCACCCCTTGGACCTGCACTCAGGAATCTCTGAGAGGACCCAGTCTCTCAGAGATTCATAATCTCTCTTTTCCTGTGACTCCTTTGGCTTCTTGCTCTGTGACCCCAGAAGGAGCAGCTTTCCCACAGCTCGGATTAACTCGAGGCCTACAGGCCCTGAACTCCGGAGAGGATGGCTGCCAAGGTCATCCAGCACGAAAGGGCAGACGGAATTGATGGTCAACGAGCTGCTCCCAGCCCTGCTGGGAGAGACACCCAGAGGAAGTGATAAGGAATACGATATAAAGAAGTTTAGATTTCACATGTGGGTGCCTGGAGATAACATTGTGACGCTTCTGGAAAGAGAACAGACCTTCACTTTAAGGAGATAAGACATGGTTTATACCATGTGCTTTTCTGACACCCCCACCAGCCCCCCACACCCTCACATACCCACCCCCACAACCCCACACACATCCCCTCGTACCCACCTCCCTACACACAAACCCACCCCACACAGCCCCCTACACACACTCTCCTATACACATCCCCCCACACACCCCTCCTGCACATTCCCCCACCACCCCCCCCAACATAACCCACAAACCCCCCACACTCGTCCACACACCCTCACACAAAACTCCTCCATCTTCTGAAGGATATCCTCGGGGTGAGTCTGTGTCTGTTTATTTGTTGGGGAGAGCGGTATGGGTTTTTTGCCGGAGGCCTTACGAGCCAAGTTCAGGAAGCCTCCCACACACACACACACTGACACTTTGCCTTTGCATATTTATCTGTTCAAAAGCTCAAACATTGTCAGTGCTGCGTGCTGGCGTTCAGCTGAGCAGTTGAACTGACCTGTATTTCTGCCCACCTAACACCACCCCACCCACTGTGACCCAACTCCTATGAAGTATTTCGAGATCATCACCAGGGTCTGTATAGTTGTGAGCAGACAATGCTTGTATTACCTTCAATATGCGATATAATACAATTATCCCTACCCCCGTGACCCAGCCCTCTCTCCCACAGACATTCACACTCGCACATACTCTGTATCTATTCACATTCTCAATCCCCCTGTGTCCATTCACACTCACAGTGCCCCATGTCTGTCCACACTCACACACACCCCGTGTCCATCCACACTCACCCCCCCCCCCCCCACCATTTCCATTCCCTCCTAGACACCCTCCTTGAACTCCATCTGCACCTCATCACGGCCCTTCACCTTCCTGCACCATTCCACCAAAAGACCACTGTACAACATCAGAGCATCTCTCTCTTTCCCCTCCCACTCTCACCCTCCACTGCTACCCTCTAGATCCACACACTTAAGCCTCTTCCTTCCTCCCCTTCTAATCTGATCCCAGTGTATCCATCATCGGCCGGCATGCCTACTACAGCCGACCAGCTGCGGCTTGAAGATCCAGTTCCTGGGAGCGTCCTCCATCTGCTCACCCATTGCTCCACGTGGCGTTCCAGGGAGCATGGTACCTTGGCGGGGTGGGGAGGTTGGTGAGGGGGTTCCATTTTCCGATCTCTGCAGACTGCCCCAGATCTAAGTCCTGACATGTCCATGTCACATTGATCTAGACACTGGATTGGTGTGAAGTCCTGTTAATGATGTGGATGATTGGTTGATTGGTACCATTGGTTTGGGGGGGTGGCGGGGGGAAAGCCCGGTTGGACTTCCACTTTCATCCTATTAACGAAACGCAAAATGGTTTCACGACGGTGGGAATGGCATGATGCTATATTGAGTGGGAGTGCCTGCTCCTGCCACTATTTTACACAGGGAGTGGAAACAAAGATTTCATTTACCCCTCCTGCCTCCTCCCCTCCACCATCAAGTACAAGGGACTAGAAAATTCCACCCAACCCCTCTGCATCTTTCCTGAAATGCGATGGCCAGAATTCTCTATGGTAAATATGCTCAGGCCCAATTAGTGCTTTATAGAGTTTTAGCATGATCTCTTCTATTTGGTTCATTAATTTATAAGCCCAATTAATCCATATGTATTTTCATAAACCACCTTACCAACTTACCCTGCCAAACTTATAGACCTACCTTGTCAGTAAATCTATTGGTCCGCATGTCTTTTGGTACTAACTCTGCAGTCCTATGGTGACATTTCTAAGATACAAAAGGTCCCAGTTGGTTCCTGCCTCGTTACCAAGGGTGGGATCCTCTGAAAGGTCACCAGAACAGTTCAAGGTTAATGAATAACACTTTTTGAGTCAATCAGTTTTAATCCAAAGAGAAGTGACCCAGAGAGAGGAGAGAGGAGAATAAGGAAGGAGGACAGGAGGAGGGCCCAGAAATAATCCTTAGGTGAGGGACAAAGAGAAAAGCGACAGAAACAGGGCCCAGTTGAATTGAATTTGAATAGCAGGGAGCAGACTGAAAATATCCTTGTTAGTGAGTGTTGAGTGTATTCAGGGATGCAGGGTGAAGGAATTTTGGAGAACAGGGTTGAAACCCTATAAGGTGGGCCATTCTTAAATCCATTTGAGTTGGAAAGACTTTTGGAGAGAATTCCAAAGAGGGATCTTGGAAGGTAAAACTAAGAATCCCTTGGAAGATGGAGTTTCAATTAGGTTTTAAGTTTAGGCTTATTTATTAGTGTCACAAGTCAGCTTACATTAACACTGCAATGAACTTATTGTGGAAATCCCCTGGTCGCCATACTCCAGTGCCTGTTTGGGTGAATTTAGCATGGCCAATGCACCCCATGCCTTTCAGGCTGTGGGAGGAAACCAGGGCACCTGGAGGAAACCCTTGCAGACACGGAGAGAATGTGCAGACTCCACATGGACAGTGGCCCAAACTAGGAATTAAACCTGGGTCCCTGGCACTGTGATGCAGCAGTGCTAACCACTGTGCTACCATGACTTGGTGCGTTCACTGATGTTTGGGTGGGTTCTTGAGAAATCTACAGACTCTTTGCATTTGTCACTTATTCTGTGGTGTGGTGCGTTCAACCACAATTCACCTGTTAATTCATAAGCAGATGTTGTAAATTGATTTATCTTCCTAAATTTGTGCAGTAAAATATGTTTTTTTTTTCAAAACCCATGGAATCATGTGGTTTTGTTCCAGTCTCAACCTTAATCTACTTTCAGCAAAACATTGTTGGTTTCTAACTGCATCTGCCCTCACAGTCTAGCCAAGGATTATAACAGTATATATATATATAATATACATATATATATAGATAACAAAATCTCTCTGAATTGTGGCATTGATAGTGTATGTCTTACTTCATTCCCCCACTTCATTCAACTTCATTTATACTTCTGCCAAGGTGCAGCTCCATAGAACTGGATAAGGGTTGGAGTATCGAGCTAACCATTATCTAAAGGAGCCATATGCTGGTCTTTGATCAGAGATAACCGGCTGAAGACCTGCAACCCTTTGAAAGCAGCCAGCCTATCTCAAGGCTGATTAAACTGGATTTTTTCATGCAAGTTACACCGGCTGTTGAATGCAAGAGTCGGCAAATCACGTTGCAGCTATATAAATCTTTGGCTTTTCGATGCAGTTCTGGTAGCAATGCTACCAGAAGGATATGGAAGCTTTGGAGAGAGTGCAAAGAAGGTTCATCGGGATGTTACCTGGTGTTAACTATGAGGAGAGATTGAATAAACTAGGATTGTTTTCACCAGGAAGAAAGGAGGCTGAGGGAAGACCTGATAGAGGTCTATAAAATTATAAGAGACATAGACAGGATGGATAGTCAGAGGCTTTTTCCAAGAGTGGAAGTATCAATTACAAGAAGGCAAGATGAGCAGAGGAAAGTCTAAGGGAGGTGCACAGGGTAATTTTTTCACACAGAGAGTGGTGGGAGCCTGAAATGTGCTGTCAGTGGCAGAGGTGGGAGCAGGTAAATTGGAACATTTAAGAGGCATCTGGATGGGGACATGAATAGGGAGGGAATAGAGGGACATTGACCGAGTAAAGACAGAGATTTTCCTTTTCGTTTAGTTGGGGCATCTTGATCGGCACAGGCTTGGAGGGCCAAAGGGCCTGTTCTTGTGCTGTATTTTTCTTTCTTCTTTCTTTTTGTCTTGGGGTAGCTGAGATACGATTTAACAAGAGCTCTCCAGGAGTCATGGTGTTCACTCCACAATTGCCACCAACGCGTCTGACAATTCCTGGTGGAAATGATGGCCCTGAATCAAATATTTGTCTTTCAAACCTGGGTCCGGTCAATAACTGAAAGAGACCCCCCCCGTGCGAGGTCATTGCTGCATCGCAGTGCTAAATACAAGGGACACAGGAGCGATGAAAGAGAGTTTTTCACTTTAAACAAAGCCTCACTTTAACCTGTGCAGCCAACTTGAGGACGTTACAAAATGCTGTTGCTTCGTTCTGTAGCTAGGGTCAAGGTGCATCGACTGGGGTCAAAGTGTATCTGCTAGGATTAAGATGCACTCATGCCAGGGGAGACAGGCTTTTAACTCTAACGTGGGATATCCCAGCTGATATATTTCCCCACATGGCGGCAAGTAAAGGAAAGGAACAATTGTTTCTGAGTGACAAGATACAACAAGAACTCTTCTGATCTTAACACATTTTTAATAAGTTCTCTTTTTAATTCTCCCTCTGGTTTAATCATGTCACTATATAGATATGAATGAAATCTCCCGCAGGTGGTGATAATGCAGATTTCAAAGGAACTTATAAAAACAAACAGATTTCTGCGCCAGTTTGCACCACAATGAAATATATTCCACTTCCTGAACATCACACATGGTGTAAAATGTACCTCCCGCCGATGTAACCGAGAGTCACAACGCTGTCAGTAATTTTACAACATTGCTGAGTTTAGGACACGCCAGGTGCCAGATAAACATTCTGAGATAGGTTTCTGACAGTCAGTAAACTTAACATTCCACTTAATGAATGAACTTTGGCCACATTTTGTTTTGCCGGACCAATCAAAGGAATTTCTGATCTCTAGTGAGGAGAATGTAATGTGAAAATGAGAGATTGAAGAAACTTCAGAGATGAAGACAGTGTTTGTGAGTGCTCATGTGTGTGTGTGTGTGTGTGTGCGCATGAATACATGTGTGTGTACATGTATGTGTGTCCATGCCTGTGTTTGCGTGTGTGGTTGGATGTGGGTGAGTGTGTGAGTGTGTTTAAGTGTGTGTGCATGCATGTGTTTGGGTGTGTGTTGTGTGTGTGTGTGTGTTTGGTTACGTGTGTTTGGGTGTGTGTTTGGCTGCATGTGTGTGTTTGGATGGGTGTATGGTGTGTGGGGGTGGGTGTGTGTGTGTTTGGATGTGTGAGTGTGTGTGATTTTTGGGTGTGTGTGTGAGTGTGTGTTTTTTTGGTGTGTGTGTTTGGGTGTGTGTGTGTCTGAATGCATGCATGCATGTGTATGTGTATGTTTGATGTGTGTGTGTGCATGAGCATTCATGTGTGTCTGTGGGTGTGTGTTTGGGTGGATGTGTATGTGTGTGTATATTTGAGTGTGTGTGCATGAGTGTATACGTGTTTGGAGGTGTGTGTATTTGGGTGTTTATGTGCGGTTGTGCGTATGTTTGTGTGTTTTGGACTGTGTGGTTGTGTTGGGTATGTGTATAGGTGTAGGTGGGTGTGTGTGAGTGGGTGGGTGTGAGTGAGTGTAGATCTGCGTGTGTGCGAATGGGTGTGTGTTTGTGTCTGTGCGGATGTGTAGGTGGTTGTGTGTGAGTCCAAGTGTGGACAGGTATGTGTGTGTAGATGTGTGGGTGGGTGTGTCGGTGCATGTGTCTGGGTAGGTTTGTGAGAGTAGATGGGCATGTGTGTGGAGGTGTGTGTTTGGGGTGCATGTGTTTAGGTGTATGCCTGTGTTTGGGTTGTGGGTGTATGTTGTGTGGGTGAGTGTGTGTGAGTGTGTTTGGGTGTGGGTGCGCATGTGTGTTTGTTTGGGTGTGTGTGAGTGTATGTGTGTGTTTGGGTGTGGGGGTGTGTGTATGTGTGGTAGGGTGAGTATGTCTGTGTATGTGTGTGTGTGTGTGTGTGTTTGGGTGTATGTTTCGGTGTGTGTGTCTTTGTGTGTGTGTGTGTGCGTGTGTGTGTGTGGTTGGGGGAGCTGTATAGGTGTTCTAAGTGTGTGTGTGAGTTCTATGTGGGTGTGTGTCAGGGTGTGTGTGTGTGTAGATGTGGATCAGTGTGTTTGTGAGTGTGTCTAGGTGTGGGTGTGTGTATGTGTGGGTTTGTTTGGGTGGGTGGGTGTGTGTGGGTGGGTGCATATATGTGTTGGGGAGTGTGTATGCATGTATTTACCAGGATGTTGCCTGGTATGGAGGGCAGGTCTTATGAAGAGAGGCTGAGGGATTTGAGGTTGTTTTCATTAGAAAGGAGGCGGCTAAGAGGGGACCTTATCGAAACATAAGATGATTAGAGGTTTAGATAGGGTGGACAGTGATAGCCTTTTTCCTAGGATGGAGAAAGCTAGCACGAGGGGACACAGCTTTAAATTAAGGGGTGATAGTTATAGTACGGATATCAGAGGTAGGTTCTTTACCCAAAGGGTGGTTCGGGAGTGGAATGCCCTGCCTGCAGCAGTTGTAGATGCGCCAAGTTTGGTGGCGTTTAAGAGGTTAGTTGATAAGTATATGGAAGAGAAGGGAATGGTTTAGTTTGGAGGGTCATTGCTTTTTATATTGGTCGGCGCAGCATCGAAGGCCGAAGGGCCTGTTCTGTGCTGTAATGTTCTATGTTCTATGTTCTATGTATGGGTGTGTATGTGCATGGCTATGTGGGTGGCTGGGTGTGTGAGTGGGTGGGTAGGTGCGTGTATGTGTGTGTGTGGGTGTGTGTGCCCCACTGTGATAGCCCCAGTGGCTTGTTACGAAGCAGATGCTGCATTGCGTGCTGTGTGATCTGCAATAGTGCTCCTTCAGATTCAATAATCTCAGAAGTGATTAGCTTCTTTTCTCTCTGCCGTCACTTGCCTTTCAGGGACTGCTGGTGAATTGCTCAGCATCTTTGCAGGATCTTTCTGCCAGAGGCTGTAATCTTTTTTCTCTTCTCAGCCACTTCCTCCAACTCCAGGCATTTTCTTTGTTGTAATTTTTTAACAATTACCTCAAGTCTTATCTCGGCTGACCTCGCGACCTTGGCATTCTGCTCCGCGCTATTTTAAGACTACATTAATTCTTCATAGAATCCCTACAGTGCGTAGAGAGGCCATTTGGCCCATCGAGTCTGCACTGACTAGAATCCCAGCCAGGCCTTATCATCATTACCTTGCATCTTTACCCTGCTAATCACCCTGAAATTAAGGAGCAATTCAGCATGGCCAATCAACCTAACCTGCACATCTTTGGATTGTGGGAGGGAACCAGAGCACCCGGAGGAAACCCACACAGATACAGGGAGAGTGTGCAAAGTGTTTATTGTGTGTTTTTCCTTCAGTAAATCAAGCCTCTCTATGCTCTACGTTGTGAATATGAGACTAGGAATAATGCTGGACCATTAACACTATAAAGTTGACCCATTTAGGCCCATATTGAAGACCTGGGCAAACTCCATTCAACATCCCCCAGCCTGTCAAACCCATATTGTTCCACTCCCTCAGCTGACTTGAATCTGTTCTGCTGCCTTTTTCAAATATGTCATTCAGACTGACAGCCCGCTTAGCCCCCCTCTCCCCTCATACCTTTCAACCCCCCTCTTCAGACCACATGTTTTGTACTGTCCCTTGGTACCCAGGTTCTTACACCCTGGCCTGGCACCTTGGACCCCAAGGGAACTCCAGAAGGTCACTCCAGTGGTCACTTTTCCCTCTGCTACTGCTGCAAAGGACGGGTGCCTCAGGGGTCCTGGAGGTTGGGTGGGCTTAGGCAAGGGGTTGACCTCATCACTCTCTGCTGGGATGGGAGGGGTCTAGTGGCTGGACTGCCTCTTCTAGCCCTGGCAGATCTGATGATCACCCTGGCATGGCAATTCCAGGAAGCCCTGCGATCAATATCTGCATTCCTACCTTTCAGAAGTGGCCAAGTTACTTCAACCTCCATGTCCCCTGGCATGATTTTAAATCACTGCAGCACTTCATTCTGCAGCAGGGAGTTCCCTTACTCCCTGTCAGAAGCTGCAGGTGGGATCAGACCCCTTTGAAGTGTTTGGCAGAGAAGAGATGTTAATTACATCTGGGGATGGGGATACATTGTGCCCAGCTGTGCCCTCAGCTCCAATATATACACACAACTTTGATTTGAATTTGCTGTGGCTTTCCAGCAAACAGGAATCATTGAAACACTTCCATTGTACTTGAAACCTTTGATCTGTAACAAGCTTAATGTGTAGCACCTCTAAAGGATTCAGCTGCCAGCTCAAAGGATTTCTATCACCTCCCAGCCACCTGTGTTTATTTTTATTTTGTTTCATAGTTGAATGCACTTCAGGTTCCCTGTTGATCCTGACTGCAATGTTGACAGAGTTTAAGCCTGATTGACAGTCCAACTTTCAACTTCCTCTTTGAAATAGTTTGAAAAAGGCTGTTGGGGGTTGGGGGGTGGTGGGGTTGGCGGTGGGGGGTGGGGGGGGGCGTCATTGAGAAGGAAGGAGGCTGAGTGGGAAGGGGTGCAGTGGAAGGGTCTGAGGGAGAAGGGGGCTAAGTGGGAGATCTGGAGGGGAAGGGGGTTGAGTGGGGTTTTGACAGGGGAGAGGACTGAGTTGAGGGGGAGGGGGGCATTGGATAAACCTCATGATTTGCATGTTGTGGGAGAGGGCAGGATGCCTTTCATTGCTGGTGATGGTTTTCTTGACCTTCACTTCTGAGGACCTGTGTGAAATCTCGCCCGGTGCAGGTCCCACTGGGGAGGCAGGTGAATTGCGGAAGCTATTAAAACCAGGCTTCAAACCTATTAGTTATAGTTATACTTAGTTATTGCTACAAGAGGACACAGGTTTAAGGTGCTGGGGAGTAGATACAGAGGAGATGTCAGGGGTAAGTTTTTCACTCAGAGTGTGGTGAGTGAGTGGAATCGGCTGCCATTTGTGGTGATGGAAGCAGATAGGGTCTTTTAAGGGACTTCTGGATGAGTACATGGGATTTAATAGATTTGAGGGTTATAGGTAAGCCTAGTAGGTAGAGATATCCTTTAAAGTGGCGAGTGTTTCATGTTTTTGCACAAAGCCTTCCATTGCTCGGGGTGGGGGCTGACCTGTTTATTTTATCATACGTTCTTCCATCCATTAGTATCTATTGTGTAATTTCTAGGGCGTGGTGATCATATTGAAAATCAAATGTTAGTGTTTCTTGTAATCCAAGATTGAATGGAACAGAATGGATTCATGCGAGGTTACAAATCATAATGGATATCATTGGCGCAACTTGTGAACCAAAGGGCCTGTTTGTGCTATAGTTTTACTATGTTCTATAGTTATAGCAGTGAATTTGAATACGTATCAGGTTGGTGCTTGTTGTGGGATTGGAACCCGATCGGGACCAGTGGGATGGGCCGAGAGCATTGCGACAGGTTTGGCGCCTGGTGCAAGACCTCTATATGTGCCAATAACCAATTGTCAAACCATCCTGAGTCATGGTCGGAGCTAGGGGCACCGGAAAATTCCCCGCTACCACTCATTCTTCTAAATTCCCAATCAGTATAGGCCTAACCTTTCCAAGCTTTCCTTATAAGATAATCCCTCCCTCCCAGGAATCAGTAAATTGAACTGTCTCTAAATTATTCGTAATGCAGTTCTATTCTTTCTCAATTAAGGAGACCAAAGTTGCGCACAGTACCCTTGATGGTGTCTCACCAATGCCCTGTGCAACTATTGCAAAGCATCCCTACTTTTATATTCCATTTTCCTATCGATAAATGACAACATTCTATTTGCTTTCGTAGCCAAGTCCCTGCGTACCAACTTCTCATGATTTATATACTGGGACACCCAGATCCATCTGCACCTCAGAGTTCTGCAATCTCACTCTCTATTTTAAACCTCAACCTGCTTTTTTATCCTCCCTGCCAAAGTGGAAACATTCACATTTTCACACATTATACACCATTTACCAAATCTTTTGCCCACTCACAATCTCACCCCAGGTCACCGGAACTTTGCGTGGTCTGTGTCCTGCCCAGCCGTTACAATTCCTGTGAAGGGCAGAACAGGAAAATTCTGCCCATTGTCTCATCCCTCTGTCGGACCTTCCACCGTGACGATTGCAAGTTTAACATCATTCAGACAGTCAGAGGTGTCCAGCTAGGTGATGGCCCAGTATGGGCGAGATATTACTTTATCTGAATCCAACAGCAAATTTGGAGAGATAGAAGACTTTAAAATGTCAATATATGAACTCGGAGGATTTATTGGGATTGACTGATGGAACCCAGTATAGTCATTATGAAGTCGCTTTAATCTATAGTATCAAAGTGGCTTAACCTTTGACGTGAATCATTGTGATGAGCAACCTGCAACAGTCATTAAGGAAGGTCCCACTGAGGGACGAGACAACAGACGGAATTTTTTTCATCCTCGCTTCCTGGGGATTGGAGTGGGTGGGCATGACAGGGAGCATGCAAAGGTCTGGTGATATCAGGCAGGATTTTCTAGTTTTGGGGCGAATGTGGCAAGAAAATCCCACCCAATGGGTTCGTGTGCTCAGTCTTCCCCAGGAGCAGAAAGGAGAAGAGTGAATCTTTGAAATGTTTATGCTGCTGGATGGATGACAGTTGCTGTTCAAAGCCCAGGATCTCACTGAGGTCTGGAGCCAGCAGTCTCAAACCAGGGCATCAATGGAAGACTCAAATCTAAACAGAGAGCAGTCGCTTTTTAAAAAAATGTTGTCTGTTGCGTGAACATCAAAATCAGACAGTCAGTGTCAGACCCAGCTGCACATGGAACAGATTCATAAGAAAAGCCCTCCAAGCCAGGAATAAATAAAATGAACCTTCTCTGGACCACTCCCAATATTGACCGGACACAATTCGAAGATATTTGTCTACATAAAGTTATGCAATTTGGAAACGTCCCATTTTTGTATCCATGTAAGATACTTTTAAAGGTTGAACATCACTGACTATTCATACAAATAGATCTTCTATTTCTTAAAATCGTAAATGCAATTTCAGCTGCACAACAGCAAGTCAGTGACAATGAGTGACTGGAATGAGTAGCTTCCTGTGGTGGGACGGGAATGGGGATGTATTCCTGTGGTGGTACGGGAATGGGGATGGATTCCTGTGGTGGTACAGGAATGGGGATGGATTCCTGTGGTGGGACGGGAATGGGGATGGATTCCTGTGGTGGGACGGGAATGGGGATGGATTCCTGTGGTGGGACGGGAATGGGGATGGATTCCTGTGGTGGTACGGGAGTGGGGATGGATTCCTGTGGTGGGAAAGGAATGGGGGTGGATTCCTGTGGTGGGACAGGAATGGGGATGGCTACCTGCGGTGGGACGGGAATGGGGGTCGCTTCCTGCAGTGTGCAAATTTGTTTTTTTTTTAACAAGGCAGAGATGTGGATGTGAGGTTTTGGGGAGGAGGTAGGTATCCTCTGTTAAATATGAAGATTTGACCCTGATGATGCTCATTGGGAACTGAAGTGGTTAGTGCTGCTGTCTCACTGATCCAGGGACTTGGCTTTGGTTTCAGGTGGAGTTTGCATGTTCCCCTCCCATAAAGTTTCCTCCCACACTCCAAAGATGTGCGGGTTAGCTGAATCGGCTGTGTTAAATCAGCCTTAGTGTCCAAAGATATATAGATTAGATGGATTGACCTTGGGAAATGTGTGGCGTTACCGGGATTGGGCATGAGAGTGGGCCTGGGTATGATGCTCTGTTAGAGAGTCCGTCCTGACTTAATGGGCCAAATGGTCTCTTCTGCACTGTAGGGGATCTATGATTGTATGAACTATAATTGAGACCGGAGGCCTGTGAAGGGAGGTGGGTTGTAGTTTTCCTACCAGCCCAACACTGAGTGAGGTAAGGAGAGGCCCAGAAATGTAAGTGCAGTTCACATCAATGAGGCTAAAAAATCAGTGGTGCAAAACTGGTGAAAATGTAGGCAAAATTCCCCTCGAGGTACATTTTTGACACAGTTGCTGCCCACAAATAGGAATGAAGCATTTCAGCAAGAATTGATTTTTCCTTTAATGTGGCGAGTGTTTCATATTTTTGCACAAAGTCTTCCATTGCCTGGGACAGTGGTGGGGCTGACCCATTTATTTTATCGTCTATTCTTCCATTCATTATTATCTATTGTGTAGTTTCTAAGGGCATGGTGATCATATTGAAAATCAAATGTTAGTGTATCTCGTCATCCAAGATTGAATGGAACAGAATGGTTCCTGCGAGGTTACAAACCGTTATGCAGTTCAGCCCCTTTCAACTAATTCCATCTTGGATCCTTGCCCGGGAGAATTTGCTCCAAGTCGACTGCTTAAGTTTCGATCTCGTGAGATGTTGATTGTGAAGCGATTATTTTTAAATTAACTCCCCGTACCATTGTGCAGCCAGGTGCCCAACTAAATGGCTCGGGGGGCTAGATGGCCTACTCCTGCTCCTATTTCTTATATTGACAGAACACTTTGAACTGCTTGTTGTATTGTTACAATTGGGAGCTGCATTGGTGCCTAACAGAACAGGCAGTGTGCGGTGTAGTGCAGAGGAACGGGGCTCCTGCTGTAACACGTTTCTCTTTCATCTGAAACACATTGCTTTTGGCCATTCCCCCCAGCGCGGGGTATGAGCGCGGCATGCTTGCTGCACCGTGGAAACCATCCTTTACGGTCCGAGGTACAGAATGAGTGTAAAAAGGATTGCTGCATCTGAGAATGCACACATCTCACTGAGATTCACTTGCTAGAAAGCGCGAGGGTGAGTTTACCCCGCAGACGCTTGAAAGCAGTAGAACTGAAGGTCAGCACTGTGTAACCGGCACTTTGGCATTTCCACTATAATTGTTTGCAATTAGAATTGCAATGTCATTTAATATTGTAAATGGGATGGGGGCTCCGATATTGGAAAAGCTGGAACCGGGACTTAATGAATGTGCGAGCAGAGTAAACTTGTCTTGTATATTTATGTTTTAATTAGAGGCACTAACGCTGATCGGCACCACAAGGCAACATAGGCCCATTACTCTCTCGGAAGCTGATATCCCACTCTGTCTCGGAGCAGTCATATAGTTTATGGGATAGTCTCTTCTTTTTGTAATCATATTCTTCAGAACCTGAGTTGCGAATACGCAGAGCACCGGCAGAAAGACATTCTAGTTAGGTGCATTGCTAAATTGTCTCTCAGAGCACCCAACCAGGAGCCAACATGTGGCGACTTAGGGATTTTCACAGTAACCCCATTTACCTGTGTGTGGCACTCATAAATAAATTAAAAAAAAACACACGGGATGTATCTGCAAGTATGGGTTTCCCTGGAGATTAGGCCTCACAGCACCAAGAACCGGGTTTTAATTCTGGCCTCAGGTGAAAGTCTTTATGCACATTCTTCCTGTGGAGTTCTGACTAGACTTATGAACCTCCATGGCTTCTTTCATTGATCCTGCATCCCATATCTCATCCTGTGAATATTGGGACTGTTAAATGGGTGACAAGATGGCACAGAAGTTAGCACAGCTTCCTCACAGCACCAGGAACCTGAGTTCGATTTTGCTGTTGGGTCACTTTCTGTGTGGACTTTGTAAATTCTCCCCAAATCTGCATGGGTTTTCTCCGGGTCCTCTGGTTTTTGTCCCAGAGTCCAAAGATGTGCAGGTTAGGTTGATTGGCCATGCTAAATTGTCTGTTAGTGTCAGGGGGATTAGCAGGGTAAATACATGGGGTTACAGGGATAGAATCATAGGCTTCCTACAGTGCAGAAGCAGGCCATTCAGCCCATTGAGCATTCACCAACAATATTCCCACCTAGACCCTATCCCCGAAATTCCACATATTTACCTGCTAATTCGCTGATACTGAATGTTAATTTAACATGGCCAATCAACTAAACTCACACATCTTTGGAGAGACTTGATTGTTGCCAGTCCAGGCTTGATGGGCTGAAGGGCATTCTGTAAGGATTCTATGATTCTATGAATGGAAGATACAGTTTCATGTTTTAGATTTGGGTGTGCTTCTGATGCATTGTTCCAGAGTTTAAAATTAGTTGGGGGCTGAGGGAGGTAGGGTAGGGGAGGCGGATGTTGACACAGAGTCTGTTCATCTCTTCATGAAAGGTCAGATAAAACGTTTGGTTGGGAGTGTAATTGGAAGTTCTGATGATCATGGACTTCAGGCAATATTTTTCCATGTCTGAGTGTTCTGTGTTTCTAGTACATGGTTTATGATGGACCGAAGGACATAGATCCATAAAATCAGATCTCTACCCCTTGCATTTATAGTACACACTTCAGATGGGTGGTTATTATAATTTCCCATTAACACTAAATCAACTCGGGTCTGGATTTGAATCCAGAAGGGGGATAACAAGAGTCATAGAATCCCTACAAAACAGAAAGAGGCCCTTTGGCCTATTGAGTCTGCACTGCAATCCCACCCAGGCCCCCAGTTCATACATATTTCACTCACTAATCTTCTCTAACCTATGCATCTACGGTCAATTTAGCATCGCCAGTCAACCTAACCTGCACATCTTTGGACTGTGGGACGAAACCGGAGCACCCACAGGAAACCCACGCTGACACGAGGAGAATGTGCAAACTCCATACAGACAGTCACCTAAGCCGGGAACCGAACCTAGGTCCCTGGAGCTGTGAAGCAGCAGTGCTAACCACTGTGCTACCGCGCTGCCCAGTTCTCAGCTCGTCTCACCTGTCTCAGGAGAAAGTGCACGCAAAGCCATGGATTCTCGTTATGGGGAAGTGGGCCCAGCTTGGAGTTAGACCAGCTGACCTGGGAAAAATTTGGAGGCAGCCACATGGATAGTTGGGTATGGTGGCAGGCTGTTCACTCCTCTGGGGATCTGGTGTTCTACTGTTCTGCTGGATTTCTGCTTTCTCAGCCGAGCCTCATTGTATACAATTGGTCGAGAGCGCAGCCTTTCATTAGTGTATGAAAGCATGTCAGCCCCAGAGGAAACATTGCTTGATTGACAGCTCCTTCTCCTCTGATCACTACTGTCAAATTCACAATGTTTGACTGCACAAGATTAAATGCTTCAAATGTTTGAAATGTTTGCAAATGATGTTTTGAATAGGCCAGATGATTTACACACTTACAGTATTGTAGTAAAAGTGAATTTTATTTGGAGAGTAGAAAGTTATCAATGAATGAAAGTTGAAAAACATGTTTTTAGGCTAACTGGTATTAATAAATTGTCCCTAAATTGGATCTCCCTTAATCTGGCGCACAGATAATTCTATAAATTTGCACCCGCTTTATTATGGAGTCCACGAGATGTAGATAAAAGTCGTAGGTAGAAGAAGGATTAGAATAAGGCACTCACTGAGTGTTAAAATGGGCAGCGCGGGCTTGTAGGGCTGAAGGGCCTGTTTCCTATGCTGTACTGTTCTTTGTTTTAAAAAAATGTTTTATGATACACCCTATTACAGGTGTACAGTGCACCAAGCTTCTTTACAGTTTACAGTGCGTGAATGGGCGTGGAAGTGTCTAGGGACACTCCAGGGACCTAGGTTCGATTCCCAGCTTGGGTGACTGTCTGTGCAGAGTTTGCACATTCTCCTCATGTCTGCGTGGGTTTCCTGTGGGTGCACCGGTTTCGTCCCACAGTCCAAAGATGTGCGGGTTAGGTTGATTGGCGATGCTAAATTGACCATAGAGGCATAGGTTAGAGAGGATTAGTGAGTGAAATATGTATGAATTGGGCGTAGGGCCTGGGTGGGATTGCAGTGCGGATATGAGGGGCCATTGGAGTTACTTTGGGGAACCTGAGCTTGGCTTGGGGATACCGTATGAGAAGGATTTATTGAAGTTATCTTTTAAAAGGTTCCCTCATGCAGATTGCGTGCCATAACCCAAATGAAGTGCTGTAAAGCATGATTCATTAAATACCAGGTTCCACTCCATGAAGACTGCAGAGGACCATGTCTGCCCTGCTATGGAGAGATAGATTGGGAGTGGAGGGTTCCATTCGAACCAGCCCACATCCCTCAAAGCAGAGTTGTGCAGTCTGCTTGCTTATAGAGGGGAGAGACTGACATTTGAGCATTCTTCTCACTCAGGAAACAAAAGTTTGGTACAAGATTAAACATGAATTTTGTTTAAAAAGTTATGAAAATAAATAATTCGCTGAGCAAAAAAAGCAATGAGTAATGAATAAAGATGAGGGTGGTAGTGTAATAGGGTGTGCGCTTCTGACTCACTCCCAGTCTCAAGAGTTCTCACGCTGTCGCTTTCATCCAGTGTGAGAGTGAGTGATGGTGTGTGTGTGTGTGTGTGGGTAGGGGGGGTGTGTGGGAGCGTGTGTGTGTGTGTGGGTGTATGTCTGTGTGTGTTTGTGTGTGTGTGTTGGGGTGGGTATGTGTGTGGGAGGGCGTGTGTGTTTGTGACTGTGTGTGGTGTGTGTGGTGTGTGTATGTGGATGTGTTTGTGGATGTGTTTGTGGCTATGTGTGTGTGGGTGGGTATATGTGTGTGTATGTGGGTGTGTGTGTGTATGTGGGTGGGTATGTGTATGGTGGACGTGTGTGTGTGCGCGTGCGCGTGCACATGTGTGTTTGTGGCTGTGTGTGCGCGTGCATGTACACGTGTGTGTGTGAGGATGGATGATACTGAGAGTGAACCAGACTCATGGATATGTTCTGCTGTGCACTCTCACTCTCCCACTCCCTCTCAACTGGCCCTCACTCCCATACTCTCACACACTCCCACTCTCTCTCTCTCTCCTCACCCCTTATTTCACACAACGACACTCTCTCATTAACACCCCCACTCTCACATACCCATGCGCCCTATCTCAGCCCCTGCTCAATCCCACTACCCCATCCAAGCTCTCTCACACATCAACCCACACTCTTTCAAATCCCCTGTTTTTTCACATCCATTCACTCTCCCTCATCATTCCCACTCTCTCTCACACCACCCCTACAGCTTCCCCACACTTTCTCAACCCGTCAGATTCTCTCGCTCCCTGCTCACAGTCTCTCAGTGCCTCACACTTGTTCTCCCTCCTCTCACAACCTCCCTCCCAGTTGCACACTTACTACCCATCACACGCCCTTCCCCATCCCACAAGCATTCCCTTCCCCATCCTGTACACACTCTCTCCCCTACACATATTTTGTCCCCGTCCTGCACATTCTCTCTCTTTCCCCCTCTCTCTGCCTCCTGCACATACGCTCTGTTTCCCCTCCGTCGCACTCTCTCTCTCTCCCCTCCTTGCTCACATAACTTCCAGCTACTCACTCATTCAAATACCAGCGGGTCCCACTATTGCTACCCCACCTGGGCTTCACCCCCCTCCTCCCTGGGTCCCAGTCCCCAGTATATTCTCTTGGCACTTTGCTTGGCCATTTCAGAGACTTGGGTAGAGCAGGGACAAGAATGGATGTTGCAGGTTCCGGGGTTCAAATGCTTTAGTCGGAGTAGAGAAGGAGGTAGAAGGGGGGAGGAGTGGCATTATTAGTCAAAGACTGTATCACAGTGACAGAAAAGTTTGATGAGGACTTGTCTGTTGAGGTAGTATGGGCTGAGATTAGAAACAGGAGAGGAGAGGTCACCCTGTTGGGAGTCTTTTATAGACCTCCTAAAAGTTCCAGAGAGATAGAGGAAAGGATTGCAAAGTCGATCCTGGACAGGAGTGGAAGTAATAGGGTAATTGTTATGGGGGACTTTAACTTTACTAATATTGATTGGAATAGCTATAGCTCTAGCTCGTTAGAGGGGTCAGTTTTCGTACAAAGTGTGCAGGAATGTTTTTTGACTCAGTATGTAGATAGGCCAACTAGAGGTGAGGCTACATTGGATTTGGTGCTGGGCAATGAGCCAGACCAGGTGTTAGGCTTGAAGTTAGTGAACATTTTGGTGATAGTGACCACAATTCGGTTACGTTCATCTTAGTGATGGATAGGGATAGGCATGAAGCTGGGGGCAGTAGTTATAGCTGGGGGAAGCGTAATTATGAGGCCATCAGGAGAGAATTAGGATGCATAGATTGAACTAGGAAACTACTGGGACTGGGAACATCTGGAATGTGGAGCTTATTCAAGGAGCAGCTGCTGCGAGTCCTTGATAAGTATGTCCCTGTCAGGCAAGGAGGAAATGGTCGAGTAAGGGAACCTTGGTGTACAAAAAAAGTTGATTTGCTGGTTAAAAGGAAAAAGGAGGCTTATGTCAGGATGAGGCTTGAAGACTCGGTTAGTGCAATGGATAGCTATAGATTAGCCAGGAGGGAGCTAAAGAGTGAATTGAGGAGAGCTAAGAGAGGACACGAGAAGACTTGGGCTGATAGGATTAAGGAGAATCCTAAAGCTTTCTTTAGATATGTTAAGAATAGAAGATTGGTTAGGACAAGACTAGGGCCAGTCATAGACAGCAGTGGGAAGTTGTGCGTGGAGCCTGAAGGGATTGGAGAGGTACTGAATAAATATTTCTCTTCGGTATTCACGCAGGGTGATGTAAATGTAGTTATGGAGAACACTGAGGTACAGGGTAGCAAACTGGAAAGGATTGAAGTAGATAGGGAGGATGTGCTAGATATTCTTGAGGGTTTGAAGTTGGATAAGTCCCCTGGGCCGGACGGGATTTACCCTAGGATTCTCTGGGAGGCAAGAGAGGCGATTGCAGAGCCTCTGGCTCTGATCTTCAGGTCGTCGTTGGTTACGGTGTGGTTCCGGAGGACTGGAGGATAGCGAATGTGGTCCCATTGTTCAAGAAGGGGAAGAGAGACCTTCCAGGGAATTATAGGCCAGTGAGTCTTACTTCTGTTGTGGGCAAAGTATTGGAGAGAATAATTGGGGATAGGATTTATAGTTATTTAGAGAGTAATGAATTGATTGGAGATAGTCAGCATGGTTTTGTGAAGGGTAGGTCGTGCCTTACTAACCTCATTGAGTTTTTTGAAAAAGTGACTAAGGAGGTGGATGGGGGTAAGGCGGTTGATGTGGTATATTTGGACTTTAGTAAGGCGTTTGATAAGGTGGCCCATGGAAGACTTCTGCAGAAAATGCAGATGTATGGGATAGAGGGTGATTTAGCTAATTGGGTTAGTAATTGGCTAGCAGATAGAAGACAGAGGGTGGTGGTTGATGGGAGATATTCATCTTGGAGTTCGGTGACAAGTGGTGTAACTCAGGGGTCTGTTTTGGGGCCCCTGCTGTTTGTAATTTTTATAAATGATCTGGATGAGGGTATTGAAGGATGGATTAGTAAATTTGCACATGACACTAAAGTCGGTGGAGTGGTAGATAGTGAAGAGGGGTGTTATAGTTTGCAGAGTGACTTAGACAAGTTGCAGAGCTGGGCCGAGAGGTGGCAAATGGAGTTTAATGTGGAAAAGTGTGAGGTAATGCACTATGGCAGAAATAATAAACGTGTAGAGTATAGGGCTAATGGTAGGATTCTTAGTAGTCTTGATGAACAGAGGGATCTCGGTGTGTATGTGCATAGATCCCTGAAAGTAGGCAGTCAAGTCGAGAAGGTTGTTAAGAAGGCATATGGAGTCTTAGCTTTTATTGGTAGGGGATTGAATTTCGGAGCCGCAACGTCATGTTGCAACTGTACAAAACTCTAGTGCGGCCGCACTTGGAGTATTGTGTGCAGTTCTGGTCCCTGCATTATAAGAAAGTTGTGGAGGCTTTGGAGAGGGTACAGATGAGGTTTACCAGGATGTTGCCTGGTATGGAGGGCAGGTCTTATGAAGAGAGGCTGAGGGATTTGAGGTTGTTTTCGTTAGAAAGGAGGCAGCTAAGAGGGGACCTACTCGAAACATATAAGATGATTAGAGGTTTAGATAGGGTGGACAGTGATAGCCTTTTTCCTAGGATGGAGGAAGCTAGCACGAGGGGACACAGCTTTAAATTAAGGGGTGATAGTTATAGGATGGATATCAGAGGCAGGTTCTTTACCCAAAGGGTGTTTCGGGAGTGGAATGCCCTGCCTGCAGCGGTTGTAGATGCGCCAAGTTTGGTGGCGTTTAAGAGGTTAGTTGATAAGTATATGGAAGAGAAGGGAATGGTTTAGTTTGGAGGGGCATTGCTTTTTTATAATGGTCGGCGCAACATCGAAGGCCGAAGGGCCTGTTCTGTGCTGTAATGTTCTATGTTCTATGTTCTATGCTCTTGCTTCCTGGGTTTTATGCTCGGCCCTCGGCTTCTGAGACCCCAGACTTACTGCAGTGGCTTTTGCTGCTCCATCAATCGCAAATTGGTTCTCTGCCACACTTGTTGATGACAGGCTCACAAGTCATCAGGAGCAGTGATTCTTCCATTCAAACTCCTCTGTGGGCTGATATTTTGAAAAATGGCTCTGGGTGGAGGAACTTCAAGGACTGCCTTGGGCCAGTTAAAGATACATCCAAAAATTGGATAGTTTGGGAATGGGATGAGGAATCCCAGATTTGGGACCTACCTGCTATTTTTAAAGATCTCCTGAGTCTTTCTGACATGGTGAAAATCCAGACCAGGATATCTTTCCTGGGCCTTTCCTTTGGGTCCATCTTTGGATCACCCTCCAGTACAGTGCATATCTAGGCTTGCAGAGTATTGAGCTGTACGAAGGGATAGAAACGGGAATATTCGTTCAACAATTTTAAATCTACTCCTGTGCCATTTTTCTCATTTTTAGTTGAAACCCAAGCCTATTCAAGCTAAGCCAGGGACTGGAGATTATGGATATAAATGACTGAAAAGGAAATTTAAAACCATTATTATCAAGAAGTTATTTACTTAGGAGAGATCGATGATTCAAACAAACTTTCAAACTGAAAAAAGAGACAAACTAAAGCTAGGAGAAGTTACTCGAATCCTATTAGATGGTGCAAGGAGAGAGAGACAAAGGAGAGATAAAGCCAATGTTTGGACTGGTGTTAATGAATTGGTAATGGAGTGGATACTGGAAATATGGAAACTGGTGAATCTTCTGCGGTTGTGCTTAATTACTTTCTGGAATATAGGAATCATTTTATCTGTAGCATTTAAGGACGGTGGGGTAGCATTGTGGTTAGCATTGCTGCCTCATAGGGCGAGGGACCCACATTCGAGTCTGGCCTTGGGTTACTGTCTATGTGGAGTTTGCACATTCTCCCCATGCCTGCGTGGGTTTCTTCCGGCTGCTCCGTTTTCCTCCTGCAGTCTGAAGATGCACAAGCTAGTTTGATTGGCTAAACTACATTGTCCCTTAGAGGTGAACTCTCATGTTCTGCTTGCCACTGGAATTGGAGTGGGCAGATCACGGAAAGGTCCGTTGACCTCGGATGGGATTTTTTGGTTTTATGGTGAGCATGATTGTAAATTTCCACCTTCTGTGTCAGGGGGATTAGCATGGGAATATGGGATAGGCCCTAGGTAGGTTTATTGTCAGTGTCAGCTCAATGGGCTGAATGGCCTCCTTCTGCACAGTGAGGGTTCTATTTAAATGATTCACGAAGAATTATTTCACATTCAACTCATTGTAAGAGATCTTAGAATTTGGTCCAACAGCGCTTCCTGCATTGAAAATCTAATACATTAATGATTTCAATCCCCAAATACAGGTGCGGTAGGGTCAAAAGTGAGATTTGAAAATTATTCAAATCTCGAGCATAACCTCTAACCTGCTCATTCTCGGTTCAATGGAGACTAAGGCAAAGCCAACCATCTCTAAGGAGGCAATTCTGTCACATAGATACCATCATGATATTGCAGGACGCCTATTCAATCTGTTTTACAGGATTGATCCATGTCATGAGAAATCTGACCAATCAAATTGGGATAGGGAGCCGTGGGGATCGGGTGTGCCGAGACAGCTTCAGGGAAAAACTAAGTGGGAGTTGTGATTTTACAGCACTGATTGTGGGCTACAAAGAGTTGGTTACCACTTAGCTGCTCGTGTTTACTTGGAATTAGTGTTATATATTTAAGTGGTTGCATGATTGCTTTGAGAGCCAGTCACATGATTTGATAATGAAATCACAGTACTGTTTACAGACTTGTGCCTTAGTTTCATTTTCTACCATGTATAGGTTGTTGTTATTTTGAATCTATGTGTACAAATCTTTTACTTTTTGTTTAAAACCTATAACCATGAACATAGTTAGAATATTGCACCTTAGACTCTGCCTCCACCCCACTCACTCACGTTCAGGACTCAGACTCCCACTGCCTTGTTAGGGTCAGCAATCAGAAACACTCTTTCCTTGCCCAGGTAAGGTGGCGCACTGGTTAGCACAGCTGCCTCACAGCACTAGGGACCCAGGTTCAATTCCGGCCTCGGGTGAGTGCCTATGCGGAATTTATACATTCTTCCAAGTCTGCATGGGTTTCTTCTGGATGTTCTGGTTTCCTCTCTCACAGTCCAAAGATGTGCATGTTAGGTAGATTAGCAATGCTCAATTGCCCCTTTGGTGGATTTGGTGGATTGGCCGTACTAAATTGCCCCTTTGTGTCCAAAGATGTGCAGGTTAAGTGGATTAACCACAGTCAATGTTTGGGATTTGGTGGATAGAGGAGGGGGGGAATAGGCATAGATGGAGTGCTGTTTTGGAGGGTCAGTGCTGACTCGATGGGCTGATTGGCCTCATCCAGAACTGTAGGGATTCAACGGAGCCTAAATGCTGCAATCACTTTACTTGAAGGCTGATTACTGTATACATTGTTGCATTTCTAACAACACAACATTGAAGCCATGAATGGGCACAAGAGAATATTGAATGGCAGGTGAACCATTCGACGTGGAACTCACATTGTTACAAGTGTCTCACAACCAGAATCTGCTGTCAGTTCTTCCTTTTCCTTGTCTTCTGGTGGCAAAATCCTGACATTATTATTGACATGAGGTCCTGGTGTGTGTATGTCCTCCAACCTCTGAACAGATGTCAGCCTGTCAGCTCTATCAGATGGGCAGGGAAATATTTGTGCTGAATCTGAACATAAATCATTGGAGATTATAGTTATGAGAACAACATTCGCTTGTAGTTAGAGTGTTATTCATGCAGCTAATCCATCACAAACACGCAGTTTAATTCACAAGTCATTGTTTAGCTGAATATTTTGTAAAACATCACTCGGCGAACGAGGCAGTCAGTAGCAATTTAGGAGCAATATAGGAGGAGAATGCAACATTAAAAGGACAATTTTGCAAACTATAAGGGTAGAAACACAACAGAAAAAGTGACTAAAGTAAACTGCTGAGGCATAGGCTGTCAATAAACACTTAATAAAGAGTCATAGAATCCTTACAGTGCAGAAGGAGAGGCCATTTGGCCCATTAAGCCCACGCCGACAATTATTCCACCCAGACCCTTTCCCCATAACCCAATGTATTTATCCAGCAAATCCCCCAGGGATACTAAGGGACAATTCACTATAGCTAATACATGGCCAAACCTAATTTGCGCACCTTTGGAATGTGGGGGCAAACTAGAGCATCCGGAGGAAACCCATGCAGACACGGGGAAAATGTGCAGACTCTACACAGACAATGACTCAAGCTAAGAATTGAACCCAGATCCCTGGTACTGTGAGGTTGCAGGGCGAACTATTGTGTCACTGTGCCATCCATCTGTCTTTCTCTCTCTTTCCCTCTATTTTATTGATGCTACAATGATGTGTTTTCCGTGCTTTTCCTTGCCCCTTCCGCCTAAGATTCAAAAGCACTCGTTCTTCTCATTATTGCCCTGTGTTCGAGTAGAAACTAATGTTTTAATTTCCCATTCTAATTTACTCTTTCTTGGACAGTAATAATCGCGGAACTCAATAGATCTCTTCCGCCTCTTGTCATTGTCATACATTTGCAATCCAGGTTTGGTGACACCCAATAGTGATTTTTCTTACTGTTTTATCTTTGGTGATTTCCTGCATCATGAGTCCTTCTCAACATGAAAAATATGGTCCCCTGAAATGAATAAGGTCACAAATCTCATGGGCGTTTGTGACAGGCTCCCAGTGAAGCTAATTACTGTTGTGCCGATTAACTCCTCTTAAAAAGCACTGGGTATAGTTGCGTAAAAAGGAGATTAAGGACTCTAGGGATATGGAAAAACACAGATGATAAAATATTGAGTGTAACAATATAATTCACATAATATTTTAACTGTGGATGAGTCACCTGTGGAATGTAACATCTCAGAATTGAATAAGATGTAACGTGACCTGAGATTCAATTCTCTTGCTAGTTACAGATTACTTTGTGTCGTTTGATGATTCATCTGTGACTGGTTGCCCTTATTATTTTCTGGTCTGTTTTACATGGAAACACAAGAACATAAAAATTACGGGCATAAGTAGGCAACTGAATCCTTCGAGCCTGCTCCGCTATTCAATCTAATCATGGGCTGATCTCTCCCTGGTCTCAAATCCACCTCCCCACCTATTCCCCGTATTCCCTTATCTTGTTTATTTTATTAGAAATATATCTATTTCCTTCTTAATACCATTCAATGATTCAGACTCCACTGTGCTATGGGTCAGTGAGTTCCACAAATTCACCACCCTCTGCAAGAATTAGTTCTTCCTCATCTCAGTGTTAAATCTGTCGCCTCTCAACTTATACCTGTGACATCTTGTTTCAGATTGCCCCATAAGGGGAAATATTTGGTCCATGTTTTAGAATTCTATATACCTCGATCATATCACCTTTCATCCTCCTAAACTCCAGGAAGCATAAGCCCAAACTGTTTAATCTCTCCTCCTACATCAATCCTTTCATCCCCGGATTCAATCTGGTGAACATCTCCTGAACTGCCTCCAACACCATCACATTCTTAAATAAAAAGACCAAAGCTGCAAACATACTGCAGATGTGGTCTCACCAATACCCGAAACAATTGCAACAACACTTCTCTCCTTTAATACTCCAGTCCTTTTGCAAAAAATGCCAATATTCCATTTGCTTTTTTTTGATTACATGCTGCATTGGGTGGCCTGGTAGCACAATAGTTAGCACTGCTGCTTCACAGCTCCAAGGTCCTGGGTTCGATTCCCGCTCGGGTCACTGTCCGCATGGAGTTTGCACATTCTTCTCGTATCTGCGTGGGTTTCCTCCGGGTACTCCGGTTTCCTCCCACAGGAAAGATGTGTGGGTTAGGTTGATTGGCCATGCTAAGAAATTGTCCTTTAGTGTCCAGGGATGCATAGATTAGAGGGATTAGTGGGTATAACATATAGCAATTATGGGGTAGGGCCTGGGTGGGATTGTGTTTGGTGCAGACTCGAAGGGCCTCTTTCTGCACTATAGGCTTCTATGATTCTATGATCTGCATATATTGACTTTGTGCGATTCATGAACAAGGACACCCAGATCCCTCTACCCAGGCGCATTTTGAATCTGTATTCCATTTAAGTAATAATTTGCCTTTCTATTTTTTCTGCCAAGAATGGGTAACCTCTTCTTGAATATTTTTGATGTCTGTTAAGGCTATGTTTGTTTTTAAGACCCAGTTTGTGATGTCTCATTGAAAGTTTTTTCAGTTACCCTGGTAAATCAGAAGCTAACTATTAATCTCAGAAAACCTTCCAGGAGAACAGATGTGAACAATTCCTGAAAAATAATGACATTGGAATTTCTCTATCCATGCAAAGGACAAGGAACACTTCAAATTAAACCACCATACAGGATAGGGTTAGGTTCCATGTTGCCCCATTCATTTTAATAGATACAAAGTCCCGAACATGTGAGTATGTCTAGATGCCAAGCTGGGAGAGTTAGGGTATTAGGTTACCTTTAGAGATATTAGGGGTTACTATTAACCAGAAACTCAACTGTGATGAGAAGAGCAGACCAGGGGCTATGGATACTGCAGCAAGTAATTAATCTCTTGCCTGCTCAACCATCTACATCCATCATCTACAAGGCACAAGACAGAAGTGTGATGGGATATTTCTCACTTGTCTGGGTGGGCACAGCTCCAACAACACTTAGGAAGATCAACACCATCTAGGACAAAGCAGCCAACTTGATTGACACCACATCCACAAACATCCGCTCCCTCAGTAGCAGCAGTGTGTACTATCTACAAGAATGCACTACAGCAATTCACTCAAGATCCTTAGATAGCACCTCCCAAGCCCTTGACCACTTCCAGCTGGAAGGATAAGGGCAGCAGATGCACAGAAACACCACCACCTGCAAGTTCCCCTCCAAACCAGTCACCACTCTAACTTGGGAATATATTGCCATTTCTTTGCAGCCACTAGCTCAATATCGTGGAACCCCCTCCATAACAGCACTGTGGGTCAACCCACAGCACGTGGACTGCAGCGACTCAAGAAGTTGGCTCACCAGCTCATCACCAGCTTCTCAAGTGCAATTAGGGATGGGCAATAAATGCTGGCCAGCCAGCGACGCCCATGCCCCACGAATAGTTAAGGAAAGAGATGGATGCGATCTTCTTTTGTCACCATAGGCCTTTCTCATGGCTTGAAGCTGTATTCTTTGAGTTAAGGCTGACTCAAGACTCCAACTGTGAGCCTACATTCAAGGAGACTACATAATTCATCCGTGCAGCTTCTTAATACTTCTCCGAAGCCCGTCTTTCACAAAGAAATTGGCTGTTGTCCTTAAATCATTCAGGGCTTTTCATGCTGGGACCTTGTAGAAGGAGAGGTGTGGGCTCTGAACACCCACGTCTTGGAAGGAAATGTGTAATAAACGCTGAATGACTATGCTGTGACTCTCTTGTTAAAGAAATCAGAGATTGAAATTTTGATCCATTTTCTTCCCATACGAAGTCAGTCAGCAAGTCTCCTTTCAAGCAAACTATGCCTACAGGATCAATCACCTAAAAAGAAAAGGTATGTTATGTGGGGGTTGAAACCTGTTTGAGATTTTTTTTTCATCTTTTCTGAAATAATTCCAACAATTTAATATTTGCCCAGATAAAGAGGCCAAGTATTTACATTTATATGGTGAAGAAAAATTAATCGGTTCTCCAAAGATATGGACATTGAGTAATAAGGCATGGCAGAATCTTACTTTGATAGGATCTAGCCAACCCTGAAGTGATAATGGAGCCTTGTTCCACTTTCTTTCTTTCAGACATGCGAATTACTGCACTCAGTCAGCTTTCATACTGAGTGTAGCTGAATTCTTAAATAGGTCAGGTCTTCTGGGTTCTAAATGAACGAACAGAAATACCTAACGTAAAAATGTCCTGATTAGATGTGCTTTCTTGCCTTGTATAATAATGTCATTAAACGACAATTTGCCACAACAGTTGGCAGAATGCCAGCATCTGGTCTCACAGCATGGAATCCACTAGTCAACAATCTTGTATGGGATGAGATTAGGTAACCAAGTTATATTTGTGCTTGTGCCTTCCAGTATCTCCCACAACTTAGTGACATTATTTGACCTGTTTTAACCTTTGTTACCTTGCTTGCACCTTCTTGTCTGTTTGTCGTCTCCCATTACCGTGACCTCTGCAATCTTAATATCCATTCTCTTAATATCCATTCTCTCCTCCCCTCCCTCAAAAGTCCTCTTGCCCTCATAACAAAGGAAGGTCCTTTAGATACTTTTGTAGTTGAAAGTCCTTGACACAAAGTAAGGATGTGCAGGTCAAGTTGATTCATTCTACTTTTGCATACTTTCTAGTAGTCTGTTTTGCCATTTCCATGGCCATTGGTTACTTGGGGGGAAATGACACACTTCTAGGTGTCCAGTTCATCAACAACCTGGTTTGGTCCCTCCACGCTGACGCTGTATTTAAGAAATCCTACCATTGTCTCTCCTTCTCAGAAGGCTAAGGAAATTTGGCGTGTGCAAAAGACTCTCATCAATTTTTACAGATGCAGCATAGAAAACATCATATCCAGTTGTATCACAGCTTGGTGTGGCTCCTGCTCTGACCAAGATCGTGAAAAGCTACAAAACATAGCCCAATCCATCACGCAAACAAGCCACCCACCAATCGACTCCGTCTATACCTCCTACTGCCTCGGAAAGGAAGCCAGTATAATCAAAGACCCCACACACCCTGGACATATTCTTCTTCTGTCAAGAAAAAGATACAGAAGGCTGAAAACATGTACCATCTCTTCTTCGAATAGTGCTGTAGTTTTGTAATTCCATCCAATATCTTACCTACAGTTAATGCCTTAGTTGAAAGATGACATTTCCAATGGTGTAACCCTCCCTCAGTATTGCACTGAAACATCAATTCAGATGATACAATGAAGTCCCTGGTGCGTGACTTGATTTCGTGACCCCCTGATTCAGAGGTGAAATTGCTATCGGTGAGTCAAGGCTGACGCACTGTGGACTGTAGTCATTGTTGTTTGTGCAGAGAAATGAAGCTAGCAAATCTCTCTAACAAGCTACCATACACAACAGATGAGGCCACCTTGACTGCAGCTGATGAAGAAAGTGGCTGACCCCCACCTTCTCAAGGGCATTTAAGGGCGGGCAATAAATGCTGGCCTAGCCAGCGACACCCACACCCCGTGGAGAAAGTGGATTACCTGGTGCTTGACATTTTTTGATGATGCCAGTCACGAGGACTGTTTGCCAGAATGCTGAGAGAACCTCATATGCAATTGACGCAGTGGTTAGCATTGCTGCCTTACAGTGCCAGTGATCTGTGTTTAATTCCGGGCCTGGGTCGCTATCTGTGCAAAGCCTGCACATTCTCCCAGTGTCTGTGTGGGTGCTCCAGTTTCTTCCCACTGTCTGAAAGACGTGCCGGTTAGATGCACAGACCAGGCTAAATTCTCCGTCAAGTACAGGTGCCAGAGTGTGGCGATTAGGGGACTTTCACAGTAACTTCATTGCAGTGTTGATGTTAGCCTACTTCTGACACTAATAAATAAATGTCAATACTTTTAATCACACCATGTGACCTGATGGACAATTTGGACCTTAGCTTAGAATTATAGAATCCTACAGTGCAGAAAGAGGCCATTTGGCCCATCGAGTCTTCAATGACCCCACCAGAATCCCACCAGGCCCTATCCCCCATGTGTCTGCATATCTTACCTGCTAATCCCTCTAATTTACGCATCCCAGGACACTAAGGGGCAATTTTAGCATGGCCAATCAACCTAACCCACACACCTTTGGACTGTGGGAGGAAATCGGAGCACCACACAGACATGAGGAGAATGTGCAAACTCCACACAGGCAGTGACCTGAGCTGGGAATTGAACCCAGGTCCCTGGAACTGTGAAGCAGCAATGCTAACCACCGTGCTACCGTGCTGCCCAAGCTTAATATCTCGTCTGAAAGATGGCACTTCCAGTAATGTAGAACTCTCTCAGCACTGTGCTAAAGTTAGCTACAGTGCCATCTTCTAGAGTGTTAAGAGTAATTGTTTGGATGATCCTGTCTGTCACAGTGTGATTACAAATTGTGTACATGTGGATATAGACAAGGGTTTGCACCGCCTCAAAGCCTCTCTCCAGTTGAATGGCATGAACTCACTCACTTTCTTTGCTTCATTCATGAAAAAGGCAGCATGGTGACACAGTGGTTAGCACTGCTGCCTCACAGCACCTGGGACTCAGGTTTGTGTGGAGTTTGCACATTCTCCCCATGCCTGTGTGGGTTTCCTCCGGGTGCTCCGGTTTCCTCCCACAATCCAAAGATCTATGTCAATTATGCTGAAAGACCATGCTAAATTGCCCCTTAATGTTAGGGGATTAACAGGCTACAGGGATAGGGGGGTTATTATTGGTGCAGTTTGTAGGGATTCTATGATCTATACTGCCATGAAGAGCTGGGCAAGATATTGAAGAGTTAAAGGCCAATTATCCAAACAATCACCCAGCATTAGCCACTACACATCACCAGGGAAAAGAGAAAATTAAGAATGGGGGTAGGGGGTGGGGAATGATAATATTTAGGAATTGGTGCAGCAGCATCACACCAAGGGAACCATGCCTATCTTCAGAGTGGAGCGACAGTGTGATGGACGCAGGGGTATTAGCAATGGAAGATGGCAATGCAGCCCAACATTTAGGGAGAGGAGTGTTTAAAAAGAGCTGCGTGTGTTTAGGTACAGAAAGATAAAAACGTCTTTTGTGTGGCAGTGTTGGTTTGGCATGGCCCATCAATAACCAAGATGATAGAAGTCATCTTTTCACAGCCTTTATCTTGAAGACCATGCAATTACTGTTTCCACGACCTTGAAAGCCAGCCACGCATTAATGCTAATGGTGGTCCAACTTTTAATGATCCTCATTTTCAGCAGAACGTTTACAACCATCAAGGTGGTTTAAGTATATTTTTATTGCCTGCAATAGTAGGCGCAGCATTTATGAAGCATATAATTGATATGTTATCATTCATACTAAAGGCTCCATAACAATTAGTTCCCATAAATCAGCCTATGGCACATTTGAACAGCAAGCCGCTGTCAAAATATGACACCTATTTGACAATTAGAGTTATTGCGACATATCTGGACAGTCAGGAGCTAGTTACGCGATAGTGGTACCTGTTCTGGGTAGGTGCAATCCTATTCAGCTCTCACTGGAGGAGTGTTTTAAACCAAACATGTTTACCCTGAACTGATGACTGTTTCATTGCATTGAAAGAATTGTGAGGTGGGAAATTCATTTATCTGATATCTAGTAAACATTGAAAAAATAGAAAATAAGTAGGACATTTGGCCCTTCGAGCCTGCTCCACCAGTCATTTTGATGGTTGATCATCAGGCTCAATATTCTGATCCCCTCCTTCCCCCCATATCTTTTAATCCCTTCAGCCCCAAGAGTTATATCTAATTTCTTCTTGACGTGGAGATGCTGGTGTTGGTCTCGGGTGGACGAAGGGGATGACCTAACAAAGGAAGCTTGTGATTTCATATTAATCTGTTGGACTATAACCTGGTGTTGTGCGACCTCATAATTTCTTCTTGAAATCACCTAATGTTTTAGCCTCAATTGCTTTCTGTGGTAGTGAATTCCACACATTCACCATCATCTGGGTGAAGAACTTCCTCCTCACCTCAGTCCAATAAGGTTTACCCCTTATCCTCATACTCTGACCCCACCATCGGGAACATGAATCTACTCTGTCTAACCTTGTTAGAATTTTATAAGTAAACTTTTTATGAGTTTTATAAGTTTCTATGAGACCCCCTCTCACTCTTCTAAACTCTTCTAAGAGCCTGGACTCAATATTCAGCAATTTCAGAGTGAGTGAGACTTTTTCTTAAAATATAGCACACGCAAAAGATCCTCAGGCATTGTCTTAGACATGGCCCAGGGATCGCTACAGTTTCACCTTAATTAAAATGGATAATTGGACACATAGGAAATCTATTAGAATGGGCAAACTAATCCACGTGGAGAAGTACAAACCCCTAAAAACAAAAACATAATTGTGTAATGCTGTATGGATGATATTCTGACCACATGGTGACTGGGTCATATCCACAGGCGGGTCTGGGGAAATTTCAAATCTTTAAATATTCAAAGAATAGGAAAAACTTGGACACAGCTTGACTCATTGCAGCTAACAGAGGTGTATTGGCCATGCTAAATTCTTCCTAAGTGTACCCTTCCACAGTAACTTCATTACACTGCTAATGTAAGCCTACTGGGGACACTTACTAATTAATAAATAAAGAAATAAATTGTTAATGAAGTCGTTTTTGCAGTACCAACAAAAGACCTATCCTCATACCAAACCCATAAACCATCTGGATAAACAGGAATGTCCCAACACCAGCTTGCTCCGCCAACCAGTGCCCCCACACCAATTCGATACATATTACCTAAATCCATGCCATGACATCCTGCCCATCACAACATAAAACACCCACAAAGAATAAAGAGTCACCCCCCATCCCACCAGTTCCAAGAGCCCCATCACCCCATCCATCCTAACAGGCACATGTGGGAGACAAAAGTACCGAGAGGGGAAGGATAACAAACCATCCTTTAACCCACAAGCTGCTCACCAACGTCCCCTCAGGAAACCTCTAGGACTTTTTTTCCCATCACCTGATTTCTTGCCTACCCCCCAGCCCTCCATAACCCACCTATTACCTCCTCAGTAGCCCACCCACAAATCAAAGGAGATCTTTCCTCTGCCCCACCCCCTGAAAAAACAGAATGTAACTCTGCAATAGACACAAAACCTCCCCAGCTAGGAAACCTCCCAAAAACAACTCTCCAACTCGCGCGCACGTACACACACACACACACACACCACTTGGACATCTATCCCAGCCCCCGGAAGTATGTAAACCCCCAACCTAACAGCCCCGTCCCCCTAACACACACACACACAATCTCAACAAGCACTTCCCCCGCAACCACCTAAAATACAACATTCCTTTTTCCCTTTGTTGTTTCTTCCCTCCCTCCCTCCCACCACCTACTCCTCCTCTTCTGCCACAAGAGGTACCCCCATTCACCACCCTACCCAAGAAAAAATTAACACGAATTATGACATTTAGTTTTTAAGAAGCCAAAGGCCCAGGAGGCAAGAAGGCAACCAGAAAAGGGCAAGGCATCACAGGGAGCAACAAGGGTTGGACATGAACAGTAAGTAAAGTGACAGAGCATGAAGCAAAGGGGACATGTCCTCTCTTGTCCGAACCCAAAACCTTCTAAACTCTAGTGAATACAATCTTAACCGATTTAGTCTCTCCTGATATGAGAAACCTGCATTCAATGAATCAGCCTGGTAAACCTTCACTGCGCTCCCTTTATAGCAAGGATATCCCTCCTTAGATAAAACTGCAACAGTACTCCAGCTGTGGCCTCACCAATGCCCTATTCAATTGCAGTAAAACATCTGTATCCCTATACTTAAATCTTCTTGCTACGAAGGCCAACGTGTCATTTGTCTTCTTCATTATCTGCTGTACCTACGTGCTTATTTTCAGCGACAGATGCATGAGGACACCAAGGTCTCCACCTCTCTCAATTTACATCCATTCAGTTAATGATCTGTCTTTCTATTATTGCTACCAATGTGGATCACCTCACATTTATCCACATTATAATACATTTGGCATGCAGATGTCCACATACCCAGCTGGTCCAAATCACACTGTCTGCATCCTCTGCAAATTTGGAAATAATACATTTAGTTCCATCTTCCATATCATTAATATATGATGTGAACAGTTGGGATCCTAGCTCAGACCTCTGCGGTACCTATTAGTCACTGCCTGCCAATCAGAAAAAAAACCATTTGTGACAACTCTTTGTGACTCTAGTAATACAAAGATCTATTTGGATTTATTGTTGTGCAGGAAGCTCCCGGATCTTTTCCTGTATGGCTCACCATGGTGCTTGTGAAATGGAGCGGAAGCATTCACGTGAAGATGTTGAAAGTGCGATATCACAATGTTGTTAGCGGCTTTGTGTGGTGTTGCTGATGCGGGTCAAGATACTGGAATTGGGAAAAGGTAGTGCAGGCAACATCTTCCTTATTCAATCTGAAACAACAGCATTACAAAACCAGATCAGTGATGTTCTGAAGTTGTTTTTGAAGGGCCATCCATAGATAATAGGAGCAGGAGTAGGCCCATTCAGCCCTTTGAGCGTGTTCTATCTTTCAGTATGGCCCTGGATGATCCATCTCAATATTCTGATCCCATCTTCCCCCCATTTTCTTTGATCACTTTTGTCCCAAGACTGATTTCTGACTCCTTCTTGAAAGCATACAATGCTTTGCCTTCAACTACTTTCTGTGGTAGTAAATTCCATAGGTTCATCACTTGCTGGGTGAAGAAGTGTCTCCTCATTTCAATCCTAAAGTTTTGCCCCATATTCTTAGACTATAACAAGTTACAGTGGAGGAATTTTGACTGCCTTGTGCTCAGGCAAAGTTAATGGAAGTATCGTGATGAGTGGCTAGAGGAACTTGAACACATTAAGAGACAGTAAATAACATAGCTATGGGCCAGTATTTACTCTGCAACATGAACAGTATATGTAAACAGGAGGCAAAAGGGATATACTCTATGAGAGAAAAGAGGAGGTCTCTGTGTAGCCTCCTCAAAACCTATCCACCATCTACGAGGTACAAGCCAGGGGTGTGATTGGAGCTCCTTGAATAGGGGGAGCTCCAACAATACTCAAGAAGCTCGACACCATCCAGGACAAAGCAACCTGCTGGACTGACACTCCATCCATTACTTTAAACATTCATTCATCTACCCACAGTGGCAGCAGTGTGTAACTATACAAGATGCACTTGCCAAAGTTTTTTCAAACAGCAACTTCCAAGTCTCAACCTCCAACACAGAGATGGACAAGAGCAGTTTTGCAAAACCATCACCTGCAAGTTCCCCTCTGAGCTATTCACCACACTAACTTATAGAGTTTATAGAGTCCCTACAGTGCAGAAGGAGGCTGTTCAGTCCATCGATTCTGCGAGGACACCAATCCTAGCCAGGCCCTAACCCTGCTTAGTTACCGTGTTAATCCCTCTAACCTATCACATCCCAGAACACTAAGAGGCAATTTAGCACTTCCAATTAACCAATGTCTTCACAATTTCCTCAGCTATCTCTTTTAGAACCCTGGGGTGTAGACTATCTGGTCCGGGTGATTTATCCACTTCTGGACCTTTCAGTTTCCCCAAGACCTTTTCCTCTGTGATGGCTTGGAGATATATTGGCTGTTCCTTCACTGTCACTGGGTCAACACACTGGATACTCCCTCCCTAACAGAATTGTTGGTGTATCTACACTATATAGACTGCAGTGGTTCAGGAAAGCATTGAGCAGGTGGGCCGAATGGCCTCCTTCTGTGCTGTAACTTTCCAATGTTTCTACAGTTCTAAGGCAGCTCACCACCATATTCTCAGGATAATTAGAATCATAGGATCTCTATAGTACAGAAGGAGGCCATTTGGCCCATCGAGTCTCTACTGACCACAATCCCACCTAGACCCTATCCCCATAACCCCATTCATTTACCCTCACTATTCCCCCTGACATGAAGGGGCAATTAGCATGTCCAATCAACCTAACCTGCACATTTTTGGACTGTGGGAGGAAACTGGAGCACCTGGAGGAAACCCAGGCAGATATGGAGAGAACATGCAAACTCCACACAGTGGCCCAAGGCCAGAATTGAACTGGGTCTCTGGTGCTGTGAGGCAGTGGTGCTAACCACTGTGTCACCGTGCCCACGAGAGATGGGCAATAAATGGCTGGCCTAACCAGTGGCGTGTTCATTCTGTGAAAGAATAAAAATAACAATAAAAGGCCTTATTTAGGAGCTCCACTCTCCCAAAGCATTAAGCCAAGAGCAGTGTCTGAGGGAGACTGCGCTTCACGTAGAAGGCAGTGATAGAGTTGTACACCATTTTCAAAGAAACCTGGTGCCTCAAACCAGGATGAGGACAGCACTCCAGGTGGCTGTGAAGATCATTGTTGCTTTTTCTTTCTAGACAATGGGGAAGAAGACATCAGCAATATATCGCAATTCACCAGGCATAGAAGCACCAAGAGGCACTGTATAGAAGGAGAGGAGCTTAATTCCTCTACTCCCTAAGGAGGGAGCAGCAGGATGGATGAACTTTCTGGCACCCCAGGAAAACAGGCTTTTCAATGTCACAGGGCGTATCTGTTGCCTATATGTGAATCTGCAGGTCCCAATGCCAATGCCTCAAGAGATCTCACTCTCTCAATGTGACAGCAGTCCTGACGCTTCTGCTCTGAGATAGTATGCAGTTTCCAGTCTCTTCCGAGGCACATCACAGGACGGCTGCTCCTCAACAAGGGCTAAGCTCCCTCCAGTCCATTGTTCTCCGTCCATCACCCCACTATGTGAGGTCAGAGAGCCTTCAATGAAAAATATGGGGCTGAGCCACAACACGACGGAGAAAGTCACTGGCCCGAAATGACAGCTTCGTTGCCGAGCTGTTGTGCCAAGGGCGGCACGATGACACAATGGTTAGCACTGCTGCCTCACAGAGCCAGGGACTCGGGTTCAATTCTGGTCTCGAGTGACTTTGTGGAGTTTGCACATTCTCCCCATGTCTGCATAGGTTTCCTCCAGGTGCTCTGGTTTCTTCCCATAGTCCAAAGATGTGCAGGTTGACCTTGCTAAATCGCTGCTGGGTGTCAAGGGGACAAGCAAGGGTGAATAGAAGTTACAGAGATAAGGCCTGGGTGGGATAATGGTTGGTACAGGCTCGATGGGCCAAATGGTCTCCTCCTGCATTGTAGGGATTCTGTGAGATCACTCTGGAGTCTGCTGCAGGACGTGTCTGAGAGAGTATCCATGTTTGTGCTTGTTTTGTGTCCTGCACAACATTGCAATTATGAAGAATTAGCCACCACCTTCTGGGATCTGGAGACTACTTTGTCATTGGAAGGAAGAGAAGAATTCCACATCCAGCACAATCATGGAGGCAGCAAGGTGGGGGTAACATTGTGAAGCTTCTTTTCAATAGAAATGGGTTTTGCTACCCCGAATGCGGACCATCCAATTCCCAACAGTAATATCCCTACCCGATGCCCCATGACCAAATTCCCTTCAAACAAAAGTCAACAACAGTTTTCGACATCTTCAGTCAGCAAGAATACATTAAAAACAGAACTAACCAACTGGATGCATGTCCGTCTGGTGGGCTGGCTGGCTGAGAGATCGTAACAAAGGCATTGGCAGAGTGGCGGCACTGCGAGGATATGTGCTGCCATCTTGAGAGAGTCAGTAGCTTCCTACCTATGGTGCCCATGGGCAGAACCGCTGCCATCCTGGTAATCTGCTCAAACACAGCTGTAAGAGCCCACAAGTTCCCTGGAACCCTGAGATCTGCACCCATGGTGACAATCACCTGAGTCTGCACACTGGGAACCGGGGGGTCTTGAGACCCCCATTGAAGTTTTCACTGCAACAGTGATGGTGTTACAGTGGGGCGGCACGGTAGCACAGTGGCTAGCACAGCTGCCTCTCAGCTCCAGGAATCCGAGTTCGATCCCGAGCTTGGGTTATTATCTGTGCAGAGTCTGCACATTCTCCCCATATCTATGTGGGTTTCCTCCAGGTGCTGCAACTTCTTCCCACAGTCTGAAAATCTGGCTCGATGCATTGGCCAGGTTAAATTCTCCCTCAGTGTAGCTGAACAGGTGCTGGAGTGTGGCGACTAAGGGATTTTCACAGCAACTTCATTGCAGTGTTAATGTCAACTTCTTGTGACACTAAAAAAAAGCTAAACTTTTCAGAAATTGTGGGGCTGCATATCCTGTGCTGCAATGGAAATATGGCCAGTGATATTATTGCTACATTATTAATCCAGAAACTCAGCTAATGTTCTGGGGACCTGGGTTTGAATCCCACCATAGCAGATGGTGGAATTTGAATTCATTAAAAAAATCTGAAATTAAAAATCTACCGATAACTGTGAAACCATTGCCAAAAAAGCCCACCTGGTTTATTAATGTCCTTCAAGGATCTGCTGTCCTTACCCAGTCTGGCCTACATGTGACTCCAGGGCCACAGCAATGAGGTTGACTCTCAACTGCCCTGTGAAATAGTTGAGTGAGCCATTCAAGGGTGACTTGAGATGGGCAATAAATGCTGGCCCAGTTAGCGGTGCCTGTGTCTGATGAATGAATGAATGAATTAAAAAAACAAGACATCATCTTTGTCCGTCAGCACCAACTGGTGATCCAGCAGCCTGCAGTATATCTGTGCAACTTCCCTTTTACAGGGATGGTACCTTTAACTAGGGAAGGTTGCCTGACACATTTACTTTCTTCAGAGTGTCTCTTGGGGCAGTGAAATCGAGATGAGCTGCTTGTGACCACACGACAATCAGGAAAATGAGTGTGGACATCTGATTTCTTATTCATCCCATTTCTAACCAATGTGTGCGTTTCTGAAATCTGAGCCCTGCACTGCAAAATCAGGGCAGACCCATTTAACCCAGTCTTAATTCAGCAGGTGTAGAATTGTTGTAAGAAAATGACAAGCTATGAAATGAGGAGTTGAATTATACGCCGGTATGTAATATAAAGTGAATAAATGTAATCTCCAACTTGATGTTTGTAGCAGGGATTTGAACACAGGATAAAGAGGCAGCACTGCAGTGTTGTCGTTCTGTCATCAATTCCTTTCCCTGTGACTGTCATTCTGCGCTGAAATGTTGTATCTGCCAATTTCTCCTTTGATGCAGTGTGTTGATCCCTTCCATGTCTGGTACAAAGGGCAGGGTTTTCCGGCCACGCTTGCTCCGCAACTGGAAAATCTTACCCAAGGTCAACGGATCTCTGCAGCGTCAGCTCCCCCCCAGCCCACTACGATTCCCGTGATGTGTGGCATGGGTAAACTCCTCCCAATGTGTAACATGTATACCCATTCCATGTTTGGCATTTAGAAGATTGATTTGATTTGGTTTATTATTATCACATGTATTAACATGCAGTGAAAACATATTGTTTCTTGTACACTATTACAAACAAAACATGCCATTCACAGAAAAGGAAACAAGAGGGTGCAGAATGTAGTGTGACAGCTGTAGCTAGGGTGTAGAGAAAGATCAACTTGTTGCAAGGTAAGCCCATTCAAAAGTCCAACAGTAGCAGGGAAGAAACGTTATTGAGTCAGTTGGTACATGACCTCAGATTTCTGTATCTTTTTCCCAAAGGAAGAAGGTGGAAGACAGAATGTCCAGGGTGTGTGTATATGGTCCTTAATTATGCTGGTTGCTTTGCCAAGGCAGTGGGAAGTGTAGACAGAGTCAATGGATGGGAGACTGATTTGCATGATGGATTGAGCTACATTCACGATCTTTTGTAGTTCCTTGCAGTCTTGGGCAGAGCAGGAGCCATATCAAACTGTGATACAACCGGAAAGAATGCTTTCTTTGTGCATCTGTAAAAGTTGGTGAGAGTCATAAGCTGACATGCCAAATTTCTTTAGTCTTTTGAGAAAATAGAGGCATTGTTGGGCTTTCTTAACTATAGTGTCAATTGAAACCAGCATTCCCCCACCAGTGACTCCATCCCCCTCTTTCACACATGCCTGAAGCTGAAGCAGATTGTTCTCCATGTTGGTGTCATATTTGAGTCAGCGATAGACTTCTAACTTTCTGTCCATAGCTTCACTAAAGCACTGTTTCCATCTCTAAAACACCATTCAGCTTTTCCCTCCAATTGCTGAAACTCTTGTCCTTGTTACCTCCAAACTTGACTATTTCAACAACTGCCCTCCGTAAGTCAGGTGAAACTCTGCTACCTGTGTCCAAAAATCACACTACTTCCCAATAACCCATGACCCTTGTGCTCACAGACAAACATTGCCTTTCAGCCAACACTCCCAGTCACACCCTACCCTATAAACCCATGTATTTACCCTGTTAATCTCCCTGACATAGGGATACATTAGCGTGACTGAACAACCAACCTATATGCATTTGGACAGTGGGAAGACTGTGTGGGGGGTGGGGGGGGGCGGTGCATGCAGACACAGGGAGAACGTGCAAACTCTGCAGAGACGGTGACCCGAGTCTGGAATCAAACCGGGATCTCTGGCTCCGTGAAGCAACAGTGCTAACCACTGTACCACCGTGTATAGTAATTTTAAACTTCTTAGCCCTCCATGGCCTCACCCTTACCTTTCTCTGTGATATCCTCCATTGCTGTAACCCTCAAAGATATTTGCACTTTTCCCATTCCAACGTTTTGAACATAAGGACATTAGGAGAAAGGAATAAGGAGCAGAAGTCAGCAACTTCAACCCTTTGAGCCTGCTCTGCCATTCGATCAGATCATGGCTGATCTCTCCCTGGTTTCAAATCCCATGTCCCCACCTCTTCCCCATATTCCTTAAACACTTCTTTGAAATCAGAAATGTATCTATCTCCTTCTTGAAGCCACTTAATGATTCAGATTCCACTGTGAGTTCCACAAATTCATCCCCCTCTGCGAGAAGTACTTTCTCCTCGACTCAGTTTTAAATCTACCCCTTCTCAGCATATTCCTGTGCCCTCTTGTTCTAGGTTGCCCCATAACAGGAAACTTTTGTTCTACATTTACTTTATCAGCCTCATTTAAAATTTTATAGCCCTCGATCAGATCCCCTGTCATTCTTCCAACTCCATCAAATATAACTCCAAACTGTTTAATCTCTCCTCGTACATCAACCTTTTCATAGAGTCATAGAAATTTACAGTATGGAAACAGGTCCTTTGGATCAACTTGACCATGCTGCCCTTTTTTAACCACTCAACTAGTCCCAATTGCCTGTATTTGGCCCAAACCTTGTATACCCATCTTACCCATGTAACTGTCTAAATGTTTTTTCATCTTTGGAATGATTGTGGGCGGCATGGTAGCAAAGTGATTAGCACTGCTGCTTCACAGCTCCAGGGACCTGGGTTCGATTCCCAATTTGGGTCACTGTCTGAGTGGAGTTTACACATTCTACCTGTGTCTGCGTGGGGTCCCTCCAGGCGCTCCGATTTCCTCCCACAGTACAAAGATGTGCAGGTTAAGTTGATTGGCCATGCTAAAATTGCTCTTAGTATCCTGAGACGCGTAGATTAGAGAGATTAACAGGTAAATATGTAAGGATATGGAGGTAGGGCCTGGGTGGGATTATGGTCAGTGCAGACTCGATGGGCCGAATGGCCTCTTTCTGTACTGTAGAATTTCTATGATTCTATGCTGAACCTCCTCCTCCTCCAATTCCACCACATCCCCCTCAAATAAGGAGACTAAAGCCAGACAACAATACCCCAGATGTGGTCTCACCAACACTCTATACAATTGCAACAACACTTCCCTATTTTTATACCGCAGTCCATTTGCACTAAATGCCAACATTCTACTTGCCTTTTTTATTACAAGCTGTATCTGTAGACCGACTTTCTGTGATTTGAGCATCCCCAATTTTAATTGGTCCACTGTTAATGGTGATGCTTTCTGCTCCCAAGACCCCTTGCTCTATTCACGCAGGGTGATGTAAATGTAGTTATGGAGAACACTGAGGTACAGGGTAGCAAACTGGAAAGTATCGAAGTAGATAGGAAGGATGTGCTAGATATTCTTGAGGGTTTGAAGTTGGATAAGTCCCCTGGGCCGGACGGGATTTACCCTAGGATTCTCTGGGAGGCAAGAGAGGAGATTGCAGAGCCTCTGGCTCTGATCTTCAGGTCGTCGTTGGTTACGGGTGTGGTTCCGGAGGACTGGAGGATAGCGAATGTGGTCCCATTGTTCAAGAAGGGGAAGAGAGACCTTCCAGGGAATTATAGGCCAGTGATTCTTACTTCTGTTGTGGGCAAAGTATTGGAGAGAATTATTAGGGATAGGATTTATAGTTATTTAGAGAGAAATGAATTGATTGGGGATAGTCAGCATGGTTTTGTGAAGGGTAGGTCGTGCCTTACTAACCTCATTGAGTTTTTTGAAAAAGTGACCAAAGAGGTGGATGGGGGTAAGGCGGTTGATGTGGTATATATGGACTTTAGTAAGGCGTTTGATAAGGTGGCCCATGGAAGACTTCTGCAGAAAATGCAGATGTATGGGATAGAGGGTGATTTAGCTAATTGGGTTAGGAATTGGCTAGCAGATAGAAGACAGAGGGTGGTGGTTGATGGGATATATTCATCGTGGAGTTCGGTGACAAGTGGTGTACCTCAGGGGTCTGTTTTGGGGCCCCTGCTGTTTGTAATTTTTATAAATGATCTGGATGAGGGTATTGAAGGATGGATTAATAAATTTGCAGATGACACTAAAGTCGGTGGAGTGGTAGATAGTGAAGAGGGGTGTTATAGTTTGCAGAGGGACTTGGACAAGTTGCAGAGCTGGGCCGAGAGGTGGCAAATGGAGTTTAATGTGGAAAAGTGTGAGGTAATGCACTATGGCAGAAATAATAAATGTGTAGAGTTTAGGGCTAATGGTAGGATTCTTAGTAGTCTTGATGAACAGAGGGATCTTGGTGTGTATGTGCATAGATCCCTGAAAGTAGGCAGTCAAGTCGAGAAGGTTGTTAAGAAGGCATATGGAGTCTTAGCTTTTATTGTTAGGGGGATTGAATTTCGGAGCCGCAACGTCATGTTGCAACTGTACAAAACTCTAGTGCGGCCGCACTTGGAGTATTGTGTGCAGTTCTGGTCCCCACATTATAAGAAAGATGTGGAGGCATTGGAGAGGGTACAGAGGAGGTTTACCAGGATGTTGCCTGGTATGGAGGGCAGGTCTTATGAAGAGAGGCTGAGGGATTTGAGGTTGTTTTCGTTAGAAAGGAGGCGGCTAAGAGGAGACCTAATCGAAACATATAAGATGATTAGAGGTTTATATAGGGTGGACAGTGATAGCCTTTTTCCTAGGATGGAGAAAGCTAGCACGAGGGGACACAGCTTTAAATTAAGGGGTGATAGTTATAGGACGGATATCAGAGGTAGGTTCTTTACCCAAAGGGTGGTTCGGGAGTGGAATGCCCTGCCTGCAGCAGTTGTAGATGCGCCAAGTTTGGTGGCGTTTAAGAGGTTAGTTGATAAGTATGTGGAAGAGAAGGGAATGGTTTAGTTTGGAGGGGCATTGCTTTTTATATTGGTCGGCGCAACATCGAAGGCCAAAGGGCCTGTTCTGTGCTGTAATGTTCTATGTTCTATGTTCTAAAGCTCCGTCTGTACTTCTCTCTTCCTTGAGACCTTTAAATCCTAATGCATTGACAAAAATTTTGGTGATCTGCCCTAATTGCTCTGTATGTGGCTCAGTGTCAGACTTTGTTTGCCAGCACTCCTGTTGTAAACCGCCTTGGGACATTGTATTGCATTGAAATTGCTGTTCATGTACAAGCTGATGTTGTGATAGCTGACACTTGATGTAATAGTTGTATATTGATCCTGTCCATGTTTGGTATCTACTTCAATAGCGTCAGATAAAAAGTATTCAATACAGGGCAAACAGAAAATATCAGTTGTTGATCTGTGGTGGACTTGTAGAAGCCAGTTAGCAGAGGTTGAGCCCATTGCTATAACTGAACAATTCTGCATTGCATGTGTGGTGGACGAGTCTGTTTTTGCTAAAGTTACCATTGTTGATTGCCATCCAGTCTTCTCTGTTGGAATGGCAGAGATGGAGGTATAAGAAACTGGCAAGAAATCCTTTCAGAAGAAGAGATTTAATGTGTTGCTTCCCTGCAAACAATCCAGAGTTTAGACTGGAAAATTACATTTTCCCAGTGATTAAACAATGGATCTATGATGACAAAGTGGTGGGTCTCTCCCTGATCTCAACTCCACCTCCAGTTGAATGGACCTACCTCGCATTGTTGATCTTTCTGTATGCCCTAGCTATGACTGTAATACTACATTCTGCACTCCCCCCTTTCCTTCTCAATGAATGGTATACTTTGTCTGTACAGCACGCAAAGAAACAACACTTTTCACTATATACCAATACATCTGACAATAATAAATCAAATCAAATCAAAATATGGAGTTACAAAGCAAAACACATGGTGGATTTTACAGGGAAATGGGAGGGAATCATAGAATCCTACATTGCAGAAGGAGGCCATTCAATTCATCTGCACCGACCACAGTTCCACCAGGCCCTAGTCCCGTAACCCCACATATTTACCCTGCTAATCTTCCTGACACCAGGATCAATTTAGCACGGCCAATGTGTGGGAGACAGTCTAACCATCAGAGGCGAGGTATTAGGTTTGACAGGTTTGACAGGAATCTTGTACTTCATCTTGGGAGAAAGTTCTGCCTCTGAGAGCTGCCAGCTAATCAAATGGCTACAAGTCCTCTGGGCCTAATGGTGCCACCAGGAGGAAAGGCCGCAAGTGGGACTGCAATGCCTAAAGGGAGGGCTGTGGCTGAGTAGGGCAAAGCCAAGAGGCGGGGCGGTGATCGAGGGCAAATGTATGGATGGAAAGGCTTTGTTGGAAGGGACTCTAATGAGGGTTACTCCCTCCTCCCCACCCCCAAAGCCAACTCCCTCTTTGACTTGCCACCAACCCCACCAGAGACACCTTCCCCCACCGCTGGTATAAGTGTGATTGGGAGTGAGGGTGAGGGGCAAGCGGTGTAGGTGTTGGTAAAACAAGGCCATAGGGTAGCACCCAGTTTTATGGCCCCAAACCCACCTCCAGGAGGTCCTACATTTCAGCCCAAGTTTGAATCTTCCATCCGCTCTTCAGTCACTCTCAGTCCTTTGTTTTGTCACCTTGTCCATTCTGCAGGTTTCTGTTGCCGTCTGACTTCTCAAGGTGGGAGAAGGGGGACCTGTGGCACTCTCAGATTGACAGAGATTATTCCCTGAACGTCATTACCTGCCTTGAATTCTGTATGTGTGCACAGTAAGCTTGTATGGATGGTTAAACTATCAGGCAAATGCAGAACGAGAAGTAGATAAACCATAGGGGAAAAAACATACCTAACATTTCACACACTTGAAATCTTACCTTATTACCTTTTGTTTTATCATTTGCACTGTGACTTTACCCAACTCAGTTTTATTTTGCACTCATATGGAAGGCGATAGCCTAATGGTATTACCGCTAAACTATTAATCCAGAAGCTCAACTTATGTTCTGGGGATTTGGGCTCGAATCTCATCAGATGGTGACATTTAAATTCAATAGAAAATAAATCTGGAATTAAGAATCTGCTGAAAATCATGAAATCATTGTCGATTGTAGTAAAAACCCATCTGGTTCACTAATGTCTTTCAGGAAAGGAAATCTGCTGTCCTCACCCAGTCTGGCCTACATATGACTCCAGAACCACAGCAATGTGGTTGACTCTCAACTTCCCTTGGGCAACTAGGGATGTGCAATAAATGGTGGCCAGCCAGCGATGCCCATGTCCCACAAATGAATCATGCCCTCACCCTCAAGTATTGTTATGTTCAATAATACTTCATTGCTCATCCCTAACTTGTTTTGCTGTCTATCTCGGTACAAATGCTTTTTCTAATTCTGTCCCTTTTCCAGCTTTACTTTTGTTTGCATTTCTGTCAATTTTCCTCCCCACACCCAGGATGGTCCATTCTGCCCCCACCACCAACCCCCCCCCACCCCACCCCCAAGGCTCCAACCCACTCCAACTCCCATTCGAAGAGTCACGGCCACATTTCAGTTGTAATCAGTACAAATGAAGGATACATTTCTGATGTAACCGCAGTGATTGTTTTATCTCAGGACGTTTGTGGGGTTTCCTTTTTAAACTTTGTTTATTAGTGTCACAAGTCAGTTTACATTAACACTGTAATGCAGTTACTGTGAAAATCCCCTAGTTGACACACTATAGTGCCTGTCCGGATACAGCGAGGGAGAATTTAACATGAACGATGCACCTAACCAGCACGTCTTTGAAGATATCAGCAGTGCGTGTGTGCTGCGCTCACAGGTCAAAGTGAAACTGAGACTGGAGCACATGATATACCACTCTCCTAGTAATGCCTTACCCCTTAAAGGCAAATTACAGTAGGTCCAATCTCTGCCTAGCAGAAGCTGAGGGCCAGTTGTAACACACAATGGGAAGGGGGGTTTTCACATCCCATGTGCTGCAAGAATTATAGCGGGAGGCGGGCAGGGGATAGGGTGGAGCATGCAACGGTCAGTTGACCTTGGGTGAGATTTTCCAGTTTTGGGGCGTGTGTAGCTGGAAAATCCCAGGAATAATCAGATATCAATAGATACAAACTGGGGGTCTGTTGCAATTGTTAATAACTTGAGGAAAGGAGAAAGAACACAAAAGAAATTGCATTTAGGAGTAGGTCATTCGGCCCTTCGAGTCTGCTCCACCACTGAATAATATCATAGTGATCTGCTTGTGGTCTCAATTACATTTTCCTAATTGCCCCCCCCCCCCCCCCTTCAAGTACCCTACACTCCCTTGTCTACCATAATGAAAATACTGTGCGCAACTGGAGTACTCTGTGCAGTTTTGGTCCCTGTATTTGTGAAAGGATATATTGGCCTTGGATGGAGTACAGAGAAGGTTAACCAGGCTGATACGGAGATGAGGGGGGTTAGCTTATGAGGAGAGATTAAATAGACTGGGCCTGTACTCGTTGGAGTTTGAAGGCTGAGAGGGGATCTTATAGAGGCTTACAAAATAATGAAGGGGCTAGGTAGGGTAGAGGTAAAGAGATTCTTCCCACTTAGAAAGGAAACCAGGACTGGGGGGGGGGGGGGTCAGTTTAGAACAGAGTGGAGGGGAAACTTCTCTCAGAGGGTGGTGAGTTCTCTGCCCATTGAAGTGGTGGAGACTACCTTGTTAAATATGTATTAGTCATGGGTACATAGATTCCTGGTAGATAAGGAACTTAAGGATTATGGGGAGCAGGCGGGAAAGTGGAACTGATCCACTTCAGATCAGCCATGATCTTATTGAATGGTGGGGCAGGCCCAAAGGGCTAGATGGCCTACTCCTGCTCCTATTTCTTATATCCTTATAAAGCAAGTAATGCATACCAGGCCTGTCCTCTTGTCTCTATGTTCTACAGTGTTTCACTTTTATGAGCATAACAGTACATTAAGACTACACATCCCATATCTACAAAACATTATTAACATAGTTAAAGCTGATATGTGACGTAGCAATGTCATACCACAGTGGAAATTATTTTACCTAATGAGATAATGTTCAGATTGTGACTACGGGGACCATTTAATTGTCTTGCCTCAGGCTTCTCTCGATTGGTGGAGGTGTGTTGCTAGGGGAACATTCAGATCTAGAGCAGTACTTTCTGGAACAAATGGATGCAGTGGAAAAAAAAACATTTTTATCTTCCAGGTAAATCGAAACTCAAGTGACAGGGTGCAGCACCCAGACTGAACAGAAATAGCAAAGGAGTTGCATCAAAAATTAGTGATTAGCAGATGTCAAGCTGGGCTATTTTTGTTTAGGGGACAGGAGATAGAGGAAAGTGAGGTAGGCCCCACTCTTTGACACTTGAGTGACAATGAAGAGTTTGCAGTTAAAGTCAAGATTTCAGCACGGTGAAAATAAAGGCAAGGGGAAATGCCCCATGAAGTGTGAGGAACTTCAATACATTCTGTGGAGAGTGAAAAGAATTTTCAACAAAAGTGTTATCTCATGATTTAGTCAGTGCTATCTCCTGAATGGGTTAGATACAGGTCAAGGTATTTACCCTATTTCTTTTGAAGAGAAATTGAACTGTTCAGGCCTACACTCATCAAGAGGAGATCTAATTGACTATATAAGATATTAAAGGTGGTTGTCAGAGTGGACGAGGAGAGGATGTTTAAGTTTTAAGTTTATTTATTAGTGTCACAAGTAGGCTTATGTTAATGCTCCAGTGAAGTTACTTTGAAAATATACTAGCTATCACATTCTGTTCGGGTACACTGAGGGAGAATTTAGCACCTAACCAGCATGGTCTTTCAGACTGTTGGAGGAAGCTGGAGCACCCAGAGGAAACCCCACACATACAGGGGAAGAAAGTGCAGACTCCACAACAGACAGTAACGTGACCCATGCCAGGAATCAATCCCGTTTTTCTGACGCTGTGAGGCAGCAGTGCTAACCACTGTGCTGAGGTCTCCCCTTGTTGGACGTTCTAGAATGAAAGGCCATAGCTTTAGGCTAAGGGGTTTCAGGTCTGAAAGAGAAAGGAGAAGGAATGTCTTCACTCAAATGGTCGTGAATCCAGAGAATTCTCTACCCCAGAGTGCAGTGGATTCCAGAACCCTAATCATATTTATGGAGGAGATAGGTAGATTTTTAATGTGTTGAGGAGTTGCAAGGAGTGGACAGGGAGGTGGAGATGAGGCCAAAATGAGATCAGCATTAAATAGTGGAACAGGCTGAACCCCTGCTCCTCGTTCTTCAGTTCCTATGTAAAGAGCTCTTTAACTATGACCTTGTTTGCATTGTATTCATTGGACTGATGTTGCACTTCTGTTCTTCTTCCAGCCCAATGCCTGTCAATATATTTGGAAGTCCTGTTGGGTGCCATGCCTGGATATTGCTTGCCATGTTTCACCTAGCCATGGATTTCTCTTCTTGTGAGTCACAGATTCAGGGACAGGGACTCAGCCACACATCAGGGGCCATGCACCCGTCAGCACGCCACAGACCCGCCACTGGCCCCCTCTGGGAATACAAAAATGCCCACCTTGGGAGAATTACAAAATCTTGGTGGCTCAGAATGATTTGGCCCAAGATCCACCCTGGGGAGCAAATGCCAGACACGCCAGCGAGTCACAAACACAAGTCAGCCGCGGGTGCACTGTGTACCAACTGTCTGTCCAAACAGTCTATGTCTTACAGATTGGACCCTTCAGTCTCTACAGAGAGCAGGGATTCGGTAAAACTGACCTCTTTGAAAAGGTCAAGAAGGCAGAGCGCTCACTTTGCGTTTGACCACTTTGAGAAACCCAAATGCACTTCTTACGACAGCGATGGAGCAGCGACTGTGATACCTTGCGCCATCGAATGGGGCCCCACGAAAGAGGAGCTCTCGGAATTCAACGTGTTTTCAACCCCGACGGGTCTGTCCACCACGACTTTGACCCTGTTGCCCTCCACCAGAATGACAACTGCCAGAACTACCACCACCACCACCACCACAGCCAGCACCACATCGACCACTATGCAAACCACCACGACCACACTCAGGAGCCCTAAGATGGTAGTGCCTGAGACAGGTACAAAGGAACCCAAACTAATCTGGGAACAGAGCAACACTGCCCGGCCGTCCAGGATAGGAGATTCAGGAGGTACCGCAACCACTAGAATTCTCAATCCATTATTTTGTAGATAATAATGCAATGTGAAGGGATTAATGTTAATTTTTTTTTCATGTGAGATACTCACTGATCCTGACAATGCTTTATGGACTATTCGAGTACAAGTTGGGATGTCCAATACATGCTTCTCGAGTTCAATAATTTGATTTGGTTTCCTACTAATCCTTTAAAACAGAAATGAGGAGGAATTTCTTCAGCCAGAGAGTGGTGAATTTGTGGATCTCTTGGCCACAGAAGACTGTGGAAACCAGATCATTGAATGTCCTTAAGACAGGGATAGATAGGGACTTGATTGATAAGGGGATCAGGGTTATGGGGAAAAGGCAGGAGAATGGGAATGAGAGAAAAAAAATCAGCCATGATTGAACGGCAGAGCAGATTTGATGGACCGAGTGGCCTATTTCTGCTGCTTCGTTTTATGGTCTTACTTGCCAGGGACATACGCTGAATTTACAGTAAAGATCAGCAGTCACGGGAGATAGATTGTAATCTAGCTTTCAGAGGTGAGAGATGTGAATGGAACACCCTGATATTTACACAGAGAGAGAGAGTGTGGTAGCACAGGGAAACATCCGGAAAGTCTGGGCTGATGGAAGCCCTGATGATCTTCCTTCCCAATAGCTAGTCGCGCCGGCAGCAGGGTTGATGGATAAGAACACAAACTAGCACATCCCCTGCCTCCTATGGACAGTCACTGGCAGTCACACGGTGGAAACTGAGGGCGGCACAGTAGTACAGTGATTAGCACTGTTGTCTTCCTATGCCAGGAACCCAGGTTCAACTCCCGGCTTGGGTCACTGAATGTACAATCTCCCCGTGTCTGCGTGGGTTTCCTCCAGATGCTCCGGTTTTCACTCACAATCCAAAAGACGTGCTGGTTAGATGCATTGGCCATGCTAAATTCTCCCTCAGTGTACCCGAACAGGCGCCGGAGAGTGGTGACTAGAGGATTTTCATAGTAACTTCATTGCAGTGTTATTGTAAACCTACTTGTGACACTAAGAAAATAAACTTAAAAAAAACTAGAGGGATGAGGAGGAGAGAGAAAATGCTTGGGTCATGATTTGGCTTGGGGTAGGTCATAAGCTATTTTGAGGGGCTTGGGCACTGACTCATTTGTCCAGGTCTTTGGGCACTCTTGGTCCCCTAGCACATGGTGGCCATTATTGTTCTATTGCAACATACTGGTTTTTGGAGATCGGGAAGTTGATTGACTCTTGGGTGTAGGCTTATGAGCATTGGCTCACTGGGTACAGGTAGTTGGGCACTGGTTCTTTTGTACGTGATCAGGGAATCTTGGGAACACTTTCTTGGGAATGGACTCCTAGAATATAAGTTAATGGGCATTGAATCTTGAGTATGAATCCGTGGGCATTGATACATTGGGTACAGGTTTATGGACACTGTGTCTTGCGACAGAGTCACAAGCATTTGCTCACCAGGAATATGGACACTGACAAGATTACTTATTTAAGGAATGATACAATTACATTGGAGGCAATTCAGAGAATCTTCACTCGGTTGATCTCCAAATTGGAGGGATTCCAAATTGGAAAAGTTAAACAGGCTGGACTCAACTCGTTGGAATTTGGAAGAATAAATTTCTTAAGGGGCTTGACAGGGTAAATGCTGAGAATATGTTTCCCTCGTGGGAGAATCTAGGACCAGAGGGTAGAATCTCAGAATGAAGGAGTGACAATTTAAGACTAAGATGATGAGGAATTTCTTCTCTCCGATGTTTGTGAGTCTTTGGAATTCCTTGCCACAGAGACCTGTGGGGGCAGAGTTATTGTGTATATTTAAGGGTGGAATTAATAGATTTTTGAGCAGTTAGGGAATCAAGGGTTTCAGGGAAAGAGCAGGGAAATGAACGCGAGGAACGTTGGATTAGCCCTGATCCTATTGAATGGCAGAGCAGGATCAAACAGTCAAATGACCTATCCCTGCTCTTAGTTCATATGTTCTTATTGGTACAGGGTCATGGATACTAGCATATGTGCTTCAGGTTCATGGGCACTGATCCTTGGGTACAGATTCATGAGCACTGATTCCTCAGTACAGGTTCGTGGACACTGACTCTTGGGTACAGGCTCATGGGCACTAGCCCTTGGGTATATTTTCATGAGCACTGACTCCTGGGTATAGGTTCATGGGCACTGACCCTTGGGTACAGGCAGCAAGCTAGTATCTACAGGTTCAACAGACATTGACTTGTGAGATACAGTTGGTGTAGGTTCAATGGCCAATCCTGTCAGGGGACGAATTCTCACCCAAAAAAAAAAGTTGGGCCATTTTTGGAGAAGCAACTGATGGTCACTTTAAGTGCCACTGGTTACACTACCAAGCACCTGGCACACCCTGGCAGTGCTTTGACTGTTCTCTCTCCACCTACCTGTGCCTGAAAATACAAACGGGACCAACATCCTATGTGATCTCCATTTCTATATGTAAAGTGTCTTCCACTTGAAGCAGATGCATTGTCTGCCGGAATATAGGTCCTCCTGAAAATCACATTATCACCGAGTTGGACACCCAAACAGTCCCACAATTCTCTGAGCACTCAGCTTGCTGGAAATAAATGGATACATTGATATCCAGGGATATTAATAAGGCAAAATGGTAATGGTGTCTCATCTGTTGTATCTCCCTCTGGGAAGGATACACTGTGATGATACTTGAGTGAACTGGGGACTTAGTTTCTTGGTTCCTCTCTGAGGAGAATGAGCAGTACCTGAGGTCCAGTTTCGTTACTCAATGGATATCTAACTCACACTGTTCCAGGAATATATACATATAAAATACATTCACATGAATTGACCACTCGCTGTAGCATGATGTCAGCAAGGTGCTCTGCCTATCTGCAAAGCTAAAGGTGCTGAGTCACTGGCATCAGTGCCAGGACATTGTAGCATTGGCACAGAAGAAGGCCGTTCACCTACTTGAACCTACTTGAGCTCACAGTGGCACAATGGTTAAGCACTGCTGCCTCACAACTCTAGGGACTTGGTCCGATCCCCAGTTTGGGTCACTGTCTGTATGGCGTTTGCACATTCTCCCCATGTCTGCATGGGTTTCCTCCAGGTACTCCAGTTTTCTCCCACAGTTCAAAGATGTATGGATTAGGTGCATTGGCCATGCTAAATTGCTCCTTAGTGTCTTGGGATGCGTAAATTAGTAGGATTAGCAATGTAAACGTGTGGCGTTGTGGGGGTAAGGTCTAGGTGGGATTGTTGTTGATGCAGACACGATGGGCTGAATGGCCTCCTTCTGCACTGTAGGAATTCTATGATTGAATTAGATCTTAACTTTTTCCAACTGTCATGGCTCCATATCCCTCAATTCTTTTACCCAAGAGAAATCTATCAATCTCAGTTTCTTTAAATGTCCAGATAAATCCAGATAAAGGACTTTACAAAACTCCTCTAGTCGATAGTTTCACACTCCTGTAGCTTGTAATCCCAATTCAACTGCTGACAGCATGGATCTGTATTGCAAAAGGAGCTTGTGGTTGTGTCTGGCATTCCGACTGCCCAGTCATTAAGACATTCACTCTCAATGGGCTAATGAGTGTAATGAGCAGTTGATTGTGAATGTGCTTATCAGTGCATCAGTGGAAGCAATGGAGCCAAGTTTGGCAACCTAATCTAGAAGGGCTCAGGAAAAATAGCCAGTGAGGATAACAACGCTGGGATAGGAGGACCAATCTTTAAAAGACCCAGGTTGTCACGTTGTGAGGCAGAAGATGGAGTTTGACCATGTTGCTGACTGCAGTTGAACGATGTGACATGGAATGGAAAATATTGCCGCTGCACTGAAGCTAAATATGAGAAAAAACTCAAAGGACAGCAGATCCATACAATCAGAAAAGACAGGTTAATATTCTCACTGGAGACCTCGCCTCAGAAGCCACTTAATGCTAGAACAGGTTTACACTGAGTGTTATACAGATCATCAATGTTGTCAATTACTTTGACAACTTGTTCAAAAGATCAAAGGGAAATCATTATATAACCTCTGAAGTTTCTTGAATAGCAGGGTGATGTGACAGCTCCGATCTTGGTCCATCAAGAGTCAAAATTGTTTTGTGTGTCTCTTGAATATCGCTCTGTGGAATAAATTGAATAGGCCCAGAAATGAAGAACAAAGTCTCTTCCTATTTATCCCCATGAGCATTGACATCTTCCTGATAATCAAGCCTGTCAATCCATCTAATACAATGAGTGTCATCTCTTTCATTGAAAGCACCTTATTGTGCTCACCAAGGTCAGCAATGGTAGTACAGAGAAACAGGAGCTGTTTCATTGCAGACGCCCAGTGCCAGAATGAATTGTTTCCAGAACAGGCAGATATAAGTATGGTGTTTTATTTCTCAGAAATATTTGATTCAATTCAAGACAATGAGCTGAAGAGCAACAGTTTCACTCAAACTTGTTGCACTTATAGAATAGAGAGACACAGAGACTTTCAGACTCATGGTTGCAATCAGCTCTCGAGATCACTCTGAGTACAGAAGCCCGTGTTTACAAGGGTGATTCCCCCACCCTTCTCCACCAATTGGTTCCCAGAACACATGACCATTACGCTGCAGACTGAACTTTAAGGGGACAATCGCATCCTTCCCCCTCCAAGTCCCATTTATACAAATGTCAATATTCAATTTACACGGCCCCAGTTAATTAAACATTTAGTATGTGAATTTAGTCAATTGTAAATCAAATCAGTCAAGCTTCCCTAGTCAACTATGATGTTGTTTATGTTCCTGCACCTAGTGATGCATAAGTCAGATTTTGGTGGCATATTTTCCCATTCCGCCTGCCACGGGAATTGGAGCAGGCGAGGGGGCGGACCATGGAAAGGTTCATTGGCTTCTAGGATTTTCCGGTTTTGGAGTGAGTGTGGCCGGAAAATCCTATCCTTTCAACTGATTCTATAAAACAGTGATGGGCAACCCCCATGTGAGTGGGCCACATTGGTGACCCTCCTTCACCTCAGAGGTCCGCAAGACGGAGGCAGTGGCCGAGTGGTACTATCGCTAATATATTAATCCAGAAACTCAGACCTGAGTTCAAATCCCCACCACAGCAGATGATAGAATTTGAATTCAATTAGCACAAAAGAATCCTGGAATTAAGAATCTACCGATGACCATGAAACCATTGTCAATTGTTGGAAAAACCCACCTGGTTCACTGATGTCCTTTAGGGAAGGAAATCTGCCATTTTACCTGGTCTAGCCTACATGTGACTCCATAACTACAGCAATGTGGTTGACTCTCAGCTGCCCTCCAGGGGCAACTAGGGATGGGCAATAAATGCTGGCCCACATCCCACGAATGAATTAAACAAAAGATAGAAATCAGCCTTGTTCTCTAACCACGATCCCATGAATAAGATTGAATACATTTAATACATTCCAAATATTTCATGAGTTGTAGAAAATTCTTAATCATTCATATATTGATAGAACTTTCATCAACTTCACATTGTACAAGTAATAGAAATATTTAGAGATGCAGAGGGAGCACACGGCTCTCGGAGTCAAGGTTGTGTGGAATCATTTCATTTACCCTTGCTTTATCGAAATGGGCCACACTCAAAACTCAGAGGGGCCACATGTGGTGCCCAGTTACCCACAGTAGCATGGATGGTTTTTCCTGAGACAAGTTGCTTGTCTGTTTCAAGAAACACATTGCTTGATGGGTGCTATCCATATCAAATATGGCTGACTAGGATTTTCTGCTGCTTTTATTGCCTACCATTGGCATCTGTTGGAAGGATTTGGGCAGCACGGTGGCCCAGTGGTTAGAACTGCTGCCCCATCGCACCAGGGCTCAATTCCTGTGACTGTTTTGGAGCTTGCACATTCTCCTCATGTCCTCACGCATTTCTTCTGGCTGCTCCAGTTTCCTCCCAAAGATCAAAGATGGATTGGCCACGGTAAATTGCCCCTTAGTTAGGGTAAATACTTTGGGGTTATGGGGATAGGGTCTGAGTGGGATTGTTGTCAGTGTAGAACCAATGCTCCCCAATGGCCTCCTTCTGCGGTACTCTGATTCCATAGATTTGCAACTTGATATTTGACCTATTGACCGCATTGTGAACTCACCTCCTTCAGGAGAGACTTGAGATAAGGATGCTTCCCGCTGTGACACAAGACCTCAAGCTGTGATGTAGTGTGAGGCTGGAGCAAGGAACAACTGCCAAAAAAAAGAATTAATGAGACTGAGAGAAAAGCAGGAAAGATCAAATAGACACAAAGGAAATATTAAGAGCTGCAAAAAAGGGGAATATGCAAAGAAACTTGCAAGTAATATAAATGCTAATAGGAAATACTTTAATAAATATTTTAAGAGTCAGAGATGGGCTAGGGGACATGTGGGCCCATTAAAGACAGACACAGGTGAAACTATAATAGACTGCAGATTTATCGAATGAGAAAGATGTATCTGTTTTCAGAGTTGAATAAAAGATAAAATGCCAGTGATAGAAAAGAAACAAAATATAAATCAAGGAAGGGAACATATTGCATTCAACATAAGTTTTAAAAATGATATTGGAGGAACAATGGAACTTGGGAGATAAATCTGTGGATTCTGATGTATACAAAAGGTAGGTGAGGAAATTGCAGAAGCATTATTCATAATCTTTAAATTTGGAATGGTGCCATTTGTTCATGTTCCATTATTTACAAAGAATGCAACAGAGAGAGAGAGGAAGGGAGGGAGAGAGAGGGCGAGAGAGAGAGAGAGCGAGAAAGGGCGAGAGAAAGAGCGAGACAGCAAGAGAGGGCGAGAGAGAGATGGAGAGAGAGAGAGAGCGAGAAAGGGCGAGAGAAAGAGTGAGACAGCAAGAGAGGGCGAGAGAGATAGAGAGAGAGAGAGAGCGAGAAGGGCGAGAGAAAGAGCGAGACAGCAAGAGAGGGCGAGAGAGAGGGGAGAGAGAGAGAGCGAGAAAGGGCGAGAGAAAGAGCGAGACAGCAGAGAGGGCGAGAGAGATGAGAGAGAGAGAGAGAGAGGAGCGAGAAAGGGCGAGAGAAAGAGCAAGACAGCAAGAGAGGGCGAGAGAGATAGAGAGAGAGAGAGAGAGCGAGAAAGGGCGAGAGAAAGAGCGAGACAGCAAGAGAGGGCGAGAGAGAGATAGAGAGAGAGAGAGAGCGAGAAAGGGCAAGAGAAAGAGTGAGACAGCAAGAGGGCGAGAGAGAGATAGAGAGAGAGAGAGGAGCGAGAAAGGGCGAGAGAAAGAGCGAGACAGCAAGAGAGGGCGAGAGAGATAGAGAGAGAGAGAGGCAGAAGGGCAAGAGAAAGAGTAGACAGCAAGAAGGGCGAGAGAGGATAGAGAGAGAGAGAGAGCGAGAAAGGGCGAGAGAAAGAGCGAGACAGCAAGAGGGCGAGAGAGAGATAGAGAGAGAGAGAGAGCGAGAAAGGGCAAGAGAAAGAGTGAGACGCAAGAGAGGGCGAGAGAGAGAGAGAGAGAGAGAAGAGAGAGAGCGAGAAAGGGCGAGAGAAAGAGCGAGACAGCAAGAGAGGGCGAGAGAGAGATAGAGAGAGAGAGAGAGAGCGAGAAAGGGCGAGAGAAAGAGCGAGACAGCAAGAGAGGGCGAGAGAGAGAGAGAGAGAGAGAGAGCGAGAAGGGCGAGAGAAGAGAGAGAGAAGAGAGGAGAGAGAAAGGGCGAGAGAAAGAGCGAACAGCAAGAGGGGCGAGAGAGATAGAGAGAGAGAGAGAGGAGAGGAGAAGGGCGAGAGAAGAGTGAGACAGCAAGAGAGGGCGAGAGAGAGATAGAGAGAGAAGAGAGCGAGAAAGGGCGAGAGAAAGAGCGAGACAGCAAGAGAGGGCAGAGAGAGATAGAGAGAGAGAGAGCGAGAAAGGGCAAGAGAAAGAGTGAGACAGCAAGAGAGGGCGAGAGAGAGATAGAGAGAGAGAGAGAGCGAGAAAGGGCAAGAGAAAGAGTGAGACAGCAAGAGAGGGCGAGAGAGGATAGAGAGAGAGAGAGAGAGAGGAGCGAGAAAGGGCGAGAGAAAGAGCGAGACAGCAAGAGAGGGCGAGAGAGAGATAGAGAGAGAGGAGAGAGCGAGAAAGGGCGAGAGAAAGAGCGAGACAGCAAGAGAGGGCGAGAGAGAGATAAGAGAGAGAGGAGAGCGAGAAGGGGCAAGAGAAAGGCGAACAGCAAGAGGGGGCGAGAGAGAGATAGAGGAGAGAGAGAAGCGAGAAAGGGCAGAGAAAGAGTGAGACAGCAAGAGAGGGCGAGAGAGATAGAGAGAGAGGAAGGAGAGAGAGCGAGAAAGGGCGAGAAAAGCGAGACAGCAAGAGAGGGCGAGAGAGAGATAGAGAGAGAGAGAGAGAGCGAGAAAGGGCGAGAGAAAGAGCGAGACAGCAAGAGAGGGCGAGAGAGAGATAGAGAGAGAGAGAGAGAGCGAGAAAGGGCGAGAGAAAGAGCGAGACAGCAAGAGAGGGCGAGAGAGAGATAGAGAGAGAGAGAGCGAGAAAGGGCGAGAGAAAGAGTGAGACAGCAAGAGAGGGCGAGAGAGATAGAGAGAGAGAGAGAGCGAGAAAGGGCGAGAGAAAGAGCGAGACAGCAAGAGAGGGCGAGAGAGATAGAGAGAGAGAGAGAGCGAGAAAGGGCGAGAGAAAGAGCGAGACAGCAAGAGAGGGCGAGAGAGATAGAGAGAAAGAGAGAGAGAGAAAGGGCGAGAGAAAGAGCGCGACAGCAAGAGAGGGCGAGAGAGAGATAGAGAGAGAGAGAGAGAGCGAGAAAGGGTGAGAGAAAGAGTGAGACAGCAAGAGAGGGTGAGAGAGAGATAGAGCGAGAAAGGGCAAGGGAAAGAGTGAGACAGCAAGAGAGGGCAAGAGAGAGATAGAGAGAAAGGGAGAGAGAGAGACCAGTAACTACTGTGGATGCCATGGTGGCACTGTGGTTGCCACTCCTGCCTCACAGCGCCAGGGACCCAGGATCAATTCCAGCCTCCGGTCACAGTCCGTGAAGAGTTTGCATCTTCCTCCCGTGTCTGAGTAGGTTCCGTTTGGGTAATCCAGTTTTCTCCCACGCTCCAAAAATGTGTGAATTAGATTGATTGGCTGTGCTAAAATTGTCCCTTTGTGTCAGGGGGATTAGCAAGGTAAATATGTGGTGATGCGGAGATAGGACCTCGATGGGATTGTTGTCGGTGCAGGCTGAGTGGCCTCCTCCTGCACTGTAAGGGACTCTATGATTCAATTATGATTCTACAGGATTGTTTATTTACTATCAGTTGTTGGCAATCCGTGAAGGATGGAGCGACTGGCTGCATGAGCCATTGTTAAGTTGATCAGAGAGAAACAAAGATGATAAATCATGTCAGCATTCAGCCTTATTCCTTTTCTGGCTCACCATGGCACACTTTGAGTTACCATTATAACTAATGGTAGAATATATGGGACAGAATTTATTAATATACCGTGCAGTGATTAGTCTAAGTTTATATGGAGAGAGCAGCATTTCAAACTCTGCAAATCAGGCTCCTTTCTACATTTTATTTTGCCCACATCAAAGGTACATGCCGGAGATAAAACGCCTCATCATATATTTATTGAGAAATCCTTTGAAGACAGCCTATTCTTGCAAACTGTTGTAGCTGTTTACTCCAAAGCTATTTCCCGTAAGCAAGACACCCGACATAACTGATGTTCATAACTTCTTTGAAGGGCTGGCTTAACTGTTATCTTCCTATAGCTAATGGATTCCTTTATCTATGCTTATTACCATGGCAACAAAAGTTGGAGCTTAATCACTCATGGTTGGCACTATTATTGTCATATATTTTCTCGCAAAGCACTTTTTGCATGTAGCACAAATTCTAAATGCTTGTTGCTCATGGATACGAGGAAATTTGATGATTAACCTCTAACTCCCCAATGCAACGTGTAACTCTCCAGATGCCTGATGACTAATCTAGCTGAAATTTTTTGCGGAGATCACGAATCACTCAGAAAAGGGAATGCCTATCCGTGTGTTTCTATTTTAAAGAGACAGTTAGATGTAGTGCCTGAGGCAAAGGGAGAATCAGAGGAAGTAGGGGGAAGGCGGAATCAGACTACTGAGTTGGATGATCAGCCATGTTGATGATGAACGGTAGGGCAGGGCCAAAGGGCCGAATGGCCTCCTTCCACTCCTATTTTGTGTCGCCTTTGCACACGGGCTTGTGGATAGCACTTGACAAGCTTTCTGCAAAGGGATGATTTGCAAGTATAAATGAACATGCAATTGGAGGTGGCTTTTTACTTTGAGTTGGAAGTTGGAAAAAAAATGAAGGGTGGCATTTTTCTACTGCCCAAGTTAACCGTGTCTGAATCGGACTGAGTCATAATCAATTGGTATTAAATTTAAGCAATTTGTGCTGGAGGCTAGGAAGAAGATAAGTGGGTTATTTCCAGGTTGGTAGGCACTAACTACCGGAGAGCACAAGATTCAGTGCTCAGCATTTACAATCTATATCAATGACTTGGGTGAGGGACCAAATTATTATATATCCAGCTTTACTGAGGACGGAGAAACCTGGGAAAATACCTCCTTGCTTAGGGAAGGACATACTTGCCTTAGAGGAAGTGCAACAAAGGTTGACTAGATTCATCTCTTAGAGGCTTGTCTTAAACAAAAGCGATACAAAGGTCTGAGGTCACATACCATCTGACTCAAGAACAGCTTCTTCCCTGCTGCCATCAGGCTTTTGAATGGATCCACTTCACATTCAGTTGAGCTTTCTCCTCACCCTAGCTATGACTGTAATACTACATTCTACACTCTCTTCTTTCCTTCTCTATGAACGATATGCTTTGTCTATATACTGCGCGAGAAGCAATACTTTTCACTGTGTACTAATACAAATGACAATAATAAACCAAATCAAATCAAACTATGAGGAGAGATGGGGTCATCTATAGACCCATAGGCTGGGCCTCTACCACCTTGACCACCCAGAATCAGAGCAGGCGAGGATTCGACAAACAAATCTCCATCAACCTTGGGTGGGAATTCCCAATCTTGCCTGAGCGAAGCTATAAAATTCCACGCATAGTCTCAGGATCTAGAAGGCTGCAATCCCACGAGAGGATTGTCTTTTTAATGTTCAGTAAGAAATCTCACAACACCAGGTTAAAGTCCAACAGATTTATTTGGTAGCAAACGCCACTAGGCCTTGGAGCGCTGCTCCTTTGTCAAGGGAGTAGGAGATCTGTTCACAAACAGGCATATAAAGACACAATCTCAATTTACAGAATACTGAGTGAGATGCAATTGAAATGTGAACAGACCTCCCCACTCCTAACTAACTAAGGAGAAACACTCCGAAAGCTTTTAGCGTTTTGCTACCAAATAAACCTGTTGGACTTTAACCTGGTGTTGTGAGATTTCTTACAGTGTTTACCCCAATCCAACGCCAGCATCTCCACATCATTTTTAATGTTCCACAGGGAGATGGTGGATTGAGGGCAATTCCTCTGATTGGAGAGTGTACGACAACGTGCCACAGTCTCACATTCAGGAATCAGTCACCATTATGGAGGAAAAGTTTCTTCATTCAAGAGGAGATTTACAAGGATGTTGCCTGGATTGGGAGGCATGCCTTATGAAGACAGGTTGAGGGAGCTAGGACTGTTCTCCCTGGAGAGACGAAGGTTGAGAGGCAACCTGATAGAGGTTTACAAGACGATGAGAGGATTAGATAGGGTGGACTCTCAGAGACTATTGCCCAGGGCTGAAATGGTCGCGACGAGAGGGCACAGATTTAAGGTGCAGGGAAGCAAGTACAGAGGGGATGCTAGGGGAAAGTTTTTCACTCAGAGGGTGGTGAGTGAATGGAATCGGCTGTCATCGGTACTGGTCGAGGCGAACTCGCTGGGGTCTTTTAGAAGACTTCTGGATGAGTATATGGGATCCAATGGGATTGGAGATTATAGATAGATCTATGGCTGGGTAGGTTTTGATGTGTTCGGCACAACTTGTGGGCCGAAGGGCCTGTTTGTGCTATAGTGTTCTATGTTCTATGTTCTAAAATGTGGCAAATCTTTAGAATTCTCGACCCAGAGTGCCCTGTATGATCAGCCATGTTTAAGATGGAGATCAATAACTGTTTGGACATCAAGTAATTTAGGGGATTGCGCAGAGTGCAGGACGATGGAGTTGAGGTAGAAGGTCAATCATGGTTATATTCAATGGCAGAGTACTCCCAAAGAGCCAAATTATCCTGGAATGACCTCAGTGAAGCCTATCAGATGCATCTCTTGGAGTATGAGCTTTCTGATTGAGGTAATGATTGCCTGTCCAATCAGGGAGCCTCCCCTGTGTACATATATATTGAAGTTTTTCAGGTCTCCTAGCACTCCAAATTCTGACTTTATACCCAAAGCAGTCTTAGGAGTGGAATTGAGTTTGTAAACATAGGGAACCTGGCAAAGGAACACCAGCCTCAGAGGAATTACTTCAATCTATTCCTGTTCTTCTCAAGGGAAGGCTGGGAAAGACTGATACTATGAGCTCCATACCAGGAAGTTACTTTGCTCACAGCAAAAGAAAGTTCAACAGAAACAAACAAAATACAGAATATATAAAGAAATAAGTCTTAATGTTCTTTGTCAAAGTGAGGTTGACAATTTCTTGTTGGGGGCAATGAAAGCTCCACAGCCCCACCCTGCTGTGTAACCTGGAACTACAATCAAGACTACCCTTCTCCCCCTCCCTCCACCCCCTGTCCCCTGCCACCACTGCCCTCCCCCTCTTCTGTCCCATCCACCGCCCTCTCCCTCTTCTGTCTCACCTGGGTTGAAGCCCTTGGATTAGCCAAAACGGGATTTACTTGAACTTACCACTTTATTCCAATGGCCTTTACCAACCTGTGTCAATCATGACCTGCCTCCCTAAAATTGGGATCTGTCAGAAATAAAGACTGGAATTCTCCAACCTTGCCCTCGCCCGGGATCTCCAGTCCCACTGCAATGTATGGAGTTTCAGCTGAGCGCCAAATTCTCTGTTCTGGCTGGCAGTGGTGGCAAATGGAATCCAAATTCCATGACAGATAATGGAGAACTCTATCCAACCAGCCAAGGTTGGCATAACAGGAAATGATGACATCCAAATAAGGAATGTTAATCTCTCCTTATTCTTATCGAATCAATACAGTGCAGAAAGAGGGCATTTGGCTCATCGAGTCTGCACCAACTCTCCAACAGAGCATCTTACTCAGGCCATCCCCCTACCCTACCCCAATGACCCCCACACTGTTATCCCATGAATCCTCTTAGCCTTGGGACACTAAGGGGCAATTTAGTATAGCCAATCCACCCAGTCTCCATACCTTTGGACTGTTGGAGGAAACTGGAGCATCTGGTGGAAACCCACACAGACATGGGGAGAATGTGCAGAGACTTTGCACAGACAGTGGCCCAATCGAACCCGGCTCCCTGACGCTGCAAGGCAGCAGTGCTAATCGCTGTGCCGCCATATCTTCGGGATTCAGCGAAAAACCAGCCCCATGACCTGAGAGCACGAATCAGCGCAGTGCTGAGAGAGTGCTGCATTATCAGAGGGATTTAAACTGAAAGCAAGAAAGACCACTGTAAACCTCTTAGTTTTCTGCTCATGCATTATTGATGGGTAGAGACAGAAGCAACTGAAAGATTTGGGTTAAGTACACTCAATGTGTTTCTGTTGCAGCATAAGATAATTAATTGCAGTTAATTATCATGTCCCAGGGTTGCAGCGCTGACACCAACACCCATAGCATAAATAAAGGCCAATTCACTGGTGATAGTGAATAACAGTTTCCTTTCCTCAGGTGTGAATATCCTACAAATTAGACACTCGGAGCTGCAGCATCTTCACGCTTTCTAAAGATAGAACCTGCAGCATCGTCACCCCAATCCGTACGGCAAATTAATTTGAATGTTTTTAACACGGGTTTCACTCAAAAGGGGATTAGAGCTCAACGGGAGTTACTGTTGTTAATTTTATCAAGGCCACAATTCTGAAACATAATACCTAGCCTGCAGGCCCTGTTCAGATCTTCTGGCATAACGTACATTGCATCCTGCTGAATAACAGTGCCCAATCCCTCAGTCATAGAATATAGAACACTACAGCACAAACAGGCCCTTCAGCCCACATATTCCTACCTACCAGGCCTATCTATAATCCTCAAACCCATTAATTCCCATGTACTCATCCAGAAGTCTCTTAAAAGACACCAACGAGTTCGCCTCCACCACTACCGACAGCAGCCAATTCCACTCACTCACCACCCTCCAAGTGAAAAATTTATCCCTGACACCTCCTCTCTACCTTGGGCCCTCTCATAGCGACCATTTCAGCCCTGGGAAATAGCCTCCGAGAATCCACCCGATCAATACCTTTCAACATCACATAAACCTCTATCAGGTCGCCTCGCATCCTTCATTTCTCCAGGGAAAAAAGCTCCCTCAACCTATCCTCATAGGGCATTCCTCCCAATCCAGGCAACATCCTTATAAATCTCCTCTGCACCCTTTCAATAGCTTCCACATCCTTCTTGTAGCGAGGCAACCAGAACTGTGCACAGTACTCCAAGTGGGGTCTGACAATTGTCTGATAAAGCTGTAGCATTATCTCTCAACTCCTAAACTCAATCCCTCGATTAATGAAGGCCAGTACATCATACACTTCCTTGACGACATCCTCCACCTGCAAAGCCAATTGAAGATTCCTATGGACCTGGACCCCAAGGTCCTTCTGATCCTCTACACTGCCCAGAGTCCTATCCTTGATATTGTACTCCTTCATCCCATTGGACCTACCAAAATGGGCCACTGCACATTTATCTGCTTTGAATTCCATCTGCCACTTCTCCACCTAGTCTTGCATCCTATCTATGTCTCACTGCAACTTCTGACATTCTGCAACCAGGCTAGAACCACACAAGCTTTGACTAATACATCGAAGGCACTGACATAGCGGTTTTCCCACTGAATTACTAATCCAGAGTAATGCTCTGGGGACACAGGTTCGAATCCCACCACAGCAGAATTTTTGAACTGGATAACAAAATCATTACAACGTAGGAGGCCTTTGGGCCCTTTGAGTCTGCACAGACCACAATCGCATCCAGGTCCTATCCCCATAACCCCATTATTTACCTCAGCTAGTCCTCCTGACACCCAGGGACAACTTACTATGGCCAATTCACCTAACCTGCTCATCTTTGGACTGTGAGAGGAAACCAGGGCACCCAGAGGAAACTCATGCAGACACGGGGAGAATGTGCAAACTCCACACAGACAGTGACCCAAGCCGGGAATTGAAACTGGGTCCTTGGCACTGTGAGGCAGCAGTGCTAACCATTGTAGCACTGTCCTGCCCTTAATCTGGAATTAAAAGGTTTAACTAAGATCACGAAACCATTGTTGATTGGTGGTAAAACAGTTGGCGCTGCTGCCTCTGGGTGGTTGAGTTTCCTCCCATAGCCTGAAAGATGTGTTGGTTAGGTGCATTGGCCGTGCTAAATTCTCCCTCAGTGTACCCAAACAGGTTCTGTAATGTGGCGACTAGGAGATTTTCACAGTAACTTCATTGCAGTGTTAATGTACGCCTACTAATCAATTAACTTTAAAACCCATCTGGTTCTTTAATGCCTTTCAGGAAATGAAATCCTCAACAATGTCCCCTAAAGAAGGACAATTCGAGATGGGCAATAAATGCTGGTGGCGTCCCATGAGCAAAAGATAACAAAAAATAGCTGATATCAGATATGATCTGAGACAATACTATATTTATGAACTGTACCCTTCCCTCTTTTTTCCCTAGCCTTAAGGGTTTCCAAGCAACCACCAGTATGTATTAACTCACTCTTGATTTGATTTGCTACTGTCACATGTATTTGAATACAGTGAAAAGTATTGTTTCTTCATACCATTCATAGAGTACATAGAGGAGAAGGAAAGGAGAGAGTGCAGAGTGTGGTGTTACACTCATAGCTAGGCTGAAGAGATAAATCAATGTAGTATAAATTCAGTCTATTCAGAAGTCTAATAGCAGCAGGGAAGAAACAGTTCTTGAGTTATGGAAACATAGAAGATAGGAGCAGGAGGCTATTTGGCCCTTCGAATCTCCTCTGCTATTCATCACAATCATGGCTGATCATTCAACTCAATAGCTTAATACTGCTGTTTCCCCATAACCTTTCATCCCATTTGCTCCAAATGCTATATCCAGCCGCCTCTTGAATACATTCAATGTTTTAGCGTCAAGTACTTTCTGTGACAGTGAATTCCACAGGCTCATCATTCTTTGGGTGAAGACTTCTTCTGGGCTCCCTGTTCACCTTCAGGAACATCCTCCCTGCATATACCCTGCCCAGTCCTGTTAGAAATTTATAAGTCTCTATAAAATTCTTACACTTGTAGAGACATATTGGACGGGATTGTCTAGCCACACTAGCCTCAAAACCAGGATATCCCACCCGAGTTAATGGACTTTTGCATGATCCATCCACCCACCACACCCCCAGACCACCACCCCCCCACACACACACACAACCCCCCCCCCCCCCCCCCCCCCACCACCACCAACCACACATCCTCAACAATGCCCACGACAGGTGGGATGGGCAAATTCCTGTCTTCTAGTCCCATCAACCACTGCTCTAATTGGATGGGCGACACGGTGGCACAGTAGTTAGCACTGCTGCCTCACAGTGCCAGGGATCTGGGTTCAATTCCCGGCCAGGATCACTGTCTGTGTGGAGTTTGCACATCCTCCCTGTATCTGCGTGGGTTTCCTCCGTGTGCTCCGGTTTCCTCCCAGAGTTCAAAAGATGCGCAAGTTAGGTGCATGCTAAATTCTCCCTCAGTGTAACCCGAACAGATGCTGGGAACATTGATTGCAAAGTTAATGGGAGCCTAGTTGTGACACTAATAAATAAACTTTAAAGGTTGACTGCTGAATTTGGCTTCTCTGCTGGGTCAAGTACCATTCCTATCAGCTGGTCCGCCCAAAGCTGATAAGATAAAAGGTGAAAGGTAGAGAGATATTGTACAGCTGATTAGAGAGCTTTACGGCCACACAATTCATATTCTCAATTCCGATGACAGCAAAGGAACCGTCACCAACACCACTAATGCAAAAAATGGCGCTAAACTTAAGTAATGATGGAAGTGTTAATACATTACAAAAAAAATGCAGGAGCTTAGTCAGAAAAACAGTTGTCACATTGGAAAGTGTGGGATATGAACTTGAAAACTTCTGGTGCTATGAAAGATCAATTATCCCAAACCAATCCTTTTTGTTCGTTAATTTTATCGTAAAGAAATGCTTTAATGCACAGCATCATGGTGTGGTGGGGCACGGATGTAGTATAGAACTCCCACAGTACAGAAGGAGGCCATTCAGCCCATCGACTCTGCACCAACTCTCTGTCAGAGTGGGATGACTTTTACCATCCAGGTCACTACGGGAATTGGAGCGGGTAAGGGGCAGACCATGAAAGATCCATTGACCTCGGGTGCAATTTTCTAATTTTGGCCAAGCGAAGCTGGAAAATCCTGCCCAGTATTTTGGCTAGGCTTCCCCTCATCTCCCACCCTATTCGCATAATCCCACACATATACCATGGCTAATCCACCTAACCTGCATATCTTTGGACTATGGGAGGAAACTGGAGCACCTGGCAGAAACCCACGCAGATACGGGGAGAACGTACAGACTCCACACAGACAGTTATCCGAGGCCAGAATTGAACCCGCGTCCCTGGCTCTGTGAGGTAGCAATGCCAACCACTGTGCCACCGTACCATCATTCACTGTTGTTTTTCCAGCTACTCCAGACAGGTTTTATGAATCAGACGACTTATCTCATGCTGTTGCCCAGGTCAGGTAACCCAGACCGAATGATTGTCTCAACATAGAACCGTAAGCAGCAGGGGAGACTATGCAAGACTCCCATGGATCTCATCATTGAATCCCATGTGACTATACTGTCCTTCACAGATTGGCGAATGAGGTGGGCCAGTAATGTCACACTTTGCAGATTGCTCTTAACTTTTCTGAGTTACCATGACTAACACGGTCCAGGCTCAAAGGGCTGAACGACCTACTCCTGCTTCTATTTTCTAAGCTTCAATGTAACCTGCAGATCACCCAAAGTTAGGATGAACCCAGGTCCCTGGCGCTGTGTGAGACAGCAGTGCCAACTAACTAACCATTGTGCCATGCTGTGATTCATGTGAATGGGCAGTTGAAAGTCCAAGCTGGACATTACTCCACAGGAAAGGATCGAATGAAATGGAACAGAATGATTTTATTGTCTTAGTTTTTATTTCCTGGCAGTGTTGTCTGGCTTTCTATTACTGGGCAGCAAGTGATAGAAAGAGAGAGAAAGAGAGGGAGGCTATGATTGTAACTGAGTGAGGACTCTATCAGGTCCCAGCACAGAAGTACCTGAAGCAGGACATCTGAGAGATTGGCTTAACACAATGAAGTGATGGACCACATATGTCACCACAGGCTGTAATTGGAATTCCAAATCTCAAAACCGTGCAATCAAAAAAACAAATCCCAGCTTTCAGGTGTTGTGAAAATAACAAAAGGGACTTAATTTCCTATATGTATGCTGGTGTCCAACCTAATCCCACTGTGCGTGTAACTGAACAACAGGGAGATAATAGTGTGGTGATAACATCACTGGATTAGCACTCCAGAGATTCAGACTAATCATCATATTGGGTTCAAATCCCATCATGACAGATTGTGGAACTTAAATTCAGTTAATCAATCAATTCAATAAATAATAAATAAGTTGAAGCTAACTCTTAGTCTTAGTAATAGAACACCACAGCACAAATAGGCTCTTCGGCCCATAAGTTGCTCCAATCTTATCCATACCTACCAGGCCTATCTATAACTCTCAATCCCATTAAATCCCATGTACTCATCTAGAAGTCTCTTAAAAAACCCTAACAAGCTTGTTTTTACCACCACCAATGGCAGCCGATTCCACTCACTCACCACCCTCTGGTAATGGTGACCATAAAAATGTTTGTTACAGAAACCCATCTGGTTCACTAATGATCTCTGGGGAAGGAAATCTGCTATCCTTATCTGGTCTGGCCTACATGTGACCCACTGCAATGGAGTTGAAATGGACTGCCCTTTGAAATGGTTATTTAGTTGTAACAAATTGCTAGCACTGTTGGCGTACATGGACTGTAGTTTCAGTGTCGCAAGTAGGCTTACATTAACAATGCAATGAAGTTACATTGAAAATCCCCTAGCCGCCACACTCCGGCACCTGTTCAGGTGCACTGAGGGAGAATTTAGAATGGCCAATGCATCTAATTGGCAGGAAGGAAACCGGAGCACCTGAAGGAAATCCACATGGACACGGGGAGAAAGTGCAGACTCCACACAGTGACCCCAAGCCGGGAATCGAACCCAAGTCCCTGATGCTGTGATGCAGCAGAAGGATAATATAGAACATTACAGTGCAGTACAGGCCCTTTGGCCCTTGATGTTGAGCTGACCAGTGGAACCAATCTAATGACCCTCTAACCTAAACTATTCCAATGTTATCCATATGCCTATCCACTGACCATTTCAACGCCCTTAAAATTGGTGAGTCCACAACTGCTGCAGGCAGGGCATTCCACACCCTTGCTACCCTCTGAGTAAAGAACCCACCGCTGACATCCGTCCTATAATTACCACCCCTTAATTATAGCTATGTCCCCTCGTGCTAGCCATCACCATCCGAGGAAAAAGGCTCTCACTGTCAAGAAGAGTTGATGCTGCCAGATAAAGCTGGTGGTAATGAGGTAACTAAAGAGACAGGAGATGAGGCAAGAGAAACTGTAAACGGCGAGAAGGAAATGCACTCTCTGCAGTCTGGGGAGTAGTGAAGGTTTGAAATTGTTGAACTCGGTGCTGAGTTCAGAAGGTTGTACAAAATTTGCAGTTAAGCTGGCGGCCTGAACTCCGCTAACATTCAGCAGTAAACACAAACAGATCTTTGGTTCAAGGTTGCCGGTTCCAATTCAACTTGGTTGACTTCTTTGACAAAAATTTAGTACAGTCTATTAAAATTGATTGGAAAATAATTGGCCTCGAGACCTTTCATTAAAATTACTGGTGATTCAGGAATGAAGGTATAATCACAATAATAAGTATGGATACAATCAATTCGAGCAGAATGATGCATATGACAGGCCGGGTTGTTGAGTTATTTGCATGCGAGGCGAGCTTGTACTGTTGCCTCTCATGCAAAGGGGACTCTATTCTTGCAGGATATTGCAATTTGATATTCAGACAGATCAGAAACATTCGAATGTATCTCCAGCTGGCCATGCCACTGTTTGAATAGTGAATGAATTAAACAACTCTTTCGCTACATCCCATTCTGTCCAGTGAAAAAATAGATTTGCCCTTTTTATTCTGTGCTCCTGTGACAATGGTAAACCAATGGTATCAATGTGTACAATGACATCAATAAATACATTATGAGTTGATCCAGGGATCTTGTACCCTCGGCAGAGAGCAATTCACAAATTGACAGGGAGACATTGCTAACACGCTGCCATGCTAACCCCTCAGCTCCTCACTGCAAGGATAGGATAGTGAATTTGTCTTTTTAATCACTGGATGTTCCTGTAATATTGTTTAAATGTTGTGATTCTGTTGCCCTGTCAGTTATCTTGAGAATCTGAGGCATTGCGAGTTGATGATTGGGATGGTTTTCCCCATCAAATGCAGTTAAGCTCTTTGTGTGGAGTTTAAGTTTATTCATTAGTATCATGAGTGGGCTTATATTAACTATTACTGTGAAGTTCCCCTAGTCACCACACTCCAGCGCCTGTTTGGGTACACTGAGGAAGAATTTAGCATGGCCAATGCACCTAACCAATACGTCTTTGAAACTGTGGGAGCAATTGGAAGATAAGGTGCGAGTGTGCAGACAGTGACCCAAGCCGGGAATCGAACCCAGGTCCCTAGTGCTGTGATCAGCAGTGCTAACCGCTGTGCTACCATGTCTGCGTGAGTTTCCTCCTACACATAAAATGTACAGGTTAGGCTGATTGGTCATGGTAAATTGCCCCTTAGGAGATTAGCAGGGTAACTACTCGGGGTTGCAGGGATAGGGTCGGGGTATAATGCTATGTTGGAGAGTCAGTGCAGACCCAATGGGCTGAATGGTCTCCTGTACTGTTGGGATTCTATGCGCTATCAGTATTTCCCTCTCCCCTCCCTTACTGAAGGTTCTACCACGTGATGGTGGCACGGTTTACAGGTTATAACCAACCCATTCTTATTACGTGAATTTTAAAGTCCTGTCATGGGACGTGAGCATTGTGGCGAGGCCACTGCCCAAACTGACTTTGAGAAGGCAGCGGTCAGTCACCTTCTTAACCCACTGCAAGACATGTGGCTGAATCAATTGTGTCAGAGTAGGTGAGATGGAGCAAGAGGGGTGAGGTGTCTAGATTGGTAGGGAGACTGGTACAGTGGTTATCACTGTTGCCTCACAGTTCAAAGGACCCAAGTTCAATTCCTGTCTCTTGCCAAAGACATAAATCATTCAATTTGAGCTTTATATTACTGCCTTATTATACATACTCTACAATTGGTTTTAGCTATTCTCTCTGATAATACATTTCAGCAAAACGTAACGGGGGCAATCTTACCAGAAAAAAATTAAGTCCCAAATGAGTATGAAGATGGGAAAAACGTGCACCATTTTTTGGGCAACTTGAAAATGGAATGTTATCTGACTTAATCTTGCCAAACTCCGAACCCATCAGAAGGAGTGGGCAAGGCCTAAATTGCCCAAAGGCTGGCATATTTCAGCAGAGGTCGCAAATGCGCATGTGCAGCGCCCCCTCCCCCCAACTCCCCACCTCCAGTGGATCAATACACCCACCCCACCCACCAGCCCAAATAGATCACTATCCTCTCTCCCTCGCCCGGACCGATGCTGTTCCAAGCTCATTGATAATGTTTCAATGCTACTTTGAATAGTACTTAAATATTACCATCAGCATCGCGCACCCTTTTTTGGGCGCTACGCTGATCGTGCCTGATATCCGAAGCCGATAAGATCACAAGAGGTATGAAATTGGACGTGAATCTGATTTCTTGGCTCTCTCACAAGCTTACTGGCTATTGCTGCCCATCAGCTGGAGGGAAGACATGGTGAGATCATGCCCAACATCTTTGGATGAGACTTTAGACCACTGCTATTTCTGTCAAGTGGATATGAACAAACATGTAAAACTATATACAGAAGTGCAGGAGAGTTCTGCATGTGTCTTGACCTTTATTTACATATTAAACCATCATCATGAAAATAGGTTGTCCACTCATTTAACTAGTTGCTTGCAGGTCATCACTGTGTACAAAATGGCTGCCATATTCCTCCATCATCACCTTGAAGTGTTTTTCAATGATGATGACATGCTCTGGGACTCAAAGCCATGAAAGGCACTACGTAAATGTAAGTCAGGATTATTCATGTGTGTTTTTTGTTCACTTGTCCTCTGTTGTGATGGGTACGGGGAATCGTCAATGAAAGAAAGTCTTTATTTAATAATCACAAGTAGGTTCACATTAACACTGTAGTGAAGTTATTGTGAAAAATTTTCTAATCGCCACACTCCAGCGCCTGATTGGAGAATTTAGCACAACCAAAGTACCTAATCAGCACGTCTTTTGGACTGTGGGAGAAAACTGGAGCAAATGGAGGAAACCCACGCAGACATGGGGAGAATGTGCAGTCGCCGCACAGGCAGTGACCCAAGCCAGGAATCGAACCCGGAGCTGTGAGATAGTAATAGCAACCCAGTGTGCCACCATGCCATCCGCAGATCTCCCCGTGGGCCCTCATCAAATATGAGCTCCCCTATCTGGTGAGTGGAGGCACTCCCAATAAGAAAGGAGTAGTTTGGGGGGGGGGGGGTGTTTAAAACAGACAGCTGAACTCAGGCTGGCAGTCAAAGGGCTCCCAGGGCTGACCTGCATACCATAGCCACTGAGCAGCGCTTATGCACATTGTAAATAAAGGGTGATAGTGACCAAAGATCGGCCTTAGCAAGATTATTATATCCCTTTTCCCCTCTCCTGAAGGCACCGAACTACAATGGAGCTGATTTCCAAGGCCACGCGTTTTGATGGCAGGTCAATAAATCGCTCTGTTCATATGTGTGAGACGTTGTTAAGTGCGTCTGTCAGGAACTGTCACAGTCCTGGCCAATCCAAGATATATAAATGATCTATTAAAGGCCATCCCTTCAAAATTTCACAGAAGAGATTCTTACTTGTCAGAAACATCCAAAAACAGACATAAAGCTATCAGTTATATAATTTCTTAATAAAAGTTGAACAAGGAAAGATAAAAAGGGCCTAAAACATTTTGTTGCTCTTGTAGAAATTATGAAATCTGTTTAGGTAACCACTGAATCATAGAATCCATGCGCTGCAAAAGGAGGTCATTCAGCCCATCAATCCTGCACTGACAACAATCCCACCCAGGTCTTATCCACATACCATCACATATTTACCCCATTAATCCCCCTGATACTAATAAGTAATTAAACATGGCCAGTCAACCTAACCTGTATATCTTTGGACTGTGAGAAGAAACTGGAGCAACCAGAGGAAACCCATACAAACATGAAGAGAATGTGCAATGCAAACACAGTTACCCAAGGCCAGAATTGAACCCAGGACACAGACAGCACAGGCGGCACAATGGTTAGTACTGCTGCCTCACAGCGCCAAGAATCTGGCACCAAGAATACCGGGCTTGGGTCACTGTCTGTGCGGAGTCTGCATGTTCTCCCCACAATTGCATAGGTTTCTCCCAGATGCTTTGGGTTCCTCCTACAATTTGAAAGTCGTACTGGTTAGGATGCAGTGGCCATGCTAAATTCTCCCTCAGTGTGCCCAAATAGGTACTGGAGTGTGGCAACTAGAGGATTTTCACAGTAACTTTATTGCAGTGTTAATGTAAGCCTACTTGTGACACTAATAAATAAACTTTGGTGCTGTGAGACAGTAGTGCTAACCACTCTGCCACTGTGTGCTGCCTGGCTAAAACAGTAAAGAGTTGTAAAAGGTAAATGCCTAAACTGTCAAGTTAATCTTGAGTGTAATCAATGAGCACACACTTAGTCCATCTCCTTGTCACAATCTGATTTTCAGCACAAAATAATGATAATTAAACTTTTCCATAATGAAAGACGGTTTAAGTTTTCTGGGACACAGAGCAAATGAAGTGTAGGCTAAATGGTTTTATCAGGTGCAGGCATTTTATCTGTGTGCTTGTATGTATTGCTTAGTGCAATTTCACTAACAATTCTTGTGTGCCTGTTTAAATCATATCTTGTTAGCACATTGCAGCCATCACCATGGCAACAAAATTGACTGCCCTTTTCACAAAACCTGTGGTTTAAATGTATGTATCATACCAAATTGGCCAAGTGCACAATGTCACTTGCGCTGACAGATTGCCCAATATATTAAGCAGCATGCAGAGAAGAAGTCCATTTATATATCACACCCGCCAACAACAGCGCAAGTCTCTTTACTTCTGAAGTGCAATGGTTATTACTTAAGCAAACAAGACAGCTATTTTGCATGCAGTGTTCACCTGCAGCGGTTGGGGAAGGGGTGGGTGGGTGGGTGTGGTAACAAGAATTTAAAATGGCCTGCAAGGCAGAAATCTGTCTAGCAACAATTATGACCAACATTTCAAAGGGTAGGCAAGCTTCGAAAAATGGTCAGGCATTCCAAAGGCATGAGAGTATCTAAAGGTGAACAGCTGTGAATTGCTCTCGTAGTGGAAACAGATTACTTAGATGACTACTATAGAAATGTTAAGTTCTCCAAGTGTGATGCACTGTCAAGGATCTGTCAGCAATAGCAACAAGAATTTAAAATAGCCTGCAAGGTCAAAATCTGCCTAGGAACAATGTGGATCAACATTTCAAAGGGGAGGCAAGCTTCAAAGTGTGATCAGAGCATTCCAAAGGCATGAGAGCACCTAAAGATGATCAGGTACGAATTGCTCTGGTAGTAGAAACAGATTACTTAGATGACTACTATAGACATGTTAAGTTCTCCAAGCAGAAACAGTTTACCAAAATGAGTAGATGGTTTCAGGGGTAGAGAAATGCTAAGCTCCATAAAAAGAATTTGAGATATGTAGACAGCAGACTCTTGAGCTTCAAATAGCAAAAGGAGAAACAGTATAACATTAGCCCTATCCCTCCGTCTCCTCCAAAGCAGACGGGCCAGTGCACACCTCGCAGTCAGAGCCCAGTCCACTCCTCACAGGCAGAAGGCCAGAACCCATTTCACAGCCAAGGGAGCATTATAACATTCTTTATTTCTCAGAGATACTATGATGTTGCATCAAAGACTTAGGACCAAGGCATTGTGGAAACTTTCCGAAAGTCAGTTTAAATATCTTAACTGAACCAGGAAAAAACATTTCCTAAGCTTGATCATTAGTCCTGTCTTGGTTGGAATTTTAGGCTGGATTTGACTTATAGATTTATTTCATTTCCATGTTGTTTAGGAAAGGGAAGTTTTAATGAGTTCAAGGAATGTAGATATATTTTGGAACCAGAGATAATTTCTACATAAAATTTGAATGTGTTTACTTATACATATACTCAAGTATTTTACAGGTATTGTAGTTTTTTGTGTGGATTTTTCTTTTCTTTTAAGTTAGTAAATATTCTTTAATAATTGTTTATAAGATGACTGGACCGGTTCCTCACTGTGGCACAGTAGTTAGCACTGCTGCCTCACAGCACTAGAGTTCAATCTTGGCCTTGGATCACTATCAGTGTGGAATTTGCATGTTCTGTCTGTCCCTGTGCGAGTTTCCTTCAGATGCTCCGGTTTCTTCCTATACTTCAAAGATGTGCATGTTAATTGGATTGACCATGCTAAATTGCCCCATGATGCCAGACATTTAGCAGGGTAAATATGTAATGTTGGGGAAGGTGGGATTGTGGTCAGTGCAGACTTGTTGGGCTAAATGGCCTCCTTCTGCATTGTAGGCACTCTGTGATTCCTCACAATATTCCATGTAAATGATATACCATCATTTTCTTGCAATTTAAAAATCTCCTTAACTTCCTTGGTTAGCCAAAGTTGGCATATCCCTCTCTTAGAATATTGCCTCCTTACTGGGATATATTTTTGCTATCAGCCATGATTTAGTTCCATAAATGTCTGCCATTCCTTGCTTACAGTCTTTCCTGCTAATCTATCCACCCAGTCCACTTCAGATAATGCTATCCTCATTTCATTATAATTTAAGTTAAACACTGTTGTTTCTGACCCAAGTTTCTCACTCTCAAACTGAGTATTAAATTCTATCATGTTATGATCAATACTTCCTAGGGAAACTTTTATTCTGAATCATTTATTAAACCAGCCTCAATGCCCAGATCCAAGATAGCCCGTTCCCTGTTGGCTCCGTGGCATATTGCTCTAGGAAACTATTTTTAATGTACGCTATGAAGTTATCTCCAAAGCTATCCTTTCCAACATGATGAACCCAATCAGCATGAAGATCAAAGTCACCCATTATTATTGCTCTATTCTTGTTACATGCTCCTATTATTTGCTGTTTTATATCTTTTCCTACACTGTACCAATGTCTTCTTTTGCTTGCTTTATTTTTACATTCACTCAAATATATTCTACCTCATCTGAGCCTAGATTGCCTCTCACAACTGACCTCATTTCAGATCTTCTTAACTGTGCTACCCCGGCACCTTTTCCTTCTTTTCAGTCTTTCTGAAAGATCCAATATCCCCTTCCAATATCCAGGAGTCTAATATTCCTGGATTTCACATTCCCAGTTTTGATCTCCTTTTAACCATGTCTCCATCATGGCTATGAGATCATATTATATGATGCAGCATGGTTCGCACTGCTGCCTGACAGCTCCAGGGACACGGGTTCGATTCCCATCTTGGGTCACAGTGCAGAGTCTGCACACTCTCCTTGTGTCGGCATGGGTTTCCTCCTGGTGCTCCGGTTTCCTCCCATTGATCTGCTGGTTAGGCGCTCTGGCCAATGGCTAAATTCTCCCTCAGTGTATCAGGTCAGGCGCTGGAGTGTGGCAACTTTTACAGTAACTTCATTGTGGTGTTAATGTAAGCCGACTTGTGACACTAACAAATAAACTTTAAACTTTGTGTACTTTACTTTGAGAATGTCATCAGTCTGTCTGTCATATTCCAACAGGGCATTGGGGGATGGTGGGGGGTGGACGGTGGTGGGGGGTTGCGGGGAGCGATGTGTAGGCAGGGATTCCAATCGGATCTGCATCTACATTCTGTTAGCGGGTTGCAAATCAATTTGAAGGCAGCACTCAGCTTGTTTCCCTGATTTGACATGATGGGCAACCAACTGAACTGGTGTTAACAAATTTGTCCCTAGATTAGACCTCCCTTAATCTGGTGCATATATAATTCTCTAAAATTGCACACCTTTATTGTGGAGTCCAAGAGGTGTAGGCAAAAGTCATAGGTAGAAGAAGGATTGGAATGAGGCATTCAATGAATGTTAAAATGGCGGGCACGGGCTTGTTGGGCCCGAAGACCTGTTTCTTGTGCTGTGTTGTTCTTTGCTCTTTGAAAAGCCTGCGGAAAATTCATGCTGGCATTAAAACAATTTCTGGGCCTCTCGTTGAATTCTCCCTTCTGCCCGCCATTGAGTTTACCGGGGCGGGGGGTGGGGGGGAACGGGAGCATGGGAAAATTCTGGTCATCACTTCCAACAATGACACTGTGCTGAAATAGAACATAGAACACTACAGCACAAACAGGCCCTTCGGCCCACAAATTGCGCCGATTATATCCATACCTACTGGGTCTATCTATAACCCTCAATCCCATTAAATGCCATGTACAATGGCAGCTGAGATTGCGTACACACATTTTAGAATGCTGTTTGAAGCCACTGGCTTCTGACTCAGAGCTCTGAGGGAACTGGGCTGTAAATACGCCAAGAGTGTGTCCCGCATCTGGTGTACATCTTTCCAGAAGGAAGTCTCCCAATCCAATCTGAGGATTTGACAGCCAGCTTTCATTCACCCAGAGCACAATAAACATTGCTCTTGACCATCTCTCAAAGGCAGTGTGATTCAAAATATTCTGCCGCACTCGAGGATGTCACTGTGAATCATCACATCGGCAGCTTGATCAGATAAAAGATAAAAAAACAGTTGCTAGCAAAATATGCCAGCATGGTGGTTAGCACTGCTGCGTCACAGCACTAGCATGGGTTCAATTCCAGCCTCCACTGACTGTCTGTATGCAAGTCTGGGCATTCTCCCCGTGTCTGTGTGGGTTTCCTCTGGGTGCTCCGGTTTCCTCCCACATTCCAAAGGTGTGCAGGTTAGGTGGATTGGGCCATGATAAATTGCCCCTCTGGCTGAGTGCGACCAGAAAATCCTATCTGAGATCAATGGATCTTTCCATGGTCAGTCCCTCACTTGCTCCGATTCCCGTGATAGGTAAAACAGGAAAATTTGTGCTTAGTGTCCCAAGTTGTGCAGGTTAGATGGATTGGCCATGGTAAATTGCCCCTTAGTGTCCCAAGTTGTGCAGGTTAGGTGGATTGGCCATGGTAAATTGCCCCTTAATGTCTCAAGGTGTGCATGTTAGGTGGATTGGTCACGTTAAATTGCCCCTCAGTGTCCCAAGATGTGCAGGTTAGGTGGATTGGTCATGTTAAATTGCCCCTCAGTGTCGCAAGATGTGCAGGTTAGGTGGATTGGCCATGGTAAATTGCTCCTTAATACCCCAAGATGTGCAGGTTAGGTGGTGGATTGGTCATGTTAAATTGCCCCTTAGTGTCCCAAGAAGTGCAAGTTAGATGGATTGGCAATGCCAAATTGCTCTTTGGTGTTCCAAGATGTGTAGGCTAGGTGAATTGGTCACGCTATTTTGTCCTTTAGCTTCCCAAGATGCGTGGGTTAGCTGGATTGGCCATGTTAAATTGCCCGAGTGTTCATGGTAAATATACGGTGTTTCAGGAATAGGGCTGGGGGAGACAGCCTGGATAAGATTCTCTTTGGAGAATTGGTGCAGATGGGTCGAATGGTCCTCTTGCAATGTCGGAAATCTGTGAAATCACAGAGGAACATAGAGACCCTAAGTGCATGACAAGATGGCCAGATAAAGCACTCAATGTTCCGGTGACATGTTACAAAAGGTGAAGGAGGTTGGAAAAATATCAAAGCTGTACAAACCTTTACTGTATTAATATTTTATGCAGGCAATTTTGAAGATTTTTTTTTCCCTACCAGTGCGAGTAGTCAAATTAAAGAAAGAACTAATGTAACCATCCTCGGAACAGAGACTTGCCCCAGATAAATTCTTTCTGTCCCTGGTGCAGCTGAAACAATGCCAGATGAACATTTGCACAGAGCTAATTCATCACATGGTTGCCTTCTTAAGTCTCAGTTCAGATGCTCCAGACATTTTTTCCCCTCCAGTCTTGAGAGTGCTCCTTCTCAGTTGGAAAAAAATAATTAAATACAAAGGTTCTTGTCCAAGCGGCTGTTGTCAGCCATTTTATTCTAACATAGACACACCTTCCTGGAATGAAAACAAGTCATTCTTGTCCCTCTACCAAAGAGAAGGCCAGCAACCATTTTAAAATGTGTTTTTCTTCATTTTTAGCTTGCCTTCATAGCTATTTGCTTGCAGCAGGGGTGACTAAACATGGTACCAAAAGAGAAAATGCTGGAAAATCTCAGCAGGTCTGGCGGCATCTATAAGAAGAGAAAAGAGGTGGTGTTTTGAGTCCAGATGACCTTTTGTCAAAACTGGGTCACCTGGATTCGAAACTTCAGCTCTTTTCTCTCCTTACAGATGCTGTCAGACCTGCTGAGATTTTCCAGCATTTTCTCTTTTGGTTTCAGATTCCAGCATCTGCAATAATTTGGTCTCGACTAAATGTGGTGCTCTTTAAAGTTTATTTTATTTATTAGTGTCACAAGTAGGCTGACATGAACACTGCAATAAAGTGAAAATCCCCTAGTCGCCACACTGTTTGGGTACACTGAGGGAGAATTTAGCATGGCTAATGCACCTAAACCAGCATGTCTTTCAGACACGGGGTTGAGGGGGGTGTGCAGACTCTGCACAAACAGTGACCCAAGCCCGGAATCGAATCGGGGTCCCTGACGTTGTGAGGCAGCAGTGCTGACCGCTGCCACTGTGCTGCTGTGCTGTTCAACCAAGTTTTGTGGTGAGATCCGAACTGCCAAGCCAACTGCATCAATAATACCAATTTTAGCTCAACTTACGATTCACGTCTAGGTTAAACATCAAAAGATCCAGAGAGGTCTATGGACAGAATTCGCCGGTCTGTCGCTGCCAGTGAGAGTGGAAATTTGGCACTCAGTCAAATCTCCATTCGCTGCAGCGGGAGTGGGGAAGGGCCGTCGCAGGCGAGGTCAAGGAATTCCAGCTTCTGTTTGGAGAACTGTCTTTATCCACTGCTGCCATTTGACATTTTTTAAAAATTCATTTGTGGGACATGGGCATCACTGGCTGGCCAGCATTTATTGCCCATCCACTATGGAACTCTAGGGTCAGGGGCCCGAAAGCTTTTGCTACCAAATAAACCTGTTGGACTTTAACCTGATGTTGTGAGACTTCTAGTGTGTTCATTTTGGGAGAAAGAACATAAGAACGTAAGAAATAGGAGCAGGAGTTGGCCATCTAGCCCTTCGAGCCTGCCCCGCCATTCAATAAGATCGTGGCTGATCTGAAGTGGATCATTTCCATTTTCCCGCTTTCTCCCCATAACCCTTAATTCCGTTGTCTATCAGAAAGAGTGGTACAAGCAATGTTGCACCTCAGGCTTCACTGAGGAACAGAAAAACCAGTCTTGTGCAACTTTGGAAGTCTTGAAGACCCAGTTTGAACTCTTGACAAATGTTATATAGAAACGCTGTCCCTTGGATTTTCACCAAGGCGGAGAACCTCTCCACTGTGTCAAAATGGCAGAAGCCCCTGCAAATCGTCAGCTGCAATCCACTTCTCATTTTGGGTGTGGGGGAAAGAGGTATGGGAGTGCTTAGAGTTCTGTCCATATGCAGTTTAGGAGGGCAACTGGTCATTTAAATTGTCAGCTACCTCTACTGAAGTCATAGAATCTACAGTGCAGAAGGAGGCCCTTTGGCCCATCGAGTCTGCACTGACCACAATCCCATCCAGGTCCTATCCCTATAACCCTTCATATTTATCCTCCTAATCCCTCTGACATTAAGAGACAATTTATCACAATCAATCCACCTGACCCTCACATCTTTGGACTGTGGGAGGAAACCGGAGCACTTGGAGGAAACCCACGCAGACATAGGGAGAATGTGCAACTTCCACAGTGACCCAAGGCTGGAATTGAACCTGGATCCCTGGCGTTGTGAGGCGGCAGTGTTAATCACTGTGCGGGATTTTTGTATCACATAGAAACATAGAAAATAGAAACAGGAGTAGGCCATTCAGCCCTTCAAGCCTGTTCCAACATTCATGATGTTTGTGGATGATCATGGATGATCAAAAGTCATTAGACTTTTGAATGGATCTACCACATAGTAGGTAAGTTGATCTTTCTCCGTCTCCTAGCTGTGACTGTAACAAGCTGTGCCCTCTCCCTTCCTTCTCTGCTATGTACTCTATGAATGGTACATTAAGTCTGTGTAGCACACATGAAACAATACTTTTCACCGTATCCCAATACATCTGATACTAACAAACAATTCATTCAAGAAGTATGCAGGTTGGGGCTAGTCTGACCTTGGCGTCTATCTTTGGATAGCCAGGGTATGTCTTTAGCGAGGGAAGGTACCCCTGTGGAATTTGTTTTAAACTTGTCTTCATCGTCCCCCTAGAATTGGCACAAATTCAATTCTAATTGTATTCCCTTAACCCAAGGGAATAGGAGCAAGGGGCTGCTCATCTCACAGGGGAATTCTCTATGCCCCGACTTACTTGTGAATCCAAGTGTCAGGAGGAATTTTGTGCAAAAGAAGGTGGAAAATTAGCACTGCACCCTCGTATGCAGAGGCCAGAGAAGTTGGAGGCTGGTGGGAGGACAGAGGGTCAGGAGGCAGTGAGGAGGAGGGGAGACATGATAACCACATGTTGACTGACTTATTCATTATTGTCACATGTATTGGGATATAGTGAAAAGAATTGTTTCTTGCACGCTATACAGACAAAGCATATCACTCATAGAGTACGGAGGGGAGAAGGAAAAGAGAGGAAAGAAAGCTTGTAGTGTTACAGTCACAGCTGGGATGGGGAGGAAGATCAGCTTCATACACATTGGGTCCATTCAACAGCAGGAAAGGAGCTGTTCTTGAGTCAGTTGGTACGTGTTTGTATCCTTTTCCATATGGAAGAAAGTGGGAGGGAGTATGTGCAGGGTGTGTGGGATCTTTGAGGCTATTTTTCCAAGGCAGTAGGAAGTGCACAAAGTCGAAGGATAGGAGGCTGGTTTGAGTAGTGGACTGGACTTTGTTCACAACATTTTTAATTTCTTGTGGTCTTGGTCAGAGTCGTACCAAGCTGTGATATAACCAGAAAGAATGCTTTCTATGGTTTACAGACTTAGGATATGATGGAGAACCAGTGTTGAGGGTGACTGAAGCTAAGCTTTGAGGTGGTAACTGATGTATGTCACAAGCTCCAGCAGCAACCCAAGCTATGATCCATTGCCCCAATGCCCTGCCAGTGGCTGTAAAGACAAATGATGCTCTCAACCCTTATGCTTCAGAATCATCCCAGGGGGTTGTCAAAAAACAAGTCTGGTACATCCCAGTTTGCAGCAGAGAGGCATTAAGACTGTAACTATGCACTGGTTAGTCCTGTGGGAAATCACATTAACTGCCTCATAGATGTAGCATCTCAGATGCAGAGAGCTTCAGTCTTTGTCCAATTAGCAGGCTTCTTTCAAGTGGGGGTTGTTACTGAATGCCCCCATTTTGTCATAAAGCCCCCCAGATCAAAATGTGACCCAGCTTTGTCAACCAGAAGTCCTTCCAGTTAATCAACACACACATGATTTGTGACCACCACAAGGTCTTCCTTCAAGGTTCTCTGTTAGCTGCCATGACTCATACACTCACTTTAAGATTTAATTACCTGTAAAGACTCACATTCCAACCATTATTTTGTAAATTGAGTTTGTGTCTTTATATACCCTGTTTGGAAACAGAATTCCCATTCACCTGACAAAGGAGCACCGCTCTGAAAGCTAGTGGCTTTTGCTACCAAATAAACCTGTCAGACTTTAACCTGGTGTTGTGAAACTTCTTACTATGTTTACCCCAGTCCAATGCCAGCATCTCCACCTCATACAGACTAAGCAGTTTCCAGCTCCCTCAGCTATTTCAGTCACCAACACAGATCACAGGGACGAGAGCTACCCCTGAAGAACTTGAATAATGATTCCCCCTTGAGGAACCCATAAACAGGGCAGAGCACAATTACAACAGAAGTCATATCGCTGTGAGGAGGACCACTGAGCAGGCAATTGGCATTTTAAAAATGTGCTCCATTGTCTCACCCAAGTGGGCCTCTGTAGTGTGCTCCAACAAGGATATCACAAATAGTGGCACTGTGCTACATGCACCCGGGACACTGTGGAGCTCCTAATGCTGATGGATTCCTCCATTCAAAGTTTTCCATTTGGCTCAGGTAACTCCTCCAGATGTACCCCCATCTGCTGCTGATTTTCTGAACATTGTGTTGCAGAAGATGAGTCCTGAGGCATCATGTTTCTGCCCAGTGGAACCTTGATGTGACATTCCTCCCTCCTCTGAGGGGAGCGTGCACGGATATCTCTGCGGACCGTGTGTCAACTCTCACCCTATGCCACAAACTACACATGTATGTCACATTGCTCTGATACGCTGATATTTGTGTTTCTGGTGTGCAGCTAGTATAAAGTTCCCACAGTACAGAAGGAGCCCATTCAGCTCAGCCCATCAAACCTGCACCGACAACAATCCCACCTAGGCCCATTACATCATGTAATTATCCTGCTAGCCCCCCTGACTCTTAGGGACAATTTGGCATGGCCAATCAACCTGACCCGCACATCTTTGGAGTGTGGGATGACACCAGAGCACCCAGAGGAAACCCATGCAGACATGGGGAGAATGTGCAGTCACCTGGGGTCGGAATTGAACCCGGGCCCCTGTCACTTTGAGGCAGTGGTGTTAACCGCTCTGATGTGACACTGTATATTTGGATATCTCTTCCTCCAAGTGATGCCCAAGAAATGATTTGATGTGAGGGTTTGGGAGAGGGGGGGTGAGGAGGAGAAATAAGTGGATGGCATGGTGGCACAGTGGTTAGCATTGCTGCCTCACAGCACCAGTGACCCAGCTTTGATCCCCAACTTGGGTCACTGTCCATACAAAGTTTGCACATTCTCTTTGTGTATATTTCCTCCGGGAAATCTGGTTTTCTTCCACAGTCCAAAGAAATGCAGCTTAGGCGTATTGGCCAGGCTAAATTGCCCCTTGGTGTCAGGGGGACTAGCTAGGATAAATGCATACGGTTATGGGGATTGGGCCTGGGTAGGATTGTGGTTGGTGCAGACTCTATGGGCTGAATGGCCTCCTTTTGCAATGTAGGGATTCTCTGATTCTATGGGAATAAGTAGAGCTGGGGTCTGTTGAACACAAAAGAAGTTATATAGGTATAGCCCTTCTCGTGGTGAAAGCACTAGCTGAGGAACGCTATTGATTTAACGATGCCCACATTGCCCTTACGACATAACTCCATCCTTGCAATGACTCTCACACCGTTGTCCCACTCTGCTCAGCCAAGTGACACTTTAATCTCCACCATAACTACCATGAGGCAAGGTGATCTCAACATCTCCGAGCTAAGCTCAGCACAGCCTGGGAGTGGAACCTGGAGTGGAATGCAGAGCTGTGCCCTCTGTTTATTAGCAGGCGGCAGCTGCTTTTATGTAGATTTGAACACAGCGTTCGTCAACGCCATTAACCTATCCAGTGGAGCTGTTTTTAAGGTCAGCATTAATATAGAGAAAGAAAGAAAAAAAAATGTATTCCATTAACTTCCTTAAACGCCTCGAGCAGTTCTTCAAAAAAACATCTTGGTCCCCGAATGGTTCGAATCCCAGCGATGCTCACTGGTTTGAGAAGCAATCTGAAATACATCTTATCAGCGCTGCCTCTCCATTCTACTGCCTGCGAGTAATTAATGCTGGCAGCGTACAAAATGAAGGTCAACAGTCTTTCTTCCCCACTCTGCAAGAGAAATTAGTTGTGCCCGCAACTGCAACAAAATGATTTGGGACTTCAGAGGCAGCAGGGAAAGGTGCTACATAAATGCAAGCATTTGGGTTTCTCAATGTTTGTTTACTTGGCCACAACCCTGTCTCCTGCTATCTCCCCACCACCCCCCCCCCCCGCCCACCCCCCGCCCTCCCACTACATACCTCTCTCGCGCCATTGACCTGTATTGTTGGTCCACCTGTCTCCTGCTATCTCATCTGAGTGACACTTCATGTACATTAGAAACTGTTTGACAATTATAGAATCCCCTACAATGCAGAAAGAGGCCATTCAGCCCATCGGGTCCGGACTGAATCTCTGTCAGAGAGGGCCGAATCTTATCGTGCCGCATTCCACGGGAATCAGAATGTGCGCGGGGTGGACCAAGGAATGTCGGAGTAAACTTTCCTGTCCTATCGATCGTGGGAATCATCACAGACCATTGTTACTCTAGGTAAAGGTCCGTTGACCTCGGGTGGAAACTTTCAGACTTGGGCCTGACGCGGCCGGAATATCATAAAATCCCTACTGTGCTGAAGAAGACCATTCAGCCCATCAAGTCTGCACTGACCCGTCCAGGCCCTATCTCAGTAATCCCACCTAAACTTAATTTAGCATGGCCAATCAACCTAACCTGCACAATTTTGGACTGTGGGAGGAACCCGGAGCACCTAAAGGAAACCCACCCAGATACAGCGAGAATGTGCAAATGCCTCACAGACAGTCACCCAAGATCAGAATTGAACCTGGCACTGTAAGAAGTCTGATGACACCAGGTTTAAGTCCAACCACTTTATTTGATAGTAAACCTCACAAGCTTTTGAGGTTTCCCTCTTCTTCAGGTGAATGGAGAGTTCTGGCCTCAGACAGAGCAGATAACAGCACAGATATATAACAGATATCTGTTATACACTCTACCTTAGGCCAGAACTCTCCATTCACCTGACCAAGAGGAAAACCTCGAAAGCTTGTGAGGTTTACTATCAAATAAATCGGTTGGACTTAAACCTAGTGTCGTCAGACTTCTTACTGTGTTCACCCTAGTCCAACCCCAGCATCTCCACATCATCCCTGACGCTGGAAAGGGACCATTATAGCTGACATCAACCCTGCTCTATCCCAATTGGGCCCATATTGTAACAATAATCAGAAGTTAGCACCCTGACTTACTCGAATTTCCTGCTCGCTACTCTGCCATTTTCCATTGAAATGGAAGGAGGGAGATTGTAGGTTGGCCTCAGAAAAGTACAGCCTCTGACCATAGTGTCAACCAAGGTCCAATTGGCTGCAAAGAGACTTGAGCATGACAAATGCTACTGACACTCCAGTGCATACCGAGGGAATGCTGCACTGTCAGGGGTGTCATTTTTTTGGATTAGGCATTAAACAAAGAGCCCATCTGTTCCATCAAGGGAATGGAGGTGGGATGGGGGGGGGGGGTATGGTTTGTGCTCCCCTGTGTCCTAGCCAATATTTATCCCTTGATCAAGATCTCAAAAGCAATTTATATTATTATTTTTGTAAGAGGTCGCTGAGTGCAAATCAACGATCAGCACTACAAGTATGGTTACACTTCAAAAGCATTTCACGAAATCTAGAGGTCATAAAAGGTGCTGTAAAAGTGTTTAGTTTCTCTAACTCAGAGAAGGGTGGCACGGTGGCACAGTGGTTAGCACTGCAGCCTCGCAGTGCCCAGTGCCCCAGGTTCAATTCCGGCCTGGGGTCTTTGACTGTGAGGAGTTTGCATGCTCTCCCCGTGTCTATGTGGGTTTCCTCCCATAGTCCAAAAATGTGAGGGTTAGGTGGATTGGCCATGCTAAAATTGTCCCTTAGTGCAGGGAGATTAACAAGGTAAATATGTGGGGCTATAGAAATAGGGCCTGGGTGGGATTGTATAAGCTTGATGGGCTGAATGGCCTCCTGTTGTACTGTAAGTATCTTATGATTCTCTGTAAAAGCCAGCTGTAATTTCTCTAGCTCTGAAAGAGCGCTGTATGGCCTCAACGTGTCAACTCAGCTTCTGTCTCCACAGCTATAACCAGATCAGTTATTGTAGTTTCTGTGCTGTTGACTTGACTGAGCTGAACTGGTCAATGAGAAAATCTTGGGATCTTCATTTTTGTGTGCCTTACTCACTCAGGCATCTGAAGAGTAACATTTCTGATCTTTATTTCCAGGCTCTGTTGTAGCCAACACCTCATAGTCCCACCTCAGCTTGCGCGAAGTTAAAACACATCAAAGAACAGAAAATTCCTCTTGTTTTCATCCATTGTTGTCAATCTCTTTGAACAATTCCCAGCTCCTTATTCCTTTTTGCTTTTCTATACCGTTTGCAAGTTTAGACTGCACTTGCATCTGAATCAATGAAAATTATGAAGATGGTGGGTGTCAGGTTTAACTGTGATACTGCTTGGAGTTATAATTAATCTTTACTCTGCATAGTCACAGAGCCTTGAAGTGGAGTTGTCGGCATTGGACTGGGGTAAGCACAGTAAGAAGTCTCACCACATCAGATTAAAGTCACAACTCCTCACTCACCTGAAGAAGGAGTAACACTGTGAAAGCTCCACGTACTGGTGTTGTGAGACTTCTTCCTGTCACAGAGCACAGAGCAGAACACAGTAAGACTCGAATTAAATTATTCGGGAATTCAAATTGCTAAAAATGTGGATTGGAATTCTCTGGGCAGTTCATGATGGTGGGATTCTCCAGTCCCGCCAACAGTGCACGCATGCCTGCGGATTTCCTGCCAGCATAGGGTGATATCAATGTGAATTCCCATTGACAATGCCGGGGATGGGACCAGAGAATCCTGCTGCTGGTAAACAACGCACCACCTCCTGCCAGCAGGAAACACGCAGCTGGGGAGCTGGAAAATCCAATGAAATCTGACTCCATCCACTTCTGTGAACTTACCTGGTTTAACCAGAGCAGGTTTGGTGTCATCCAAGATAGGTGGAGATGCCGGCGTTGGACTGGGGTAAACACAGTAAGAAGTCTCACCACACCAGGTTAAAGTCCAAAGAGTTTATTTGGTAGCAAAAGCCACTAGCTTTCAGGCCCCTATTTGTGACCGGAACTCTCCGTTCACCTGACGAAGGGACAGAGGTCTGAAAGCCAGTGATGTTTGCTACCAAGAAAACCTGTTGGACTTCAGCCCTGATGTTCTTACTGTGTCATCCAAGGACCCAGCTTTGGAAAGGTGGGTCCACCATTGTAGCATCAAAACGTAGCTCCATCCCTCAGATTTTGGGAGTATTTTGAATGTAGCTGCTGCAGGCCGGGTTTACCAGTGTTTGCAAAATCCATCAGCTAAAGGGAAGTGAAAGTTGTCAGCTCCAAATGGACAAATGTTTTTTCAGAATCCTGCTTGTGGGTCAGAGTGCCTCAGATTAACCTGCTCTCAAAATTTAATCAATACCCCTAATTTAATTTGATACACCTAATTGATACACCTAAGTGACTAAAGAGGTGGATGGGGGTAAGGCGGTTGATGTGGTATATATGGACTATAGTAAGGTGTTTGATAAGGTGGCCCATGGAAGACTTCTGCAGAAAATGCAGATGTATGGGATAGAGGGTGATTTAGCTAATTGGGTTAGGAATTGGCTAGCAGATAGAAGACAGAGGGTGGTGGTTGAGGGGAGATATTCATCTTGGAGTTCGGTGACAAGTGGTGTACCTCAGGGGTCTGTTTTGGGGGCCCCTGCTGTTTGTAATTTTTATAAATGATCTGGATGAGGGTATTGAAGGATGGATTAGTAACTTTGCAGATGACACTAAAGTCGGTGGAGTGGTAGATAGTGAAGAGGGGTGTTATAGTTTGCAGAGGGAATTGGACAAGTTGCAGAGCTGGGCCGAGAGGTGGCAAATGGAGTTTAATGTGGAAAAGTGTGAGATAATGCACTTTGGCAGGAACAATAAATGTGTAGAGTATAGGGCTTATGGTAGGGCTCTTAATAGTGTTGAGGAACAGAAGGATCTTGGTGTATGTGTCAATAGATCCCTAAAAGTAGGCAGTCAAGTGGATAAAGTTGTTAAGAAGGCATATGGAGTCTTAGCTTTTATTGGTAGGGGGATTGAATTTCGGAGCCGCAACGTCATGTTGCAACTGTACAAAACTCTAGTGCGGCCGCACTTGGAGTATTGTGTGCAGTCTGGTCCCCGCATTATAAGAAAGATGTGGAGGCATTGGAGAGGGTACAGAGGAGGTTTACCAGGATGTTGCCTGGTATGGAGGGCAGGTCTTATGAAGAGAGGCTAAGGGATTTGAGGTTGTTTTCGTTAGAAAGGAGGCAGCTAAGAGGGGACCTTATCGAAACATATAAGATGATTAGAGGTTTAGATAGGGGTGGACAGTGATAGCCTTTTTCCTAGGATGGAGAAAGCTAGCACGAGGGGACACAGCTTTAAATTAAGGGGTGATAGTTATAGGACGGATATCAGAGGTTGGTTCTTTACCCAAAGGGTGGTTCGGGAGTGGAATGCCCTGCCTGCAGCAGTTGTAGATGCGCCAAGTTTGGTGGCGTTTAAGAGGTTAGTTGATAAGTATATGGAAGAGAAGGGAATGGTTTAGTATGGAGGGTCATTGCTTTTTATATTGGTCGGCGCAACATCGAAGGCCGAAGGGCCTGTTCTGTGCTGTAATGTTCTATGTTCTATGTAATTTACATCTGATTTCCCCCCTCCTTCCTTCTACATTATTGTGCTCTAAGCATCCCATGTTCTATCTGGATCTTTCGCAGTAACCAGGGACTGTCCCAGTGACCCTTGACTGCGACCTTCTCCTATCGGCTTTTCTGACCACCAGCTGGCCAGACTGATTGGCTGACCGGTCGCTGAGCAGAAAGCAGAATGAAATGAAATGCTATTTAGCTCCTACATTTAGATTTGGCAAGTTCCCAACTTCATCAGTATTCGCTACAGGGGTGATAACACCGTGGTAATGGTACCAGACTTGTAATCCAGAGATCCAGAGACATGGAACGGAATTTTCCTATCCCGCCCGTCACGGGAATCCTAGCGGGCAGCAACGGGTCAGGTAAAGGTCCGTTGACCTGGTGTGGGATTTTCTGGTTTTAAAAGCATAGAAACAGAGCAGGAGGAGGCCATTTGGCCCTTTGAGCCTACTCCATCATTCATTATGATCATGGCTGATTGTTCAACTCAGTAGCCTAATCCTGCTTTAACCTTTGACCCCAGTTGAAGCGAGCACGGCTAGGAAATCCCAGCCATGGGTTCAAATCCCGCCATGGCAGCAGCTGGGAGAATTTAATTGATAATCTCTGGAGGGAAATGTTCATCCCGTTTATAATGATCCTGAAACTACCGGTTTGTTGAGAAAGAACATTCCTGAACTGCCTTCCCCTTCAGGGTGGGGCTAATTTTATTTGGCCACAATGTGATTAACCGCTTTTTGGAATGGCCAAACCGCTCAGAGGTTGGATAGGAAGAAAACTGGAAATATTGTCTGACATGGACCTGGGCATCGGTAACAAGAAAGGCACACCCTGCTCAGGCGACCTTGCAAATCCCCGTTCATTAACACCCATTTGACTGGGACCATCACTGGTGAGTTGTCCCATAGACTTATTCATTGTCACTGAATCCTCTTACCGCTGAGGTCCTAGATCCTTCCATCACCAGCCCTGAGCCAGCGGCAGGACAGACCCGCTGGAGGTTGTTACATGGTGGAATGCCAATGAAGAGAGAGCCGCTCTTGTAGTCTTCAGTTTGATTGCAGCCCCCATGAAGTATCAAGCATTGAGTCAAACATAGACATTGGAAACCCCTTGCTAATTCCCACCTAGCACCTTTCCTCAGCTCAAGGATCTGTATTTAGAGTCCTTACAATGCAAAAGGAGGCCATTAGGCCCATTGAATCTGCACAATCCCATCCAGGTCCTGTTCCTGTAGTGCTACATATTAACCCTAGCTAGTCCCTCTTGGGCCAATTTGGCACGGCCATTCAACCTAACCCACACATCTTTGGATTCTGATGGAATATTGTCTACTTGCCTGGATGAGTGCGACTCCAATAACACTCAAGACGTTTGACAATACTCAGGTTAACACAATTTGCTTGATAGACACCTCACCTCCACCTCAAAGATTCACTCCCTCCACCATCAGTGCACAGTGATAGCAGACTGCACCATGGATAAGATGCACTGTCTGCAACTTGCCAAGGTTCAAAGAACAAAGAAAATTACAACACAGGAACAGGCCCTTCAGCCCTCTAAGCATGCTCCGATCATGCTATCCAATTTAATTGAAACCTCTACACTTCTGGGGCCCATATTCCTCTATTCCCAACCTATTCATGTACTTATCAAGATGCCCCTTAAAAGCCACTAATGTATCTGCTTCCACAACCTCCCTCGGCAAGAATTCCAGGCACCCACTACTCTCTGTGTAAAAAAATCTGCCTTGTACATCTCCTTTAAACCTTGACCCTCGCACCTGAAGCCTATGCTCCCTAATAATTGACTCTTCCACCCTGGGAAAAAGCTTCTTACTGTCCACTCTGTCCATGCTCTCATAATCTTGTAGACTTCCATCAGGTCACCTCACAACCTCCATCGCTCCAGTGTGAACAAACCAAGTTTCTCCAACTTTCCTCATAGCTAATCCCCTCCATACCAGGCAACATCCTGGTAAATCTTTTCTGCACCCACTCCAAAGCCTCCGCATCCTTCTGGTAGTGTGGCGACCAGAATTGAACACTACATTCCAACTGCGCCTAACTAAGGTCCTATAAAAAGTTGCAACATGACTTGCCAAGTTTTAAACGTGCCAGTCCTTGAACAACACCTTCCAGGTCTGCAACCTCTAACTCTAAGAGTGACATTGGAATATGACCAGTTGCAAGTTCCCTTTCCAGCCACACTCTAACCTGACTGGAAATTATATTCCTTCACAGTTACTGAGTCACAATCTTGGAACTCCCCACTTTGCAGCGCTGTGGGTGTTTGCAGCACAAGGATTCAAGAAAGTCGCGGTTCAAGAAAGTGGCTCACCACTTCACAGGGGCAATCGGGGACGGGCAATAAATGTTGCCTTGCCAGTGACATGCCCATCCCAAGAAAGGATAACAGATTGAATAAATCCTAGTACATCCTGTTCACTTCCCCCTCTTTGTAAACATAGGGCGATTGAGTCTGAGGTGACTCCTTTGATAGAAGAATTCAAAACTATCAGTAATCCCACTGCCTCCTCACAGTCCTGTATCTTTGTTTGTTCTAATCGTTTATTTACATATCCCTGTTGTGACGGTCTCTGGCTCACTTGTCCCCTGTGGAAAAGCAATCCATGCTCCAGCAATTCTCTGTGAAAAGAGATTAGCTCGAAAAGTCCCTCCTCGCTGCGATTGGACAGCCTTCAAGCTGATTGAGTCAATTTGAAATCCAAATAACCATTACTTTTCATCTCATTTGTATCTTCTAATGGAGCTTATCAAATGCTCTTGAAGAATCTGCATATATATCAACCCTATTACCTTAATCCAAAAAACTTCCTTTTGATCTAAAAATATCTTGCCAGATTACTTCAAGGTTAACAAATCCGTGGAGACTTCAATTTGTCACCCGGTGCTAAATATTCTGATTTTGGTCTTTTAAAAGCACGTTATTGTGTGGTTTGGGAGTCCTGCGGACAGCCAGCTTGTGGAACAGCCAGGAGCAGACTGCATGTTAATAGCCTCTGTGGAAATGTTCACACTACAACCTGCAAGAACTCAAACATCTCTCTGGAAAACCTGGCGCCAGGACTTTGAAGTTAACTGTGCATATTTAAAAATGTGCAACATATGGGCACGTTTCGATAATGGCATTGTGCTTTTGATGGTATCACCGTCGCCAGTGTTAGTAAACATTGCAAAGCGCCTTTGCGAGACGTTTAGTCAAGTGACAGGACGCTGCTGAAATAATGCTGCAAAGTTTTGGCACTGCTCTGTGCCAATGCTAATGTGTTTCACTTTTTTTAAACTGAAGCACTAATTATTTTCTCCTAATACGCTGGATCTGTTTGCATGAAAGTCAAGTTGAGAGCTAGCATCCATGCAATATAATGGTTTTAAGATCCTTCATCTTTTATTGATAGGTGAGACCCTCACACACAGCATAGAGTGAGGGAAGACTCCAGGTTGAGTCCCCCACTCTGCATTGCTGGTTGGTCTCGGCTTTGCTTGTGGTTGGAATTCTGTTACTGGTCTCTGTGATTCCAGATGAGGGCAAGGTAGAATCAGCAGGATTCTATCCACATGAATACCTTGGCTACAAGACTGAGTCAGAGGATTGGGAACTCTGCATGGAGTAACTCACCTCCTGACTCTCCAAAGCCTGCCCATCATCTACAAGGCTCAAGTCAAGTGTATAATTGAATACTCCCTACTTGCTTGGGTGAATGCAGCTCCAACAACACATCAAGGACATTGACAACACCCAATTCAATCCACTTCACTTGGTAAGACACCTCACCCATCACCTTAAACATTCACTCGCACCCCTCCCACTCTCCTAATCAATGCACAGTGATGACAGAGTGCACCATGGATAAGATGCAACATGCCAAGGCTCATTCAACAATGCCTTCCGAACCTGCCAGCTTGATCACCTAGAAGGACAAGAGCAGTACTGGAACTTCACCAGTTGCAAGTTCCTTTCCAACCCACACTCTATCCTGACTGGGAACTGTATCACTGTTCCTTTACTGATTGCAATGTACCTTGCGGGATAGAACATGCATGTGGAACTTGGACCAGCAATTAGATTCCTATTGTCCTGTTTGATGCAATACTGTTCTTGTAGCTTTAAAGGGACAGGCCACTTCATTATATTTGCAGCTTTATAGGGATTCACAGTGGCACAGTAGTTACCAGGTTTGATACCCAGCTTGGGTTACTGTCTATGTGGGGTTTGCACATTCTCCACATGTCTGCATGGGTTTCTTCCAGGTGTTCTGGTTGCCTCCCACAGTCCGAAAGATGTGCTGGTTAGGTGCATTGGCCTAATTACCAGGTTCAATTCCCAGCTTGGGTTACTGTCTTTTTGAGGTTTGCACATTCTCCACATGTCTGCGTGGATTTCTTCCGGGTGCTCTGGTTGCCTCCCACAGTCCGAAAGGTGTGCTAGTTAGGTGCATTGGCCATGCTAAATTCTATCTCAGCATAGCCAGACAGGCACCAGAATGTGGCGACTAGGGGATTTTCATAATAACTTCATTGCAGTGTTAATGTAAGCCTACTTGTAACACGAGTAAGTAAACTTTAGAATCTCACCCCTTCCTGCTGTCTTGGTGTTGTTTTTAATACTGAGATGAGTTTCTGACCACATCTCTATTTCATTACCCAGACTGCCTGTATTCACCTATGTAATCGCGCCCAGCAGCATCTCAATTCATTAACCACTGTAATTCTTCTTTTACATCTCGACTTGACTATTCTAATTGGTGAGATTCAGTAGGGCATCTTGTAGATGGTTTAACCATTGCCAATCTGCTCTGCTGGAGGGACTGAATATTTATAGTGGTTGCAGATCAATATGTCTCTTTTGCTTTGGATGCGGATGAGTTTCATATGCATTGTTGAGGTTCACTCATTCTGGCAAGTGGGGAATATTCCATTGTACTGCTGACTTTTTTAATTCGTTCATGGGATATGCACGTGGGATGGCCAGCATTTATTGCCCGTCCCTTGGAGGATAATTGAGAGTCAACCACATTGCCCTGGAGTCACGTGTGGCCAGACTGGGTAAAGTTGACAAATTTCCTTCCCTCAAGGACATTAGTGAACCAGATGGGCTTTTCTGATAATGATTTCATGGTCATTAGTAGATTCCTAATTCCAGATATCTTTTATTGAATTCAAATTCCACCATCTGCTCTAGCGGGATTCGAACCCAGGTCTCCAGAACAGCTTCTGGTCCAACGATAGTATCACGGGGCCATCACTTCCTAACACAGAAGATCTTATAAGTTCAATGGATAATTGCGCCTCCTGAGGCATAGTGAACCATACAGATTGTGAAACTCACAGGCCTATTCTCTGGCGGGCAAGAGGAAAAGTCTCCCAAAATTCCTGTTCTGAAATAATATTCAGTGAATGTGACTACTTTCCCTGTGGTTTCTGCTGTTAATGATTTAGACCTGAAAACTTGTCCCCTCAGCATCGAGGGACAGACGGAAGGGAAGGAAATGAGGAAACCTCGGTGTTGAAGCAAAAGCAAATTAAGTGATGTCTTGGTGTGCCCCAAAAAGTAGCACGTCACTGGGGTGAAAGCTAATGTAGCTTTGTTCTTTAAAGCCACAGATCCTGATGCTGTGAATTACTACAAGAGTGAACTAAAACAATTCAAACTTTTCTTCCTCCCCTCACTTCCGAAATTAGGCAATTACTGAACAGTCGTGATAGAATTTGAGAGTCAGCAGATTCTCGTGCCCTGGGCCCAGCCACTCAACTCAAAGCATGATCGTAATTGCGAGAAAAAAACTACATAATAAAACTGCTGAGGCAAACTCAATACTACAGGTGAGCGTTTGGCCAAGTTTCAAAATTCCTACCAGATGCCTGCTCAGCTTTTTGAATGAACAGAGATCAAGCTGTCCTGAGCGGAGTCCAAGTTGAATTAGGCTAAGATTAGCTGTCGTTTTAATCCTCTGCCGCACTCCCAGCCTGACCTCTCTGTCCTCCGCTTCCTACCCCATTCTAGTCATGTACAACACAAGCTCAAGAAACAACATCATGGATGGAATTTTACCCATCCCACCCCCCACGGGAATCATAATGGGCAGGACAGGAAATTTGATGGACCATTTAAAGACCCGTTGACCTCAGGCTGGGTTTTGCGGCCTTGGGGTGCTTGTGGTTGGAAACCCTTCCCTCTTTCACCGTATAGATTTTCAGACCCAAAGGGTAGAATTTTCCCAATCCACGCGCCACGGGAATCATAGTGGGCGGAACACAGACCTTGGGTGGAATTTTCCTCTCTTGGGGTGAGCACAAAGTTCCACCCAATATTTAGTTCAAAAAATTTCAGATGACTGGAGCTGTTCTTATTTTGTTGGACGTAGCTGTCAGTAATGGTTTTGCCCTTTTCATTTACAGATCTTCTAGATACATGTTTTGTATTTTTCTTTGCCCCATTACCACCCTCCTTTTACTTTAAGTCATCTCTTTTGCCATTTAATTGTTCTTTTCCCTCTATCCTGTCGCAGACCTTCCCTCTCATTCTTTTCCTCCTTCCCTCGCTTTCCTCTTTGTGTAAAACCTCTCAGATGTTTAACATTGAACTCACCAAGGCTTCTTACACCGTATCTCCCAACATGTAGAAGGACAAGGGTGGCAGATACATGGGGACATCTCCACCTGGAGATTCCCCTCCAAGTCACACGCCGTCCTGACTTGGAAATATATCACCATTCCTTCACTGTCGCTGAGTCAAAATCCTGGAGCTCCCTCCCTAACAGCACAGAGGGTGGACCTACACCCCAGGGATTGTAACGGTTCAAGAAGGCAGCTCATCACCATCTCCTTCAGTGCAATCGAACCATAGAACCCCCCCAATCCCGGTAGTGCAGAAGGCGGCCATTTGGCCCATTGAGCCTGCAACAATCCCACCTTGGCCTTACCCCTGTAACCCCACATGTCAGCTGAGGTTTTGCTGGTGGTACTCTTACACACCAGTTAGAAGGGCAAGAGTTCAAGCACCATGCCAGAGACACTGGGGACATAACCCAGGCTGGTTCTGCAGTGATCTACTGAGAGAGTGTGCAGCATTGTCAGAAGCATCAAGGTAAACATTCCTGTCCCATCCACCGTGGGAATCATTGCAGGTGACTGTGTGGAGTTTGTACATCCTTCCCATGTCTGCGTGGGTTTCCTCCAGGTGCTCCCGTTTCCTCTCACACTCCAAAGATATGCAGGTTTGGTGGATTGGCAACGCTAAGATGCCCCTTAATGTACCAGGATGTGTAGATTAGGGGGATTAACAGGGTGAATACATGGGGTTACGGGAATAGGAGCTGGGTGGGATTGTTGTTGGTGCAGGCTCAATGGGTCGAGTGGCCTTCTTCTGCACTGTAGGGATTTTATGATTCTGTAAAATAAGGGACTTGGGACAACACGTGTAAGATCTTTGAAAATGGCAGGACATATTAAGAGAGTGGTTAACAAAACACATGAGCTCTCAAGCTTCACAAATAAGTGTTTTGTGCACAAAGGCAGGGGAGTTACGCTGGCAGCATATAAAGCTTTGGTTTGGCCCCAACTAATGTATTGCACCCAGTTCTGGGGTCACCACATTTAGGAAAAGTGTGAGATCTATTAGATTGTTCAAGCAATGTGTGGGTTTGGTAGGGGGAGGGTGTGGGAGAGGGGTGCTTACAAGGTTCAATTGGAAAGTTGAAGTTCTTCCCATTGGAGCAAAGCAAGCAAGAAGAGATTCAATAGCGGTGTGCAAGAAAATGGCAGGCTTAGAAAAGATAGATAGGATATTCTTTCCTGTTAGCTGACGGTACAATGACTAGGGAACACAATTTAAGATTTTGGGCAAGGAATTCAGGGGAAGCATGAAATAGACCTTCTTTACTCAACCAGTAGGAATGATTTGGGACTCATTGCCCACAAGAAATTGCAGAAATAATCAATGACAATTGGATGAATAGTTGCAAGAAATAAACTTGCTGGGCTACAGGAATTAAGTGAGGGAGTATGACTAACTGGATTGCTCGTTGGCGAGCCAGCATGGGCCTAACGGGCCAAATGGCCTCCTTCTTTGAATAAATTACTCTGTGACTCTTTGACTCTTTTGGGATCCTGAATAGTTTTACTGGGGTCTTGCAGGTAACGTGATGGAGTTTGGCAATTGCGCTATCTCAGCAGGCAAGGAAGTGTAAATGAACCAAAGTTAATTCAATTGTGATTTTATTTGTTGTCTATTTCATTTCTGCAGGCTTCATGCACACCAGCTACTTTGATTTGTAACTACGGGCATAGTAACATTCTGGTTACATTGCTGGCTAAGGCTCAGGTAATTGATCCAGAGAGATAGGCAGTGAGTTTTCCTGCAGCAGGCGCAGTCCACTGTTGGCCTGATCATCCCCAATCGCAAAATCAATGACAATTTGCTTTGCTTGCCTATCATGCTGCTGGAGAACTTGCTGACCAGGAGGCGGTAGTGTGTGGGGAATGGAGGCTTCGCCTTTGGCAGGACTGGAATATCCTGTCAGTGGAAAATGCCAGGAAAATTCCACCCGTGGAATGGTAAGGTGGCACAGTGTTAGCACTGCTACCTCATAGCACCAGGGACATGGGTTCGATTCAGGCCTCGGGTCACTGTCTGTGTGGAGTTTGCGTATGTCCTTAGCCCAGGATTGTCCAATAATTTGGTACATTGTCTCATTAGCTTATCACAATGAAACAATCTCAGAGGTATTTGAAAGCAACAAAAAAGATCATTAGCAGGTATCCTGTAAAAGTATGACTCCAATATGAGGGCAGGACGATGGCACAGTGGTTAGCACTGCTGCCTCACAGTTCCAGGGATCCGGGTTCAATTCCAGTCTTGGATGACTCTCTGTAAGGAGTCTGCACATTCTCCCCGTGTCTGTATGGATTTCCTCCAGGTGCTCCGCATTCCTCCCGCAGTCCAAAGATGTGCAGGTTAGGCGGATTGGCCATGATAAATTATCCCTTAGTGACCAAAGATGTGCAGATTAGAGGGATTAGCCATGGTAAATTAGCCACGGTTATGGGCATAGGGCGGAGAGGAGATCCTGAGTTGGATGTCCTTCCAGAGAGTCAGTATAGACATGATGGGCTGAATGGCCTCCTTCTGTACTGTAGGGATCATCTGATTTTTATCTTTCCTTGTTTTGTGGAGCATGTAAAAACATTTGTGGTGTGATTTTGCCCAATTGCGACATGAGTAATGATGCAAATGTTACAGAGAAAGCTGTTCCTAAGAAGGAACATGTGAAGGGAATCTTCACAAATGCTCGATTATTGGGTGAATGCAATGAAGCTGCTTTCAATTATGAGACAGCTTTAATGGAACACTTTGGACATATTTATCAGGCTGCATCAACATGATCTCGTTGCTTATGAAATAGCCAATGAAATGTCTTTTTCTCATGAAATCGTTTGGCTTTGCTTATAAATTGTGAACAAAGGCTCACAAATCTGATACAACATCAGTCTTTGAGGATGTACATGTGTCTCTTTTATAGTGTCTCTTTAAAGGGAAAAAAATAGTTCTCTTTATAGGAAAAGGATAGTGAGGTTGCAAATTGTAGAGATTGGTCTTCCACGTTCACTGTGCAGCCCTGCTGTCTGCTTTTATATGGCTTACTCATAGTCAGGACTGGGTTTTACAACTCCGCATAGTTGGCCTTCTGGGCCAGCAGCGCATATGGAAAACCCTAGCCCAGGATTATCCAATCATTTGGTACATTGTCTCAGGAGGTTAAGCTGATGAGACAATCTCAGAGATGTCTGAAAGCAACAAAATCAATTAACACATTGAACCTTTAAAATGATGAAGGATGATTAGTAGATATCCTGTAAGGTATGACTCCAATATGAGCGCAGCACAATGCTGCCTCACAGCACTGGGGATCCAGGTTCAATTCCAGTCTTGGGTGATTCTCTGTGTGAAACCTGCACATTCTCCCCGGTTTGTGTGAGTTTCCTCTGGGTGCTCCGCTTTCTTCCCACAGTCCAGAAATGTACAGGTTAGCTTGATTGACTATGTTAAATTGGCCCCAAACGTGAATGTTAGGTAAATTAGCTATGGTGTGGGATTGCAGGGATAGGTATGAGCCTGAGTAAAATGTTCTTATGGAGAGTTGGTGCAGATTGGATGACCCAAATGGCCTTCTTTGGAACTATTAGGATTCTATTCTATTCCAATCACACTTCAGGATATATATGACCAAGAAGGAGTGGGTGCGGGAGAAGCTGAGAAAATGCTCCTTGCCAACTTGCTCCACATAATGGCCTAGTGATATTGTTGCGAGATTGTTAATCCAGAAACTTAACTAATGTTCTGAGGGCCTGAGTTCAAATCCCACCACATCAGATGGTGAATTCATTAAAAAACATCTGGAATTAAGAATCTACTGATGACTTTGAAGCCATTACCGATTGTTGTAAAAACCCATTTGGTTCACTAATGTCCTTTAAGGAAGGAAGTCTACTGTCATTACCTAGTCTGGCCTACATGTGACTCCAGGGCCACAGCAAAGTGGTTGACTCTCAACTGCCCTCTGAAATGGCCTAGCAAGCCATTCAGTTCAAGGGGAACTAGGGATGGGCAATAAATGTTGGCCGGCCAGCGACACCCGTGTCCCTGGTTTGAATATTAAAAAGAACTCCCACAGCGGGTAGACTACATTGGTAGCAAGTGGGACTTCCATCCCTCACTGGGGCCTGATCCGACTGGGGAGTTCCAGCAGCACCAAAATCTCACTTGTGGGCAGCACCAGAACAGGTTAACAATCAACTTGGTACGACCATAGCTTCTATCACTGTCAACTTGTGAAGTAGGACTTGAGCCCAGAGCTCAGAGGGTGGAAGGAACACCACCAGTGAGTCACAAGACCCAGATGGGCTTTAACCTGATTTTGTGGGACTTTTTACTGTGTTTACCCAGTCCAACGCCAGCATCTCCACATCACAAGACCTTCCTCAGTGTAATATGCTTAGCAAAACCATATACATGTTTCTTTTATCAACATTCAGTGTTTTGCTACTCATATGATGTAGAGGATGGCCTTTCTCTAGAGGAGCAGATCCTACCTGAAGGAAATTAGGAGAAATAGAATCATAGATCATAGAAGCCTACAGTGCAGAAAGAGGCCATTTGATCCATTGAATCTGCACAGAACACAATCCCACCCAGGCCCTACCCCCGTATCCCTACATATTATACCCACTAATCCCTCTAACCTGTGCATCTCAGGACACTAAGGGGCAATTTCTTAGCACGGCCAATCAACCTAACCCGCACATCTTTGGGCTGTGGGAGGAAACCGGAGTACCTGGAGGAATCCCACACAGACACGAGGAGAATGTGCAAACTCCACACAGACAGTAACCCGAGCTGGGAATTGAACCCAGGACCCTGGAGCTGCGAAGCAGCAGTGCTAACCACTGTGCTACTGTGTCGAAATCTAGTAGAACCTAATGAAAAATCATTGAGTGCAATTGGATATAAGAGCCAGTTGGCAATGTTTCTGGCACAAAACATTTAAGGGAAATGATGAGAGGTTTGGTGATCAGATTGAGCTCAAAGTAGAGACTTGAGATCATCTTTGAGTTCCTACAATTTCTTTCATTCCTGAACTTTTATTATTATCTTTCCAGTTAATTAGGTGCAAGAAAACAAAATTCTCAGATATTAATATACTAAATATATTAATGATACTTCTGGAGCTTAGTAAAGTTAATATAAGCAAGGGAACAATATAAAATAATGCAGTGAAAGATTGAGAAATCCCAAGGACTTGTTGGTTTTCACCTTGGGGGTTCTGAGACTAGATGAAGAAATTACAAAGACTTGAGCCATAACCTTCCAAAGCTCTCTTAGTTTGAGAATTCTCCCTTTAGACTGAAGTGCTGCAACTTATGTAATTTACATTATTTAAGAGAATTGAGAGAGAGTGACTCGGAATTAAAGACCTATGAATTTAACAAAGGGCAGCATGATGACCACTGCTGCCTCACAGCATCAGGGGATCCAGGTTCGATTGCTGGCTTGGGTCACTGTCTGTGTGGAGTTTGCATGTTCCCCCCATGTCAGTGTGAATTTCCTCTGGGTGCTCCGGTTTCCTTCCATAGTCTAAAGATGTGCAAGTTAGGTGAATTGGCCATGATAAATTCTCCCTCAGTTGTACCCAAACAGGTGCCTGAGTGTGACGACCAGGGGATTTTCACAATAACTTCATTATAGTGTGAATGTAAGCCTATTTGTGACTGATAAATAAACTTTATTTATTTCTTGTGACAAAATTTTTTTTATTCACTTGTGGGAAATTGGCGTACCTGGCTGACCAGGATCTATTGACCATCCCTTGTTGCCCAAGGGCAGTTGAGGTCAACCACATTGCTGTGGCTCTGGAGTCACATATAGGCCAGAGTGGGTAAGGACAACAGATTTCCTTCCCTAAAGGATGTCAGTGAACCAAATGGGTTTTCCCGACAATGGTTTCATGGTCATCAGTAGATTCTAAATTCCAGATCATTTTTCTTATTGAATTCAAATTCTACCATCTGCCATGGTGGGATTCGAACCCTTGTTCCCAGAACATTAACTGATTTTTTGGATAATAGTCCAGCGATAATTCCATGAGGCCATCGCCTCCTTAATTATTGTTTTCAATAATTAAAGATAGAGTGATCGAGTACTCAGAGCAGTCTGAGCTGATTAGAAAGAGGCCATGTGATCTTGTTCAGGGCAGGCATAGCGAACAAAACTAATTGAATTTTTTGAGGATGTAACTAACTAGTAGACAGGAGAATGTCTATCTATTTCATTGAAATGGACATTCGGAAAGCAGTCAAAAAGATGTTTGCGAAATTACAGCTCATGGAATTGAAGGCAAATTATTGACTTGGACAAGAAGTTGATGGGAGTTCAAAAAGAGTGTTGAATTTCCTGAGATTTTTTGGTGGCAGGAGCAAAGAAGACTGGGCTAGTAAAATAATGAGGGGTTCTGTCGGTGTCAGTTGCCCAGCAACAGACAGCAAGGTGGATTGGCTGACCAATCCCCAGAGGAATTGAGGCCTAGTTAAGGCCAATTTGGAGGCCTGTTTACAGAGCTATTAATAGTGGGACAGCCCTCATTGGAGAGGGTGCCAGGGAGGTAGCTTCTCTTTAGCTGCTCTTGCTCAATTGGACATGATGTGGAGATGCCAGTGTTGGATTGGAGATAGTCAAATAAACCTGTTGGACATTAACCTGGTGTTGTGAGGCTACTTGCACTATTGGAGCCATTGGAGCCAGGATACAAGGAGAGTGGTGTGGGCAGCGAGGTCAACCCCTCTGCCACCTAAAAATCTACCTTGAGGAGTTCCATTAATCAACCCCTCTAACCCCATCCTGCAACCCCCGAAGTTTCAACTGACTCACCTCACCCTGAGCTTTCCTTCAGCAACATCCAACTCACCCACTGGGACTAGTGAGGCTTCAGAGATGCCAGCTCTCTGACTGGGAAGCAGTCTGTGATCAAATTGCCAAGGTTGTCCCACAGTGGGCAAGTGCAGACTCAGAACCCCCTACTCCACAGGTTGCAATGTCTTAAAGCCAGTGATGAGACTCCGCCTAGAGAGTATGAGTAATGGATAACACAGAACAGAGAGCATGGAATATAGAACATAGAACATAAACCATAGACTGTAGAGCAGAACAGTACAGCACATGATATTATGCCAAACATGATGCTAAATTAAACTAATCCCTTCTGCCTGCCCTTCATCCCTATCCGTCTATTCCTTGCATATTCATTATCTAAAAGCCCCTTGAATGCCCATCATATCTGCTTGCACCACCAGCCCTGGCAGTGTGTTCCAAATGCCTACCACTCTCTACACTGGTGATAAGGGATAAATACTGTTAGTGGAAGGAAAGTGACTGATGGTTTTCCACAATGACCTGTATTGGAATCTAAACCATTCACCATGTTTATTAATGATTTAGATAACAGAACCGACAGCCGTATATCCACGCGTGCCGATGACACAAAGATTGGCGACATGGTGAGCAATGTAAACATAAGAGGCATCAATAGATTAAGTTAGTGACAATGGAACTGTAAAGTGAGTTCAGATGTACAGGTTATCAAAATGTAGTGGTCAGGTATAAACCAAAAAACAAAACCGCTAATGGGATGTTTGGCTTCATAACCAGAGGGCTGTATTATAGTACAGATGGGAGGGAACTACTGAAGTTACAAAAAGACACGGGTTAAACTATATCTGGGGACTTTGTATGGAGTTCAGGGCACCACACTTTATAAAAATATATCAAAAAGAGCACACAACCAGGGTGATCAGGTTCAGATTATGAGGAGAGATTTCATCGACTAGCCTGGAAAAAGCTTACCTGGAAAAAGGTTAAGGGATGATGTGACTGAGTTTTTCCTTAGGATTTTGAAAGGAATTGTTAGGGAAGGTAAAGTTAAGCTTTTCCAATGGGGGGAAGTACAAGGAGACACAGTGGGATGAGAGGATTAAACTATGATTAAAGGTTAAGTTGATTAATCATAGAAATCCTAAAATGCAGAAGAGGCCATTCAGCCTATTGGATCTGCACTGATTTCCTGCAAAGTATCTTACCCAGACCCTCTCTCCACCTATCCCTGTATCCCCATATATTTACCAGAGCTAATCCATTATCTATACAAATCTTGGGACACTAAGGGGCAATTTAGTGTGGTCAATCCATGCAACCCGCACATCTTTGGAATGTGGGAGGAAACAGGAGCACCTGGAGGAAACTCAAGCAGACACAGAGGGAATGTGCGAACTTTGCACAGACAGTGACCCAAGCTGGGAATCAAACCCAGCTCCCTGGCGCCGTGAGGCAGCAGTGCAAAGCCCTAATCATAGGATTCCTACAGTGCAGAAGTAGGCCATTTGGTCTATCAAGTCTGCACCAATTCTCTAACAGATCATTTACCCTCTGTTCTATTCCTCTATTCCTATGTACATATCCTGCTAATCTACCTAACTTACACATCTTGGGATGCTAAAGGGCAATTTACAAGACCAAACCACCTAAGCTGCACTTCTTTGGACTATCTTTGGATATGATCTGAAATTAGTCAGAAACCACTTGAATTGGAGCAAGGAAATTGACTTGCTTTGACTGAGTAGCATCTGTTGGTGTGCAGCTTAATCTTGCTGATCCTTAATGTTTCTGTAATTAGCTTGTCTATATAAAGTACTTACGTAGAAATCTGACTTACCACCAAGTCCGAATCACATTACACTTCATAACTATTAGGCAGCCAGCAAGGTCACATGAATAGGAATGGTTGGGTTCCTTGTGTTTTGGCATTCTGTGAGATAATTTGTGGATCAGCACGGCCTTCCTGCAGGTCTCCCTCATCGCCGAGCAGACAAAGGGACTGCTTAGTATAGTAGCAATGTCTACGGGACAGAAGGAATCAGTTACCAATCTGAACTCAAGCAATTTGGTCGACTCCCATGACCAAATTGAACTGGAGAGCATCAAACCAGTTCCTGATTGCTGTCTGGTGATGTCTTTTGAAAAGCAAATCTCACTGTTTTGGATGTAGGTGAGAGCAGAAAACCGTGTTGGTTTTCAGAATGAAATCATCGGTCCACCTTGCAGATGGGAAATAGCCATTTGGCAAGCAACTTAGCAAGCTGCAAAGAGACATTGGTAGGATGCAGAGCTGGGCTGAAAAGTGGCAGATGGAGTTTAGCCCTGATAAGTGGGAGGTGATTCATTTTGGTAGGACAAACTTGAATGCGGATTACAGGATCAACGGCAAGGTTCTAAGGAATGTGGAGGAACAGAAAGATTTTGGCGTTCATATCCACAGATCTCTGAAGGTTGCCATGCAAGTGGATAGAGCCGTAAAGAAGGCTTATAGTGTGTTAGCATTTATTAATAGAGGGTTTGAGTTTAAGAACCATGGGGTTATGCTGCAACTATACCAGATGTTGGTGAGACCATATTTGGAATATTGTGTTCAGTTCTGGTCATCTCACTATAAGAAGGATGTGGAAGCATTGGAGAGAGTGCAGAGGAGATTTACCAGTATGTTGCCTGATTTGGAGGGTAGGTCTTATGAGGAAAGGTTGAGGGAGCTGGGGCTTTTCTCTTGGGAGTGGAGGAGAATGAGAGGCAACTCAATAAAGGTTTATAAGATGATGAAAAGGATTGATAGAGTGGATGTGCAGAGACTATTTCCTCAGACAGATGTAACTGTTACTAGGGGGCATAACTATAAAGTTCATGGTAGGAGATATAGGAGGGATGTCCGAGGTAGATTCTTTACTCAGAGAGAGGTTGGGGTGTGGAATAGACTGCCTGCTGTGATAGTGGAGTCGGACACTTTAGGAACTTTCAAGCAGTTATTGGATAAGCACATGGAGCACACCAGAATTATAGGGAGGGAATAGCTTGATCTTAGCTTTGGACATAGCTCGGCACAACATTGAGGGCTGAAGGGCCTGTACTGTGCTGTAATGTTCTATGTTAACTTAGATCATAGAATCATAGGATCCCTACGTACAGAAGGAGGCCATTCAGCCCATCAAGTCTGCACCGACCACAATCCCACCCAGGCCCTATTCGTGTAACCCTATGTATTTACCCTGCTAATTGCCTAACACCAGCGTCAATATAACTTGGCCAATCAACCTAATCTACACGTCTTTAGACAGTGGAAGGAAACCGGAGCACCCGGAAAAAACTCACGTGGACACAGGGAGAACGTGTAAATTCCACCGAGACGAGACCGGAATTGAACCTGGATCCCTGGCATTGATAAGCAGCAGTGCTAACCACTGTGCCACCCCTGTGTCTTAATGATCATGTCTTGAGGGATTTGAGGGTTAAGAGGTTTGGGGAAATAAAACGGAATGCATATGAGAACGCCACCAGTGCACTAATTTTCAGCGCTCCCGATATTCAATGGAGAGAATTGTCGCTTAAAGGTTTGGACTTCAAAGCTTCGAATTCCTTCAACATATATTTGTGAATCTACTGGTTCATGTACACCTCCCACCCCCATTGCCCCCCTTCACCCCCATTTCCCCCATCATCCCCGTTCCCCCCACCGCCCCTATTCCCCAATCACCTCCATTCCCCCCTCACTATCTCATTCCCCCCCCCCACCACCCCAATTGCCCCCCCACCATTCCATTGCCCCCCACCATTCCCATTCCCCCCATCACCCACCCCCCATCCTAAGGCCGCATGCTTTTTCTGTGACCAACCGGAATCCATATTCCACCTTTATATAGATTGCCCGCGTTTGCAGCCAGATTTGAACGGGCTGCTCCTTGACCTTCGGTTGTAGTTCAGCCCCACTCTCTGAATCTTTGGTGAGCCGGTGCAGAGGGGAGCGAGGTGGGAGGAAGACCTCTTCACGAGCCTGCTCGTGGGCCTGACCGGTTAATACAGTCCACACAGCGGACTGCCAATTCGACCCGACTTTCAGCTTCTCTCAAATATTGATAGTCAGGTGTTCTTAGAGAGTGCTCTGCATCAGACCTTCTGTGACTAGTGGACACCGCGGATGCTGGAGTGCATCATTATCCCCGGGGACGACATTTTCATTTATTTGGTTTAGTTTTCTTCTGACATTTTAGTTTAGTTACTATACTCCACCATGGGCTGTCACCCCTGTCATTTTTTTTTGTTTAATTGATCAATTGATTATTAGTTTTATTTAAAGAGTGCACTAGCATCTAAACAGCAAACTTAGAGCCCGAGACCATAGACTGAATTTTCCTGCTCCCATGAGGGATGAGATGCAGGAAGGACTGGGATCGCAAAAAGGGAGAAGAACTCAACGCTTTTCCATCACCATGGTAAGCTGCAGGAACCTTGGTAGCACACCCATCTACCAGGCAGTAAATGAACCAGTGCTATCCTTGGCAGGAGGGCCTACTGCCCCATTGGGGAGACTGCAAGCTAAATCTTGTCAGCCTTCTAATGGGTACTGAGAAGGGGTTGGGGAGTGCTGTTGGGGACTTCCTTAATGGGCACTCAACTGCCCACAGAGACCTCCCATGGCTATCACCATGGCAAGAGATGCATCATGACCCAATTCCCTGAACCACCAAGGCCTACATACCTGGCTATGGCTTTCCTCAGTCTCTCTTTGAGGGCGCATGGCCCTTTCTCCTGAGATGTGGCCTAAGCCTTGGCCATTGCTGGTGGTGTGAGATGCCAGTCCTCCAGCTGGACCAGTGCCTCTGAGGGGAAGGCCACTGTCCTCAGTTGAGCACCAGTGACCATACACGACCTAAAGGTCCAACTTTAGACCTTGGCAATGCGACATCACACTCACTGTGAAAATTCAACCATGAAATGAGCCAGTATACCAGCTGCAAGGGAACAGCAATCAGATGGTTCTAATATGTGCTGTCAGTTCCTTGAGATTGAGTTAGGCAATGATTACAGTCATAGAAGTTCATGTAATGTGGTTTGCCTTCAAAAGATTACAGTAAAGAAAACTTCACATCTTTTTATAAAAGCTCCTAAAATGCACTCACCTCATTTCACCGCCCGAAAGCTGAACTGAAAATGGGTATTTTGCTTTGAGGAAATTAGGCTGATTGCCCCAACTCGTTTTAGAGTAAATCAGAATGATTATTAATAGGCAGGACGAGTTTCTAATGGAACAGAATGAAAGCCTTTGGCTCAGTAATGACTGCTCACCACATTTGTCTTTTGACAAACTGAACAAGTAAAGTAGCAATTTTGGGAATCTTCCAATTGCATAATTCAACATTCTCAGTGAAAGCAAGAAGGATAGATCCTTCTCTCAGTCTGTCGGTCCTGACTTGTACCTGGGCCTGAAATTTCACCACTGACACGGGGATCAGGAGCTGGATTTGAATCCTGCCTCCACCAGAAAACTGTCTAAGACTCAGATTTCCAGCGGCTGGGTGAAAACTAGAAATGTAGAAAATAAGAGCAGGAGTAGCCATTCAGCCCTTTCAGCCTGTTCTACCACTCATTGTGATCATGGCTAATTATCCAACTCACTAGCCTCATCCCACCATCTCCCCATATACTTGATCCCCTTCACCCCAAGTGTTATAGCTGACTGACTCTTGAAAACATTGAATGTTTTGGCCTCAACTGCTTTCTGTGATATTCCACAGGCCGATCACTCTCTGGGTGAAGAAATTTCTCCTCATCCACTCGCTATGAAGATCAACACAAAATTTGCCTTTATTACTGCCTGCTGTCCCTGCATGCTTACCTTCAGTGTACGAGGACACCCAGTCTCAAACAGAGAACACAGAAAATTACAGTACAGGAACAGGCCCTTCGATCCTCGAGCCTCCACTGACCGTGATGCCCAGCTCAACTAAAACTCCCAACCCTTCCAGGGACTATATCCCTCTATTCCCATCCTATTCATATATTTATCTACATGCCTCTTAAAAGTCACTATCGTATCTGTTTCCAGTATCTCTCCCAGCAGTGAGTTCCAGGCACCCACCAACCCTCTGTGTAAAAAATATCTCCTTTAAACTTTACCCCTCACACCTTAAACCTATTCCTTCTAGTAACTGACTCTTCAATCCTGGGAAAAAACTTCTGACTTGTCCACTATGCCCATTGCACATTCCCCTCTTCACGGTCTACCCCGTGTCCTCAGACTGCAACCCTTGGATCTGGGCACCCCCATCATTGGGCACATTCTTCTTGCATCTACTCTGTCTAACCTTGTGAGAATTTCATTGGTTTCTATGAGATTACCCCCCTATTCTTCTGAACTCGAGCGTATACAATCCTAACCTCGGTCTCTCCTCAGTCCTTCCATCCCAGGAATCAGCCTGGTAACCATTCTTTGCATTCTCTCTAGAGCAAGAACATCCTTCCTCAGATAAGGAGACCAAAACTGCACACAATAATCCCAGTATGCTCTCACCAGGGCCCAGAAATCCCTGCTCTTCAAATCCTATGAAGGCCAACACCCTTATTTGCCTCTGTTACTGCCTGTTGCACCTGCGTGCTTAGCTTCAGTGACTGACGTACGAGGACTCCCAGATATCCTTGCACACTTCCTTCTCCTAATTTATAACAATTTAAATAATAACCTGCCTTCCTATTTTTGCCACTGAAGTGGATAACCTCACATTTATCGATATAATACTGTGCCTGCCGTGAGCTGAGATTTTATTCAGATCAAGGTCCCAGTTACTTTGATAGTTACTGCCAGGGCATGGTGACCAGTGATGAGGTCTTCGGTCAACAGGGCATAGATCCCTGTGACTACCTTTCAGAAAGTTCTGTGATTCTCACTCTTGGTCATTGTGACATATATATAGTACATTGGGGTTTGGCTTACAGATTGTCCATTTATGAGCATAGGTCAGGTGACCCCTGAGTAATTAGCTCCTCCCGACATAGGACCCTATTAGGCAGACTTAGACCTGATTGAATGGCACACCTATTAATTATGACTTTTTTAATGCATCTTAGTCTATAGAGGCACACTTAGTAAGTTGTCTACTGATAGTTGCATTCTTGGCAGTAGACCTTATGATAGAACATAGAACATAGAACAATACAGCACAGAACAGGCCCTTCGGCCTTCGATGTTGTGCCGACCAAAATAAAAAGCAATGCCCCTCCTACTAAACCATTCCTTCTCATCCATATACTTATCAACTAACCTCTTAAACGCCACCAAACTTGGGCATCTACAACAGCTGCAGGCAGGGCATTCCACTCCCTAATCACTCTTTGAGTAAAGAACCTACCTCTGATATCCGTCCTATAACTCATACCCCTTAATTTAAAGTTGTCCCCTCGTGCTAGCTTTCTCCATCCTAGGAAAAAGGCTATCACTGTCCACCCTATCAAACCTCTAATTATCTTATATGCTTCAATAAGATCCCCCTAGCCGCCTCCTTTCTAACGAAAACAACCTCAAATCCTTCAACCTCTCTTCATAGGACCTGCCCTCCATACCAGGCAAATCCTGTAAACCTCCTCTGTACCCTCTCCAATGCCTCCACATCTTTCTTATAATGTGGGACCAGAACTGCAACAATACTCCAAGTGCGGCGCACTAGAGTTTTGTACAGTGCAACATGATGTGCGGCTCCAAATTCATCCCCCACCAATAAAGCTAGACTCCTAGCCTTCTTAACAACTTATTTGTGTTTTGGTTTTGTTTGTTTTTTTGTTGGGGCTTGGGCCTACATTTCCTTCCTGTCTCCCTTTCAACTCCTGGGCTGTCCTGATGTCTGATGCTTGGATCCCTGCCCTCTCTGAGAAGGGAATTACCTCTGATCACCACTGGGCCCAAGATCCGAGAGTTGTGCGGCCTCCCCTCCTTCCCATGGCAGCTGGAGCCTTCCCTTTGGGGCAGGTGAGCTCTGCAACAGTTGGTAAAGCATTTCTGTTTGGCTCCAAGGTTACAAGAGGCACAATCAGATCAGTCATCAAATAGCCTTGGATGCCAATCTTTTTGGCTAATCAAATCAAATAAAACGAGGCCCGCAGCAAAAGGGAAAGCTCCTTAGAAAGAGCGGGGGAACCATCTAAAACAAAAAAAAGGGACTTTAAAATATCAAACTGAAATATGATTAATAATGCATCCCAGTCCCTGTAGGCCCAACAAGCATGGAAGGCCCCAACAGCACTGATGGACACTGCGCGCTCCCTCTTCAGGACATTTTGGCACAGTGGTTAGCACTGCTGCCTCACAGTGCCAGAGACCTGGGTTCGATTCCCAGCTTGGGTCACATTCTGTACAGAGTCTGCATGTTCTCCTCGTGTCTGTGTGGGTTTTCTCCCACAATCTGAAAGACGTGCTGGTTAGGGTACATTGGCCATGATAAATTCTCCTTTGGTGTACCCAAACAGGCACCAGAGTGTGGCGACTAGGGGATTTTCACAGTAACTTCGTTGCGGTATTAATGGAAGCCTTACTTCTGATACTGATTAAAAAAAAACTTAAAGTTAACTTCTGTGAAAATACTGGGAAAGCTGGCCAGTGTGTGAAGGAACCATCAGGTTAAAGCAGTTTGAGTACAGAATCTCACTGCAAGGGAAACAGGAGGCAGAGAGAAAGCTGTCACATACTCTCTGTTTCTGCCTTAGCAACAAAGCCTTTTATTTGTCTCCAGTTTTAAGCAGAATACTTCTTAAAGCTAAATCCAGCTGTTGTCAGGAGTAGCCTTCTGCTTTCCTTGAATTAAGTAAGATTAAGCTTAACTTTCGCCCGACCTCAAGTCCATTAGAGGATTGTAATTGACTCTTTCGAACAGATGAATAGATGGGTTTTCACAGGAGTCCACGTTGCCTGGGGAAGATGAAGCTCCTTTCCCACACAGCTCTTTCCAGCTTGGGCAGTGACTGTTTCCAGACTTGAAGGATCGTGTGGGCGCGGGGAATGAACTGTGAGGGAGGGAGACATGAAGCACAGTGCTATTATGTATTACCAAAATGTGTGGGCTACGCTTTTGAATAATCTTATGAATAAAATGTGATCTCACCTCCTAACCAAAGTCTTTCAGCTTCCATTCAACGCACTCTTATTCACTCAGGTATTTCAAATTCATTGAAGTTTGCATTTACTGCGTGCTTTCTTTTTCTGTCATGAATTCTGCTGTGGTGGATTTCTTTTCACACTCGTAGGCTGCTCCTGAATTGTGAAAATGAGAGAAACAAAGCCTAACAACAAGATCTATGCAGCGTTCAAATACCCTACCAATGCAACTTTTCTGTGTTGTACACTAAGCTTTGCTGATATGTAAATTCTTGCTGTGCAATTGTGAATCCTGTACAAATCACAGAATCCCCAGAGTGCAGAAGGAGGCCATTCAGCCCATCGAGTCTGCACCGATTCTCCACCGGAGCATCTCACTCAGGCCCTATCCCAGTAAACTCTGCGTATTTAACAATCCATCCAACCGACACATCTTTGGTCACTAAGGGTCAATTTAGCATGGCCAATCCACCTAACTTGCACATGTTTGGAGTATGGGAGGAAATTGGAGCACATGGAGGAAACCCATGCAGCCACGAGGAGAATCCGCACAGACAACTACCTGAACCCGGGTCCCTGGCGCTGCGACGCAGCAGTGCTATCCCAACGTGCCATCCACACTGAAGTCTCACGCTTAATGTTTCTTGGTTTAATTCATGCAACCATAACCTTAATCCATCATGGTCTTGCAATCTCCAAACTTCAACAGCCCTACATCCAAGTTTGTCCTCCTTGTACCTTGCTGACTCCCTTCTATTCTTACTCTTTGTTTCCATACCATCTGTTTATATTTAAATATTGTATTAATTTTTCAGAGTTACAAAGCCAATGCACAGTGGATAGAACAAGTCCTTTATCCATTTCCTCGATTGCTGCAAAAACCAATTCAAATTCAAAACAAATCTAATTCATTGTCCCCGCGAGTGAGACATGTTAGATCCAAACTGACAAGAGCAGGCGTAACACTTGATCTTGGGCTCGATCCAACAATTAATCTTGGCCAAATTCATTCTGCCATCAGTATTGAGGCCAATGTGAGTCTTCCTCTTGAATTTTAAACCTCTCAATCTCACCACATCTCTGCTCCATTTACCGAGCTTCCTCCAAACCCCATTGTTTAGAGTGGAACATTTTCAACCTCTGATCAGTATATATTCATTATATTTGGTCACCCCATCATAGAAAGGATATTATTAAACTAGAAAGAGTGCAGAGAAGATTTACTAGGATGCTACTGTGACTTGATGGATTGAGTTATTAGGAGAGGTTGGATCGACTGAGACTTTTTCCTCTGGAATGTAGGAGGCTGAGGGTCTAATGAGGGGCACAGATCAACTAGATGACCAATATCTAGTCAGCCAATAGGGGTGTCTAAAACTAGCGGCATAGGTTGAAGAGGAAAGGGGAGATTACAAAATTGTCCAGAGGGGCAATTTTTTCACATGAAGGGTGGTGAGTGTCTGGAACAAGCTCCCAGAGATTGTAGTAGAGGTGGGTATAATGTTGTTTTTTAAAAGCATCTAGATAGTTACATGGGTAAGACGGCTATAGAGGGATATGGACCAAATGCAGGCGTTTGGGATTAGTTTAAGGGTTTAAAAAAAGGTGGCATAGACAAGTTGGGCCATATTTCCATGCTGTAAACATCTATGGCCTCTATATTTATCACTTAAGGGAAGGTGTAGCGGCATTAGGGGCAGTTCACAGGAGGGTCACGCGATTAATTCCAGAGTTGAGACGTTTGTCTTCTGAAGAGAAATTGAACAGTTTAGATCTATACTCTAGAATTTGGAAGAATGAGGGGAGATCTAATTGAGGTATATAAGATGATGAAAGGAATTGGCAAAGTAGACAAAAAGCGGATGTTTCCCAGTGTGGGACAATCTACAACAAGAGGTCATAGTTTTAGGATAAGGGGTGGCAGATTTAAAACAGAGATGAGGAGAAACTACTTCTCTCAAAGTGTCATGAATCTGTGGAATTCGCTACCCCAGAGGATGTTGATGCCATAGCACTGATCCAGATCTCGCAAGAAGGAACGCAGTGAGTCATGACACACTGCAGCACATTCCAAAGGTTCAGTATTCTCAGCAAAACAAATTACCTCCGAACATTGAACTGAGCCTGCCTTCACATCTCCTGAGATTGCGGTCTTGATCCTTCCTATTCATTTCAGACTTTCTAACTAAGCACTAGCTTATTGTCCTGTAAGCCTCCAACAAGCCACCCTTAAATTGACACTTCTGTGAAGCATGTCTACCTAGCTCCTTGTTCCTTTCTGCTTTAAGCCTGGGATATTTTGACTTAAATTAACTGGGAACTTATTTTGTGGCCCACATTCACCCTTTTTCGAAAGCATCAATATCACCCACCACGTGAGAAAGGCAGGGGTGGATTTTTGCAGAATTGAGGCAGCATGGGAGACTATTAAAGATGGTGGTGGGGCCCGGATGCTGAACTCCCACCCCATATCTCCGGCAGATCCAATCTTTTCCAGCGAGAGGGAGGGGAAAGGGGAAGGGTTATGAATCACTCATGCAGGGAACATGCAGGGCCATTTTAAATTATTGCTGAATTTGAACGCATCCTCCTTAATTATTCCAACGGCTTTGCCCTGCAGTCTACGTTAGAGTTTGTGGAGGAGATGTAAATACTCTTGACGGGAAGATAAGGCCTGTTTAAGTGTCACGATCTGAGGTTCTCTCCCAATTCTTTGAACACACACACACACACACACAAAAAAACCAAACTGAAACTGTCAGTTTGAGTTAAAAAAAAACTCTCTGCTGGACAGCTTTAATTGACAGGTCATCTGTTGTAGGTTAGAAAAAGCCATTACCAACTGTTACTGCAGTTTCAATAGAGTTGTTTGTTGACATTTCCCATGGGGCTGTGACCACAGCTGAGGTCTTATAAATATTTGGCTAAGTTTCAAAAACCACAAAACATTGTCTCAACAGGGGGTTGAGGTAGATTGGGGGGGGGGGTGGTTTGCTGGGTCAACATTTTGATTGACAGCTTAAAGAGACTATTGAAGGATTACCTGACCTAGATGAAGCTATTAAATAGAAGTTTGTTTTTATAACACATTGAACACGTGAGATTTAAAACTTTTGAATGGATTTCATGAATGAGAGTCTTTATTCAGTATCAAGTGTGCATGAATGAATGCTCAACTAAATTGTTAAGAGCATCTTTTAATCCCCACGTGGCTCCTGAAGTCTGCCATAAGTCCAAAGGTGGCATAGAGGTTAGCGGTGGCTTAGAGGGGGAATTGAGGACATGGAGGTGGCACAAATTGGCACAGAGGGAGCACGGAATAGGGGTAGAAAGAGTGAGAACTAAAGAGTTCAACAGCTTTTGAAATAACAGGGTGTATAATTATTCATTTGTGAGACAGGAATGTTGCTGGTTGGCCAGCATTTATTATCCATCCCCAATTGTCCTTGGAGGGCAGGTAAAAGTCAATTACATTGCTGTGGTTTTAGAATCATATGAGGGCCAGACCAGATAAGGATAGCAGATTTTTTTCCCTATAGGATATTAGTGAACCAGATGGCTTTTCCCAACAACTGACAATGGTGTCATGGTCACCACTAGGTTCTTAATTCCGGATATTTCTTATTGAATGCAAATTCCACTATCAGCTGCGGCAGGATTCGAACCCGGGTCCCCGGAACATTAACTAAATTTCTAGTCTAGAGACAATATACCTGAACCATCGCCTCCCAGGGAACCACAGTATGCCATCTAACCTCCGTGTTGCTGCCCCTGGAGTGGAACTTAGATGTAAAGATGCCTTGAGGCCAATCTGCCAAATCAGGATATCTCTCAACTCAAACTACTTCTTGGGGTGTGAAAATCCAGCCCAAAACACAACACAATGTTCTAAATGAGACCCAGTAAGTTTTGTACAAGAAAATGTTAGTTTTGCTTGGTATATTAGCCTGTAAATACACTCCGGTCCACTATTGGGCCTCAGTAAGCACTTGCACATTATCTTACAAACCTTAATCAAGCCACCCTTAATTCCAAGGGTGGGGGGTATGGGGAGCTTTCTGTCCCGTGAGCTCCAGGGGAGATTGGGAGGTTGGCTGAGAAACGGGCTTTGTGTTGATCACAGAATCCATTCCGATGCTCCCACCCATTGACTCTGTCTACACTTCCCGCTGCCTCAGAAAAGCAGCCAGCTAATCAAGGACTGTACGCACCCCGGACATTCTCTCTTTCACCTTTTTCCATCAGGAATAGGGTACAAAAATCTGAGGATACGGACCAACCGACTCAAGAACATCTTCTTCCTTCCTGCCATCAGACTTTTGAATGGATCTATCTCGCACTAAATTGATCTTTCTCTACACCCTAGCTACAATTGTAATATTACAGTCTGCACTCTCTCCTTTCTCTCTCTATGAACGGTATGCTACGTATAGCACACAAAAAATGCTTTTCACTGTATGCTAATATGTGTGACAAAAATAAATCAAATCAAAGATTTGTTAAGTTCCCACTCGAGCCTTTTGATAGCATTGCAATTTCAGATTATGCCTTGAATACTGTGCTGCAGTGGACAAAGTGATTAATAAAAATTAAGCTCGCAATGGCTGCTGCTATGACAACGTTCATCGAGTTCTTCAAACACCTGGGCCCACATGCCTGCTGTTGGCAATTCACCAGGGTTAGCTATGAAGTAAGACTGCCTAAACCCTAATGCATGTCCAAAGTCATCAGCTCCCCAAAACCAGGCAAAGCCCCAAACATACCTTCAAGCCACATCTCTGCCCTCTGTGAGTCCTTAAGAGCTTCTCCTAGCAGCCAGAGCCAGAGGTGGAAAAAATCTTGAAAGCCGCATATGCTGGCTTCCGGTGAAGGTGAAGCATGCATGATCAGCTTCTTCTCCTGACCATCTTTAATGAAAATAAGCTCAAAATAGATAGGTGCTGCCTCTCTCGATCTCACTGCAGCATCCATCCAGGATAGATGGTCCAGGGGGCACAAGCCTTTGGAATCTTGCACCTTCTTCTGGTGAGACTCCGAAAACTTGTGTCATTGAATCGTAGACGTTTACAGCATGGAAACAGGCCCTTCAGCCCAACTTGTCCGTGCTGCCCTTTTTTTTGAAACCCCTAAACTAATCCCAATTGCCTGCATTTGGCCCATATCTCTCTATACCCATTGTACCCATGGAAATATCTAAATTTTTTTTGAAAGGTAAAATTGTACCCGTCTCTACTACTACCTCTGACAGCTTGTTCCAGACACTCACCACCTTCTGTGTGAAAAAAAATGCCCCTCTCGACACTTCTGTATCTCTCCCTTCTCACCTTAACTCCCCTACCTCTGGAAAAAAATATTGACTATCTACCTTGTCTATGCTCCTCATTATCTTATAGAACTCTATAAGGTCACCCCTCAGCCTCCTACGTTCCAGGGGAAAAGAGTCCCAGTTTATTCAGCCTCTCCTTATAACTCAATCTATCAAGTCCCGGTACCACCCGAGTAAATCTTTTCTGCACTCTTTCTAGATTAATAATATCCTTCCTATAATAGGGTGAGCAGAATTGCACACAGTATTCCAAGTGTGGTCTTACCAATGTCTTGAAAACTTTAACAAGACGTCCCAACTCCTATATTCAATGTTCTGACTGATGAAACCAAGCATGCCGAATACCTTTCTCACCACTTATTTGTGCTGCCAAACAAACCTAATGGACTTTAACCTGGTGTTGTGAGACTTCTTATTGTGCTTAACCCAGTCCAACGCCAGCATCTTCACATTGTAGACACTGTAAAACATGGCACCTTCAGCCCAACAGTAACAGAACAGCTTCAAGTATATTCCACCCTCACAACGTCAGGGGCATTAGTTAAACTGTTCAGTACTGATAGAAATGATTGAGGTTTATATCCCGTGTATTTCATAGGACGTGTATTTTCATGTTAGAAGTGGGGCCTCCAAGATTAAACAGGCAAATGATATAGCCACCCATCTAAGGAGCCCGAGGACCCCTACCAAGATGGTGGTGGCTAGGACCCATGTACAAGTGGGATGGTAAGTAACCCAATGCCATTGGGACTTTATTATTTTCCTGACTATGCCATGTGGCTACAGTTAGAATTGATATATTTGTGTGTGCATTATTGGTCTTTATTCCATGCACCTAGAGTTTTGAGGTTCCATTTTCCAGCCATTTCATTATTTGTATAGAATTCTCTTGATTACGGAGGATAACAAAAAGGTTCCTCACATTCCAGTTGCTGTGGAATGTAATGCTTTGGTTAAAGTTAACTGGCCAAGGGAAGAGGGTGCTTCCATCCTCAGAATGTGAGAAGATTTGGGGAGAATTCTATTTACATTTTACTCATTGTTGCCATGGTGATAAATACAATGCAGCTCTCTCTCAGTCAAATGGCCTTCACCATTTTGAGAATTGTGTAAGCAGACTTGGGACTTGCAACCCCTCCTCTGTCTCCTTGGTCTACCATTTTTTTTAATGCTAACCATTTCTAATTAGTCAAAGGTTTTTGATCTTATTTTAAAATCTTTTACTCCTCGTCTTTCTCGCTGTTTCTCTGTCCGTGTTTAAGAATGAGAACAATTTGACAGAAAATGTCTTTCAATTGAGTAAGCAAGTCCCAAGATGACTTCTTGGATTGAGTGAGCAGTGCTGGGTTTATGGTGTCCAGAGGTGACAATGGGCTGGTCCATCAATTGAAGAATAGATGGCAATCCCAATATGTCCAGTTTCTTGGAGCTTCGTAATGGTTAACTGTCGATCAGGCAGTCTGCTGGTTGCATCAGGTTTTTTGGGCCCTTCAGGGGGAACTTCCTGCCTCCAAGAACTGGCCGGCACCTCTTCGAAATCAGAAGCACCACTGGTAGTAACGGCCTTGCCAGTACTACAGTAGGTCCAAAGTTGAGGGTCGTTGCTGAAGCCCTGGTTAATGCAGATAAATAGGGTGGTGAGAGGGTGCTGCCCTCCTGCAGATATCTCCCCTGCCACCAATAAGTCCCTCTGTTGAAAATATGGGGGGGGGACGAAATTTCCCCATTTCGCCTGCCACAGGAATCAAAGCGGGGGAGTGGGGGAGGGAGGAAACCATGCAAAAGTCTATTAACCTCGGGTGGGATTTTCCTGTTTTGTGGCAAGAAAATCTTGCCCAGTGTTCCTGTAAACGAAGGAACCCCAACTAACTACACGTAACCAATATGTGACATGGCAGTATGTGACACCTCTATTCGAGTCCCCTTAAGTTGGCCCTCGATGTGAGAAGATCGTAGTTGACCTGAACTTAACTGGAGAAAGTTGGGAAGAGTACAGAGCCTCCACCCCGAGGCTTGCTGTGCTATGAGACAAGACAAAGCATCCCTGTCATTCCGCGACACCTCCCAGCCCACTCCTGGGGTAGCAAGGGGAGGGTGATGTTGGGGAACACTAACTCTCTCCCTTCTCCCGCTTGTGTAAACATGTCAGTTTTTTGACATTCGGGAGGAGGGGCGATAGTTGACAACTGGTCGTAATTTTCCAGCTGTTGACATTGGAGGGATCCAGCCGATCCCAGCGGTGACACAACCCCTCCCCTCAAGCCATGGGCTTCCTGGCAGCGAGAGGTGCATTTGATGGGAAACCCCTTCAACCAGAAGATCCCTCCACCAGCCAATGATGGACCCTTGCTGTGGAACACGAGGTGGGATCCTGCCAATGAGTGTACTCGGAGGCATGGGGGGAGTACCTCAGCCTCACATCTCCAGACAAACAAACTCAGTGACCCCACTTGAAGGAGCGGAGACTAGATTTCCCCAACAGTGATGTTTAATTACCCAGCAGCAAGTGGATGGCAGTAACTGTTAGCCAATCAGAAAATTGACGAGTTTATAGGATGTGGGTTCAAAATGTATATACTTTGAAAGAAGCTCCAGGCATGTGAAGTGGCAAATTCTTCTCCATAAAACATTGGCTAACATTTCATGAAAGGAACTCTGCAATTTATGCTGCAGTTTCCTAGCAAACAGATATCTGCAGGCACCTTGCCTTCAGAGTCTTTGTTACCTGAGAATGAGAGATTTCTATTGATGCAATAACTCATGATCTTAGGGCATTGCAAAGAGCTTTATAGCCAATTAAATACATCTGAAGTGGGGACTATATTATCCTGTCGGAAACAGCAGCCATTAGGCATAGTTCCACAAACAGCAATGCAACAAAAGCCAGCCTTCCATTTTCTTTTATTGGTTTAATAAAGAAATATTCATTAAATCATTGAATCTACAATGCAGAAAGAAGAAGGTCATTTGGCCCGTCAAGCCTGCACCAACAACAATCCTATCCCCGTACCCACAAATATTTACCCTCCTAATCCCTGTGACACCAGTTCAAAATTTCTTAAAAGACGTTGCTGAAAATGCTCAACAGGTCTGGCAGCAGCTGCAGAATAACCTGCACATCTTTGGACTGTGGGATGAAACTGGAGGACGCAGGGAAAATGTATAAACTTCACACAGATAGTAACCCTTAAAGCTGGAATTGAACCCAGGTCCCGGGTGCTGTGAGTACTAGTGATTAGCACTGCTGCCTCACAGTGCCAGGGACCTGGGTTGGATTCCTGGTTTAGGTCTTTGTGCAGAGTTTGCACATTGTCCCCATATCTGCATGGGTTTCCTCCGGGGTGCTCTGGTTTCCTCCCACAGTCTGAAAGACGTGCTGATTAGATGCATTGGGCATGCTAAATTCTCCCTCAGTATACCCGAACAGACGCCGGAGTGTCGTGACTGGGAATTTTCAGAGTAACTTCATTGCGGTGTTAATATAAACCTACTCACTAATAAATAAACTTAAACTTAAAAACCACTGGTACACAGCTGACACCCAATCGAAAAGCAGAGTACTGCGAATGGTGGAAATCTGATATAAAATCAGGAAAATGTTAGAACAAACTTATCAGGTTAGGCACGGTCTCTGTAAGGAGAGAGAAAAATAGAGTTAATGGCCAGAGTTTTCCAGCTCCTCACTCCGATAGGGTTTCTCAAACCTGCCAATGTGAAGGGAGACTTCAATAACTCACTGGACCTGCCAAGAGACAATACAAAAGAAAAAATTGGAGATGGAATAAGATTTTGGGGCAATGGCTGGGTGAGGCAAGGACAAGGTCTGTGATCTGGGGAAAGTCTGGAGGGATTGAGTGTTGGAAAAGCTGGTCTTCCGGGGCCCAAGGGAGTGGGGATGTGGCAAAAAAAAAGACAAAAATAAATGGGCCAAGAGTGGGTGACTGAAAAGAGAAGAATCCAAAGAAGAGGAAACTAAATGGCGACAGAATATACAGCCTGAAACTGTGGAACTCAATGTTGAATCCAGAAGGCTGTGAAGTATCTGACTGAAAGATGAGTTGCTGTTCCTGAGGCTTACAATGGAACAGCGCAGCAGGCCGAGAACAGAGATATTATCAGGACAGCGAGCTGGAGAATTAAAATGATGGGTGACTGGGCTCTCACAGTACAGAGATGTTCCACAAAGTGGTCACTCAATTTGATGATTCCACCCCCGCACAACACTCCCACCACAGTATAGAGGGGATCGCACCAAGAGCAGTGAATATTGTAGATTGGGGTTGGAAGAAGTACTTATAAGTTGATGCACAATAAAGAGGGAGATGGTGATAGGACAAGTGTTACATTTGTGTTTACATAGGTAAATGCTATGGTTTCCCGTTTTCCCCCTCCCCTCCCTCCCTCACAACAGGAAACACTCCTTGCCCCCACTCCCAAAGAATGGGGCTCAGTCCCACAGGGGCAAATTTTACTCATTAAATCTATCTGCTTCTGCACAGATGTTGCCTTTTCACAGCCAATGCCTACTTGGTGAGTGCAGTAAGAAGTCTCTCAACACTGGGTTAAAGTCCAACCAGTTTATTTGATAGTAATCCCACACGCTTGTGATTATCAAATAAACTGCTTGCGCTTTAACCTGGTGTTGTGAGACTTCTTACTGTGTTTACCCCAGTCCAACACTGGCATTTCTATATCATAACTATTTGATGTGCAGACCAGGACAAGGAGTGTTGGATGGCTGGTCATCAGATCATTAGAGAGACCAATTTGTTGGCTAATGTTTTTGTTTCCCTGGCCCGCTGGCAATGACACCAAGTGTGGCACGCCAACCACTTTGAATGGATGACATATAAACCAGTTTTAAAATTTATTTATTAATGCCATAAATCAGCTTGTATTAACACTGCAAGTTACTATGCAAATCCCCTTATTGCCACACTCGGGCACCTGTTCCGGTGCGTTGAGGAAGAATTTAGCGTGGTCAATGCACCCTTTCAGGCTGTGGGAGGAAACCGGAGCACCTCGAGGAAACTCATGCAGACACAGGGAGAATGTACAGACTCCACATGGACTGTGACCCAAACCGGGAATCGAACCCGAGTCCTTGGAGCTATGAGGCAGCAGGGCTAACCACTATGTCACTATGCTACTGTGGATGAGCCTGGTATGTAATGTCCAATTCCAGTTGGAAACATGCATACCAAGTATGCATTTGAATTAAAAAAAAAGTGTTTCCTCTATTTTCCCAACAGTGTTGTCAGGGATGTCGCAAGAGCAATAGATCAGTGATTTGTGAATATATTTAGACTTCAGTGCTGTAGCAATCCATCATGCAGTCTCACCAGATGGTTATAAATTTCAGTGAGTGCATTTGCTACCAATCTGACCAAGGCTGCATGTTAGAGGGTAAATCTTCCTTCCTTTCTCAGGATTGACTGGTTTTCCCACTTGTCAGTTAGTTTTTCTGTGCAGTGGAACTCTATCGTTCTAAGAGAAGCCTGTCAAAGATATTAATTGCCCAGTCAGAGTCAACTCTTGTCCAGAGGGGATTCGCCATAAGAATTAGCTTGGGCATTTAAACCTCATATACGGAATGACACTTTCACCTTCATGCATAATACAAGAGGCAGGCTTGTTGAATGGAGAATATGACAGTGTTTTAATGAGGAAAAAATGTGAGTTAAACTTAACTTTGGGAGAGATTTTGAATGAACTTTTAACAGCAACCAGCTAGCATTTTGCTATTCAGCCAGGACTTTAATCTATTTTTTTTCACCATACTCTCATCTATTCATTTGCTTTTCCATTATTTAAAGAGTATTGATGTTAATAATGAAGACGAAGCTCTCTCTCTGTCGGAATGGATTTGCATTTATATAGTCCGGGATCATGTTCTCAGGATATTGCAGTGTACTATATAACCTTCGATTACTTGGACTCGCTGTCATCGGTATACAAGCGGACCCAGGTTTGGAAACGCATCAAAGACCAGGAATCCTGCAGTGTGTAATCCCTAGGATTCTCTGGGAGGTGAGAGAGGCGATTGCAGAGCCTCTGGCTCTGATCTTCAGGTCGTTGTTGGTTACGGGTATAGTTCCGGAAGACTGGAGGATAGCAAATGTGGTCCCATTGTTCAAGAAGGGGAATAGAGACTTTCTGGGGAATTATAGGCCGGTGAGTCTTACTTCTGTTGTGGGCAAAGTATTGGAGAGAATTATTAGGGATAGGATTTATAGTTATTTAGAGAGAAATGAATTGATTGTGGATAGTCAGCATGGTTTTGTGAAGGGTAGGTCGTGCCTTACTAACCTTATTGAGTTTTTTGAAAAATTGACCAAAGAGGTGGATGGGGGTAAGGCAGTTGATGTGGTATATATGGACTTTAGTAAGGCGTTCGATAAGGTGGCCCATGGAAGGCTTCTGCAGAAAATGCAGATGTATGGTATTGAGGGTGATTTAGCTAATTGGATTAGGAATTGGCTAGCAGATAGAAGACAGAGGGTGGTGGTTGATGGGAGATATTCATCGTGGAGTTCGGTTACAAGTGGTGTACCTCGGGGATCTGTTTTGGGGCCCCTGCTGTTTGTAATTTTTATAAATGATCTGGATGAGGGTATTGAAGGATGGATTAGTAAATTTGCGGATGACACCAAAGTCGGAGGAGTGGTCGATAGTGAAGAGGGGTGTTCTAGTTTGCAGAGAGACTTGGACAAGTTGCAGAGCTGGGCCGAGAGGTGGCAAATGGAGTTTAATGTGGAAGAGTGTGAGGTAATGCACTATGGCAGGAATAATAAATGTGTAGAGTATAGGGCTAATGGTAGGATTCTTAATAGTGTTCATGAACAGAGGGATCTTGGTGTATTTGTGCATAGATCCCTGAAAGTAGGCAATCAAGTCGAGAAGGTTGTTAAGAAGGCATATGGAGTCTTAGCTTTTATTGGTAGGGGGATTGAATTTCGGAGCCGCAACGTCATGTTGCAAACTGTACAAAACTCTAGTGCGGCCGCACTTGGAGTATTGTGTGCAGTTCTGGTCCCCACATTATAAGAAAGATGTGGAGGCATTGGAGAGGGTACAGAGGAGTTTTACCAGGATGTTGCCTGGTATGGAAGGCAGGTCTTATGAAGAGAGGCTGAGGGATTTGAGGTTGTTTTCGTTAGAAAGAAGGCAGCTAATAGGAGACCTTATTGAAACATATAAGATGATTAGAGGTTTAGATAGGGTGGACAGTGATAGCCTTTTTCCTAGGATGGAGAAAGCTAGCACGAGGGGACATAGCTTTAAATTAAGAGGTGGTGGTTTTAAGACAGATGTCATAGGTAGCTTCTTTACCCAGAGGGTGGTAAGGGTATGGAATGCCTTGCCTGCATCAGTTGTAGATGCGCCAAGTTTGGTGGCGTTTAAGAGGTTAGTAGATAAGTTTATGGATGAAAGGAGAATGGTTTAGGTTAGAGGGTGACTGCTTGTTCCTAATTGGTCGACGCAACATCGAAGACCGAAGGGCCTGTTCTGCGCTGTAATGTTCTATGTAACTCACCTCCTGATTCCCCAAAGACTATCCACCATCCACAAGGCATAAATTAGGAGTGTATAGAATACTCTTCACTTGCCTGGATGAGTGCAGCTCTAACAACATTCAAGAAGCTTAACACGTAAGAACATAAGAAATAGAAGCAGGAGTAGGCTATCTAGCCCTTCAAGCCTGCCCCGCCATTCAATAAGATCACGGTTGATCTGATATGAATCAGTTCCACTTACTCGCTTGCTCCCCATAACCCTTAATTCCCTTATCGAGCAGAAATCTATCTACCCGTGATTTAAATATATTCAATAGGTAGTCTCCACCACTTCAACGGGCAGAGAATTCCAGAGATTCACTACCGTCTGAGAGAAGAAATTTCTCCTCAACTCTGTTCTAAACTGACCCCCCTCTTATTTTGAGGCTGTGCCCTCTAGTTCTTGTTTCCTTTAGAACATAGAACATAGAACATAGAACAATACAGCACAGAACAGGCCCTTCGGCCTTCGATGTTGTGCCGACCAAAATAAAAAGCAATGCCCCTCCTAACTAAACCATTCCCTTCTCATCCATATACTTATCAACTAACCTCTTAATCGCCACCAAACTTGGCGCATCTACAACAGCTGCAGGCAGGGCATTCCACTCCCTAATCACCCTTTGAGTAAAGAACCTACCTCTGATATCCGTCCTATAACTCATACCCCTTAATTTAAAGTTGTGTCCCCTCGTGCTAGCTTTTTCCATCCTATGAAAAAGGCTATCACTGTCCACCCTATCCAAACCTCTAATTATCTTATATGCTTCAATAAGATCCCCCCTTAGCCACCTCCTTTCTAACGAAAACAACCTCAAATCCTTCAACCTCTCTTCATAGGACCTGCCCTCCATACCAGGCAACATCCTGGTAAACCTCCTCTGTACCCTCTCCATGCCTCCACATCTTTCTTATAATGTGGCGACCAGAACTGCACACAATACTCCAAGTGCGGCCGCACTAGAGTTTTGTACAGCTGCAACATGATGCTGCGGCTCCTAAATTCAATCCCCCTACCAATAAAAGCTAATACTCCATAAGCCTTCTTAACAACTTTATCCACTTGACTGCCTACTTTCAGGGATCTATTGACACATACACCAAGATCCTTCTGTCCTCAACACTATTAAGAGCCCTACCATTAGCCCTATACTCTACACATTTATTGTTCCTGCCAAAGTGCATTACCTCACACTTTTCCACATTAAACTCCATTTGCCACCTCTCTGCCCAGCTCTGCAACTTGTCCAAGTCCCTCTGCAAACTATAACACCCCTCTTCACTATCTACCATTCCTCCAACTTTAGTGTCATCTGCAAATTTACTAATCCATCCTTCAATACCCTCATCCAGATCATTTATAAAAATTACAAACAGCAGGGGCCCCAAAACAGACCCCTGAGGTACACCACTTGTAACCGAACTCCACGATGAATATCTCCCATCACCACCACCCTCTGTCTTCTATCGGCTAGCCAATTCCTAATCCAATTAGCTAAATCACCCTCTATCCCATACATCTGCATTTTCTGCAGAAGCCTTCCATGGGCCACCTTATCGAACGCCTTACTAAAGTCCATATATACCACATCAACTGCCTTACCCCATCCACCTCTTTGGTCACTTTTTCAAAAAACTCAATAAGGTTAGTAAGGCACGACCTACCCTTCACAAAACCATGCTGACTATCCCCCATCAATTCATTTCTCTCTAAATAACTATAAATCCTATCCCTAATAATCCTCTCCAATACCTTGCCCACCACAGAAGTAAGACTCACTGGCCTATAATTCCCAGGAAGGTCTCTCTTCCCCTTCTTAAACAATGGGACCACATTCGCCATCCTCCAGTCCTCCGAACCACACCCGTAACCAACGAGGACCTGAAGATCAGAGCCAGAGGCTCTGCAATCTCCTCTCTTGCCTCCCAGAGAATCCTAGGGTAAATCCCGTCCGGCCGAGGGGACTTATCCAACTTCAAACCCTCGAGAATTTCTAACACATCCTCCCTATCTACTACAATACTCCCCAATTTGCAACCCTGTACCTCAGTGCTCTCCACAGCTACATTTCCAGCACTCTGCGTGAATACCGAGGAGAAATATTTATTCAGTGCCTCACCAATCTCTTCAGGCTCCACGCACAACTTCCCACTGCTGTCTATGACTGGCCCTAATCTTGCCCTAACCAATCTTCTATTCTTAACATATCGAAAGAAAGCTTTAGGATTCTCCTTAATCATATCAGCCAACATCTTCTCGTGTCCCCTCTTAGCTCTCCTCAATTCACTTTTTACCTCCTTCCTAGCTAATCTATAGCTATCCATTGCACTACCTGAGCCTTCAAGCCTCATCCTGACATAAGCTTTCTAAGTGGAAAGAATCTCTCTACCCTATCGAGCCCCTTCATTATCTTATATGTCTCCTTAAGATTCTCTCTCAACCTTCTAAACTCCAACAAGTACAGGCCCAATCTACTCAATCTCTCCTCATGAGCTAATCCCCACATCTGACCATTCCAACACCATACCAGCCAGCTTGATTGCGATCTCTTCCGTAAACATTTACTCCCTCCAGCACCCACAAACGGTGGCAGACGTACCTCCTACAAGACACGCTGCAGGGACTCATCAAGATTCCTTAAGCAGCACCTTCCAAACTCACGACTATCTAGAAGGATGAGGGCAACATACACATGAGAACAACACCACCTGGAGGTTCCTCTCGACTTCCCTAACAGCGCTGCAGGTGTACCAACACCACAGGGGCTGCAGCAGGTCAAAAAGACCACAAACTTCTCAAGGGCAATTAGGGATGGGCAATAAATGATGATCAAGCCAGCGACAGCATATCCCACAAACAATTTCTAAACAAAATGCTCAATGCAACAGCCTAACAGCCTCTTGTGGTCCCTTTAAGTCTTCCTATTGACCTGATTTTTCTGAATGCAGGAGCCCTAATGTCGATTGCAATGCAGGTACTCAGTTTTGCTTAAAATAGGTGTCGATTCCTCCTTGCAGACTTAAAAGGCATAATGTCTGTTTGAAACTTAGTCTCTGAATGCTGCTTTTTCTGTCTGTGCCAATGTAGCGGGTGACGCACCCTGTCTGCCATGTTGGATGTTCAAGGGGTGATCTTACCAAAAAAAAATTCTAAGCTCCAAATGAGCATAAAAATGGGGGAAATTCATACTATTTTTGGGTGACTTAAAAATCAAAACTTTGTCAAAACAATCTTGCCAAACTTGGATTCTGCCTGCAGTGGACAGGGCCTAAATCACCTGAAAGCCGGCTGATAGTAGCAGAGAGCGCAATTGTGCATGTACAGATTTCCGTGCTCTGTGAGCAGAGAGACCTGTCATTCTCTGTTTCCACTCAGCTGGCCATCTGGTTGCATTCACCACGCTGCTACCATGGTTCTCCACAACTGATCGCCACCCACCTGCCTGGACTGATTGGCACCCACCCCCACTGATTGATTGTGCACTCTGCAACGGCAATGGTCTCCCCACATAATCCTTGTTGCAGAGTGTGCATCGGTTTCCCCCCATTCAACAGCTCATCCCTGGTCTGTGCCCACCCCTAAAGCCCCACCCCCTCTTCCCCACTTGACAGTGCATGGTGCTCGGTGGGTGATGCCAGGCTGGCAGTGCCAGGGTGCCTGGTGGGCACTGTCAGGGTTACAGGCATGGGTAATTGCCCATGGAACACCCGTCACTGTTCCCAACCTCCTGGGGGAGCCTCAATGGCCTACAGTTCTACCAGCAAGGCCATCGTGTTGGTAGGGATTATATATGATCCTTGCAGGCGTGAATTTTCCCAGTAAGGTCAGGGAGGAAAGTGAGCCCAGACGATTCCATCCTGGGCTCATGGATAGCATTTAATTGGGTGATACAATCAGCCTCACGTCCTTTTTAGTGTAGAATTCCCCCACAAAGAAGACACCTTCTTTCAGAAGACTCTGGAAATTACATGAGCTAACATGCACATTTGGGCTCTTTTACTTTCATTGCCCATGACTGAAAATCTTACTCTTCTCTATGTCCCTTCAGTTTGTGTGTATGCATCAGGCTGCGAGCACTACCCCTTCCCCACCCCATCCCCTGGGTTTGAATGTGAAGAAACCAACCTTCTGAGTTAATTATAATGCAAAATTATTCCATATTATTATTAAATTGGATTTCATAGTCTGAGGGTTTGGGAAAACATACCATGGCGAACTTGAAAAAATAATTCAAAAATACCTCTGCTTATGCGCATACAGGGAGAGTTAAGTTTAGCTCTCCCCTGTTCACAGCAAGGGGCAAAATAAGATTCACACACCTGAGCCCAGCAGGGCCATTTATACTCATTGCTGAGTTCAATCAGACCCTATTTTCAAAGCAGTAAAGTCCTTTTCCTGAAGTTAGGACTATCATCTCTTAAGAGCAGACGTGAATGCATATAAAAGATGAGTTAGGTCTGTGGAACTGCCAACGTGTTAAGTTACTCGAACCCTCTGCTCTTCAAATTTTGGGAAAAAATAGCTAGCTTGTCTCTTGAAAAGGACAGTGGTCCTTATAGCTGCTGTAGTTGTTTGTTGACATCCTAAGGGTTACCATTTATAATATTAGTGTTACTGCTTGTTTGTTTTTTTACAGCTGATCATTATCATATTGGGGGCTGATAATTCAGTTTGATTCCAACAGGTTGTTAATGGTTAACAGTCTTTGATTCGGGATTTGGACTATGAATGCAAATGATTGTTTTTGTGAGGAATCTTAATGTACTTAATAGGCTTTTTCTATGAGTGTTTGTTTTTGAAAGCAAATTATGGAAGAGATACTTAGAACTTTTATTTCATCTCAGTAAGGCTCCTGAGATCTGCCTGAACTGGAGATGTGTGAATTGCATCGGAGTTAGGTGGAGCTAGAGGGATGAGTGAGGGTCATTTTTTTTCATTCATGGGATGTTGATGTCACTGGCTAGGCCAGCATTTATTGTCCATCCCTAATTACCCTTGAATTTAGTTCTTTTTAAAGGGCATTTAAGAATCAACCATATTGCTGTGGATCTGGAGTCACATGTACCTCAGACTAGGTAAGGATGGCAGATTTCCTTCCCTAAAAGAACTTAATGAAGCAGATAAGTTTTCACAATACCAACTATGGTTTCCTGGTCATCATTAGAGTTTTAGTTCCAGATCTTTATTGAATCGAAATGGGGTATCATCTGCTGTGGTGGGATTCGAACACAGTGCATTACCATGGGTCACTGGATTACTTGTCCAGTGACCAAGCCACTATGCCATATGAATTGGCACTAAGTTAATGTAAGGGCTATAAAGGGATATTTGGATATGTAGAGGGACAAGGACTGGCCAGGAGGTTATAAGGGATATTGGGGGTAGGTGGGGTGAATGGGTTTGTATGATTTGATATGGACAGAGAAATAGGAATGAATGGGAGCCTGAGGAGTGTCAGCTGTAACAAAGTCCAGAGCACTGAGACATGTTTTTCACTCGCCTCTGCCCTCACAGCAGTGTCTGTGGCTGTGATCTTTCTCTGGGAATGGTAAATTAGAAAGAGTTTGTTCAGTCCATCAAGTTTGCAGTGATTCTTTGGAACATCCCACTCAGGCCCTCCCATCTGCCCTAGCCCCATAACTCTGTACATTTACTGTGGTTTATTCACTTACCCTACATATCTTTGGATACTAAGGGGCAATTTAGCATGGCCAATGCACCTAAACTGCCATTGTTGGACCGTAGGAGGAAACTGGAGCACCTGGAGGAAAAGGGGCGACACTGTAGCACAGTGGGTTAGCATTGATACCTCACAGCACGAGGGAGATAGGTTCAACTCTGGCCTCGGGTCTCTGTCTGTGTGGAGTTTGCATTTTCTCCCCCTGTCTACGTGGGTTTCCTTTGGGTGCTCTGGTTTCCTCCCACAGTCCAACGTACTGATGTGGTTAATTGGTCATATCTAGTGTCATATTTAGCAGGGTAAAATGTGTGGGGGTTACAGGAATAGGGCCTGTGTGGAATTGTGACCAGTACAGACTCAATAGGTTGAATGATCTCCTTCTATACTGTAGGAATTCTAAACCCACGCAGGCACAGGGAGAATGTGCAAACACCACACACGCAGTGGCCCAAGGCAGGAATCGAACCATGGTCCCTGGCGCCATGAGGCAGCAGTGCTAACCGTTTGTGCCACCTTGCCGCCCTATAATTCCATTGTTATACAATTTTATCTCTAGGTGGAGAGGTTGCTGTTATTGTTTCCTCTCTTCCTCATTGCTTCAGAATATTGTAGTTATGTTGCTGTAATCCTGCAGCCTGGACTTTAACAAATTGTTCTGAAAGGCTCTTGAATTCCCTGGACATCAGGGGACTCGACGAACTTCAAGAGTTTCCGAAAACCTGTGTAAAACACCAAAGTGGAATTCATCAGGCACCTCTGCTGGGATCATCAGGCTCTGTGCGAAAAGAAGGCACTCTTAACAGGAAGCACCCTGCTGAACAGAGAGCAATCGAGAACAAACTGGATTTTCAGCACACTTAAGAAATGGACTGTCAGTTTCTTAATTTTACAACCATGTTTCAAGACCTTTAAACTCCGAAAATCTGCCGCTCTTACGAAGAAAAGATGTCAACTCGCAGGCTGCTCCCTACTGACGTTGTGAAATGCTGCCAATGTATTTGTAAGCAAGTTAAGGCACTGGTTCGTTAACCACCATCTCGCTCTCGCTCTGTTTCTCTCCCCGTTTCTCTCTCTCTTTCCCAGTTATCTCCTCCTTGCCAGCCTATTTACATTTGTCTCGCGAGTAAAATAAATCTACTGTTTACACATAGAAATGTCTCACATTCAATGTCTGTCACACTCCAGTTGTCACACTTTACTATGATGTGTTTACGAGCAGCTGTAACTGCTTCTCATTGGACCACTTCACCGTAAGTTTGACATGGTGTGGTCTTAAAGAAACAAGACGGAGCATCTCCACCTCCCGACCCCTGACGTGAGCATCAACATGGGAGATCAGAAAGTACATTTTTCTGCACACGTTACCTGTAAACCAGCAAATATATTCATCCAAGTTAGCCAGTCAAGAACAAGTCTGTCCCTATTTGTTTTCAATATATTTTGTTTGTATCTTTCTGTGGTTTAACTTTGCATAACAATCTGCCTCTTTACCTTTGTATTCTAACTGAACATCGCAGACCTCATTAAAACACTGCCACATTTCAACCCGTTCTTTTATTTTTTAACTTGGATGTACTTCTTTGCTGCCTCCGTACACACTAATATGTGCCTATCAATGTTTTCATCTGTTTATTTATCTTTGTATATATCTTTGCATCTCCCTATGCGTCTGCCTGACTCGAAAAATACAGATGTGAACCTTCCAATCTGTTGGATAACATTTTATAAATCTCCCTGTTTTTCATGTCCATTTTGGTATTTCTGGATATGAATCTGTATCTCTTTACTGCCCGTTTCTTTACTAAGAACAAATTTGCTATTTTATTGATTCAGTTTTAAGAGTTGGCATCATTTGTCCCAAAGGGGGTCCAGAAATTTAAAAAAACATGAGGAGGCCATTCTGTGTTGCCGTGAGCAGTACGGTGATACAGTGCTTAACTCTGCTGCCTCACAGCACCAAGGATCTGGATTCGGTTCCAGTCTGGGATCACTGTGTGCAATTTAATGTCTGCGTGGGTTTCCTTTGAGTGCTCCGGTTTCCTCCCATATGCCAAAGATCTATAGATTAAATGCATTAGCCAGTCTACAGGGCTATGGGGGCATAAATAGAATGCTCTTCCAGTACAGATTTGATGGGTTGAATAACTTTCTTCTGCATTATAACGAATGCAGAATGTGGAGCGGCATAGTAGCACAGTGGTTAGCACTGCTGCCTCGCAGCTCTAGGGACCTGGGTTCAATTCCCGGCTTGGATCACTGTCTGTGTGGAGTTTGCACATTCTCCTCATGTCTACGTAGGTTTCCTCCCTGCAATCCAAAGATGTGAGGCTTAGGTTGATTGGCCACGCTAAAAAATTGCCCTTAGTGTCCTGAGAGGCATAGGTTAGAGGGATTAGTGCATAAATATGTAGAGATATGGGGGTAGGACCTGAGTGGGGGATTGTGATTGGTGCAGACTCAATGGGCCGAATGGCCTCTTTCTGTACTGTAGGATTTCTATGAATCTTCACCAACCCAATTTCAATTCCCAGATCTAAACTGGAACAATCTATTCTAACCGCATCTTTGTGATGGAGAGATGCTCTACAGACCCAATTCCCTGCGAATCTTTTTGAATTCTTCCTTGTAAAATCCTGACCAATTGCCGTTGAAGTTGCTTGTAATAAGTTCTCAGAGGCGAACATCTCTTCACCAAAATTCATTCATTTACGAGATCCAACAACTATATAGAGTGATCTCAGTGTGCAGTCTACATGCATAGTACCAGAGGAACTGACATTCCTGTATAACTACAGAGCATGGGGCTTCCTGACTGGACAATCAATTTGGCCTTTAATCAGGGACCTCATATTCAAGCAAGCCAACCTCAATTGTCTGATTTAAATCATTACTTCTCTTAACTCATTGCTCACTTGCTGTTAGGGTCTTCTGTATTCTAATCACAACCTTTGTGGGTCCTTCCTTGTCTCTTATTGAGTTCAAAACCCTCAGTTAACACATCCATTATCAGTTATACACCAGCCAGGGAAATCATTTCTTGTTTTTCATCAAAGGAGAGTTGACGATTGATAAATAAAGTTGCATTTTGCTCGATTATTCAGGTACCCTGCTTCCTCGGGGAGACTGGATGTGAAGCCGTAGATAGCGAATAGAAATTAAACGAGTCGCTTTTTGTTTTTCTCTCTTTTGGATCATCAGGTTTGGCTGTTCACCAGATCATCACCATCACCGTCTCCCTCATTATGGTTGTCGCTGCTTTGATAACGACGCTGGTTTTAAAGAATTGGTGAGTACGTTCTTTTGAGTGTTTGGAAGAAACTGGAAAAGCTGGGAATCTGGGGTTGAGAAGTGTAAAAAGCTGGAAATGAAGAGCTGTTTCACTTAGCCAACTGAATTAGCCAGTGAGAGATTGGTATTTTGGAGCATCCTCCTTCACGGTTTACATTGTCGATAAGTGATGACTCCTAAGATGTTCACCCAGTTTAGGTGCCAATAGATAAGTATTTTTCTGTTTTGATATTATCTTTGCTTTTTTAACCTGTTTGACGTTCTTTCTAGATTGTTGACATTGGCCAGAACATCCAGGCCAGAACGTATTTCAGACACTCAGTAATGATAAGTCCTTCCAGCTAGACATAGCCTGGTTATGTACAGTGCAAAGTGGCCCCAGCAACGTGCATCAGATCAGCCCATGCAAGCTACTTTAGCCACCCAGCCGTCTCCCTGACTGAGATTGCCAATTAGAGGTTTTGTGTGCCATGTACCGTGTCGACTAAACACCATGTTCAAATGATTTCCCAAGCCTACTTCACAAATGACTACTGAGGCTGACGTGAGATATAATAACTAGCTCCCCCTTGTTTAAAAAAAAAACTGGCAATAGAATTACCTGTTTTGGAAATGGTCAGATATTTACACAAAGTAAACGATGTTTCATGGCTCAAATAGTTGGGCATGTGCATTCCCTGAGATCACCACCATGTTTGTATTCATCAGATTTAGACTCAAGCTTCTGCACTCGACTGGTAAAATAATGCCAGTGACACTATGTGGATTTTGAAAACGACGCACTGGGGGGAATTTTCCCATCCCGTCCACCATGGGAATAGCAGCGGATGGGACACAGACCATGGAAAGGTCCATTGATCTCGGGCGGGATTTTTAGCTTTGGGGGTGAGCGGGGCTGGAAAATCCCATCCATTTTCTATGTTGAAGCTAGTAAAGTTAACTTTTGGGGAGTGTCTGAAGATGACTAACGGATGTTTAAGACACTGTTTAAAAAGTTGGGAATTGTTTTGGACAGAAGGCATTTAATTTTAAATAGTCCTGACTTCTTCCCTCCCCACTCATCTGTAAGCAGAAAGGCGTTTTTACTCTTTTTAAGTGCCCTTTTTATTTCCCCCTACCTTTTCCCCAATCCCACAGGTTTTGAGTGATGAAATCCTCTATTCTAACTTGAATTAGAGTGAAATTAGACGTTGGTTTGCTTTGCACACACTCAAATAAGGGGAGGAGGTTTTGCTGTTACCTCCCCAAAACGTTCACACATTAAAAGAGGGATAAGCGAAAGGACGAGATACAGGGAAAAGACCACAGACAGAATGAAAATAATTGTTTCACGTGAATTCTGAGTGCGGAATCAAATTTCCATTTGTGTATTCCTTTAAAAAGCTTAGTGGGCTGAAGCTGATGGGGGTAATCCACTTTTCTAATAGCACTGATTCCATGATAGGAAATAGGGGGTGGCACGGTAGCACAGTGGTTAGCTCCAGGGTCCTGAGTTCAATTCCCGGCTCGGGTCACTGTCTGTGTGGAGTTTATACTTTCTCCTCGTGTCTGTGTGGGTTTCGTCCCACAGTCCAAAGATGTGTGGGTTAGGTTGATTGGCTGTGCTAAGAAATTGCGCCTTAGTGTCCAGGAATGCGTAAGTTAGAGGAATAAGTGGGTATAATTTCTTGGGATATGGAGAGAGGGCCTGGGTGGGATTGTGTTCTGTGCATTCTCGATTGGCCGAAGGGCCTCTTTCTGATCTATGCCCGTAGAGATAAATTGTACAGTAGGCACTTGTCCAGATGTTTAGATATTCCGGTAGAAACAGTGTAGTTGAGGCAATTCACACTGTTATATTGTTGGAAGTTGGCAGATTGTTCATCTCCACTAGGCAGTGTTTACACCTTGTGGGGGAGGGGAAGGCATGTGACATAATTCTCACTTCTTTCTTGGACAAAGGATGTAGATTGCTGGTCTGGATTCTTGAGAGAGTTAACATTTTATCCATTAATACGCTTACCAGAGATCTCAAGGTCCTTTGTCTTTGCAGACATACCATTGGACAAAGCTCTGCCTTAGAAATGTCAAGGATCTTTTTGTATTTCCCTGGAATTTGATTTCTGCAGTTGCAGGCATTAACAACTCTTTAGAGATAATGAGGTTGCTGTGGTGTTCCGAAATTCCTTTTGTCTGAGTCATGGCTTCAGTCAGTCTAAAACCTTTATCCAAGATATTTAAAAAGTATTAATAATTTTATAAAGTAGCCAGAATGATATAGATATATTTTATTTCTCTCTCTTGTCTTCCTGGCATCAACAAAGTTGGATTGTTTTACTCACCCAAGGGGTAGTAAATTTTGTAATAACGTTGGCACATTGTAATGGGTAATACGGGTACAGTGGCAGGGATTTTATGGTCTCGCCCATCGCGAAACCGTAAAATACTGACCGAGGTCAAAGAAACATCCCATTGTTCACTCCTTACCTGCTCCGATTCTCTCAGCGGGAAGGATGGTGAAATCCCAGCTGAGTCTCAAAACCGGCATTCCCAGGACAAAGACAGTGTTGGATTTCAAATTTTTTTTGGGTTGGGTGCTTTGGGCGGTATGGAGTTAATGGTTTCTCAGAGTTTGGGAGTATAACAATGGTGCACAAGCAGTGAATGGAATGACTAGTTAAGTGCCACACATTGCCAAAGCAGGTAAGTTTTTTTAAAAAAATACTCAATTAAAATTGACGTATGGCATATAGATTTGGCTTTCCAACAACTCAGGCTTTTGGATTTGAGATACTGACTAGGCTTTTCTATGCTCGGTCAACATGGGCCCAAATTCCCTTATAGCTGTTTAATCTCACGAGAGCGGCAGAATGGGATTTGCACTGTGGGAACTTCTGAAATAAATCTTCCCCGTTCCCTCCAGCCAGTGAAGTGATCCGGTATAAGTACATTTAAATAGGCATGGATGGCATGATGCCTTAGCTTCCAGGAATGTCAGATCTCACCCTCTCTGCTGCACTGTCTCCCCCACCCCACCGGCATCGGCGTGACATCACCCTAGTGGGAATCAGAAGTCAAGATGCCCGGATTAGGGGCGCAGATGTCAGTACTGGCTCCCAGGTGGTCAGGGACATGGCTGGGCAGGGCTCTGGCACACTCCCTAATACGTTGCAAGAAAGGATGTCCCGAAGCATGGTATATTGGGGAGACCATGCAGACACTACGACAGCGGATGAATGAGCATCGCTCAGCAATCACCAGGCAAAAAACAGTTCCCTTCCTGTGGGCGAACACTTCAGCAGTCATGGGCATTCGGCCTCCGACCTGGCGGGTAATGTTCTTCAAGGGGGCTTTCGTGATACACGACAGCGCAGAGTCGCTGAACAGAGACTGATAGCCAAGCTCTTCGCACACATGAGGACGGTCTTAACAGGGATCTTGCTTAATGACACACTATCTGTAACCCCCGTAACTTGCCTGGTTAGCAAAAAACCTCACTTACTGTGCTGTCTGGAGTAAATACACAATTCTCTAACATGCTCAGGATTCCCTTCACACCATTGTTAGCCACTTTAACACTTGAATAGCAGGTTAGATGTAAGGATTCGCATTCTAATCAGCAATCTCTGACTGTCTGTGCTGATGTGTGCTATTGCAGACCAGAACACTGCATTTGCCTGAAGAAGACACAGAGTGTTGAAAGCTCGCAGATTTACTATCAAATAAATCGGTTGGATTAAAAATTGGTGTTGCTAAATTCTTACTGAGTTCTTACACTCCTACTCCCCACACCCAGCACCCTAGTTGTCAGTACTTCCAAAGAGTAGGATTGATAGATGGGGCTAGGGTGAGACTGGAGAAGTGGGGGGGTTGGGAGGTAGAACCAGGGGGGGAAATGGGGAAATGATAGGGAGGGAGAGTGTCAGAGATAATAGATGAGTGAGGAGATAAGGGAAGGCCAAGTAGTATTACCGCTAGACTATTCATCCAGAAACTCAGCCAATGTTCCGCGGACCATGAACATTCAAATTAAGAAATATCTGGAATTAAGAATCCACTGCTGACCATGAAATCATTGTCGGTTGCCTGAACCATCTGGTTCACTAATGTCCTTTAGGGAAGGAAATATCCTTATCTGGAGTGGCCGACCAGAGCCACTATAATGCCCACTGAAACAGCCTAGCAAGTCATTCAGTTCAAGGGTAGCTAGGGATGGCCAGCCAGTGATGCTCATGTCCGACGAATTAATAAAAGCAAGATTGTCTGTGATAATAGATGGGAGATTCTTCATGTCCATTGGATGAAGAGGGCACTGTCACGTAATGTTAAGATCAAATGTCCTTTATAAAGAGAGCTAGAAACTCCATGGAGCCAAACTTGTGTTTTTAGGTCGCGGCCCTTAAGAATGATGGCGCAAAGCATGCCCTCCTGCTTTCTTTGACATTGTTTCAGAAGATCTGGAGAGAAACCCTGTGGGTGATCAAACCAAAAGATTTTAAACGCAGAATAAGCATGAAAATGGGAGTTTCACAGCCATTTTACCCATGGCACTTATTCAAAAAATGAGCCAGAATTTGATTCTCACCTGCAGGAGGAAGGAGCAGGGCCTAAGTTTGTTGTCAAGCCGGCTGCAGAATGCTAGTGTGTGCAATTGTGCATGTGCCCTCTTCTCCCAGTGCACTCTGTCAGGGGTCCACAGTGAAATGAAAGATTATCATTTCACCACTCCCCACTGACATCGCACCCTCCAGTTGCCTCCCGATCGGCATCCCTGATTATGCCCCCCTCCCAACTGATCATCTTCCCCAATTTCCCCCACTCCTAGTCAATCACCGCCGCTGAGTCTTCCTGCCCTTAGACCTTCCCTACTCCCCACAATCCCAGCCGGTCACTGCTCCAGCAATCCCCGATGCAGTGTACACAGGCCCCCGCACCCTACTGACCCTTCAAGCTCTGCCCACTTCAGGCCTCTACCTTCCCCTTAGGCCCCACCTCTTAGCATTGCCCTGGGGATGGAGCCTATACACCTTACCAGCAGTATTTTGGACAGAGACTAGACAAATCAATCCAGCGAAAAGATAGGTAATTTGTATTAATTTTGATTTTAAAAAAAAGCATCAGCTAGAAGGTCAAATTGGGGATCTTTCCCATCTCTGCAATTCAGTTTTTACTCCATGCTGTGAAATTAGCAATTAGATCATATGGGGAACTCTTTGATCCTGGCGTACTGTGTGTGTTTGGAAGTCACAGCAGAAGAGGGTCCTGCACTTCTACAGAGGTGGAGTAACAGGGAACAATAGATGTGATCCAATCTGTGAAAGGGAGGAAATATGAGCTACAATGTGAGCAGGAATAAAATTAAGAAGGGAATTAGGGAAGCAAATAGTAGGCGTGAAAACAAAATTGGCACTTAAAATCAAGAAAAATCCAAAGATGTTTTATAGCGCGAGGACAACTGAGAAAAACTCCATAACCCATCGGAGACCAGAGAAAGAGCCTGTGTATTAAGGCAGAAAGCATTGATATGGGGTGGAATTTTCCAGTCCTGCTGCAGTGAATGGAGATTTAGCCGAGTGCCAAGTTCTCTGTCCTCGCTGGCAGCGGTGGTGGGGCATGAACATAGAACAACACAGGACAAACAGGCCCTTTGGCCCACAAGTTGCGCCGATCACATCTACCAATCCGCAGATCTATCTATAACCCCCTGTCTTATTCTTTTCCATATACTCATCCAGAAGTCTTTTAAAAGACCCCAGTGAGTTTGCCTCAACAACCTCTGACGGCAGTCGGTTCCATTCACTCACCACCCTCTGAGTGAAAAACCTACCCCTAACATCTCCTTTGTATTTGCTTCCCTGCACCTTAAATCTGTGTCCTCTCGTAGTGATCATTTCAGCTCGGGGAAATAGTCTCTGAGAGTCCACCCTATCTATTCATCTCAACATTTTATAAACCTCTATCAGGTCGCCTCTCAACCTACATCTCTCCAGTGAGAAGAGTCCCAGCTCCCTCAACCTATCTTCATAAGGTCTGCCTCCCAATCCAGGCAGCATCCTTGTAAATCTCCTCTGCACTCTCAATAGCCTCTACATCCTTCCTATAATGAGGCGACCAGAACTGCGCACAATACTCCAAGTGGGGTCTGACAAGATCTTATAGAGCTGCATCATTACTTCCTGACTCCTAAACTCTATTCCTCGATTAATGAAGGCCAGTACACCGTACGCCTTCTTGACCACTTCCTCCACCTGCGAGTCCGATTTAAGAGTCCTATGGACCCGGACCCCGAGATCCTTCTGCTGTACAACACAGCTAAGACTCCTGCCCCTTATATTGTACTTCTTCATCCCATTATTCCTGCCAAAATGGACCACTACACATTTATCTGTGTTGAAGTCCATCTGCCACTTCTCTGCCCAGTCTTGCATCCTTTCTATGTCCCGCTGCAACTTTTGGCATCCCTCCAGACCATCCACAACACCACCTATCTTTGTATTGTCGGCGAACTTGCTAACCCATCCCTCCACTTCTTCATCCAGGTCATTTATGAAAATGACAAACAGCAGGGGTCCCAGAAAGATCTCTGGGGCACTCCACTGGTTACCGACCTCCATGCAGAACAAGACCCATCCACGACCACTCTCTGCCTTCTGCAGGCAAGCCAGTTCTGGATCCACGAGGCCAAAGCCCCTTGGATCTCATGTCCTCTCACCTTCTCCAGAAGCCTTGCATGTGGGACCTTATCAAACGCCTTGTTAAAGTCCATGTACACTATTTCCACCGCCCTTCCTTCGTCAATGTGTTCAGTCACATTTTCGAAGAACTCAACTAGGCTCGTAAGGCATGACCTGCCCTTGACAAAACCATGCTGACTATTTCTAATCAGTCCAAACTTCTCCAAATGTTCATATATCTTATCCCTCAGAAGCTTCTCCATCAGCTTACCAACCACTGAAGTCAAACTCACCGGTCGGTAATTTCCTGGACTATCCCTGTTCCCTTTCTTAAAGATGGGAACCACATCCACAATCCTCCAATCCTCCGGAACTTCTCCCGTTTCCATGGACGACGCAAAGATCATCGCCAGGGGCTCTGCAACCACTTCCCTCACCTCGCACAATAACCTGGGGTACATCCCATCCGGTCCTGGCGACTTGTCTATCTTGATAGAATTTAACAGGTCTAACACATCCTCTTTCCTAACATCCACGTACTCAATCTTTTCCGTATGCTGCAAACCTGCAGTGCAATCTCCCAGTTCACTTTCCACCGTGAATACTGAGGCAAAGTACTCGTTAAGCACCTCTGCCATTTCTTCCGGATTCACACAGACTTTTCCCCCTTCACCTTTTATAGGCCCTATCCCTTCTCTTCTCAACCTTTTACTTTTCACATATTTGTAGAAGGCCTTGGGATTCTCTTTAATCTTACCTGCCAAGGCCTTCTCATGACCCCTTCTGGCTCTCCTAATTTCCTTTTTAAGTTCCCTTCTACACACCTTATACTCCTCTAGATCCCTAACATCCTCTAGCTCTCTGAACCTTTTATATACCTTTTTCTTCTTCCTAACTAGGTTCACCACAACCTTCGTGCACCACGGTTCCCGCGTCCTACCAGAACCTCCTTGACTCCTCGGAACGTTGTCTTGCAGTGCCCTAGACAAACATTCCTTGAAAAACCACCACTTTCCTTCTGTACTCTTCCCCAAGAACACCTCCTTCCAGTTTATGCGTCCAATTACCTGCCTAATGTTTTCATATTTCCCCTTACTCCAGACATACACCTTCCTAGCCTGGCTGATCCTATCTCTTTCCATCGCTATCGTGAAAGAGATAGAATTATGATCTCCATTCCCAAGATGCTCACCTACCGTGAGATCCGACACCTGCCCTGGCTCATTAGCAAGCACCAGGTCAAGTAAAGCCTCTCCTCTCGTAGGCTTTTCCACGTACTGTGTCAGGAAACCTTCCTGAACACACCTAACAAACTCCACACCATCCAAACCCCTTACCCTTGGGATATTCCAGTCGATGTTTGGGAAATTGAAATCTCCCATCACGACAACCCTGTTATTTCTACATCTGTCTAGGATCTGTTTCCCTATCTGCACCTCAAGTTCCCTGTCGCTATTGGGCGGCCTATAGAATACACCCAGCAAAGTTATCGAGCCTTTGCTGTTCCTAACTTCCACCCACAGAGACTCCGTAGACAATCCCTCCCCGTCTTCCACCTTCTCTACAGCCATGACACTGTCCCTGATCAACAGTGCCACACCACCTCCTCTTTTGCCCCCAACCCTGTCCCTCCTGAAGCACCTGAATCCTGGCACCTGAAGTACCCAGTCCTGTCCCTGAGACAACCAAGTCTCTGTAATGGCCACCACATCACACTTCCAAGCAGCAATCCACGCCCTAAGCTCATCTACCTTATTTACTACATTCCTGGCATTAAAATAGACACACCTCAGCCCCTCAGTCAGGATATTTCCCTTTTCCACCACCTGCCTAACCCCCCTCTCAGAGTGCCTACAGTCCTTCCCTACCTGGGAACTAACCTCCTTATTCACCGTCCCATTGGTATTCCCACCCCCCAGCTTTTCTAGTTTAAAGACTCCCCAGTAGCCCTAGCTAGCCTACCTGCCAAGATATTAGTCCCCCTAGGGTTCAAGTGCCACCCGTCCTTACTGTACAGGTCACACCTGCCCCTAAAGAGGTCCCAATGATCTATGAACCTGAATCCCTGCCCCCCGCTCCAGTTCTCAGCCCCGGTTTTGGCCCCGGTTCTCAATTAATATATTGTATCCCTCTTCATAAAAGAGGTGACAAGTATAGAAATGACAGTCAAGGAGAAGCATTAGATGGGGGTAAACATCATGAGAGAGGAAACGTCCGTGGCTTTAGCAGATTGGAAAGTAGATAAGTCTCCATTCCGAGATGAAATGTCTTCCAAACTGCTGAGCAGGGAAAAGAAGGAAATAGTAAAGGTACTGGCCATATTTTCCAGTCCTCCCTGGTCCAGGTCTTGTGCAAGAGAGCTCTTAACATTACAGTGGTGTTTTCAAAGACAGGAAAGGTGTAATTACAACTCAGTCCTTTACGGAGGGAAATCTGCTGTCCTTACTTGGTTCGGCCTACGTATAAGTCCAGAGCCACAGCAATGTGATTGACTCTCAACTGCTCCCTGAAATAGCTTAGCAAGGCACTCAACTGAAGGGTAATTAGGGATGGGCAATAAATGCTGTAAGAAGTCTCACAACACCAGGTTAAAGTCCAAAAGATTTATTTGGTAGCAAAATCCACTGGCTTTCAGAGCACTGCTACTTTGTTAGGTGCGGACTTACCTGACTTGGGACAATAAGGGGCAACTTAGCATGGCCAACCACATAACCTTCACATCTTTGGACTATGGGAGGAAGTGGAGAACCCAGAGGACACCCATGGAGAAGAATTTGCAAAGTCCACACGGAAAGTGACCCAAGGCGAGAATCATGCCTGTGTCCCTAGTGCTGAGAGGCAGCTGTGCTAACCACTGATAAAAAGCTCTTACTTCCCTTCCCTGAGAAGCTAATATTCTGGGGCCATAGCATCTGTTAAAAGCATTAGAGGGAAGTTGTGGCAAAAATGTTTTCACCCAGATGGGTGTCCGGAATTCACCGCCTGAAAGGATGGCAGAGGAAATAATGATGTAGAGATGCCGGCGTTGGACTGGGGCGAACACAGTAAAAAGTCTGACAACACCAGGTTTAAGTCCAACCAATTTATTTGATAGTAAACTCAAATAATAGAGGAAATAATGCTCATTGCAATTTAAAAATACCTGCCTGTGATTGTCAAAGTGAACGTGTTGCATTTGACATTAGTTGTGCCTTCGCAATTGGCAATACTTGCTGAATAATCCTGAATTACACTAACAACCAAATTAAGAGCGTATAATGTGGCTCGCTTACCCTTACTAGAAGCTACATATATTCGTATGCAAGGCCCTGTCCTCTGCAAGCAAAAGGTGCATGTCCAGGCATTGTGTCTTTTTAAATTTAAACGTAGGGTGGCACATTGGTTAGCACTGTTACCTCACAGCGCCAGGACACTGGGTTCATTTCCACCATTGGGTGAGTACATGGAGTTTGCATATTCTCCCCATTTCTGTGTGGGTTCCTCCTAGTGCTCCAGTTTACTCCCACAGTCCAAAGATGTGCAAGTTAAGTAGATTGACCATGATAAATTGCCCCGTGGTGTCAGGGCCCCTAGCGCGGTAAATAAGTAGTGTTGCAGGATAAGGCGTGGACAGAATTGTTGTCGGTGCAGACTTGATGGGCCAAATGGCCTCGTTCTGCACTGTAGTAATTCTATGATCCTATGAAAAACATGTGAGAAAGTTCCCTGGTACAGTCCCCATAACAGCCCTCAACTAATCAGAGTTGCCTTCCCCACCAGTCTCTCCTTATGCAGTATAAATTGTTGCTGCCTTTGAAATTTGACAGTCTTTCATCTATTCTGATGAGTGCAAGATAAAAGCTTCTACAGTATGTTTCTTATTTCAGCTATACTCGAGTATTATACTACTAAATGACAATTTTTAAATACTTTTATGTGCATTTGAACTTCATAAACTACAAGGATACAGACAAGGAACTGGAAAATAGTTCAATTTTGTTTCGCCAGCACATCCACAATGGATCAAATGGCCTCTTTCTGTGCCATAAACTTTCATAGAAACATAGAAGATAAGAGCAGGAGGAGCCATTTGGACCTTTTGAGCCTGCTCTGCTATTTATCACAATCATGGTGGATTGTCCAACTCAATAACCTAATCCTGCTTTTTCCCAAATCCTTTGATCCCAAGTGCTATATCCAGCTGCCTCTTGAATACATTCAATGTTTTGGCATCAACTACTTCTTGTGGTAATGAATTCCACGGGCTCAACGCTCTTTGAATGAAGAATTGTCTCCTCTTCTCTGTCCTAAATGGTCTACCCTGTATCCTCAGACTGTGATCCCTGGTTCTCGACTGCCCCCACATCGGGAACACCCTCCCTGTATCTATACTGTTTGAATTTTAAAAGTCTCTGCGAGGTTCCCACTCATTCGTCTAAACTCCAGCAAAGACAATCCTAGCCTAGCCAACCTCTTCTCATACATCAGTCCAATCATCCCTGGAATCAATCCTCCTACACTCTTTAAGAGCCAGAACATCCTTTCACAGAAAAGGAGATCAAAACTGCATACAATATTCTAGGTCCTGTATAATTGCAACCACACATCTGTGCTCCTATATTCAAAATCTCTCGAAATGAAGGCCAACATTTACCTTCTTTACCACCTGCTGCATCTACATGCTTACCTTCAGCAACTGGTACACAAGGACACCCAGGTCCCGCTGCACACTCCCCTCTCCCAGTTTATTGCTCTTCCCGTAGTAATGTCCTTTCTTGTTTTTGCTTCCAAAATGAATAACCTCACCTTTATCTAAATTGTGCTACATCTGCCATTGATTAGCCGACTCACCCAACTTGTCCAGCTCATGCTGAAGGATCCCTACATCCTCATCCCAGTTCACTCTCCCATCCAACTTTGAGAAGTTATATTTGTTTCCTTGTCCAAATCATTAATATATATTGTGAATAGCCGGGGTCCCAGCACCGATCCCTGTGGCATCACACTAGTTACTGCCTGCCAATTTGAAAAAGATCCAATAATTTCTATTCTTTGTTTCCTCTTGCCAGTTTTCTATCCGTCTCAGTACCCTTCCCCCAGTCTCATGTGCTTTAATCTTGCACAATAATCTCTTATGCAGAACTTTGTCAAATGCTTTCTGAAAGTCTGAATATACCACATCGCCTGGCTCCCCCTTGTCAACCCTACTACTTACATCTTCAAAGAATTCTAATGGATTTGTCGTGCATGATTTCCCCTTCATAAATCCATGCTGATTCTGTCTGATCCTGCCACCACTTTCTAAATGCTCTGCTGTAAAGTCCTTGAGAATGGATTTGAGAATTTTCCCCACTACCGATGTTAGGCTTACTGGTCTATAATTCCCCGTTTTCTCTCTATCTCCCTTTTTGAGTATTAGAGTAGGCACAGTCAGTAAGTAGCCTCACAACACCACATTAAAGTCCAACAGGTTTATTGGGCACCACAAGCTTTCGAAACTTTGCCCCTTCATTACTTACAGTGCCTACACCAGTCAACGCTGGCAACTCCACATCATGAATATTGGAGTGATATTAGCCACCCTCCAATCTGCAGGGAGTGTCCCAAAGTCTATAGAATCCTGGAAGATGACCATCCATATATGCTTTATTTGTAAAGCCATTCTTTTAAGTATTGTGGGATATAGATTATCAGGCCCTGGGGATTTGTCTGCCTTCATTTCCATCAATTTTCCCAGCACCATTTCTCTACTAAAGTTGATCTTCCTCAGTTCTTTCCTCTCACTAAATCTTGCATTTTCCAACATTTCTGGTATCTGATTTGTGTCCTCTTTTGTGAAGACAGAATCAAAGTATGTATTCAGTTGCTCAACTGGTTATTTGTGCATTCCCCCATTTCTGTCTGTAGGAGACATACATTTTGCTTCACCAACCTTGTTCTCTTCATGTATCTGTAGAAATTTAGTGTCAGTCTTTGTGTTCCTGCAGGTTTACTTTCGTACTATATTTCCCCCTTCTTAATCAATTCTTTGGTCCTTCTTTGCTAAATTGTTCTCCCTGGAATGATGGAAGTTGAGGGGATGACCTGATAAAAAATCTACAAGATTATGAAAGTCATGGACAGAATGGATAGTCAGAAGCTTTTTCCCAGAGTAGAAGAGTTAATTACTCGGCTGCACAGCTTTAAGATGCAAGGGGCATTAAAGGCAAGTTTTTTACACAGAAGGTGGTGGGGACATAGAAATAGCTGCCAGGGAGGTAGTGGAAGTAGATGTGATTGTGACTTTTAAGTTAAAAATTGGTATTTTTAATATTGTTTGTCTTGCTCTCAATATTTTTCTCTATACCCTGTTTGAATTTTGTCCTTGGTTTCTCTGCCTGTCATTTTTCTTATTACCTTTTCTACCTCTTGTTTTTGTCCTTGCTCCCTCCTCCTCTGTCTTGACAAATACACGAATAGGATCGGAATAGAGAGTTACAGTTCCTGGAAGGGTAGATGGTTTTAGTTCAGCCAGGCACAGAATGGTTGGCACAGGCTCAGAGGCTGAAGGGCCTGTTCCTGTGCTGTAATTTTCTTTGTTCTTTGAATTTTAAACTGCTCCCAATCCTCAGACCTATTATTTTTCTTGGCCAATTTGTCTGTTTCTTCCGTGAATTAGATGCTCTCTCTAGTTTTCTTTGTCAGCAATGGCTTGGCCCTCTCACTGATTTTACTTTCGTGCCATAGAGGAATAAACGGTTGCTGCAGTTTCACTATGTGTTCCTTGGATATTTGCCATTGCCTTTCCACTATCATCCCTTCAAATAACTCTCCCCAATCTCTCAAGGCCAACTCACATTCATATCCTCATAGTTTCCTTTATTAATGTTCAACACCCTAGTCTCCGAATCAACTAATTCACTCTCTATCTTGATAAAAAATTCTATCATGTTATGGTTGCTTATCCCCCAGGGGGTCTTGTGCTGCTAGATGATTCCCTTCTCATTACACAATACCCAGTCTAAGATGACCTGCTCTCTAGTTGGCTCCTTCACATACCGGTCAAGAAAACCATCCTATATACACTCCAGGAATTCCTTCTCTACAGTATTGTGGCTAATTTGATTTGTCGAATCTATGTGCAGGTTAAAATCACCCATGATCACCAATAATCTTCTACCACGTGCATCCCTAATTTTGTGTTTAATGCCATTCCCAATTTTGGGGGTCTATATATGACACCCACTGATATTTTTTGACCCTTGGCATTTCTCATCTCTATCCATACAGACTCCACATAGAACATAGAACATTACAGCACAGAACAGGCCCTTCGGCCCCCGATGTTGTGCCGACCAAAATAAAAAGCAATGCCCCTCCAAACTAAACCATTCCCTTCTCTTCCATATACTTATCAATTAACCTCTTAAACGCCACCAAACTTGGCGCATCTACAACAGCTGCAGGCAGGGCATTCCACTCCCTAATCACTCTTTGAGTAAGAACCTACCTCTGATATCCGTCCTATAACTCATACCCCTTAATTTAAAGCTGTGTCCACTCGTGCTAGCTTTCTCCATCCTAGGAAAAAGGCTATCACTGTCCACCCTATCTAAACCTCTAATCATCTTATATGCTTCAATAAGATCCCTCTTAGCCGCCTCCTTTCTAACGAAAACAACCTCAAATCCTTCAACCTCCCTTCATAGGACCTGCCCTCCATACCAGGCAACATCCTGGTAAACCTCCTCTGTACCCTCTCCAATGCCTCCACATCGTTCTTATAATGTGGGGACCAGAACTGCACACAATACTCCAAGTGCGGCCGCACTAGAGTTTTGTACAGTGCAACATGATGCTGCGGCTCCTAAATTCAATCCCCCTACCAATAAAAGCTAAGACTCCATATGCCTTCTTAACAACTTTATCCACTTGACTGCCTACTTTCAGGGATCTATTGACACATACACCAAGCTCCTTCTGTTCCTCAATACTATTAAGAGCCCTACCATTAGCCCTATACTCTACACATTTATTGTTCCTGCCAAAGTGCATTACCTCACACTTTTCCACATTAAACTCCATTTGCCACCTCTCGGCCCAGCTCTGCAACTTGTCCAAGTCATTCTGTAAACTATAACACCCCTCTACACTATCTACCACTCCACCGACTTTAGTGTCATCTGCAAATTTACTGATCCATCCCTCAATACCCTCATCCAGATCATTTATAAAAATTACAAACAGCAGGGGCCCCAAAACAGACCCCTGAGGCACACCACTCGTCACCGAACTCCACGATGAAAATCTCCCATCAACCACCACCCTATGTCTTCTATCTGCCAGCCAATTTCTAATCCAATTAGCTAAATCACCCTCTATTCCACACATCTGCATTTTCTGTAGAAGTCTTCCATGGGCCACCTTATCAAAAGCCTTACTAAAGTCCATATATACTACATCAACCGCCTTACCCCCATCCACCTCTCTGGTCACTTTCTCAAAAAAACTCAATGAGGTTAGTAAGGCATGACCTACCCTTCACAAAACCATGCTGACTATCCCCAATCAATTCATTTCTCTCTAAATAACTATAAATCCTATCCCTAATAATTCTCTCCAATACCTTGCCCACAACCGAAGTAAGACTCACTGGCCTATAATTCCCTGGAAGGTCTCTCTTCCCCTTCTTGAACAATGGGACCACATTCGCTATCCTCCAGCCCTCTGGAACCACACCCATAACCAACGACGACCTGAAGATCAGAGCCAGAGGCTCTGCAATCGCCTCTCTTGCCTCCCAGAGAATCCTAGGGTAAATCCCGTCCGGCCCAGGGGACTTATCCAACTTCAAACCCTCGAGAATTTCTAGCACATCCTTCCTATCTACTACAATACTTCCCAATTTGCAACCCTGTACCTCAGTGTTCTCCATAGCTACATTTCCAGCACTCTGCGTGAATACCGAAGGGAAATATTTATTCAGTGCCTCACCAATCTCTTCAGGCTCCACGCACAACTTCCCACTGCTGTCTATAACTGGCCCTAATCTCGCCCTAATCAATCTTCTATTCTTAACATATCGAAAGAAAGCTTTAGGATTCTCCTTAATCCTATCAGCCAACATCTTCTCGTGTCCCCTCTCAGCTCTCCTCAATTCACTTTTTAGCTCCTTCCTGGCTAATCTATAGCTATCCATTGCACTAACTGAGCCTTCAAGCCTCATCGTGACATAAGCCTCCTTTTTCCTTTTAACCAGCAAATCAACTTTTTTCGTACACCAAGGTTCTCTTACTCGACCATTTCCTCCTTGCATGACAGGGACATACTTATCAAGGACCCGCAGCAGCTGCTCCTTGAATAAGCTCCACATTCCAGATGTTCCCAGTCCCTGTAGTTTCTTAGTCCAATCTATGCACCCTAATTCTCTCCTGATGGCCTCATAATTACCCTTCCCCCAGCTATAACTACTGCCCCCAGCTTCATGCCTATCCCGCTAATATCCTTTCTCACTACTGTGTAAATTTCCTCTTTAACCAGCAGTGCCACTCCACCACCTTTTCCTTTATGCTTATCCTTCCTAAATACTGAACATCCTGGGACATTCAGTCCCCACCCCTGTTCACCCTGAAGCCTAGTCTCTATAATCCCAATTATATCAAACCTGTTTACATCTATCTGCACAATTAGTTCATCCACTTTATTGTGAATGCTTCACGCATTAAGGCGCAGAGTCTTTAAACTCATCTTTTTAACATTGTTTGATTCAGTCCCAATATTTTTCTCTGTACCCCATTTGAATTTTGTCCATGGTTTCACTTCTCTTATTACCTGTTCTACCTCTTGTTTTTGTCCTTGCTCCCTCCTTCTCAAACTTTTTCATAGCGTTTCCTAGCATATTGGTTTAAACCCTCCCCAACCACTCTAACAAACAGTCCCCCTTGGACATCAGTCCCAGTCCTGGCCAGATGTAACCCATCTGATTTGCACAGGTCTCACCTTTCCCAGAACCGGTCCCAAAGCCACAGGAATCTGAAACCCTCTCCCCAGCACCTTCTCTTCAGTGAAGTATTCATCCGATATATCCTGTCATTTCTACTTTGACTATCACATGGCATCAGTAGTAATCCTGACATTACTGCCTATGAGGTTCGATTTCTTAATTATCTTTCTAGCTTCCTGTATTCTGCTTTTAGAACCTCATCCCCTTGTTTACCAGTGTTGCTTGTACTGATATGTGTACCATGACCATTTGCTATTCACTCTCTCTCTCCAGAAAGTCCTGTATCTGCTCCGATATATCCTTGACACCAGCACCAGGGAGGTGACATACGATCCTGGAGTCTTGTATGCGGCCACAGAAATGCTTGTCTATTCCCCTTACAATTAAGTCCCCTCTAATTATTGCACTGGCACACTTTTTACCCCTCCCTCCGCAGCAAAACCTACAGGGGTTTTCTATCGGGGGGGGGGGGGGGGGGTTGGCAGCAATCTTACCAAAAAAATTCTAAGTACATAAAAGCCAGACAGAATCGTGCCCAGTTTTTTCACGAGAGAAAAATTCAAATTTGATACCACTTAGAGAAAAGAATGAGCAAAGTGTGATTCATTGGTGATTGGGGATGAGAGGTGGTGGGTAGCTGTCTGATTTACAGTTGGATCTATTGGTCTTGGAGGGAGTACAGAGAAGGTTCACCAGGCTGATACTAGAGATGAGGGGGTTAGCTTATGAGGAGAGATTAAATAGACTGGGTCTATACTCATTAAAGTTTAGAAGGCTGAGGGGGGATCTTATAAAGACTTACAAGAAAATGAAGGGGCTAGATAGGGTACAGGTAGAGAGATTCTTTCTGCTTAGAAAGGAAACCAGAACTAGAGGGCACAGCCTCAAAGTAAATGGGGAGGGTGCGGTTTACAACAGAGTTGAGGAGGAACTTCTTCACTCAAAGGGTGGTGAATCCCTGGAATTCTCTGCTCATTGAAGTGGTGGAGGCTACCTCGCTGAATATATTTAAGTCACGGGTAGATAGATTTCTGATAGACAAGGGAATTAAGGGTTATGGAGAGAAAGCGGGAAAGTGGAACTGATCCACTTCAGATCAGCCATGATCTTATTGAATGGCGGGGCAGGCTCGAGGGGTTAGATGGCCTACTCCTGCTCCTATTTCTTATGTTCATACCAGTAGGGGAAGTGGCTGGAGTCTATTCACACCAGAAAGCCAGCCGCTAAATCCTAGAGGGTGCCATTGCGCATGTGCATGACCTCCCAGTGCTCTATGTAAAGTGTGAGCAGTTGGTGCACTGGAAATCAGACAGTGCCCCCCCCCCCCAAACAGCATGATAAGTTGAATAGCTCCCCCCCCCCGCCCCCCACACACACACACATTTATAACTTCCATGTAGGGTTCTTCAGCCCTGAATTTATAGAGATTTAGAAGATAAAATAGGAGAAAAAATGTGAACGTGGATTAATAGTTTCAGGGCAAATGGAGCTTGAGATTATGAGTGTTTCATTTTCCACTCTCCATTCCTCATTTTCGATGGCCTATGGACACTTATTGACAAGTGTTTGCAATTCAGTTGCAGAATAGGCTGCGTACAGTGTAGCGATGGAGTTTTTGAGCACTTGTTCAATGTTTGACTGGGAAAATCAGGGCATAATAAGCTTTATGCCATACACCTGGCTTGTGAATAGGGAGAGATGATCCTTGAAATGCAAGTTAAACTCTAAAGATGCATTTTGTTCATTTGCCAAACAACAGTCATTTTGCAATTGAATATGGAGTATAAATAAGACAAAATATGGAACAGTTTAGGGCATATTTATCGCAGAACATTCTGTACAAATAAGAGCCATCTCAATTAAAATCAAATAAATCAGCAACCCTTCATTGTTTGATTTGCAATATGAGTTGATTCAGACATGTTTATTGGCGGATGGAGCTTAAATTATGCTGCTGGAAGTTTTAGAATCATAGAATGGTTCTAGCCCAGAAGGGAGCCATTTGGCCTTTCAATTCAGGCTAGCTCTCTGCAGGAGAAAAGTGGCTCGCCCTATTCCATTGCCTTCTCCCCGTTTCCCTGTAATGTTGTTTCCACTTCTGTGCTTATTCAATTCCCTTTTGAAAGTCAAGATTGAGTCTACCTCTTACCACCCTTCCAGGCTGATCCTTCAAGATCATTACCACCCACTGGGTGAAGAGGTTTTCTCTCTTGACCCTTTAGTTCATCTGTCAATCACTTAAAACCTGTATTCCCCAGCCTTTGATCTCCCTGTCAATGAGAGATTATTTTCTATCTATTCTGCCTAGATCCATCATGGTGCTAATTACCTTATCAAATCTCCCCTTACCCTTCCCTTCTATAAGAAGAACAGCCATCCATCCACGTAATTTAAGTTCCTCATTCTTGGAACAACCATTCACTGTGACTTTCTAGGCAGGATTTTATGAAGAAATCATAAAATTGATAAAATCCTCGCTTGGGCAAGGTTGGAAATTCCTGCCCGAGGTCAACAGAAATTTCCATTGTTGCACCCTCGCCCCCTCTGATTCCATGGCGAGCGGGTAGAGTTCTGGCCTCTGCATCTGGTCACTCAGCCAATTTTGTAATCTTCCTATATTTCCTATTTTATTTATTGGGCTTCAATGTTGCTGAGATGGCATTTTCACAAAAGCATAAAGGCATTAACCGGAATAACCCATTGTCTATCTAGAACATAGAACGTAGAAAAACTGCAGCACAAACAGGCCCTTCGGCCCACATGTTGCACTGATCATTTCCTTACCTACCAGGCCTACATATAACCCTCAATCCTATTAAATCCCATGTACTCATCAAGTAGACTTAGATGGGATTGTTGTTAGATTGCCTATCTCTGTTACCTCATCTAAAAACTCAATCAAGTTAGTGAAAGATGTTTTGTGTATAATAAATCCATACTGAATTTCTCTAACTAAACCTCGCTTGTGCAAATGATTGTTGCCTCAATTGATCATTTCCAGTGACTCCTTCCGCAGAGATTAAACTCAATGCCCTGTGGATGATTGGTTTACCTTATTATCCCCTTTTGAACCAGGGAATATCATTTGCAATTCTCCCATTTTTTTGGAACTAGCTCCACATCTGAGGCGGATTAGAAGTTTGTAAGTTTATTTTATTAATGTCACAAGTAGGCTTACGTTAACTCTGCAATGAAAATTACTGTGAAAATCCTTAGTTGCCACACCCCAGTGCCTGTTTGGGTACACTGAGGGAGAATTTAGCATGGCTAGTGCAACTACATTGTTTAGACTGTGGGAGAAAACAGGAGTACCCAAATGTAAAGCATGCAGGCACAGGTAGAACATGCAGACTCCACATAGACAGTGACTTAAGCTGGGAATCTAACACTGGTCCTGGCTCTGTGAGGCAACAGTACAAACCACTCTGCCTCCATGTTGAAGACTAAAATGTTATGGCTAGTATCTCTGCAATTTCCGCTTATATATCCCCAACATTTCATCTGATCCTGATGATTTATCAGTTTTAAGTCCCTTTCTCATATCTCTGCTTTATTAATGTGTAGTTCAACCTGTAACGTAACCATCTCCCCTTTCAACCTTTTCCTTAGTAAAGACAGTTGCAAAATGTTCAACAGGTACCTTAGCCATATCCATGCTTCTACGAATGGGTCACCAGTTAGTCGTTCATCAGCCCTATCCATCCTCTTATTATACTTTTCTCACTTGTATGTTGAAAAAAAACCTTTGGGATCCTTTTTGGGGTTAGTTGCCAGTCTCTACTCGCACTCTATCTTTACTCCTATTTCATGGAATCATAGAGTCATAGAACCCCTACAGCGCAGACGGAGGCCATTTGGCCCATCAATCCAGCACTAACAACAGTCTCATCCAAGTCTATTCCCATAACTCGGCATTTAGGGGGGAGGCGATGACCTACTGATATTATCACTAGACTATTTATTCAGAAACTCAGCTAATGTTCTGGGGATCCAGGTTTGAATCCCATCACAACAGGTGGAGGAATTTGTATTGAACTTGAAAAATCTGGAATGAAGAATCTACTGATGAAACCATTGTCAATTGTCTGGCCTACATGTGGACTCCAGAGCCGTAACAATGTGGTTGACGCTTGGGAAATTATTATCAGCAATAAATGTTGGCCAGCCAATATGCCATGTTCCACGAATGAAAGAAAAACATATTCTCCCTATTAATTCCCCTGATATGAAGGGGCAACTTAGCATGGCCAATCCACCTAACCCGCACATCTTTGGAAACCAGAGCACCTAGAGGAAATCCAAGCAGACATGGGGAGAACATGCAGACACCGCCAGTCACCCAAGGCTGGAATCGAGTCCAGGTCCCTGGTGCTGTGAGGCAGCAATGCAAACAATTGTGTCACCATTGCTATCCTTTTCCCCTCTGAATTTTCTATAATGGGTAAAGCCTCTCAAAATGCAATGCAAAGTGGATGTCATAGGGAGTCTTATAGGTGAAGATGTGATGGCTTTGAAAGAACACCAAATTTGTGCAAAATTTGCCTTGAAACTGTCCCTCTATTTATCTCAACATTTTGTCTCTTAAATTATGTTTTTTTCCATATTCATTCCTGAGATGTGGGCATCACTGACAAGGAAAATATTTTTTGCTCATTATTAAAGTGAGAATGTGTTGGAGAGACACCCTCTTGAATTGGTTTGTACCAAGTGGTGTAAGTAAAAATCCACAGTGGTGTTGGAGACAGATGTCCACAATTTTAAACTAAGTGAAGGAGCAGCAACATAGTCATTCAGTCAGGATGCTAAGTGACTTGGAAGGGAACTCAAAGGCAGTGGTGTCTCTGTGAGTCTGCTGACCCTATCCTTCTAAACGGTAGAGATTATGCATTTGGAATTTGATGCCAAAGCATAGCAGTTTTGTTTCTAAAATTAAATGAATCACCTCAAACCTTGAATTTTCCAGAAATCTTAATACCTGTGCAAAGCATAAATCATTTTGCAAAACTGATGCAGTCTTAATTTTCCAAATTTTATATCCTCAATTTCCAGTCTCACCGAGCCAGAGTCAAACACATTTGTTTGTGTTGTCCAAAGTTGCTACTTATTTTGATGCTTCATATTAATATACGAGCAACATAGTGGTATAGTAGTTAGCACTGCTGCCTCATAGTGCCAGGGACCCAGGTTCAATTCCTGACTCGGGTTCACAGTGACCCAAGCCGGGAATCGAACCTGCATCCCTGGAACAGTGCAGAATTTACACATTCTCCCTGTGTCTGCATGGGTTCCCTCCGGGTGCTCCAATTTCCTCCCACAGACTGGAAGATGTGCTGGTTAGGTGCATTAGCTGTGCTAAGTTCTCCCTTGGTGTACCCGAACAGGCGACTAGGAGATTTTCACTGTAACTTTATTTCAGTAAGCCTATTTGTGACAAAACAAATAAACTTTTTGCTTTATTTTATGAAGACTTGGTTTACTGAAGCTTGGGTTCCAATGTTTAGTAGACTGCAAAAGGAAGGGAAAACTGAGGAGGGTAAATAATTTCACAGATCTGCAGGCACACATAAGATTAGGAGAGCATATAAATTCATTCAACTCAGTCAGGACAGAGATGAGGCAGAGCATGTAGAAGTTAAGAGATAACAAGAGTTGTCTTTACATTGAAAAAAGCCAGAAGGAAAGAGCCTGCAGTAGGTGTGTTTATCACTTCACATCTTTTGAAACTCAGATAGTTTGCCATTTTCTGAAACCAGATTCACAGATGAAACCAAGGGCTGAATTATTTTATTGACCAAGGAGATAGTTCTAGAGGAGGTTGGTCTGAAATCTCCCACCATGATCCAGCCCCAGGGGTATTTCCATCCAGGGGATCAGGCTGGATGGCAGTGGTGATGCCAACAGCGTGGGTTCAGCTCCCGTACCAGTTGAGGTTATTTATGAAGGCCCCACCTTCTCAACCTTCCTTGCTCCTGGACTGAGCTGGCCTCCCGCTGCTGCACCAAAGGCGGAGAACCCCTTTCTGCCTCCACTGTGCCTGCCATCGGGCAATAGTTGAGAGTGTTGACTACCCAGTGAAACGATTGCCTCTCCATTACAATGGCCCAGAAGTTCCGGCCTTCCTAACATTGCAAATTTTAAAGAATGTCCAGATGTGGAAATGACGGCGTCGGACTGGGGTAAACACAGTAAGAAGTCTCACAACACCAGGTTTAAGTCCAGTCAATTTATTTGATAGTAAACTCATAAGCTTTTGGGGTTTGCCCCTTCGTCAGGTGAATGGAGAGTTCTGGCCTCAGACAGAGCACACACAATTTACAGATTACTGATTAGAATGTAAGTCTTTACAACTAACCTGCTATTCAAGTCTTAAAGCTGCAAGTAATGTGAGCGGACAGAGCATTAGGCATTGCCTAAAGAGATGTGTATTGCCTCCAGACAATAAGTGAGGTTTTGCAAACCCAGGCAAGTCATGGGAATTACAGATAGTGCAACATGAATCCAAGATCCCTATTGAGACCGTCCTCGTGTGTGCGGAACTTGGCTATTAGTCTCTGATCAGCGACTCTGTGCTGTTGTGAAGGGCCGCCTTGATAATCAGTAATCTGAGTGCTGTTATATGCTCTGTCTAAGGCCAGAACTTTCCATTCACCTGATGAAGGGGCAGACCCCGAAAGCTTGTGGGTTTACTATCAGATAAATTGGTCGGACTTTAACCTGGTGTTGTGAGACTTCTTATTGAATTTGCAGACAGACAGAGCCAGCGGCTGTGTGTCCTGATCGGATCCTCCAGTTCCGACAAAGAGACCAACGTCCAAAACATTGACTTGTCTTCTTCCGTTTTCAGATTCTGACAGGGCTGCTGGGCGCTTCTGGGACTTTCGACTTTTGTTTCAGATTTTGAGCCATTTCTGGTCTGTTTGTTCTCAGCTGCCGTGCGTCGCAGTGCCCCTGGTGACATTGCGTCCTTTTGTTTTTGCGGTAGTCTCCTATTGGCAATCAAAGCTGAGTGTTTAGACAGATAGTGAGCACCTCTGCTCCCGGCGGTGCTGTGTGCGTGTGCATCGGAGGGTGGAATTGAACTTATGTTTTCCATTTGTCTGGATGAAAATGTTATTGATTTTAAATTGAACTGCTAATTATAAAACAGCGACCGAGTAAATAGGAGATGATGTTTGGAGCCTGCATGCCCATTCTCAGCACTCTAAACACAGCACAAGTATTTAATACAACTTCAAATGTGTTCCTGCGTCCGTGCCTCTGGGGAGATGGAGAAAAACAAAATGAAAGTCAAAACAGAAGCTTCACTCTGCTTCTAAACCCAGCCAGTCCTCTCCTCTGTGTAAAGGGATTTAAAATCAGTTTTAATCTAGTAGGGCTCTCCTCTCTCCCTCCACTTCCCCACCAGTACAGGATTTGTGCTCCTTGCTCTTATATTCCTAAATACTTCATTTCTTTTATTCTGTACTGGCTATTGCAATCTTCTTACTTGTTTGTTGAAAAGGAGGAATCATTAACCCACTGAAACCAATCGTGTAAAATAGCACAGGCAGGAAAAATTGGTGGCACAGTGGTTAGCACTGCTGCCTCACAGTGCTAGGGACCCGGGTTCAATTCCCGGCTTGGGTCACTGCTTGTGCGGAGTTTACACGTTCCGTGTCTGCGTAGGTTTCCTCCGGGTGCTGCAGTTTCTTCCCACACTCCAGAAAACGTGCTGGTCAAGTGCATTAGCTGTGTAAAATTCTCCCTCAGCGTACCTGAACAGGAGTTGGAATGTGGCCACTAGGGGATTTTCACAATAACTTCACTGCAGTGTTAATGTGAGCCTACTTATGACAGTAAATAAACTTAATAAATAAACTTAAATTAAAGAAAAAACAGTGGAAATTTATCAGTTGGCTGTCGAGAGAGGCAGTGGTGTAGTGATATTGCACTGGATTAAGAAATTCAGAGGCCAATAGTAATAGTCAGGGAACCTGTGTTCAAATCCCACCATGGCAGATGGTGAACATTGAATTCAATGGAAATTTGGAATTAAAAATCAAATTATGACCATTAAATTGTTGTTGATTGCTGTAAAAACTCACCTGGTTCATGAACATCCTTTAGTGAAGGACATAGAACCATCGAAAATTACAGCTCAGAAACAGGCCTTTTGGCCCTTCTTGTCTATGCTGAACCATTTTTCTGCCTAGTCCCACTGACCTGCACTTGGACCATATCCCTCCACTACCCTCTCATCCATGAACCCGTCCAAGTTTTTCTTAAATGTTAAAAGCATTTACCACTTTATTCCACACTCCCACCACTCTGTGCATGAAGAAGCCTAATCCCCTCCCCAGTACCCCATTTAAACTTTTCTCCTTTCACCGCTAACCCATGCCCTCTGGTTTTTTTCTCCCCTAGTCTGAGTGGCAAGAAGCCTGCTTACATTCACTCTATCTATACCCATCTATCATCTTTATTCAATCTGGCCTACATGTGGCTCCAGAGCCACAGCAACGTGGTTGGCTTTTAACTGCCCCTTCAAGGGCAATTAGGGATGGGCACTCCAGCTTGCGAGGCCCACATCGCATGACTGAATAAAACAAAGATTAGTGCTGAAATCGGAGCCAATTTCCATCCTTCGTCTTTGCTGATGGAGGCAATTCCTGTTTAAAAATTTTACCTTGAAGGATATTGCCTTCTTTGTCATCAGCTATTGCCAATCCTTGATTGCTCCTGAGAAGGTAGTGGTGAGCTGCCTTCTTGATCAAAGCAGTGGGCCCTGCTGGGCTATTCCACAGGTCACTTAAGAGTCACTCACATTGCAGTGAGTCTGGAGTCACGTGGAGACCAGACTGTGTAAAGATGGCAGATGTTCCTCCAAAGGAGGATTCTTTGACAATCATGGTCACCGTATAATGACGTAAGATTTTGATTCCAGGTTTACTGAATGAATTGAGTTTTAAATTCTTTGGTGAGGTTAGTAAAATAAAATCAAAGTGCTTCAGGTGTTTGGAATCTGAAACCAAACCAAAAATGTTGGAAAAGCTCAGCTAGTCTGGCAGCATCTGTGGAGAGAGAAAACGTTTTTGAGTCTGTTTAAACTCTTCCTCACTATCATTAACACTGAAGAAGAGTCATACAGACTTGAAATGTTAATTCTTTTCTCTCTTCACAAATGCTGCCAGATCTCCTAAGCTTTTAAAGCATTCTCTGTTTTTGTCTCTGGACAACTAATCCAGAAATTTAACTAGAGGTGGCACAGCTAACCACTGCTACCTCATAGCACCAGGGCCCCAGGTTCAATTCCAATCTTAGGTGATTGTCAATGTGGAGTTTGCATGTTCTCCCCATGTCTGCGTGGGTTTCCTCCAGGCACTCCAGTTTCCTCTCAGAATACAAAGATGTGCGGATTATAATAAATTGTCTCTTAGTGTCCCAAGATGTGTAGGTCAGATGAACTATCCATGGTAAACACAAGGGGTTACTGTGATACCTGGGTCAGATGTTCCATTTGAGAGCCAATGATGAATTGATAGGCTGAACAGTCTCCTTCTTCACTGTATGTCTTCTATAATTCTGTTTTTTATTTCCAACTTTATCTGGGACCTTCCAAATGTTATTCATCTCTCTTCATAGCTGCCTCTGATTGGTCATACTAAACTGCCCCTCGGTGTCCCAAGATGTATGAGGGGGACTATCAGGGTAAATAAGTGAGGTTATGGAGATAGAACCTGAGTAAGATGCTCTGTTAGAGATTCAGTACAGACTTGATGGGCCAAATGGCCTCCTTCTGCACTATAGAGATTCCATGATAACCATGGCACTATCATGCTCATATTGTGCTCTAGTGTGGAATGCTCCACATCAAATTGATCACTTTAACCTGAAGAATGCAAAGAGAATTAAACCTTCAAGGACTCTCACATTATAGAACCTCAGGCCGGAATTCTTCCATCCTGCCCGCCATGAGAACTAGAGGGAGGGTGGACCATTCAAAAATCCCTTGATCTCGGACAGGATTTTCAGTTTTGGGACAAGTGCAGCTGGAAAGTCCTGCCCTCAGTCTCTCTGGAGTGATATCCTGGTGGGTTACATTTGTCCCATTGAGAGCCAGCTCTCACTTTTATATGTCAAGGCCCCTCATTTCAGAACATAATATATTCCCATTTCTGATTCTTGGTTGAGAGAAGCAACCCATAAACCATTATACTGGCGACAGTCTAATTCCAATCCTCTGTTTCCAACATCAATTATTAACTTGTCAAATGTGCATTTCCTTTGGGTAAGAGTTAAGATGTTACTATTTGTATGAAAATTAAATGCAAATCAATGCTATGTGGATCTCATTGATTTCAGCTAAGCTATACAGATTAATTGAATTAATTAGCATTTTTCCCTGCAAGCCATTTCAGTTCTAGTGAATTACAGTGTAACAGCTTGACTTTTTAACCATTTTAAATCTTTTTTTTAAGAATATGCCTGTATATAATTAACGGATGATGTTCGTACCTTTTTAATTCAGACTTGTCCAAATTCGAAGTGACTGAATTCTAATTTCCTGATGTTTTGCGTTGTCTTGTACTCTGCTGGGCTATTTAATTTGTTTGATTCAAATGTTTGGACAATTCAATGTTTTCTTCTAAGCACAGATGAGTTGATAAACTATCATGGATAATAAAATATAATTGCATTTTCTAATATCGCTCACTTAAGAGGTGGTGAATGAGTCAGGCGCGCTAACACGGATGGACCATTTGTGGTTTTTGTTCATCAATACTGTTACTTATCTGAGCTTTGCTGGTATTTTTCTTCCCTGTTTCTTTCAAACTGTGAAGATGCCTTCCCTCGAGTTTTTCTCCTGCCGTGCATTTGTACGTATCGAGACTCGCCACTCCCATCCAGGCTAATCTTTTGCCAGAACTTCACAGAGATGGAAATCTCAGCATCCCCTCCCTCCGAGGGTGTTTATAAAAACTCTCCAGCTCGGTGTTATCCACCTTCCACTTCTTAATTTGTTTCCCCAGCTCTCCTACTGTTTTCCAATCTGTCTCCTACATTACGAATGATCAGCCTTCCATGAGTTTGCTGAAGTTGGAGACGTGGCCAGAAGGAGCAATGTCTACGGCCTGTGCAGATAAGGAAAGTGTGGTTCAGGATTAGCGCTGCACCCAAATTCTTCTTTAGCATTTTGTTATGTTCCCTTCTGTGTATGTAATTTAACAGAAAACTAACTCTTGGAGTAGCAGTCCAGGAGCACTTTTCAATCACCGTCACATTCCAAAACATTGTTCAATTACCAGGAATATCGTAGAATCTCTACAATGCAAAAGGAGGCCCATCGAGCCTGCACTGACTCTCCTTTACCCAGGCCCTATGCCCGCAATCCCATGTATTTACCCCACTCATCCCTCTAACCTGCACATTTTAGATAATAAAGGGCAATTTATCATGGCCAATCCACCTGTTCTGCGTATCTGGATTGTATCACTGTGGTGGAGTTTGCACATTCTCCCCATGTCTGCGTAGGGTTCTTCCGGGTGCTCCGGTTTCCTCCCATAGTCCAAAAGACATGCTGGTTAAGTATATTGATCATGCTATTTTCTCCCTCCGTGCACCCGAACAGGCACGGAATGTGGCAATTAGGGGATTTTCACAGTAGCTTCATTGCAGTGTTAATGTAAGCCTACTTGTGACACTAACTCATGAACTTAAACTTATCTTTGAACTGTGGGAGGAAACCAGAGTAGCCAGGAGAAATCCACACAGAAGTGGGTAGAACATGCAAACTCCACACAGACAATCATCCAAGGCCAGAGTTGAACCTGGGTCCCAGCAACGCTAACCACTGTGCCCCCGTGCCATCCCTCTCTTATCTTGAGTATCTAATACAGGGATCCTTCATTAATATATAATCTGCTTAAATATCATCAGCAGCTATTCGCTTAGATATGCAAACAATTGGCCGCTCGAGCCTGCTCCACTATTCAATAAGATTATGATTGATGTGTTTGTGTTTCAAATTCCACTCTCGCCTGTCCCCAGTGACCTCTGAGCCTCTTGCATAACACAGGAGTCTCCACCTCCACCTTAAATGTTTTCTGTGACCCTACCTGTACTCTTGCTGAGGCAGTGCTTTCCAAAGTTGTGCAACCCTCTGAGAGAAAATAATTCTCCTCCTCTCTGACCTATAAGGGTGACCTTTAATTTTAAAACTGTGTCCTCCTAGTTCTGGACTCATTCACAAGAGGAAACATCTTTGCACTTTCACCTTGTCAGAATCCTACAGGATGTTATAAACTGCAAAACACCCCCCCCCCCCACCCGCTGCCCCTCGCTCTTCTTAACTCCGGCGCAAACAAGCCCAGTCTGCCCAACCTGTCCTCATATGTCAACCCGCTCATTCCAAGTTCTCCTGTCCCCTTTGCCCCACCATCAGCAAAAATGGAGAACTTGGCGCTCAGCCAGATTCCCATTCACAGCAGCGGGACAGGAGAACCCCAGCTGCGGGCGAGTTTGGGAAATCCAGCTCACATTTCGAGTACTGTGTGTAGTTTTGGCCTCCTTCATTAAGGGAGGACGTAAATGTGTTGGAAGTAGTTCAGAGGAAGTTTACGAGATTGATATCACAGCCATGGTCTCACCAATGCTCTGTCTAATTGAGTTAATATCGATTGGCTATAAACCTGGAATTACGAGAAACCAATTGGTCACCATTACTCAGCACATTTGAGCTTTAGAAAGGGACATTAAAAGCTCAACAATTTAAAAGCGGAACACAATCAATGAGATGATCGTAAAAATTATAGAATAGAATCCCTACAGTACGAAAGTGGGCCCATCGAGCCTGCACTGACCACAATCCCAACCAGCCCCTACCTCTGTAACCCCACATATTTACCCTGCTAATCCCTCAAGCCTACACATTCTGAAATGCTGAGAGGCAATTTAACATGGCCAATCAATCTAATCCACACATCTTTGGATTGGGTGAGGAAATGCTGACATGGGGAGAATGTACAAACTCCACACAGGGAGTGGCTCAAGTCCAGAATTGAACCCAGGTCCCTGGCACTGTGAAGCAGCAAAGCTAACTCCTGTACCACCATATAATTACCATAAGGACAAGTTTCCGTATCATACCAATGTGATATCAATTGATTATATCTCAATGAACCCTCACCTATTATATTCTGAGGTTTGCATATGCACATGAGTCACAGACTTCTCTGAGCTCCCTCATGTTGAGTCAATCAAAGATTCCTATAACTACAAGACTGGCTTGTATCCTGCCCCATGCAGCGCCAGTACTACTGTGAGGCTGACAGATGGAGAAACAGGATTAACTAAATGATCATTGAATGACTGCATACAGAGCTAAACGTGGTGAAGCCTAGGCTCGGCACGTGTAGAAGGAGCTTGAAATAGGATGAACTGTTTAAAGTTTATTTATTAGTGTCACAAGTAGGCTTACTTTAATGAAGTTACTGTGAAAATCTCCTCCTCACCACACTCCAGCACCTGTTCGGGTACACCAAGGAAGAACTTAGCATGCACCTAACCAGCACGTCTTTCAGATTGTAGGAGGAAACCGTAGCACCCAGAGGAAACCTACGTAGGCAGGGAGAGAACGTGCAGACTCTGTATACACAGCGACTCGAGCCAGGAAATGGACCAGGGTCCCTGGCGCCGTGAGGCAGCAATGCCAACCGCGGCTGCAGAAATAAAAACTGGAGTGAATGTAAATTAGTGGAGAAATGGATCACCTCGTAGTTATTTTAGAATTCTGTCCTATTTGCCTCATTTTTTTAGTCTCTGCGTTATTGTAATATTCTCGTGCATAGATTTGATTGGGGCAGGACTCAGTGGGACTGCAAGTGCTGATAAATTGCCAGAATCCCACGTGGCTAATAAGGTCAAGATTCAGCCAAGCCTCCTGTCTATTGGTGGAGGCTGAGTAAGGATAACAGCTACAATCATAGAGCTCCTCCTGTCTAAGCTTAGAACTGGAGGAGTATTAATTTTTTATTATTCATTTGCGCGGCCAGCATTTATTGCCCAATATTAGCTGCCTTTCTTCAGAGGGCAGTTGAGAATCAAGTGCATTGATATGGCTCTGGAGTTGCATGTAGGCCTGTTTCCCATCCCCCCACAAGAAACCTCCCAGTCCCATGCCACCGAAGATTCTATTATCGCTGGCAATTTTTAAAAATTAATTCATCGAACATAAGCATCATAGGTTAGCCATCCCATTTCTAGGCCATTTCAGAGGGCAGTTGAGAGTCAACCATATTGCTGAGGCTCTGGAGTCATATGTAGGCCAGATTTCCTTCCCTGAAGGACATTAATGAACCAGATGAGTTTTTCTGACAATGATTGCACAGTCATCAATAGATTCTTAATTCCAGGTTTTTTTTATCGAATTCAAATTCCACCACCCGCTGTGGCGGGATTTGAACCAGAGCATAGAACATAGAACATAGAACAATACAGCACAGAACAGGCCCTTCGGCCTTCGATGTTGTGCCGACCAAAATAAAAAGCAATGCCCCTCCTAACTCAACCATTCCCTTCTCATCCATATACTTATCAACTAACCTCTTAAACGCCACCAAACTTGGTGCATCTACAACAGCTGCAGGCAGGGCATTCCACTCCCTAATCACTCTTTGAGTAAAGAACCTACCTTTAATTCAGCATTAGCTGAATTTCTAGTCTAACCACTAGACTATCACCCCCCCCCTCCTTGTAATTATTAAGTACCTTAAAAATTACTGAGGGCTGGGAGTGTTTAAGATTTGAATTTATATTTAGGCTATAACTGGTAAATATCTCAAAATAGTTCTTTATGGTGAGTTACGTACGCGTACATGACAGTTTGTGCACAGCAAGATCCCACATGAAGCAATTAAGTTCAAGAATAATTTAATCTTTCTTATTTGATAAAGAGATGAATATTGGCCAGGTGACCAGGGGAGATCACTGCTCTTCAAAGAACATGGAATCTTTACCAATAACTGAATAGGCAAATACATCCTCAAGATAAAAGCAAAGTACATGCAAAGACTAAAAATCTGAAATAAGAACGGAAAGTGGCAGAGATTCGTAACAGGTTAGGCGGTGTCTGTGCAGAGAAAGAGAGTTAAGGTCAGGGTGACCTTTTCATCAGAACAGAACCTTCAATTGGGCTTTGCTCCAAATGGAATCATCGTGAATGACTCGACACTTCACCGGTGTGTCTGTTTGCATTATGCACCAATATCCTGCCATGGGTTTACACATCCACAAGCTTCTGACTCAGATAAAAGAGCAACAGCTCGAAAGAGCATGTTACAGAAAGCATTATAGAAGTGTGTTTCACAGAGAATAACATATCCTCATGTGTCATGCAGAAAAGGATCAGAAAATTGGTAGTGTGACTACATCAAAAGAGAGCAGTATCATGTTACAGAATGAGCGGCAGATAGCGGAGGTTTCTTACACAGGGAATGACAGATGTTGGGATCTAACGTTGTAATGCGACCCGACATCTGGAACTTCCTGATGTTGGGTTTGTATTAGAAGCATAGAGACATTGAAACTTGAAGCAGGAGTAGGCCATTTGGCCCTTCGAGCCTGTTCCGTCACTCATTTTGATCAAGACATTGTCTGCTTCCCTAACAACCTTACGTAAGGAATGATAGATTTAGGGTATTGTTGAGGGTGGCACAGTGGTTAGCACTGCTGTATCACAGCACCAGGGACCCAGGTTCGATTCTGGCCTTGGGTGACTGTGTGGAGTTTGTACATTCTCCCTGTGTCTGCGTGGGTTTCCTCTGGGCTCTCCGGTTTCCTCCCACGGTTTGAAAGACGTACTGCCCAGGTGGATTGGCCATGCTGAATTGCCCTTTAGTGTGCCAAGATGTGTCGGTTAGGTGGATTAACCATGGTAAATGCATGGAATTACAGGGATAGGGTGGAGAGGGAAGGTCTGGCTCTTTCAGAGAATCAATGCAGACTTGATGGGCCAAATGGCCTCCCTCTGCACTTTAGGCCTTCTATCATAGACTAAAGTTCCAGGTTTGGGTTACCTCACATAGGAGATGACAGAGGGCAGCATGGTGGCATGGCGATGGTAACCTCATAGTAGCTACTTCACAGTGCCAGAGACTCGAATCAATTTGCGGCTTGTTGCAATGTGCACGTTCTCCCCAGCTGCATGGGTTTCTTCCAGATGCTCCGGCTTCCTCCCACAGTCTGGAAGAATTGCTGGTCAGGGTGCTCTGGCAGTGCTAAATTCTCCCTCAGTGTACCCAAACAGGTGCCGGAGTGTGGGCATTTTCACAGTAACTTCATTGCAGTATTAATGTTAACCTACTTGTGACATTAATAAATAAACTATGGATTAAGATGTTTTACACAAGGAATGCCAAATGTTGAGGTACCATATCATAGAATCTGCAGTGCAAAAGGAGGCCATTCGGTCCATCAAGCCTGCAGGGACAACAATACCAGCCAGGCTCCATCCCTGTAACCCCAAATACTTACGTTTCTAATTCCCCATTACTAAGGAGAATTTAGCGTGGCCAATAAACATAACCCACATATCTTTGGACTGCAGAGGAAACCCACACAGACAAGGGGAGAATGTGCAAACTCCATATCGACAGTGACCCAAGCTGGGAATTGAACCTGCATCCCTGGCACTATGAGACACTGTGAAGCCCTTTGTATCGCACACAGCAAGTTCCAGATGTTGGGTCTCCTTGCATGGGAAATGACAGATTTGGGTGCCTTATACCGGGAATGACAGATGTTGGGGTATTTTACAACCAATGGTTAGGGTGTGTTGAGTACAGAATGGCACTGATTGATGTGTGTTACATAGACAAGCATAAGCATTGATGTAGCACCTTGGGGTATCAGCTTTGATCAGGCCTGTGATTGGAAAGACAGCAGTTATGCGCAGTGACGATGGTTTTATTAGCACTGTGGAACAGGAAAGAAACAATTAGAGAATTTGTTTTTGCAGCGGGTTGCCAGGTCCTTTATTGTTGGCCTTGTATCATATCACAAACATGCTGCTGGGCGTGACATTTGATCAATGATTGGGGGATGGCGGGGGGAACTGTGAATGTTTTTTTTCTGGATTTAAAGATAGCCGGCAGCCAGACGGTGAGGAAATGATCAAGTCAAAATTAAACTGGAAATTCCTTGGACCATTTTCAACTCTTTTTTTTTTCTCCTTTTGTTTCCTTCCTGGGTGGGGTCCGTCCTACACACGATGTCCCTCAGGTGGGATCACAGGTGAGCGCCCCTGGACCTCAGCTATCAATGTGCATCAATCCTGTCTGTTTCTTTGTGTGTTGACTGAACAGTGTTAATGGCTTTTGAGTTCACCAGTAAACCTGTTAATCGGCACTAGTCACATCCCATTACAAACCAGTGCTCCCACACTGTCATATTCTAATTGTATGGCTGTCGTTTGGTCGTGAACGTGCAATTTCCGAGCATCATGTTTGCCAAACCCCTCGAGGGACAGATCTCATTAAAACCAAGTTCAGCAGTTTGAGACTTGATGTACCGTCAGTGTAACCTGTTCGGGAGGACCTTTCATCCAGCATTTTCCAAACCTAACAACACCTTGGGCAGTTGACGTGGGCTGATCATGGAATCCCTACAATGCAGAAGGAGGCCATTCAGCCCATCAAATCTGCACCAACTCTTCAACAAAGTATCTTATCCATGACCACTCCTTCACCCTATCCCCATAACCTTTCTTACTTACCCTGCCAATTCCCCTAACTGACACATCTTTAGATGCTAAGGGGCAATTTAGCATGGCCAATCTGTGCACATCTTTGGAAGGAAACTGGAGCACTCAGAGAGAACCCACACAGACATGGGGAGAACGTGCAAACTCCACACAGTCACCCAATACAGGAACTAAATCTAGGTCCCTAGCAGCAGTGTTAACGACTGTGTCACCGTGCATCTACCAACTTGGTATTTGTTGAGTTGATCATGCGCATGTCAATCCTTCTTCCCTTTGAGGTCCATAGATGGGACTTCTAGCCCAATTCATTGATCACGATTGGGGATGAATTTTGATAATCGCTAGCACTGAAGTTCTGTAAAATATTCCTAACAGTCATCCTGAATTTTACATATAACCTTACTTAGAGCTGTTAATTGATGCAATTGCAGTGTGCTTCAAACAGTTTAGTTTCCTTAGTGATATGGTTCAGGATATACTTTGACCATGAGAACATTCAAAGGAGGAAAACCCCAGTCAAAGATAACTCATAGAAACTGAGCAGATCCAGCAGTTTCTGTGGAGGGAGGATTAGTGGCCTGGATTTCCATCCTTCAGGTGGATATCAGGAAAAATTCCCAACCCAGAGTGCCCGCCTCTGGAAAATCGGTGGTTCCAGAGGCACGAGTTCATTGGCAGGGCTGTGGGGCATAGGTGCCGATGGGCCCTGGAAACACCGCCTAGATGGGGCACATTAATTAGGAGATGGCCTTTTTGCTCCACAAGCCCCACGTTAAAGGGCGGCCCCAGGAAGTCAGTCACTGCAGAGGAAGGGAAGTTGTCAAGGGTCCACAGAGCCGTGTGAGAGAACACTTCAGAAGTCATCAGGTGAGTGGAAGTTGAACATTTTGTCCAACTGGTTTTTCGTACAGTTGGTGATGCCCTCTGTAGGAAATTTTAGCTTGTGAAATCTGACCATTGGAAACGTAGGAAGAGTATCTTAGAATCTATAGTGCAGTAGGAGGCCATTTGACCCATTGAGTCTGCACCAACAACAATCCCACCCAAGCCCTATATGCGCCTGAATTTATCCTGCTATTTCCCCCTGACATTAAGGGGCAATTTAGCATGGCCAATCCCACTAACCTGTACATCTGTCCCCTCTTAGGAGAGCTAAGAGGGGACAGGAGAGCTAAGAGGGGACACGAGAAGACTTTGGCTGATAGGATTAAGGAGAATCCTAAAGCTTTCTTTAGATATGTTAAGAATAGAAGATTGGACAAGATTAGGGCCAGTCACAGACAACAGTGGGAAGTTGTGCGTGGAGCCTGAAGAGATTGGAGAGGCACTGAATAAATATTTCTCTTCGGTATTCACGCAGGGTGATGTAAATGTAGTTATGGAGAACACTGAGGTACAGGGTTGCAACCTGGAAAGTATTGAAGTAGATAGGGAGGATGTGCTAGATATTCTTGAGGGTTTGAAGTTGGATAAGTCCCCTGGGCCGGACGGGATTTACCCTAGGATTCTCTGGGAGGCAAGAAAGGCGATTGCAGAGCCTCTGGCTCTGATCTTCAGGTCGTCGTTGGTTACGGGTATAGTTCCGGAAGACTGGCGGATAGCGAATGTGGTCCCATTGTTCAAGAAGGGGAAGAGAGACTTTCCAGGGAATTATAGGCCAGTGAGTCTTACTTCTGTTGTGGGCAAAGTATTGGAGAAAATTATTAGGGATAGGATTTATAGTTATTTAGAGAGAAATGAATTGATTGGGGATAGTCAGCATGGTTTTGTGAAGGGTAGTCGTGCCTTACTAACCTTATTGAGTTTTTTGAAAAAGTGACCAAAGAGGTGGATGGGGGTAAGGCAGTTGATGTGGTATATATGGACTTTAGTAAGGCGTTTGATAAGTTGGCCCATGGAAGGCTTCTGCAGAAAATGCAGATGTATGGGATTGAGGGTGATTTAGCTAATTGGGTTAGGAATTGGCTAGCAGATAGAAGACAGAGGGTGGTGGTTGATGGGAGATATTCATCGTGGAGTTCGGTTACAAGTGGTGTACCTCAGGGGTCTGTTTTTGGGCCCCTGCTGTTTGTAATTTTTATAAATGATCTGGATGAGGGTATTGAAGGATGGATTAGTAAATTTGCAGATGACACTAAAGTCGGTGGAGTGGTAGATAGTGAAGAGGGGTGTTATAGTTTGCAGAGGGACTTGGACAAGTTGCAGAGCTGGGCCGAGAGGTGGCAAATGGAGTTTAATGTGGAAAAGTGTGAGATAATGCACTTTTGCAGGAATAATAAATGTGTAGACTATAGGGCTAATGGTATGATTCTTAATAGTGTTGATGAACAGAGGGATCTTGGTGTATTTGTGCATAGATCCCTGAAAGTAGGCAGTCAAGTCGATAAGGTTGTTAAGAAGGCATATGGAGTCTTAGCTTTTATTGGTAGGGGGATTGAATTTCGGAGCCGCAACGTCATGTTGCAACTGTACAAAACTCTAGTGCGGCCGCACTTGGAGTATTGTGTGCAGTTCTGGTCCCCACATTATAAGAAAGATGTGGAGGCATTGGAGAGGGTACAGAGGAGGTTTACCAGGATGTTGCCTGGTATGGAGGGCAGGTCTTATGAGGAGAGGCTGAGGGATTTGAGGTTGTTTCGTTAGAAAGGAGGCGGCTAAGAGGAGACCTTATCGAAACATATAAGATGATTAGAGGTTTAGATAGGGTGGACAGTGATAGCCTTTTTCCTAGGATGGAGAAAGCTAGCACGAGGGGACACAGCTTTAAATTAAGGGGTGATAGTTATAGGACGGATATCAGAGGTAGGTTCTTTACCCAAAGGGTGGTTCGGGAGTGGAATGCCCTGCCTGCAGCAGTTGTAGATGCGCCAAGTTTGGTGGCGTTTAAGAGGTTAGTTGATAAGTATATGGAAGAGAAGGGAATGGTTTAGTTTGGAGGGGCATTGCTTTTTATATTGGTCGGCGCAACATCGAAGGCCGAAGGGCCTGTTCTGTGCTGTAATGTTCTATGTTCTATGTTCTATCTTTGGACTGTGGGAGGAAACCGGAGCACCTGGAGGAAACCCACGCAGACACGGGGAGAATGTGCAGACTCCACACAGACAGTGACCTGATGCCAGAATAGAACCCAGGCTGCAGTGCTGACCGCTGTGCCACCGTGTCCACACAGCAATCATTCTCTGTTGTCAAAGATCCACCACACCCAGTTACGTTGATGCCTGCATCTCAGCAGCCGCAGCGGGTCACAACACAGTGCGACCCCAAATGAAATGAGTATTACGACATTGGAATAAGTTCCAGATGCTCAAACACAAACACGAGGAAGGTGGCCCTGGGTTCTCCAGTAATGGATGAGGAAGGCTCTTTGGGCCATAGGAGTTCACAGAATGGGAAGATGTCAGCTGGTATTCAGGCACCCAAATTACATAGGGACTCCTTCCCCAAGGATCTTTCATGTGTTTTATTCATTGTTCTGGGATGTTATGGAGTAGTACAAATGGCTACATCTCATGGATAAATTGCACCCATGCTTTGTGACCAGGACTCAAAATCCTGGGTGTTGAAAGTTGGACAGAAACTTTATCCAGGACTCTCCTGACATTACCCAGAGAACCTGCCAGGCAATAGCAACCAGGGGTAAGCTCATTCAGTCATAGAATTGCCTCAATGCAGAAGGAGGCCATTCAGCCCATCGAGTCTTCACCGACACTCTGCCAGAGCATCTTATGCAAGCACATCAACCCCCACCTTATCCCTGTAACCCCATATATTTACCCCATTAATACCCCTAACCTATACATTTTAGTACACTAAGGGGCAATTTAGTATGACCAATCCACCTACCTACACAATTTTTGTAGTACACTAAGGACAATTTACCATGGCAATTCCACTTACCTACACATTTTTGGACACTAAGATACAATTTAGCATGACCAATCTATGCATCTTTGGAGAGTGGGAGGAAACCGGAGTACCCAGCAGACACAGGTGCAAACTCTACACAGACAGTCACCCAAGACTGGAATTGACCCCAAGTCCCTGGCACTGTAAAGCAGCCATGCTAACCACTGGGCCGCCCCAGCAAAAATCTTGGAAATAGTGCCACAAGCAGTTGAATGACCTATTGCGCTTGAGCCCAGTCAGTTGTCTAGTGGAAGAATGCATTTCCATTTGGTTTGGGCGCCTGTTGAATGAAATATTAGAGGGGACAACACAATTGATTCCCTTCCCACGTCAAGGATAACCTAATGGATGTGACACTCGTGTGTTCAAACAGTCAAGGGGTGACAATGGGATGCCCATTTTGAAACACTTCCAAATAGATTAAGCTTGTACCTGGAGTCAACGTCCTTAAACTTGTCTTTATTGATGATTTACAGGTGAAGGGAATGCAAATTGCAAAGAAAGTGGTCAGAGCAGGGGGTGGGAGTCCATTGCTGAGGGCAATTTGTGAAGTGGAGGAGATGGATGATATACTCTTCTAAGCCAGAGATAGAGATGGTGAATTGCCCACGCAGGTGCAAAAGACAGTGTTATAACCACCCTCATTGGTAAGGTTGATGGTTATTCACCATGGTGGAAGGGGCTGGCCATATGAGCAGCTGGTGCATGGTAGAGCACCGAGGAAGGGTATCAAACCAAGTATTTGGCTCGAATGGTTCCTGATATTCTTCTGTAACTGTACGTGCTCTCACACTGACTCAGGATGGCACTAATTATATATGTATCCTGTTGTGTCTCCCACAGATCCCATCACCACCCCTCCCCCCACTGTCCCCATTCACTCGACATCTGGAGAAGGAAAAGATGTCCAAGGAAACACTACAATCCCACAATCCACTAGCATAGGCACTAACACCAGGGAGGGAAGCAGCGCACATCTGGGGGAAATTTTCCTGCCTTGCCCGTTATATCTGTCGTAGCAGGTGGAGGGGACACCTTGCAAAGATCTGTTGATCTCGAATGGGATTTTCTGGTTTTGGGGTGAGCGTGACAATTAGAATCGATATCATGTTTTGTAGGTTTGAGGGGCAGGAGGAGGTAGAAAAGTTATAAACATCTGCGATTCTCCGCCCCTACCCCACCCTCCCCACCCCAAACCCCCCCCACCTCAACTCCCCCCGCCTCAAACTCCCCCACCTCAAACTCCCCCCGCCTCAAACTCACCCCCCGCTCAAACTCCCCCCTCTTCCCCCCGCTCAACTCCCCCCTGCCTCAAACTCCCCCCCCGCCTCAAACTCCCCCCGCCTCAAACCCCCCCGCCTCAAACCCCCCCGCGTCAACCCGCCCAACCCCCCCCCCTCAAACTTCCCCCCCGCCTCAAACCCCCCCCCGCCTCAACCCCCCCCGTAAACCCCCCCCCGCCCTCAACCCCCCCCCGCCTCAAACCCCCCCCCGCCTCAAACCCACCCCCCCCGCCTCAAACCCCCCCCGGCCTCAAACCCCCCCCCGCTCAAACCCCCCCATCCTCAAAACCCCCCCGCATCAAACACCCCCCTCCTCAAACCCCCCCCGCCTCAACCCCCCCGCCATCAACCCCCCCCGCCTCAAACCCCCCCCGCCTCAAACCCCCCCGCCTCAACCCCCCCCCGCCTCAACCCCCCCGCCTCAAAACTCCCCCTCCCCTGCTCCCCTCTTGACCTTCCCCCCCCCAGTAGAAAGACAGCTGTGACTGAGATGCTGTAGTTGTGTGGGCTTTAGGTGTCATGTTAGTGGGGCTCAGTAATTGGCTCAGAAGAAGCCAATGTGTAGGCCTCTGACAGATCTTTCTAAGGCAATGCGGCCCATGCACTGTAAATCCACCAGAGTGAGAGCCAGACCTCATCTCGAAGTTCTAACTGCACGAGAATGGCCTCAGTGCACCCAGCCTTCTAAGAGTCCCCAAAGGAATGGAATTAAGAGGCTCCAATGGCCCAGAATTCACACATCCCATGGATGTCATCCGCAATGAAAGTATTCTCCAGCTCAACAATGATGAATCTTCATGGCCTCACACTGCAGAAGGTGACTGAGAGTTGGACTATTGTTTGTAATCTTCACTGACACTGGTAAGAATGTGAAGTGGGGACTCCCATACAGCATCACTCCAATGAATACAAGAGCAGTGCAAATTCCTGCAGAGGAAACAACACTCAGTCAGTAGCCTGGACTTCAGAGTTTGAGCAGAGTGTTCCATGGACGGGACATGAAGAGCTGAATACCCGCACTGATGGCAGGAAGGATGCTGGAATGGACAATGGCTGCAGGATCACTACATCACATAACCATCCTGAAAGCCAGCACAGAGTTGAGGAGGTTACCAGGGAGGATGAGGATGGCATGAGCATTCCTCTACCCTCATTTTCCATACCCTGCCTGGCTCCTCCATCCGTAGCCCGTGCTCCAATGATCATGACTGCCCCTATGCGAGTGCAGACACTGCAGTCTCTAGTAAGTCCCAAATGGATGCCTGCACAAACAGGCTGGCTGTGATGCTCCTCTATGCCTTCCAGACAGAGAGGTGAGCAACCTGCCTCCACGTCGTCTGAGGCAATACTGAGGAGGGGGCACCATGTAGGAGTGACTGCGGGCAGAGGGCTTCACGGCAGCTGATAGGCTTATACGTGATGTTATTACTCACACTGTCAAGTATGCCTTTTCCAGTGCTTATAGATACACCATAGAAACCAAAGGAATAACATATTGGTCTATACTCGTTGAGTGGCATGTACGAAAACAAGGTAAAGTTAACACTTCATGTTCTTACCAGTGTCAGTGAAGATTACAGAGAGAAGTCCAACCCTCAGTCACCCTCTGCAGTGTGAGGCCATGAAGATGCATCATTGTTAAGTTGGAGAATACTTTCACTGCGGATGGTAGTCACCCAGAGGACGTGTGAATTCTGGGCATTGTTAGCATTGCCCAGCCTTGGAGGCATTGGAGCCTCTCATTTTCATCCTTTGGGGACTCTCAGGGGGCTGGGTGCACTGAGGGAGAATCGGCAATCCCTTCCGTGAAAGCCCACCCATAGTCCTAAGATGAGGTCAGTGATATTTCTGAAAATTCTGCCTCAATGAACAGTGGTGAACTCCCATGTCCTGGCTGAAATAAGCCTTTTGGATAACATTGTAATTGCTGGAGATGACCGAACTTTGTTCTTTTGTGTGTTGCATTCTATCAGCTGGCAGTAACCCTGGCTAAGCTTCCACAGTGACCATTGTAGATGTTACATGTGATGCTGTGAATGATTTGGCCATGAGTTGGTTCATAGAATCATAGAATCCTACAGTGCAGAAAGACACCCTTCGGCCCATTAAGTCTGCACCAAGCACAATCCCACACAGGCCCTACTCCCAATATATTTTACTCACTAAACCCTCTAACCTACGCATCCCTGTACACTAATAAGGGGCAATTTCTTAACATGGCCAATCAACCTAGCCCGCACATCTTTAGACTGTGGAAGGAAACCGGAGCACCCAGAGGAAACCCACGAGGACATGAGGAGAATGTGCAAACTCCACACAGTGACCTGATCTGGGAATCAAACTCAGAACCCTGGACCGTTGAAGCAGCAGCACTAACCACTGTTTTACCGTGCCGCCAAGTTGGCTTCATTTCTTGGTTATCTCTCAGTCACGGGATGTAGGTATCGTTGCCTAAGTCAACATTTGATGCCTATCCCCCATTGTCCTTGGGAAGGTGATGGTGAGCTGCCTTCATGAGTCAGTGCAGTCCATGTGATGTAGATACATCCACAGTAATGTTAGAAAGTGAGCACGGGGCTTTTACCCAGCAATAGCATTTTTGCTCCAAGCCTCAGTGGTGTGTGGCTTGCGGGAAACCTTCCAGTATCAGTGTCCCTCTGCATCAACTGCCCTTGTCCTTCCAGTCAGCTGAATTTGCAGGTTTGCAAGGTGCTGTCGAAGGAACCTTAGTGAGTTGCTGGTACACTTGTAGATGATACACACTGCCGCCACTGTGAGTCAGTGTTAGTGGTACTGAATTTTGATTATAGTGGATGAATACCAATCAAGCGTATAGCTTTATCTTGGATGCAGTTGAGCTTCTTGAGTGTTGTTGGGCTGCACTCTGCAAATCCAGATACATGGAGAATATTCCATCACATTTCTGATTTGTAACTTGTAGATGATGGTCAGGAGTTATGCCCCACAGGATTCTTAGCCTTTGACTTGTTCTTGTAGCCACAGTATTCATATAGCTGGTCTAGTTCAGTTCCTGGTCAATGGTAACTCCTACGATCTTGTTACTGGGGGAATTGGACCTGGGTCTCTGGCACTGTGAGGCAGCAGTTCTAAACACTGTGCCATCATGTTGCTGAATGTTAATTCTTTTTACTGTGAGTTTATGGGATGTGGGCGTCGTTACATGGACCAGTATTTGTTGCCCATTCCCGAGGGCATTTAAGAGCCAATCACATTGATGTGGCTCTGGAGTCACATGTAATCCAGTCAGTGACCTGAGGCAGGAATTGAACCTGGATCCCTGGTGCTGTGAAGCAGCAGTGCTAACCCCTGTGCCACAGTGCCGCCTGGATGAACTCTCCTCTCATGGCAAAGCGGGCACCTATGACTGTTGCTATGTACCTGTGTACAGCTGACTCTGAGACGCAGAGGTCTATGGCAAAGCTCTGAAAAGACCCAACTGCATAGAAGTTGAGGGCAGTGTTAACTTTGGCTGCCAGTGGAAGGGCGTGGGCACTGACTGTTCAGAACGAGGTCTGCTAGAAACATGGCACATATTTTTCTTACCATATCCCGAGACGTGCTGAACCTTTGCCTTCACTGCCTCTGATCCATGTTCAGGATGCTGAGCCCACCCCGATAAGCCCTGAATTTAGAGCGATAACTCACCTCTCTTCTTCTTGCTGGTCCGAATGCCAGGGTCTGCCACCTTATGCCCAGGCACCCTGATTCAAACCACACAATGTTGTCACTGCCTTCTCTTACATGTGTGAAGAGCCATTTCATCAAAGCTTCCTCCTCCCTGACCTCCACACTTCTCATCCAGTTAGACTGTCAGTCTGTAATGCTGCCTATTTAGCTGATAAATCAAAGAGTGGTGAGCAGGAGTCCACACTGATGACCCTTTGACCTGTTACAGACCATCCCAGCCCCTCTTCCCTGAGGCCAGACACCAGCCTCCGTCTCAGAGGGAAGTTTAATTATGTACTCACTGCTTCACACAGCTCGATAAAAAGCTTTGAATTCTTTACTCCTGCCCCTCAAAGTCTGTTCACGCCTCCAGCACCAAGTCATGTCACATAAACTCCAACTTTTTTAGAGTTTATTTATTAGTGTCACAAGCTTACATTAATACTGCAATGAAGTTGGTGTGAAAATCTCCTACTTGCCACACTTGTTTAGGTACATTGAGCGAGAATTTAGCATGGCCAATGCACCTAACCAGCAAGTCTTTCAGTCTGTGGCAGGAAACCAGAGCACCTGAAGGGAACCCATGCAGACATGGGGAGAATGTGTAGGTGCCATGTATACAATGACTCAAGCCAGGAATCGAACCTGGTGCTATAAAGCAGCAGTGCTAACCACTATGCCGCCTTGCCGCCCTCTGGAGACAATGAAGGTGAAATTCTTGACATCCTGTCCTTCCTGCCTCTTTAAGTGGCACAGCCGATTGGCATGATCGCAGTTTCCCCTCTGCCACGCAGCTGTTGATATCGGAAACGCCGTGAATGAGGTGGGAATCCGGGATCCGCGTTAACTCCTCTGCAGATCCCAGATCCCAACCCGACAATTCAGATCACAGACCTCATGTTTGAACCAGGTATGGCACAGGGTTTGCAGCAGCTACTGAGGAGAGAGAAATGAGGTGGTGGAGAAGGGGTGTGGGAATGAGGAAGGGGTAAATTCTGTGATAGGGCAGGAATGATGGCAGGAATGGCGGCACAGGACAAAAAAAAAGTGGTAGTGATGGCACAGCTCTGCTATCTCACAGCGCCAGGGAGCCAAGTTCAATTTGGGTCACTGTGGAGCTTGCACATTCTCCCCATGTCTGCATGGGTTTCCTCCAGTTTCCTCGCACAGTCCAAAGATGTGCAGGTTAGGTTGATTGGTCAGGCTAAACTGCCCCTTAGTGTCAGGGGTACCGGGAGGGTAAATACATGGGGTTACAGGGATACGTCCTGTGTAGGATTGTGGATGGCGCAGGCTCGATGGGCTGAATGGCCTCCTTCTGCACTCTCAGGATTTTATGATTCTAAGGGAAGAACCAGTCTTGGGGATAGATTAAGTGGGAACGATGGAATCGTCAGCTTCCAGAAAAACAAAACTAGGACAATTAGCTGCCTTGTGAACATAAGAGGAATAGAGCAGGTTGTGGTTTAATGTTAAAAAGGTTTGGATTGGGGACACTGAATTTTTCGACACAGATGGTAGAAGTAACTTGCAGGGAAAGCAATGAAAATGTGGCCAACCCTTGCTCGCTCCTACCTATCAGATTTTTCAGTCACGCACTTTATACCTGAGGTGCCAATTTAAAAATAGAAACACGGTTAAAATAAGAATCTGCTCCTGTCAAAAATCTACAGGCGAGTGTCAAGTAGCTTTGACATACTTTCTCCCAATGTTTTCTTTTCAGGTAGAATTCATACATGTTCTTCCCCATTACTTGCTGTTTTTTACCATATTGCATTCCTCCTTTCACAGTTCTCAAATCAGATTTATCTCTCGACGACAGTTCCAATCAAAGACTTTCATTCCTGGGATGTGCTGTCCATCTCTCCATGAAAAATAAATCAACTGTAAACTTGGGACTCGCCAGAGTACCAAGACTGTGTAATTAAGTTTGGTCGGTAACAAGCTAGGGAAAGCTGCGGAGATTCAAGCTGTGTTTAATACAGCAAAGTGAGGATATCAATCGTATGAAGGTTTTTAGTTTAGTGCCAAACACTCATGACTGCTTCAGGTGAACGTGGAAGCCGCAGCATTAATATTGAGTTAGGAGGGTTGGGTGGCATGTTGGCACAGTGGTTAGCACTGCTACCTCGCAGCCCTAGGGACCTGGTTTCGATTCCCGGCTTGGGTGACTGTGTCGAGCTTGCACATTCTCCCCGTGTCTACAAGGGTTGCCACCGGGTGCTCCGGTTTCCCCCCTCACTCCAAAGATGTGTAGGATAGGTGGATTGGCCATGCTAAATTGCCCCTTGGAGATAGGTGGGGTAAATATGTGGGGTTACAGGGATAGAGCTAGGTGGGATTGTTGTCAGGCAGACTTGATGGGCTGAATGGCCTCCTTCTACCCTGAAGGAATCCAGGTTAACTCATTTAACTGAAGATGCGGGACTTTGACCAAATGCAGGGGAATCGGTAGGCATGTGACAGGGTGTGGATAGAGGTGAGAAGTGAGTTTATTTGTCCATTCTGAACAAATCCTAGCAAGTCATGGTTACTTATTCGTAGTCTTCATTTTTGATTTCTATCAGTAGATTTTCCCATGAGGCTCAATTTTTCGAGTTGCCATGTATCTGGGCCTCCTTGGCTTTCTCCCACCCGCCAGACCACTTCCAAAGGTGTATTCCATACACACACACATACACACACACACACACACACACACACACGGCATACTGTCAGATTCCAACCAATTTAGTCTTGAATAAAACATTGTCCTGTCCTGTTATTGTCTTTAGTACTTCCGTATTGTGACATGATGAAGTTATAAACAGTTCTTGTAGTGTTTTCAATGTCGTTAGCAAGTTCCTGCGTAACCTACCTTTACAGCATGGTGCAAATGTGATGGGCCAAATTCTGAGCTGCAAAAATTCTGCGATCTTACAATCGTCCTTGACCTGAGGCCTATTCCTACCTCCTGCTTACAGGCCGAAAATGTCACCTTGCTCGCGCTTGTCTCTTCTTGTCATAATCTGGAAATGTTCGCCCTGGGGTCTATTTTCCCCTCCACTCCCCCAGGAGAAGAAGCCCAACTTTCCTCACTGCTCAATTTCGGAATTAAGTTAGGAGTTTTTAGGAATTAGCGAATTAGCTTCTGTCACACTGCTGCAAACCAAGCAGGAGAACAATCATAGGGACCCTAAACCAAAAAAAAAACAACCACTTTTGTGCACTGTAAAATATAAAGCATGGGGGTGGAGAAAACAGCTAATGGTGAAGAATTGTCTGATAGAGTACCGATTTTGATTGGTATAAGATGGTAGTGCGCTCTAAAAATGGAAATATTGATTAACCGATGGTGGGAATGTTGGTATGGGGGTGGGGGGCTGATGGAGGCAAGAAATTATGGAAAAGCTCCAGGAAAGGTGTCCCACCAGAATTGGAATATTGTCTTGGTTGCTTTCTCCCGCGTCCTGCTCAGGGTAGGAAGCCCCTTCTGTGACTGAGTGACCAGAACTGCCTGATTGAGACTTGCACCTTAAAAAAAACAAACAGATCAATTTTTATTTATTTTTTTCTTTTAAATGTATTTTGCCTTCCTTTCTGCTTTAGCTTATTTGCAACTGGAGAAGCTTTGTGTGTGTATTTTCAAGCTGGGCGCTGCGGACTTGAACAAACCTGTTTGTTTTATTTTCCAGCTGTGCGGAAAACGGGAACGGACACCGGAACAGTCACCAACGGAAGATTAACCAGCAGGAAGAGAGTTGCCAAAATCTGACCGATTTTACTGCCGCGAGGGTACCAAGCAACCTGGATATATTCACGGCGTACAACGAGACTCTCCAGTGCTCCCATGAGTGCGTCCGCGCCTCAATGCCAGTCTACGCTGACCAGGGCCTGCACCAGACCACCGTCTATAAAACCACGTTCAACGGAAACCGGTAAGGCCGTCATGTTAAAGTAGAACATAAAACGTACAGGCGCCGTTGGCACAAACCTCTCAGCTCAGGGAAGTTAGCGGTAGAGTTGGTTCAGGCAGCGTGATTCCTGGATGTCAGGGGAGTTGGGGGCCGAATTAGCCTCGGCTGGTTTCACCTTTCTCGCTGGGAATGCTAAAGCTCTCAGAGATCCATCCCATGCTTTGAGGCGGGGGCACGCTGTCCCTCCACACCAGAAACAGATGTCAAAACGACACCTGGAATCTTGCCGCCCTGCCTGCCACGGGAATCGGAGCGGGCGAGGGGCAGCCAATGGAAAGGTTGACCTCGGGTGGGAATTCATGGTTTTGAGACGAGCAAGGCCAGAAAATGACGCCCAACAGGTTTGAGCCAAGATGCTCACCAACTGAATATTATGTTAAGAGCAAAAGTACCGGCAACACCCTTCTTCCAGTCTGATCCTATTTTGACATCTGACTTTGTGTGACCCCACCCTTCGGGGTGAAAATTCATGGGTTGGAAGGTTGTTGAGCAGGGTGGGCACAGGGTTGGTGATGGAAAGGGAGGGTAGCATCTCTTGTTAAGACGGGGGTTGATTTCCTTCTGGAATTCAGTGTGTCCCATGCCCCATTCGCTTAACCCAATCTCCTCCCATCTTTCCTGCCCGATAGCATTTGTGGGGGTTACTGATTGAAAAGGAGCAGGCTATCTTTAAAGGAAAAAGAACACCGTGACTTATTTTGTGGCAGCAATCGGGCCTTGGGGACAATCGTCCATTCAGCCATGCCTGTCGAAGAAAGAATATGAGGATTTAAAAGGCCCTCACAGTTGTTAGAAATCAGTCCAAGTTTCATGGCCACCATCGGTGGACAGACCCATCCTTCGGGAAACCTCAATCTACACAGTGGTGGGGATGCAACATTCCAAAATCATTGACAAGTAGGTGCTGTTAATAGTTTGGTAAGGCAGCAATACAGCACAAAGCACAAAGAATAACCAAAATAATCAACAGCAGGAAAGGGTAGCTTTAGAAAGAGTTTTCCTGTGCATGAGACAAGTTTGCTACTAAGACATAGTCAAAACCAATGATATCCATTTCAAATTGGTATGACTCTCAATGCTTGGTACATAGTTCTACTTCTGAAGTAATGTATTTTCTAGGGAGCTGCAGTGTAACCAGCTTCCTTTCAAATTACAGAATGGTACAGTGGTTAGCATTGCTGCCTCACAGTGTCAGAGACCCCATTTTGATGCCTGACCTTGGATTACTGTCTATGTGGAGCCCATATGTTCTCCCTGTGTCTCTGTGAGTTTCCACTGGATGCTCTGGTTTCTTCCCACAGTCCAAAAACCATGTTGGTTAGGTGCATTAGCCATGCTAAATTCTCGCCCAGAAAGGTGCCGGATTGTAGCAATTAGGGGAAGGTAGATGAAGGTAGTGCAGTTGTTGTTGTCTACATGGACTTTAGCAAGGCCTTTGACTAGGTACTGCATGGTAGGTTATTGCATAAGGTTAAACCTGATGGAACCCGGGGTAAAGTAGCCAACTGGATATAAAATTGGCTTGATAACAGAAGACAGAGGGTGGTTGTAAAGGTTTTTTTCAAACTGAGGGCCTATGACCAGTGATCAGGGATCAGTGCTGGGCCCACTGTTTCTTGTTGTTTGTATTAATGATTTGGATGTGAATTCAATAGGCATGGTTAGTAAATTTATAGATGTCACTAAGATTAGTGGCATAATGGACAACAAAGAAAGTTATCTCCAATTGCAATGGGATCTTGATCAATTAGATCAGTGGGCTGACGAATGGCAGATGGAATTTAGTTTAGGTAAATGTGAGGTGATGCATTTTGGTCAATCGAACCAGGACTTACTCAGTTAATGGTAGGGTGTTGGGGAGAGTTACAGAACAAAGAGGTCTAGGGATATACGTTCCTCAACCACTCGCTGCGTGAAAATGTCATTTCCTTACATCACATTTGCTCCTTTTGCAAATCTCTTTAAACCTGTGTCCTCTCTTTCTTGATCCTCTACAAGCTTTAACAGTTTCTCTCTACCTACTCTGTCCAGCCCCCTCATGATTTTGAAAGCCCTTCCCCCATTTGAAATTCTCCTTCGTTACTTATTGAACTTATTAGCGATTGTTAATGACCTCTCCATTTATTTTCCCCAAGAAATTGAAAGGTCTCTACATCTGTTGTAAAGGATTTCTTCATAATGATGATGAGAAGGAAACTCAAATGATTCTCCTCTTCTTTATCTGGTACCGATGTAGCGCTCCTCCCTGGCTGAGTCTGCACTAATAATTTCTCCAGTTTCAATGGCCAAACTATTGATTTGCTCAACCACCTGAGCTGTTCTTGATTGTAAGAGTTGGATTTTAGCCAGTCCTCTGAGGTGGGGTGAAAGGTTGGGGATGGTCCATTATCATGGTGAGGAAATGTGTGGAGTGCAGTACCCATCACATGTCATACTATTGTACCAGTACCAGGGCAGGAGAAGGAGACGCGTCCTGCCCAGAGGATTATTGAGCTAATTAAGTGGCCAATTAAGAACCTATTTGCATCACCCACTGGTATTTTATCATTGCCTGGGGAGGGGTAGAGGCCATCACAATGTTACCTAATGATCAAAAACAATGCAGCATGCTTACCATCATTGTATGGAGTTAATTCAGAATGTTATAACTTTGGTGGCCCTTCCCACTGGTAACGTTTTTGTTTCCCACTGAAGTCAATAGCGCTTCGAACAACTCACCACAGTTTCCAGCTCCACCCCTTTGTCATGTTGGAGGGAACAAACAAACTAAGTCTTTTGAGACCATATCAAATTTCAACAAATTCAACATACATCAGGGAAAGCAGAACTCAGCTGTAATTCTAGCTTGCTTCTGAGCTACTCTGCTTCTCAAATGTTCTTACACTTTTTTGTACCCTTTTTTTAACATTACAAAGTGTTACATTTACAGTAGGTCATCATATGGTTATTTTGAATTTGAAGTTGATTAAAGCAGTTCAGCTTTAATCACTTTATGCAGATCCATTGTCCTGTGTGCTTTAACTTTAATTGTTTTCTGGACATAACCTGTCTACCTGTTTACAGTCTCAAAGCATTATGTTTGTCAAGTCGATTTTGATGGCGTGTTACTTGTCCTCCATCTCCCTGATATTTGATTAGTTTCTGGAGGCACAATGACTCCTCCGGACATTGTGGAGTCTGGTTAAGTGGTATTGATTCTGTTACTGTTGCTGTAGTCTTGGAAGGATCTCACTTGGGGTGCAAAGGTGTTAGTGTTGTCTGGGATGTGGTAATTTGTCATGCTTGCCCACAGTGAGTGTGGATACGGCAGTCAGGCTGTTTGTTTAACTCTTTCCATTCATTCCTCTCCTGCTGCAGCCCACAATCCCTGGATTTGTCCTACTACAGCTGGAAGAGGGCCAGAAACTTCTGTTTTTTCCAAAAATAATAGCAGAGTTATTACTTTAATTTGCCTTCACTTCCCCATTGAATGATAGCTGTCAATACTAGGTTTATCCATTGCATTTAACTGACAGCATGGACAGGGCAAGCAAAGTGCTCATGACTGTCAAATAAAGACCAGAGGTTTGGATACACAAGTACACGGGCATTATAGCCAGTCACAGTTCCAAATGTTTAAGGAAATGAATGGATCTCGCAAGGCTCCCCAGGAGTTGTGGAGCATGACTAAATGCTTGCACAACTGAGAGGTAAGACAATTCCTCTCTAATCTTATGTAATGAGGTTGTGTGCCAGGAATGTAGCCTTGGAAATTATCAATCCCCCGTTAGTCTGGCGAATTTATGTGGACTAATGTGTGACAAATCATACATTCGTACAGTATCTTGAATTGGTCTTAAGCTCAATGTTAACACCGATGCCTGTGGGTGGCACGCTGGCACAGCGGTTAGCACTGCTGCCTCACAGTGCCAGGGACCCGTGTTCGATTCCCTGCTTGGGTCACTGTCTGTGTGGAGTTTGCACATTATCCCCGTGTCTGTGTGGGTTTCTTCTGCGTGTTCCGGTTTCCTCCCACAGTCTGAAAGACGTGCTGGTTAGGTGCATTGGTCATGCTAAATTCTCCTGAACAGGCACTGGAGAGTGGCGACAAGGGGATTTTCACAGTAACTTCATGGAAGTGTTAATGTAGGCCAATTTGTGACACTAATAAGTAAATTTAAACTTAGGAAAGGACAATCGTGAGCATTCGTTGGGTGGCAAAACATTTCACTCATCCTTTTATTCTCTATAATTTGGAGAATAACATATCTAAATTTTGTGAATGTACCTCAGATTGTGGAACAATGGCTAGCATTTGGTCAAGGTGAGTTAACCGCACAGATCAGGAATTATTGGTGATGAAGTCATTGGCACTACGACCTCACAATAAATATCTCCTGCAGTTATCCATAGGGAAGTTCGATCATCAGTACCGGATTATTTTCACTTTTACTTATTCAAACCTTTTAATGTCCAACTCGAATCAAATACCACTCCTTGCAATTACAGTTCCCTAATGGCTTTATTGCAAATGTAAAGCCCTTTGTGATGTTCAATAAAAAAAGTGCTGTACAATTGCATGCTTTATGCTTAGAGCTTTGACTGGAATTCTACCTTTGGATTCTGTATCCCTGGGCTTGGAAGGGGAATATGATCAGTTCGCCAGCTCCTGGCAGTGGTCTCATCTGACAAATCCTTCCGGAACATCCATGGTTAGCAAAGACAGACAGGATAGTGTCTTCTACACACTCAGCAGCAGCTATGGGATCCTCTTCATGGCTCAGGCTCATGTTATAGGGCTGCTATCTGTGGCACAGTGGTTGGCACTGCTGCCTCAGCACCCGGGACCTGGGTTCGATTCCCAGCTTGTGCAGTGTGAATGTGTGGAGTCTGCATTCTCCCCATGTCTGCGTTGGTTTCCTCTGAGTGCTCTGGTTTCCTCTCACTTTTCAAAGATGTGTGGCTTAGGTGGATTGACTATGTTAAGTTGCCCCTTAGTGTCAGGGGGACTAGCTAGGGTAAATGCATGGGTTTGTGGGGATAGGAACTGGGTGGGATTGTGGTTGGTGTAGACTTGATGGGCTGAATGGCCTCTTTTTGCACCATAAGATTCTATGACTATATCTCCCTCTGGGACTCTATGCTGACTAGAGTTAACACTTCAAGAAAAGGAGAGGACAAATTTTTTGTAAATTCATTTGTAAATCTATGAGAACATTATAAATGTTCCAAAATGACCATCAAACAATAATATTCAGATTCTTTACGTGCATCAATTAACACTCTGTGATGCTTTAGTACGGTATAGAAAACATTTCAAATATTTTACAATGGTCTTACAAGTTAATTTTGAAGATTGTCTACATGGAAAAAGTTGCACTTCAAAGTTCTTCAGTACAGCTGAGAAATATGTCATATTCAGCGAGTCATTTGCCCCAAGGGAGTTCCACTCCTCTCCATTTACCGTGAGGTAAAAGGTCTCAGACAGCGACCTACACCCATTGCCCCTCTGCGGCAGCGACCTTCCCCAAGTGCATCCCTCAGCATGCATTCCTGGTCTTTGGAATGTGCCTGTCTGCAACACTCAGTCAGGGACAACTCCTAGTGCTGGAAGTCCAACAAGTTTTGGGAAAGAAAACAATCGTAGGAAGCTGGGAACTATATCACCTGCAGAAACCAGAGTTGGCCAAGATGAGTTGCTGGATCATCTGCAGCAACCTTCCTTTTTGCAACGCCAGCTACAAACCCTTTATTTACGCTACACTTCATTTTTCTTTCTTCCATAGTTATTATTAATCTTGGCTGCTTGCTTAGACTGATATAAAGCAATAGCAGACCAGGGTCACACAATTAATTGAACACTCTTTGTTGTATACTAATACATGTGACAATAATAAATCAAATCAAAATCTTTTGCATCATTGGTAAGTTATGCACAGGCTGAGATCAAAATAAACAAATGAGAAAGGATGCATGTTCAATTCTGCAATGCTATCGTGCAGAATCTTGGCATGGAACACTACGGTACATGACATTGCATAAACCTTTTCCACCTGCCCCCAAACATCACAGTCAGCAATCAAGAATCCTTCATTTGTTTGGTTAAGTGTGCTTTTTCATTCAATATGCTGACACAGGTTTTGCTGAAACCGTAATGCATGAAGTGCACGTTGTGCCCTAGGTCCGTTCTGCCGTTAATCAAAGATTGTTCATCTGTTTCCCCAAGTTATTTATTTTCTGCTTGAAGCTCACAAACGAGGAATATGAGCACTAATATATTTGAGACAATACGTGTCCTTTGCAGGGAAGGAGAAACAATTAACCTATGAAGAAAGATACAGAACTAACAGGTAGAACTATACAATGCAGAAGGAGGCAGTTTGGCCCATTGTGTCTGCAATGGTTCTTCAAAGAGTATCATAGCCAGGTCCATCACCCTCCCCTATCCCTGCCACCCTGCACAATTACCATGGCTAACCCACTTTATGTACACATCTTCAGAAATTAAAGTCCAGATTTTCTGGCTGCTTCACCCCAAAACTAATGTCAACCAACCTTTCCTTGTTCCTCCCCTCGCCTGCTTTGATTTCTGTAACAGGGCGAATGGAAAAATTCACCCTGAAGGGGCAATTTAACGTGGCCAATTCAACTAATTTGCACATCTTTGGACACTAAGGAGCAATTTAGATTGGCCAACCTACCTAAGCTACACATCTTTGGATACTAAGGGGCAATTTAACATGGCCAATCCACCTAAGCCGCACATCTTTGGACATTAAGAGGTAATTTAGATTGGCTAACCTACCTAAGTTAACATCTTTGGACACTAAGGGGCAATTTCGCATGGCCAATCCACCTAAGCCTCATATCTTTGGACTGTGGGTGGAAATCAGAGCACCCGGAGGAAACTCACACAAGCAAAGGGAGAACGTGCAAACTCCACACTGACAGTCACCCGAGACCGGAATCGAACCTGGAGCTATGAGGCATTAGAGCTAATCACTGTGTTGTGAGAATTTTCTCATGTTTTTGGCTAAATGCCACCCAGATGTAAATGTCACCAGCAGGAGTGCAGTCTGCTGGTTGGATTGCTGGTTTTCCTCGCTGTATTTTTGAAACACTTACAGATAAAATAAGGAGAAGGGTTCCATTTTTTAAACCTGGCCCAATCTCAGAACAATAAGTAAATGTGAGAGGAAACAGGAATGCCTCCTGTCCACACATACTCCCACCAGACCCTCCATGGAAAACCCCCTCTGTCCCTACAGCACAGAACCAATTTCTCCCATTTGCCCCCATCCGCCAAAGGATGGCAATTTCTCCCATTTGCTCCCTCTGCAGCTATAGACATAGAACCCACAACATTTTGCCAACAGTCCGCCACCCCTCTCCCCCCCCTCCATCCTAGGGGAGGGACATTACTCAACTGCGCCCAATGATGAGTTCTGACCACTAGTTCCCAATGTTTAAAATCTAGTGTAAGCCACACCAATGTGACGTCATGGGGTGAGGGCTTTTCTATGTGGGAGTGCATGTTACAGCAGGAAGTTCTGCCGGTTATCTTACAATGTATTATAATGGGGTCCTTGCCATTGTACGATGGGAACCCTGGTATATTGTTGGCGGGTTTGGGGAAGGGGTGGTGATTGGTGTGGTTGGGGGGACAATCGAATAGAGAAATCCCACCGGAATAAGAGGCATTTTGGACCTTCCACTTGATTCTCCACCCACTCAGCGATTCCCACCCCATCAGAAATGGAAGAGGACGTTTCCCCCTCACCCGCTCAAAGTTTTGAGTCCGAATGGGATTGTTGTCAGTGCAGGCTCAATGGGCCGAATGGCCTCTTTGTGCACTGTAAGAACTCTATGATTCATCAGGGTTGAAGATGGCAGTGTTGGGTGGCAGGATCCATGCACACCAGAGTCAGCCCATGAGGCAAGACGCGAAGGGGCAAATTAACATGGCCAATCCAATTAATTTGCACATCTTTGGACACTAAGAGGCAATTTAGCATATCCAAGGGAGGTTCTGTGCTTGTGGGGTAGGGGAGGGAAAGGTGGGAGCCATGACAGGTTACAATAGTCTGACACTTTTGCGAAAATTGCAAAAAGGAAATGTAGGTCTCATTCATTTCTCTGCCAACGTCACCATCCAAAACTTCCAAGCGTGGATATCTTTGGTGATGAATTCAGTGATCCCATAGATGTGTTGGTACAAAGTGGCCATTTTAACATGAATAACCTTTTTAGGAATGCATCCTTGCAGTTTTTTTTTTAATGTTTTTAATGTTGCCACAAGAGGACACAGGTTTAGAGTGCTGGAGAGTAGGTACAGAGGAGATGTTAGGGGTAAGTTTTCCACTCGGAGGATGGTGAGTGCATGGAATCGGCTGCCAGCGGTGGTGGTGGAGGCAGATTCGATAGGGTCTTTTAAGGGTCTTTTGGATAAGTACATGGGACTTAGTAAGGTACAGGGTTAAGCCTAGTAGTTACGGACATGTTCGGGGCAACTTGTGGGCCAAAGGGTCTGTTTGTGCTGCAGTTTTTCTATGTTATATTCTATGTTCTATGTTTTACTTCCAGACTTCCGCTATTGAGATTTAATAACTTGCTGCCCTTCTGAGCAATGGATGCTTCAATGTACATGGCATTGCCCAGTGACAATGTAAACTATTCAATAACAGTGACAGCAAATCAATAGTGTTACATTTGTTAAAGAGATAAATGGACAGAATGCTGGAACGTGAAGGTGCAAACCTTATTGTTTTGCACAGTTGACTAATTGACAATTACTTAACCTACTGGCCACTGACGAGAATATTAATTAACAAGTGCAATATTGCAAAATATGGTGACACCTTGGAAATGAGCCGAGTGTTACTTTTTCACTTTGGGTTGCCATAGTATTAGTGTAAATGCAAATGTTTTAAATAATCACGCGGAGATTTTTATTTTTTTCTAATTTAGCGCCATGGAAAAGGAAAGATTTCATGTTTTGCGGCATCATAACCTTATTTAAAAAGAACCCTTTGTGTATCAGAAAGCTTGGAACAAACCTTTCCCATGATTTTTAGCTTAACACGAATGCTCTTCAGAGAGAAACGCCACTTTTTTTGTTTGCCATCTCGGGTGGATGTGAGAGATTGCATGGCAGTATGCCCAGGAAGAGCAGGGTAGTTATCCTCGGAGTCCTGACCTGTCTTAGTCCATCGTTCAACATCACAAAAAAAAAAATCTTGGCAGGAATTTTCAGGCCCTTTGCGTCAGTGGGATCTTCTCACTGCGTTTCCTCACCGTGGGCTTCCTGCCAGTGACGGTTGCAAAGGAAAGCCTGTTGGTATTGTAAGGTCCTGCAGCTGGCCAATGGCAAGCAGCCTCCTCCCCTGCGAAACATGATAGGAGTGGAGATTCCCACCCACTATCCGGTCATTAGAGGATTGATGTTTGTGGAATCTTGCTGTGTGCAATTTGGCTGCTACAACAGCATCTACAGTTCAAAATAATCTATAGGTAAGAAAACCCGCCAATGCTTCTACTTTTTCAGGTGCTAAGGAACTGTCACCAACTTTTACAGGTGCACCATAGAAAGCAGCCTTTCTAGATTTATCACAGCTTCACATGGCTCTTGCTCTGACCAAGGATGTAAGAAACCACCAAGCGTTATGAACCCAGCCCAGTCCATTAAGCAAACCTGACTCCAATCCATTGACTCTATCTACACTTCCTGCTGCCTCAGGAAAGCAGCCAGCACAGCCAAGGACTCCACACACCCTGGACATCATTTTTCTCCACTGGGAGGAAGATACATAAGCCTGAGGTTATGTACCAACCAAAACAAGAACAGCTTCTTCCCTGCTGCCATCAGACTTTTAAGAACATAAGAAGTAGGAGCAGGAGTAGGTCATCTAACCCTTCGATCCTGCCCCACTTTCTCACTTTCTCCCCATTACCCTTAATTCCCTTGTCTGTCAGAAATCTACCTACCCGTGACTTAAATATACTCAGTGAGTTAGCCTCCACCACTTCAACGGGCAGAGAATTCCAGAGACTCACCACCCTTTGACTGAAGAAGTTCCTCCTCAACTCTGATCTAAACCACCCCACCCACCCTTATTTTGAGGCTCTGCCCTCTGGTTCCAAACGGAAGAACCTGTCTACCTTTACCCTATCTAGCCCCTTCATTATCTTATATGTCTCTATTTGTTTTGAATGGACCTACCTCATATCAAGCTGATCTTTCTGTTCACCCTACCTGGGATGGCAATACTAAATTCAGCACCGTCTTCTCCCTTTTTCCCTATGTACTCTATGAATGGGTATGTTTTGTCAGGAGTTATGGGAAAAAGCAGGAGAATGGGAATGAGAAAAATATCAGGCATGATTGAATGGTGGAGCAGACTTGATGGGCTCTGCTCCTATGTCTTCTGGCCAATTATAGCATTCAAGAAACAATACTTTTCACAGTAATCCAATACCTCTGACAATAATAAATCAAATCAAATCAAATCATTGGATGTAAAGTGCTTTGGGATGGCCGGAAGTTGTTATGTAAAGGGAAGTTTTTCCTCATTTCTCCCAAATCCCTAGATTAAAATGTTGCCTCGTTGCCCGTCCATTTGTACCTTGAGATGGTCACATTCTAAAGTTCAAGGCAATTGATAACATTCAGTTGCAATAAGCCTGCGTGGATGAGTCAGCGGATAGTGTGAAATGGTGCTTAACAAAGTGATGGGGTATCCTTCACCGACCTGCTGTTCTGTTTTGTGTGTGTTTTAAGCAGAGGATGAAAATGACAAGGTATTAGTGCATTGCTGACAATGTACAAGGCCGACCACTGATCTAATCTGGTTAAAAAAAAAGCAGCCACAGAATAATTTGATAAAGTCGATTGTTCACTCCAGCTTAGTCCGTGCTGTGATTTCAGTAGAACACTTGTCCTTATTGCAAGCTGCCACTTTGGAAAATAACTCAAAGAAAAGTATGTACCCGCTGAGCAAGTGGTTTAACGCTAGCCTATATTCGCTCTTCACAATGACTCAGCCCCAGATGGAGATCTAAGTATTTGTTTTCATAGCATCGTGCCTTTGTGGGGCGGAGATTGAGGCCATCAAGTCTGAACTAGCCCTTCTGAAGAGCAATGCAGTTAGTCACATTCCCTCAGCCTTACACCATTCATCTCTAAGTGTTTATCCAATTCCCTCGAGAAATCTTCACGTCTTCAAATCCGAACCATTTGTTGGATTTAAAACAAAAGCTTTTCCTTGTCATTGCCTCACACTCCTGAGCTAATCTCTTTAAATCTCATTCTCTAATCGCTCCCTCATTGTTGGCAAATGAGACCAGTTACTCTTTATTTACTTTATCTGAGCCTTTCCTGATTTTAAAACATCCTTGTCCTAGCCTTCCCTGATCTAAGGAAAATAACCTTATCCATTTAAATTCAATCCCTTAAGCTGGAACCACACTGGTAAATTTCTTCTGTATCCTTTTTAAAGACTTCAATCCTTCCTAAAGTGTTGTGCCCAGAATTGGACACAGTTCTACAGCTGGGGCCAAAACAATACTTTATATGGAGTTAATGCATCTTGGTTTGAGTATCGTAGAATCGTAGTACCCTACAGTGCTGAAAGAGGTCCTTCGGCCCGTCGAGTCTGCACTGAACACAATACCAACCAGGCCCTACCTCCATATCCCTACTAATCCCTCTAACCTATGCATCCCTAGACACTAAAGGGCAATTCCTTAACATGGCCAATCAACCTAACTTGCGCATCTTTGGACTGGGGGAGGAAACCCTCACAGACATGAGGAGAATGTGCAAACTCCACACAGCTCATATAGTTCTGTTTAAAAAGCTAAGGATCCCATGTTCTTTCATCACCACTTTGTGAACCTGCCTCGCCACTTTCAACGATTTGTGGACAAACACTTCCAGATCCCTTCGTACATTTTTTACAAAAAAATTTTTAGCTTGTAGGTCTTCACCCTGAAAACAATCATCCACCTCCACCCTCTGTCTCCTTCTGACAAACCAATTTTGTATCCAAATGGCTAGCTCTCCCGATCCCACCTTACTGACCAGTCTATCATGTTGAAGGCCTTGCAAAAGTCCTTTTAGACAAGGTACTGCATGTTGGAAGGAAGGTCGTTGATGAAGCAGCTGGAGATGGATGGGCTGAGGACACTATCCCTGAGGAACATGCATCAAACAAAACACAACAAGAGTCTTTATAAGACCTTTGTTAGATCTCACTTGGAGTGCTGTGCGCAGTTCTGGTTGCCTCATTACAAGAAGGATGTGGAAGCAGAGGAGATTTATAGGGGTGTTGCCTGGATTGGAAGGCATGCCTCATGAGGGTAGGTTGAGGGAGCTCAGTCTCTTCTCCCTGGAAAGACGAAGATTGAGAGGTGACCTGATAGAGATTTACAGAAAGTTGAGAGGTATAGATAGGGTGGATTCTCGGATGCTATTTCCCAGGGCTGAAATGGTCGCTGCGAGAGGACACAGGTTTAAAGTGCTGGGGAGCAGGTACAGAGGAGATGTCGGGGTAAGTTTTTCACTCAGAGGGTGGTGAGTGAGTGGAATCAGCTGCCGTCGGTGGTGGTAGAGGTAAACTTGTTGGGGTCTTTTAAGAGACTTCTGGATGAGTACATGGAATTTAATGGGATTGAGAGTTATAGATAGGCTTGTTAGGTATGGATATGATCGGCGCAACTTGTGGGCCAAAGGGCCTGTTTGTGCTGTCGTGTTCTATGTTGTACACTTCCTGAGTTGAACTTTGCCTTGCCACGTTTCTGTCGATTCTGTCAGGCTATCTATGCCCTCTTGAAGCCTATTGCTATCCTATGCACTGTTAACTACATGGCATCTGCAAATTTCATCATTCTAACCTGAGTCCAAGCTGTTAATTCAGAAGTGAGCCTTGTATCGAACCCAAGGTAACTCCACTGTGTAGCTCTTCCAATCCCCCTCAAAAATTAGACATTCCCCAAAACATTCAACAATTTTTAAAATCTCATAGCCAGTTTCTCTATCCATGGACCCCCATCCTCAACCTCCCAATAGGGTGGAGGTGGGGAGGAGGGTGGGGTGCTTCAATGGCCTCTGTTCCCACCAGTGAGATGATCATTGCCTCTTTCCATCGATGAAACCTCTCTCGGTGAATGGCAGGGAAAACATTACCAAGCCTGGAGAATGCCACCCCATTTCCAATATGGAAATATGCCAAATTTCATATTGCAAGAAGTCTCGCACTGATTTCTGGTGCAGGGCTGACTGCCTTGTCAAAAAAGGCCTGGAAGAATTGCGATCAGCTGGATGCTGGTCTGGAATCCCACTCCAGCCCTGCCCTCACAGACATTTTCCCGCTTGCTGTACTACTCGGGCAGTGCAGCGAGGCTGGAAAACCACGCCCCAGCTCTCCATGGCGACCTCTTATTTGTCCCACGCTTTTTTCGAAAACTAATCTACTATTTATCTGCCTATAAAAGACTTTTGTTTTTGTTTATATCCAATTCAAAGTCTCAGCAAGTGAGACATTCCAAATCCAGGCTGACAAGACTGGCCTTTCACTTCCTGCTTTGGGCTTGATCTATGTGGCCCCAACTGATTGGAACAGGCATTGCACCTCCTCCAAGGCTGGATCACATTAGCCAAAAGACCGAGATGCCACTTTTAAAAATTGCTTCAAATGGAGCTTTGATGTAACCTCGTGACTTCCACCAAGTACAGGATCTAAAACTACACTTGATCTTAACCAAAAGGCTGAGAAATGAAACTTCTGGACCCCTTTTTTGTGGGTGATCCAACATTTAATTTTCATGCTGTTTTTCCCTCCCGTTGCCTTCCTCAGCTCTCAGCCGTACATTTTACATTCAGCCTGATTATCCGCTTCAGTTTGCAATGCACTTTTCTCCATGTTTGATTTTGTTTTTATTGAACTTGGCAATTACGCACAATGCCCAAAAGAAAATTAGACCAAATCAAACGTTTCTCACACATCCTGCATTGACTGAAAGTCAGATATGCTCAGTTTGGTTGACTGCACACAACCAATCTCCATTAATGGCTAAATGTCTGCATTGCTACTCTTAATTAGTTTTTGATAGACATTAGGAGAACTAGATTTAGGACATACCCCTGGAGCCAGCCAAATGCAGTGCCAGATATCAGTCTGATCAATTTTGCTTTCAAATAGCATTTTTTAAAATATCCTTTCATAGGAAATGGATGCATCAGCATTTATTGGCCATCCCTGAGGGCAGTTAAGAGTCAACCACATTACTGCAGCTCTAGAATCACATGTATGTCAGGCCAGGTAAGGACAGTAGATTTCCTTCCCTAAAAGAATCAGATGGGTTTTTACGACAATATTTTCATGGTCACCATTAGATTTTTAATTCCAGATTCTTTTTTATTGAATTCAAATTTCACCATCTGCTTGGATTTGAACCGTCCCCATAGCTTTCCGAATTCAGGATTACTAATCCAGTGGCAACTCCAGTACAATACACAACGACAGTACAGAGGAGATTTGACAGGATGCTGCCTGGTTTGGAGGGTAGGTCTTATGAGAATCAATGGGTGATTCTGGTTGGTAGTTGGTGACTAGTGGAGTGCCATAGGGATTGGTGCTGGGGCCTCAACTGTTTACCATTTACATAGACGATCTGGGGAAGGGAGCTGAGTGTAGGATAACAAAATTTGCTGATGACACAGATGAATGGAAAAGCGGATTGCATGGAAGGTGCGGAAAGTCTGCAGAGGGATCTGGATAGGCTGACTGAGTGGGCGAGGACCTGGCAGATGGAGTGTAACGTTAGCAAATGTGAGGTTATCCACTTTGGTAGAAATAATAGTAGGAAGGATTATTATTTAAAGGGTGAAAAGCTGCAGCATGCTACAATGCAGAAGGACCTGGGGGTCCTTGTGCACAAATCACAAAAACCCAGTCTGCAGATGCAGCAGGTGATCAAGAAGGCGAATGGAGCGTTGGCCTTACTAGCAAAGGGATAGAATATAAAAGCAGGGAGGTCTTGCTGCAACTGTACAGGCACTGGTGAGGCCGCAACTGGAGTAGCATGTGCAGTTTTGGTCGCCACATTTGCAAAAAGATATATTGGCCTTGGAGGGAGTGCAGAGAAGGTTCTTTCGGCTGATACTGGAGATGAGATTGTTAACCTGTGAAGAGAGATTGAATAGACTGGGTCTGTACTTGTTAGAGTTTAGAAGGCTGAGGGGGGATCTTATAGAGACATATAAAATAATGAAGGAGCTAAATAGGGTAGATGTAGAGAGATTCTTCCTGCTTAGAAAGGATAGCAGAATTAGAGGCCACAGCCTCAAAATAAGGGGGGAACAGTGTAGATCAGAGTTGAGGAGGAACTTCTTCACTCAAAGGATGGTGAATCTCTGGAATTCTCTGCCCATTGAAGTGGTGGAGACGACCTCGCTGAATATATTTAAGTCACAGTAGATAAATTTCTGAGGGCAAGGGAATGAAGAGTTATGGGGAGAAAGCAGGAAAGTGGAACCGATCCACTTCAAATCAGCCATGATCTTGTTGAACGTTGGGGCAGGCTGGAACGCCCACATGGCCTACTCCTGCTCCTATTTCTTATGTTCTTATGAGGAAAGGTTGAGAGAGCTGGGGCTTTTCTCTTTAGAACGGAGGAGAATGAGAGGCAACTTAATAGAAGTTTATAAGATGATGAGGGGGATAGATACAGTGGACATTCAGAGACTATTTCCTCAGGTGAGTGTACGTTACTAAGGGGTATAATTATAAGATTCATGGTAGGAGATATAGGAGGGATGTCCAAGATAGATTCTTTACTCAGAGAGTGGTTGGGGTGTGGAATGTACTGCCTGCTGTGATAGTGGAGTCAGACACTTTAGGAACTTTCAGGAGGTTATTGGATAGGCACATGGAGCACACCAGAATGATAAGGAGTGGGATAGCTTGATCTTGGGTTCGGACATAGTTCGGCACAACATTAAGGGCTGAAAGGCCTGTACTGTGCTGTACTAATATATGTTTCTATGTAATACCGCTGTGCCAGGAGAGTTTTTCTATCTGTTTGATACGCTTTTGTTTGATAATATCCAACAGCACTGGGGTCTGTAACTACTACCTAAGTCATTCATCCACACTAATGCTGCTCATGCATTGATCCACCTTTCATTATGTGCTATCTGCAGCTACCTGAGCTGCAATACTCTCAGTGAACACACCATCGGCTTAGTTGACCCTACGCTGTGCCAGATTTATCTGGTGAAGTTGTTTGAGTTACAGCATCGAACTTAGTCAAATGAAAGTAATCAAGGTACTCATTTAAACATGGTTTCAGATTGGGATCTGGCTTTCAGTTTGTCAGGTACAATTTATGGTTTTCTTTGGAAAGAGTTCATTGATTGTTGAGGAAAGAAAAACGACAGCATGGTCACAGTCATTTTGTTCTGTCTTCATGTATTAGAAAGTTAACACCTGAGACACAAATGTATTGAACAGTGTTCCTTTGCAATGAAATTAGTCTGATTGATGATATGATCATAGAATCTCTGCAGTGCAGAAGGAGGCCATTTAGTCCTTCGGGTCTGCACCAATAACAGCCCCACCAAATCCTATCTCCTTAATCATGCTAATTTCCCCTGCCAATCTCTTTGACACTAATGGGGAATTTAGTGTTGCTAATCCACCTAACCCACACATCTTTGGACTGTGGAAGGAAACCAGAGCAAGACATGGGGAGAGCATGCAAACATCAGATAGTCATGGAATTGAACTCGGGTCCCTGGCACTGTGAGGCAGCAGTGCTAATCACTGTGCCGCCTTGTGGCATTAAACGTAGTGGTAAGTTCAACACAGCACCAAGTCCAAGGTTCAAACAGAATCTATACAGATGAGCGTGCTTCAGAAAAATGAGGGGAAAGTTGGTCAGGCTTCTCTCTATTGACCTACAATCTAGAAACATAATGGATGGAAATGTTAAATGATGCCAGGGTTACCTGGTATGTGTCACATTCAGCAGTCCAACAATTATCAGTACCCAATCTGCAGAGCGGTGGTGCCTTGGGGAAAAGCCACTTGGGAAAGATACTTGAGGGCTTGTGACATTCTCCTGGGAGCAGAAGAGATCAAGGGGAGATTTCTTTGAGGAATACAAGATTATGATAGGTTTTGTTAAGATGGAAATAAATAAGCTCTTCCCATTAACTGATTGTACAAGGACTAGTGCAGTTTAAGTTTTTGATTTAAGTTCTTGGGAAAGGAGAACAGAAGGGGTGTCAGGAAGAACATTTGTCATGCACTGAGTGGTAATTTGAAGACTGAATGATTTCAAAATGAAATTGGAAAGGCACTTTGAAGCAGGAAGCGAATGGGATTGACTAGATTGTAGAGATGATGCATGCTCACTTGATGGGTTGAACGGCTTCTTTTTTAAAGAGTCGCTGCAGTGCAGAAGGAGGCCATTCAGCCCACTGAATCTGCATCGACTCTCCAAGAGCATCTTTCCCCTGCCCATCCACTCACCCGCCCTATCCTATAACCATGCACATTTACCATGGCTAATCCACCTAACCTACACATCTTGGGACTGAGAGAGAAAACCCGGAGGAAACTCTTTCTCTGCCATAATGAATCTATGGAAGGTCGGGTGGGGAAACCTCTTGACTCGGCAAGCCCCATCTCCTTAAATAACACCCCAATCTTGAAGCAGGGCAGGATGGATTAGGCTCTGAAGCAGGTCCGTAATAGCAACCGAGTTCGGCGAGTAGCAAGTCTAGCAGACTGGGAAGCTCACTTCTGTTTATTGAGACATAGTGCAGTTTTAATGATGAATTTTAGGCTCAGATCCGTCAGCCCCCCCCCCCCCCCCCCCCCCCCCCCCCCATACACCCACACTCCTCCATACATCCATGCTCTCTCCATGTCCTATGTGCATCTTTCTCTCATATCTCCATGCGCGCCCCCTATTATCACTTTGCTGTTTCCATCTCCCATGTATCTTCCTTGGTTACTCATTCAGTATCTGTGATGGACAGTTGCCAGAAGACATTCCTTTAAATGAATCGGAGAACAAATTAAACTTGAACAATCTAATAGAGCAATCAATCAGGCACACTTCATTTTCATAAAATATTCTCATTCAGAAAAACAATTTAAATACATTCATTTCCCTCAAATGACCAATCTGCTATAAAAACAAATCTTCCTTCACTAACCCACGTTAAAGACAGATAATCCCTTTAGAACCTCTTCACACTGCCAATCATACTGTCTACACAGCTGCTGCTGAGATGGGTGGTTGTAGAGCTTTTGAAACTCAGCCAAAGATTCATTAAGCCCAGCTATCAAAACAAACCATTATTGTTCCAGATAAGGAAGCCAATTGAAACTGTAAGAAGAGATAGCAATGTTTTATTCCAAGCTACAAGATATGGCTGTCAATCAAGGTACTTCAAGAGCCAATGCCTTGTGTTTTGTTTAGCATTAAGGGAAAACTGTAGTCCCATGATTTTTTTCAGACTGAAAGGGCTGTGAATATTTTCATCAGTTGAGATCATGGTAAGTGTAGTTTCCAACTACTCGTTGCTTCTGTCTTAAATATATAATATCACCTTTCAGATGGAAAAAGTACTCTCGTGCATTTGAACACTTACATCATACTAATTAATGTAGTGGTCAACTTATCTTTGCAGGACAGAGCCCTACAATCAATCATTACAGTAAAAACGTATTGAATTTACAAAATCTAACTACAGAAAGTAAAGGAATAGCTTTTATTTGTATTTAAAAATCAATGAAATTATTTGAGGAACAGGTGTTTTCTTTTTCAGTTCCCTACTTAGGACTGGGGCTTCCCCTTGGTTCATGACTCTTCGGAGGCACCAGGAACCTGTTTTCTTGTAGGTCCATTAAAATTGTGTGGCACAGTGGTTAGCACTACTGCCTCACAGTGTCAGGATCTGAGTTCAATTCTGGCCTTAGATGATTGTCTATCTGTGTGGAGTTTGCACATTCCTCCCGTGTCTGTATGGGCTTCGTCTGAGTGTTCTGGTTTCCTTCTACAGTCCAAACGATATGTGGGTTTGGCTGATTGGCTATGCTAAATTGCTCCTTCATGTCAGGGGATTAGTTGGGTAAATATGTGGGGTTATGGAAATAGGGTAGAAGGTACTATTAATGCAAGTTCAATGGGCTGAATGGCCTCGCTCAGCACTATCAACATTCTCTCATCTACAATTCTAAAATTGCGGGAGGAGGGAATGGACCTTCACAAGCTCTTCCTTTCCATAATGGAGCTGATAAGAAAAGGAACTCATGCCTGAAAACTACTTGTGCCCTTATCCCACAGGCAAAAAATTGTGAAGAATGAGAATGGAGACAGGAATGCCAGTATTGGGGTCGCTTTGCTATTTCTACAGGCCTTCTGAATTGGCCTGTCTTAGCAAAATCCCTGAGGCCTGTAGCTCGACAAAAGCTACAATCCCAAAACAAATCCCTCCTTCCGATTGACTTGGGATTATAGGGAACTGGGTAGGCAGCTGAGAGAGAGGAAAGCGAAGGTAGTAATCTCAGGATTGCTGCCTGCGCCTCGGGAGAGTGAGAGCAGGAATAGTATGAGATGGAGGTTGAATACGTGGCTGAGGGACTGGAGCAGGGGGCAGGGATTCCGGTTCCTGGATCATTGGGACCTCTTTAGGGGCAGGTGTGACCTGTACAGCAAAGACGTGTGGCACCTGAATCCCAGGGGGACTAATATCTTGGCGGGAAGACTGGCTAGGGCTACTGGGGGGACTTTAAACTAGAAAGGTTAGGGGGAGGGAATAGTGATGTGGAGACTGGGAGCAAGGAAGTTAGCTCCCAGGTAGGGAAGGACTCTAGGCAGGATGAGAGGCAGGTTGGACGAGTGGGGGAGAAGGGAAATGTCCAGTCTGAGGGACTGAGCTGTGTCTATTTTAATGCCAGGAGTGTAGTAAATAAGGTGGATGAACTTAGGGCGTGGATTGCTGCTTGGGATTGTGATGTGGTGGCCATTACAGAGACTTGGATGTCTCAGGGACAGGACTGGGTACTACAGGTCCCGGGATTCAGATCCTTCAGGAAGGACAGGGAGGGAGGCAAAAGAAGTGGTGGAGTGGCACTGTTGATCAGGGACAGTGTCATGGCTGCAGAGAAGGTGGATACCGAGGAGGGAATGTCTACGGAGTCTCTGTGGGTGGAAGTTAGGAATAGCAAAGGGTCGGTGACGTTGCTGGGTGTATTCTATAGGCCGCCCAATAGTGACAGGGAAGTTGAGGTGCAGATAGGGAAACAGATACTGGAGAGATGTAGAAATAACAGAGTTGTTGTGATGGGAGACTTCAATTTCCCAAACATCGACTGGAATATCCCAAGGGTAAGGGGTTTGGATGGGGAGGAGTTTGTTAGGTGTGTTCAGGAGGGTTTCCTGACACAGCACGTGGACAAGCCTACGAGAGGAGAGGCTGTACTGGACCTGGTACTAGCTAATGAACCAGGACAGGTGATGGATCTCTCGGTAGGAGAGCATCTTGGGGATGGAGATCATAATTCTATCTCCTTCACCCTTGCATTGGAAAAGGATAGGATCAGGCAGGCTAGGAAGGTGTTTGTCTGGAATAAGGGGAAATATGAAGACATCAGGCAGATGTTGGGGCGAATAAACTGGAAGGAGGTGTTCTTGGGGAAAAGCACAGAAGGAAGGTGGCAGATATTCAAGGAATGCTTGTCTGGAGCTTTGCACGACAACGTTCCGGTGAGACAAGGAGGTTTTGGTAGGACGCGGGAACCATGGTGCACGAAGGCTGTGGTGAACATAGTCAGGAAGAAAAGAAAGGTGTATAAAAGGTTCAAAGAGCTAGGAGATGTTGGGGATCTAGAGAAGTATAAGGCTTATAGAAGAGAGCTTAAAAAGGAAATTAGGAGAGCCAGAAGGGGTCATGAGAAGGCCTTGGCTGGTAGGATTAAGGAGAATCCCAAGGCCTTCTACAAATATGTGAAAAGTAAAAGGATGAGAAGAGAAGGGATAGGACCTATAAAAGGTGAAGGGGGAAAAGTCTGTATGGAACCGGAAGAAATGGCAGAAGTGCTTAATGAGTACTTTGCCTTAGTATTCACGGTGGAAATTGATCTGGGAGGATGCACTACAAGTTTGCGGCAGACTGAAAAGATTGAGTACGTAGATATTAAGGAAGCGGATGTGTTAGAACTTTTAAATGCTATCAAGATAGACAAGTCTCCGGGACCAGATGGGATGTATCCCAGGTTATTGTGGGAGGTGAGGGATGTCATTGCAGAGCCCCTGGCGATGATCTTTGTGTCGTCGATGGAGATGGGAGAGGTTCCGGAGGATTGGAGGATTGCGGATGTGGTCCCTATTTTCAAGAAAGGGAACAGGGATAGTCCTGGAAATTACCGACCGGTGAGTCTGACCTCAGTAGTTGGTAAGCTGATGGAGAGGCTTCTGAGGGACAAGATTTACGAGCATTTGGAGAAGTTTAGGTTGATTAGAAATAGTCAACATGGTTTTGTAAAAGGCAGGTCGTGCCTTACGAGCTTAATTGAGTTCTTCGAAAATGTGACTGAACACATTGGCGAAGGAAGAGCAGTGGACGTGGTGTACATGGACTTCAGCAAGGCATTTGACAAGGTCCCACATGCAAGACTTCTTGAGAAGGTGAGAGGCCATGGGATCCAAGGGGCTTTGGCCTTGTGGATCCAGAACTGGCTTGCCTGCAGAAGGCAGAGGGTGGTTGTGGATGGCTCTTTTTCTGCATGGAGGTCGGTCACCAGTGGAGTGCCCCAGGGATCTGTTCTAGGACCTTGCTGTTTGTCATTTTCATAAATGACCTGGATGAGGAAGTGGAGGGATGGGTGAGTAAGTTCGCCGATGACACGAAGGTCGGTGGTGTTGTGGATGGTCTGGAGGGATGTCAGAAGTTGCAGCATGACATTGACAGGATGAAAGACTGGGCGGAGAAGTGGCAGATGGACTTCAATGCGGATAAATGTGTTGTGGTCCATTTTGGCAGATCCAATGGGATGAATGAGTACACTATCAAAGGTAGGAGTCTTAGCTGTGTGGAAGAGCAGAGGGATCTTGGGGTCCGGGTCCATAAGACTCTCAAATCGGCCTCACAGGTGGAGGATGTGGTTAAGAAAGCTTACGGTGTACTGGCCTTCATTCATCGAGGGATTGAGTTCAGGAGTCAGGAAGTAATGCTGCAGCTTTATAGGATCCTTGTCAGACCACACTTGGAGTACTGTGCGCAGTTCTGGTCGCCTCACTATAGGAAGGACGTGGAAGCTATTGAAAGGGTGCCGAGGAGATTTACAAGGATGTTGCCTGGATTGGGAGGCATGCCTTATGAAGACAGGTTGAGGGAGCTGGGACTGTTGTCCCTGGAGAGACGAAGGTTGAGAGGCGACCTGATAGAGGTTTACAAGATGTTGAGAGGAATAGATAGGGTCGACTCTTAGAGACTATTTCCCAGGGCTGAATTGGTCGCGACGAGAGGGCACAGATTTAAGGTGCAGGGAAGCAAGTACAGAGGGGATACTAGGGGAAAGTTTTTCACTCAGAGGGTGGTGAGTGAATGAAATCGGCTGCCATCGGTGGTGGTCGAGGTGAACTCGCTGGGGTCTTTTAAAAGACTTCTGGATGAGTATATGGGATCCAATGGGATTGGGGGTTATAGATAAGTCTATGGCTGGGTAGGTTTTTGATGTGTTCGGCACAACTTATGGGCCGAAGGGCCTGATTGTGCTGTAGTGTTCTATGTTCTAAACTGAGAATCAGCGATAAAACCAGGTTTAAATTGGGCAGAAGATTGATAAATGATTGGGTTAATCTGCCGAGGGGATCATTACAATCAAAAACAGTGCAGTCGTTGAAGGAACATCTGGACGTACAACTGCTCGAAAGTATTAAAGTGCCGAAGAGATTGAGTTCAATAGACCACTTGGCGATTTCCAGTTTCACGTTCCTGTTGACTTTTACGGAGAACAGAGGGTGGCCTGATAGTTCTTCACGGAGATGTTTCATCATCATTTAAATTTAGTGTGCGCTCCACTGGGTATTCACAGCTCAGTCCCCGAAGGGGATCTCACTGAGGCATTGGTGATTATGATTTAATGAGTGCTAGTCCATCAAGTGACAGTCAGCAGTCACTTTCCAAAGTGTAACACAATCAGTGCATGTTACTGAGTTCGAGTTTCGATCTGACAATGATACAACGTTCATTGCATCTGTCTGAGATTGAAATCTGCTGTAATATAACTGCTTATGTTATATGCGAGAAGCAATTATCTCCTGTTATACAATGAGTGTCAGCATATTTCATAAGATCTTTCTTTTGGCACACGCTCGCTGCTTTCACAATGTTTGGGTCGTGTTTCTGGTCCCCAATTTCATTGCTCATTGCTGTTTCAACATTTTAACACTCCATCATGCTATGCAAACACGCAGGGGCTAAAGAAACCCGGTAGTGCAGAAGAGGCCATTTGGCCCATCGAGTCTGTACAGACAACAATGTGGGCCCTATCCCTGCATAATTACCCACTAATCCCTCTAACCTATGCATCTCAGGACTCTAAGGGGCAATTTTAGCATGACTAATCAACCTAACCCGCACATCTTTGGACTGTGGGAGGAAAGTGGAGCACCTGGAGGAAACCCATGCAGACACGAGGAGAATGTGCAACTCCACACAGACAATGACCTAAGATGGGAATTGAACCCCGGTTCCTGGAGCTGTGAAGCAGCAGTGCTAACTACTGTGCTACCATGCCACCAAAGGGCAGATTGGGCTGTTATGGGAATAAGTTGTAGTTTTGAATTACTCTGTTTTGTTGTAAATCAAATTTTGCCTTTTAAAGATAATTTGTTAGTCACAAGTAAGCTTACCTTAACATGCAAAAAGTTACTGTGAAATTCCCCTAGTTGCCACAGTCCGATGCCTATTCGGATCAATGCAACTAACCAGCACGTCTTTCAGAAAGTGGGAGAAAACTGGAACACCCGTAAGAAACCCATGCAGACACAGGGAGAACGTGCAAACTCCACACACGCCGTGACCCAAGCCGGGAATCGAACCTGGGTCTCTGGCATTGTGAGGCAGCAGTACTAACCACTGTACCACCAGCATCTAAGTGGTTAACACTGCTGCCTCCCAACACCAGGCACCGGGCTTCGATTCCTGGCTTGGGGTTACAGTCTGTGCGGAGTCTGCACGTTCTCCCTGGGTGGGGATTTTCTGGTCACGATTCCCGTGGCGAGCGGAGCAGGAAAATTCCACCTCTTGTGTCTGCGTGAGTTTCTTCCGGGGGCTATAATTTCCTTCCATGGTCCAAAGATGTGTAGATTAGGTTTGGCCATGCTAAATTGCCCCTTAGTGTCAGGGGGCCTAACAGGATAAAATCATTAGGGCTACAGGGATAGGACCAGAATGCAGACCTGATGGGTCAAATTGCCCCTTTCTGCACTGTATGAATTTTATGATTCTACAATGTAATTACAGAATCTGGTCACTGGGTAACCTTATGCAGTGAAGTCCATCTTGAAACTCTGTCAGCATCTTTGAAATTTCAATCCTATAATCGATGCTGACTGAGGTTAACTCCACAGACAGCACGCTTGTGTTATATAACAATTGATAGGTGCATGGGATGAAACTTTCCACTTTCTTTTAAGAGTTTGTTCAAGGTCCACCCCACACACAAAGGGAATCTCCCCACAAACACAGAGAGCTCCCCAACCCAGCCTCCGCATGGGCACAATACTTTTCACCGTATACCAATGCATGTGACAATAATAAATCAAAGCAAATCAGATGTAGGGGTTCTATTATCTCGCAGGATAGTGATGATGCTCCTTACTTCAGCATCAAACATGCATGGCGTGCAAATGGCTAGGGTGCACTTTACAAGATGGCCAGTAGGCTGATCTTTTGGTATGTGAAGACATAGGAATCCCAAAAGCCACGCTGACCTGTGAATGTGGATTGGCGCTCGGCAGTAGTAAAGCAGCCATGGGCAGATTTCTCAACTTGCAAGTCAAGACAAGGCATCATGTTACAGAGGTGAATATGAGTGCGGGATGGAATAGGTTGAGGTGATTTTTGCGTGTAGCTGTAGAACCACATCTAGGAAATGCATCATCTGTGTGCTGGAAACTTGCAAGAAATAGAAGGTTAGGGGCCATTCCATTGGAAATGCGTTTCTTGGGGAGACTGACAGAAATATGAGTGAGGCCTGGACCTAGAGAGGATCCCATGGCAACACCACCATCTATTTGGGCATAATGGTGTTATTTAAACTGAACTCAACAGAATGACCTGCAAGCTTCATAAATTCAGTTAGTACAGATGTAGGCAATAGCGACGTATGTAGATCACCACTTGATGCTATATCTATGGTGCTTCCAGTTCTTTTGTCAACCTTTAATTTGTGTCCTCTAGTTATTGACATTAGAAACAGTTTCTCCTTATTTACTCTATTAAAACTTCTTTGTGATTTTGGATAACCTCTGTCAAATCTTCTAGTAACCCCCTCTTCCTGACGGAGAATAGTCCTATTCTCTCTGATGATGGGTGTTCCACATACCTGCAATCCCTGGTGCCATTCCTATAATTCTCCTTTGCACTCTTGGCACCCTTCCTAAAGTGTAACATCCAGAATTGAACACTGTTCCAGCTGAGACCTAATCAAATGAAGATTGAGCCTGGCTTTCCTGCATTTATACATTATACTTCTAATCACAAGGCAAACAATGTAATTTGTTTTAATAACTTGTTCACCTTGTCCTGTGATAATCAGGGATTTATGCACACCCACATCTTTTTGTTCCTCCATCTGTTTTGAAACTTGCCTTCCCTTTTTCTTTTTAACCAAATGTACCTCTTCACATTTACATAAAAAGGTAAGAAATCAGAGCAGGGAAAGAATGAGTGGCGTCTTAAACTAGTTCTCCCAAGAAGACAACTTATTCTCTACCTCAACCTGGATGACATGGTGGTGCAGAGGTTAGCACTGCTGCCTCAGAGCACCATGGATACAGGTTCAATTCCAGCCTTGGGTCACTGTTTGGAGTTTGCATATTCTCCCCATGTCTGCGTGGGTTTCCTCTGGATACTCTGGCTTTCTCCCACAGTCCAAAGATGTGCAGGTTAGGTCGATTGGCCATGCTAAATTAACCGTAGTCTCAAGGGGATTAGCAGGTAAATATGTGGGGTTGCCAGAATGAAGCCTGGGTAGGATTATGGTTGGTGCAAACCTGATGGGTTGAATGGCCTCCTGTTATTGCTAATGAAATGAATCTTCCTGTACTATCCCCATAATCCTTGATTCCTTACATATACTAGAATTGTTACAGCATAGAAAAAATGCCATTCAGTCCATCTTTCTGTGCTAGTTCACTGGAGGAATAACTCCTACTCCCTTACCTGTTCCCCATAGACCTCCATGTTTTTACAAAAAACTTACCAATCTCAATCTTGAAAATATTCAACAACTGAGCACCCACAGCTTTCTAAAGTGGAGGATTTCAATGATTCGCAGTGAAGATTGAAAAATGTCCCCTCAGTCCGAGAAGTGGCCGTGCTGCTCTTCTGAAACAGTTGTCCCTGGTTTTTGACTTCCCAGCAATGGGAGATGTTCCCTCATGTCAACCCCTTATTAACTGTGTGAGTTTCAACAAAACTATCTTTCATTCTTCAGAGCTGGAACGAATATGGGCTTAATCTACTCAATCCCTTCTCCATGGATTATCCACCCTCGCCCCCAGGAATCAATCAATCTAGTGAACTTTGGTTGCACTCACTAGAGGGTGAGTATATCTTTCCTTAGGCCAGGTGATCAATGCTGTACAGTATTCTAAACGTGGTCTCATCAAAGCCTTCTATGATCGCATACCTGGCTCAGAGGATGATGGTTGTGGCTGCGGGAAGTTAATCATCTCAGCTCCAGGACATCACTGCAGTCCCTCAGGGTAGTGTCATAGACCTAACCATCTTAGGAACATAGGAATTAGGAGCGAGTGCAGGCAATTTTGCCCTTTGAGCCCATTCTGTCATTCTGTATGATTATGGCTGATCTCCATCTCAACCTAACTCCACTTTCCCACCTTTCCTCCAAGGATTTTATCCTGCTTTTGATCAACTATTTATATATCTCTTTCTTGAATCCATTGATTGATTCTGCATCCACTGCACTATGAGGCAGTGAGTTCCATAGATTCACAACCCTCTTCTCCTTATCTCTTTCTTGAACCTCTCCTCTCCCTTTACTCTACAACTTCGACACTCTACAAGGTTGGTCTTAATGACAATCTCCTAACTAGGCACTAGTTACTCACTGTGCAAGTTGCTATTAAAATAGGACATGTCAAAGCAATCATACAGGATAATGACTACCCTGGTCAGATCGTCGCTGAGTGTCACAGAGTTCACTATTCGGTCAAAGGTTGCCACCTTCAGACCTGAAAAGTGCCCAGTCTTCCTCAGATGACCCTGGAAAAATAAAGTATCTCAGAAATTTGAGCAATGTGCAAAGCCAGTCATTTACGCTGTCACCATTTATTAGCAACGCAAGTGATGTTTTCCCCTCACACTGTAGTCTGTCAACCCAAAAAGACGTTCTGCCCACCGCGCAAATGAATAATGTGGTGTATGAATTTCAGTGGAGGTATGAGGCCAGATATGTAGGCCATACATCCTGAGGACTGGTGGATCATATCAAACTGCACCTTCCTTTGGCTATTCGCAGTGGGCAGATCACTGAACATAGTCCGCCAATCCGTGCTGTCAGTACTCAGAACACAATGTCTAACGTTCGATGAGATTCCATATTTGGGCAGCAGTTTCTGAATAATCCCGAGTGTGCTAAGAATTACACTACTAACCAATCTCAGATTATTAGTCTTGTGATGTGGCTCACTTACACTTGCTGGAAGTTGCATATATTGATATGTGCCCTTTGCAGGCATGAGGGATATATCCAGACATTGTGCCTTCTTTGAATGAACTAAAGCATGAGGGTCAATGGCACCCTGGTGAATTTGCCATGGTAACGATTCAACCAATCAGAGCTAGATTGCCAACCAATTAGCATCCCTTTTCTCATGCAGTGTAAATTGTTGTTTGAAATTTTGCATTCTTATGTCCGTCACGTTGATTATAAAATGAAAAAGTTCAACAGCTTGTCTTTTCTCGCGTTCTCTTCTACCAAGCGTGTATCTAACAATGCACACATTGTAATTATATTACTCATATATGTAAGGATGTTATTTTTAATCATACATGCAATGTATGCATTAAACATTTCACCCATCCTGGTCCCAATAAATCCCATTGGTTTCATCTCACTGGTGATTGAAGATGGTGGTGCGAGTAAGAATCCCAACACTAAGCCAGGGATGACACCCTAAGATACATTTTGTTGTAGCAACCTGCCTTATTTAAATTTGCCTAATCAATTTTAGCATTACCCATAACCATAACACAGCGAGGTCCCGTGGGATGGGATTAGACGTGGGTGTTTTTATGGGGAATAAATCATATCCCACGAGCCTTGGAATGTTCTCTGCTGTATCCAAATCAGAGAGAAACAGATGGGATAAAGCCTTACTGTGCAAGTGTTTTCTTCCCAGTCCTGTAGTTGTCAGGTTGCTTGCTGAGCTCGCGGCTAATTCACACATTATGATTCAAATGAGTTGTTGCGTAACCGAGTCGCTCAGGCTGGTGTCAAGTAGCAGATTTCATACACCCTTGAGTTGAGTGAATTCATTTGCCTGTGATGTTATTGGCGACTGATGCTTGATGGATTCAGATGGAAGGTTGGGGCAAGAACGTTTTAAGAGGACACCACCCCCTCCAGCCCCCTCCACCACAACACTGACCTCCCCCCGCCCCATCACCTTTTGACTTTACTTATTGCTGTAATCCTTTAAAGTGGGTGCCTCAGATCTTTGCAACAAAATATGCCTCCTCCCCACGCCGCCATTGCCTTTTGGTTTGATCCTGAGGAGAGATTGGGTGCCATCTATGAACCGAGGGAGGGATAGAAGGTTATTCCCTCCAAACTGCCAAAGGCCAGATCAGAGCAGTGTGGATGGGGCATTGAGAGATGGTTCACATTTTTAATTCATTCACAGGACGTAGGCATCACTGGTTGGAGCAACATTTATTACTCACCCCTTAATCGCCCTCCATTTCAGGGCATTTGAGAGTCAAACATAATGCTTGTGGACCTGAAGTCACGTGTAGGCCAGACCAGGTAAGATCAGCAGATTTCCTTCCCTAAAGGACATTAGCAAACCAGATGGTTTTTTCCAACAGTCAACAACAGTTTCATAGTCACCGTGACCATTAATTCAAGATGTTTATTGAATTCAAATTTCACCATCTGCCGCAGTGGGTTTCGAATCTGGGTCCCCAGACCATTACCCTGGGTCTCTCAATTACAAGTCCAGGGACAACATCACTACACCACTCACCCCTCCCCTCCCCCCCACCCCTTGGCTACTGTGATCCAGGGGATCCAGGAGGACTGGAAAGAAGATACAGCATTATTGTTCCCTCAAAGTAGTTTTTCAAGTCTTTTCCTCCCTAGAGTAAGCAAACAGCCCAATCTAGAGAAATAAGCATCTACTCTGACACTGCTGTTCTTCACTTCTGGGGGTGGCGTCTTTCTGATGAGGTGTTAAATCGAGAACCTGTCTACCCTCTGAATGGACATAAAAGGTCTCCTGGGCACTAGCTGGAACAAGAGCAGGGGCATTCACCCCCAGTGTCCTGACCAATCCCTTAACCAACATCACAAAAAAACAGCTGCATCCCTGTTGGAGGAAACTTGCCGTGCGTTGACATATTGTCCACATTACAATAGTAACCACACTTCAAAAGTGCTTTTATTTTTAGCTGCAAATTGCTTAAGGACATCCTGAAGATCTGAAGGCATTATTCCTTTTAATTCTATTCTGTGCGAAACTAGGAAGAACATCTTTCATATGGTGACCTGTTCAGTGGTATTCCAGTGAGATATTACCTAACCATGGGACTTCTCTCTCATGGCAAGGCCAGAATCATGATGGCCACCAGGTGAAGTTGCTCTGTCTGAAGTCCCTCTGGGGACAATAGGACAGAAGAAAGTTTTTATATTCATTCGTGGAACATGGGCATCATTGGCTGGCCAGCATTTGTTGCCCATTGCTGGATGTCCTTGAAGGGCAGTTGCAATTCAACCACATTGCAATGATTCAAACAGGCCAGGTAAGGAAGGCAGATTTCCTTCCCTAAAGGACATTAGTGAAGCAATTGGGTCTTTTCCAACAATGGACAACGGTCTCCTGGTCATCAGCAGTTTCTTAATTCCAGATTTTCTTTTATTGAATTCAAATTCCGCTGTGGGATTCGAACCCGGGTCCCAGAGCATTAACTGAGTGATATTTTTCATTATCTCTGCAGCTGCTAAAGGAGCCATGAGTCCCCAGAGCGAAGGTGATTAAGGCTTGTGTGGGACTCATACTGCCTTTGATGCACAGAAATTCCTTCTCAGAATGCCCCCCAATCAACGGATCTCCTCCCATGAGAACGTAAAGGAGTCAGGAGTACAGGGTTCCAGATGGAGGTGGAATTCGAGCCCAGAAATTTTAAGCTTTGGCTCCCAAATCTAAAAGATTTGTAAATCTGAAAGATGTGTTGATAGAATGGAGCAAGGTTTAATCAGAATCTTTTTTTTCCCCTTAACTATAAATCAATTTGTAATATTAATTTGTTGACACTCGCTTCACTGAAAATTTTTGAAGTCAATTTTATCACTTAGCTGATTGATAGTTGTCACCCTGTGTGGTTTTCAACCATAATGTCTGATGCCAGAGTGCCAGATGGAAATCAGAGGAACATGAGCAGAGCTGCCTTCTCTGAAACGACAGACATTCCAAATTCGTCCTGCGTACAGATTTAGTGCTCCTGGCAGGAATTTCAAGTGAAAAGCAAATTAAAAAATAACTAAGATCGGGCCATGTTTTTTGAAATAATACATGAGTTCAGAACCTCACATGGGAACAAGCTTTTAATTATCCCGAAGATTTTAACCCCCCTTACCCAGCTGCAGAAATTGTTCATGACTCAAAATGGATCTTGGCAGTTCGTGGGGAGGTGATGACCTAGTGGTATTATCGCTAGACTATTAATCCAGAAACTCAGCTCGTGTTCTGGAGACCTGGGTTCGAATCCTACCATGGCAGATGGTGGAATTTGAATTCAATTTTTAAAAAAAATCTGGAATTAAGAATCTACCGGTGACCATGCGTCAATTGTTGGGAAAAAAAAACATCTGGTTCATGAGTTGTCTTTAGAGGAAGGGAGTCCTTACCTGGTCTGGCCTACATGTGACACTAGAACCACAACAATGTGGTTGACATTCAACTGCCCTAGGGCATCTAGGGATGGGCAATAAATGCTGGCCAGCTAGCACACGTCACATGAATGAATAAAAATCATAATGATTTTTAATGATTATGATTTAATCATTTGACTTATTTTTTAATTTGATTGATTATTGCCACATGTTACAGTGAAAAGTATTGTTCGTAGCACGCTATACAAAGTAAACCATAGGGAAGGAAAAGAGAGGGTGATAGGGTGTTAGAGGAAGGTCAACTTAATATAACATAGACTCAAAGGTCTGATGGTAACAGGGAAGAAGCTGTTCTTAAGTCAGTTGGTACATGACTTCAGACCTTTGTATCTTTTTTCCAATGGAAAAAGATGGAAGAGAGTCTGTCCAAAGTGCTTGGGGTCCTTAATTATGCTGGTTGCTTTTCTGAGGTAGCAGGAAGAGTTGATGGAGTCAATTGTTGGGAGGCTGGTCTGTGTGATGGACTGGACTTTGTTCACAATCCTTGAGACCTGGGTTGTGGTGGGGGGTGGCAGTGATTAAGATGGTCAGAAAATAGAAGTTTGAAAAGGGGAGATGGAGGAGGGAAGTCAAGGGTCTCATGCAGGCCATCACCAAGGTTGATGAGATCAGGATAGAGGATGACATAATGAGATTGTGAAGAAGTAAAAACATTGCTGACAAGGGGAAGCGATGGTCTAATGGTGTTATTGCTTAACTAATCAGCTAATGTACTGGGTTTGAATCTTGCCACAGAAGATGGTGTGATTTTAATTAAATAAAAAGTATCTGGAATTAATAATCTACTCATGACCATGAAAGCATTTTTGATTGTCAGGAAATGCCCGTCTTTTTCACTAATGTCCTTTAGGGAATGAAATCTGCCATCCTTACCTGATCTGGCCGACATGTGAGTCCTGAGTAATGGCAATGTGGCTGACTCTCAACTGCCCTCCAAGACAGACTAAGGATGGGCAATAAATGCTGGCCGAGCAATAAATGCTGGCCAGCCAGTGATGCCCATGCCCCACAAATCAGTAAAAAAAGAACTTCTCACCATTTAAAAAATACACCACCTGAATTTTTTTTTGACCAAGTGGATAACTTTGTACTTATTCACATTATATTCTGTCTGTCATATTTTTTTATCCATTCATCATCATCCAAGAGCTTTTGATGCCTCTTTCCCACCTCCTAACAACTTTGATTTGTTATTGTCACTTGTATAGGGATACAGGGAAAAGTATTGTTTCTCGTGCGCTATACAGATAAAGCAAACCATTCATAGAGGAAGAAAGGAGAGAGTGCAGAATGTAGTGTGACAGTCAAAAGAACATAAGAACTTGGAGCAGGAGTAGGGCCATCTGGCCCCTCGAACCTGCTCTGCCATTTAATAAGATCATGGCTGACCTTTTTGTGGATTCAGTTCCACTTACCCGCCTGCTCACTATGTTCAAAAATCTATCTATCCTTGCTTCAAAAACATTTCATGAGATAACCTCAACTGCTTAACTGGGTAGGGAATTCCACAGATTCACAATCCTTTGTGAGAAGAAGTTCCTCCTCAACTCAGTCCTAAATCTGTTTCCCTTTATTAACTAGTTGGTCATAGCCAGGGTGTAGAGAAAGATCAACTTGATGTAAGGTAAGTCCATTCAAAAGCGTAATGGCAACAGGAAAGAAACTGTTCTTGAATTAGTTGCTCCATACATACCCGACTAGGTTTGTTTCATCAGCATTACATTTCAGTAATATAGATTGTAAACAGAGATAGACCTGATACTGATCCTTGCCATGCTCCATTAATAACAGCCTGCTACCCTAAGAATTTATTCATATTCTCTGTTTTCTGTCCATTAACCAACTCTCAATCCATAGCGGTTTCTCACCCCATCACCTAAATGCCATACTTTAATTTTATTCACTAACCCCCTGTGCCGTCAAAAATCTCATGAAAATCTAATAGTTCGGTGATGAGTGGTGTGCCTCAGGGGTCTGTTTTGGGGCCCCTGCTGTTTGTAATTTTTATAAATGATCTGGATGAGGGTATTGAAGGATGGATTAGTAAATTTGCAGATGACACTAAAGTCGGTGGAGTGGTAGATAGTGAAGAGGGGTGTTATAGTTTGCAGAGTGACTTGGACAAGTTGCAGAGCTGGGCCGAGAGGTGGCAAATGGAGTTTAATGTGGAAAAGTGTGAGGTAATGCACTTTGGCAGGAACAATAAATGTGTAGAGTATAGGGCTAATGGTAGGGCTCTTAATAGTGTTGAGGAACAGAAGGATCTTGGTGTATGTGTCAATAGATCCCTGAAAGTAGGCAGTCAAGTGGATAAAGTTGTTAAGAAGGCATATGGAGTCTTAGCTTTTATTGGTAGGGGGATTGAATTTAGGAGCCGCAGCATCATGTTGCAACTGTACAAAACTCTAGTGCGGCCGCACTTGGAGTATTGTGTGCAGTTCTGGTCCCCACATTATAAGAAAGATGTGGAGGCATTGGAGAGGGTACAGAGGAGGTTTACCAGGATGTTGCCTGGTATGGAGGGCAGGTCCTATGAAGAGAGGTTGAAGGATTTGAGGTTGTTTTCGTTAGAAAGGAGGCGGCTAAGAGGGGATCTTATTGAAGCATATAAGATGATTAGAGGTTTAGATAGGGTGGACAGTGATAGCCTTTTTCCTAGGATGGAGAAAGCTAGCACGAGGGGACACAGCTTTAAATTAAGGGGTATGAGTTATAGGACGGATATCAGAGGTAGGTTCTTTACTCAAAGAGTGATTAGGGAGTGGAATGCCCTGCCTGCAGCTGTTGTAGATGCGCCAAGTTTGGTGGCGTTTAAGAGGTTAATTGATAAGTATATGGAAGAGAAGGGAATGGTTTAGTTTGGAGGGGCATTGCTTTTTATTTTGGTCGGCACAACATCGAAGGCCGAAGGGCCTGTTCTGTGCTGTAATGTTCCATGTTCTATGTTCTAATACACCACATCCATTGGTTGTCCTTCATCTACACTATGAGTAACATCCTCAAAAGCAAGTTTGCCCACCATCATTTCCTTTTTATAAATCTACATTGACTTGGCCCAATAATATAATTATTCTCAGGATTTTCCAGCCCTTCTAACCGTGGAATCTTCCCATTGCTCTGAAATTTCAACCCACCCTGACAATGGCTGGGCAGGCAAGCCATAAAAAAGCCCAGACTTTGACAGGCTTGGAAGATCCTAATGGCAGCCAATGATTCACCACACCTTCTGTGGGAAGCCCTGCCAAGGAGGTGGAGGGGTGGGACTGAAAATCCCAGCCTAAGTGTTTAGTGATTACATTCTTTACAATTGATTATAACATTTTTCCTGCTACTTAAAGTTTATTCATTAATGTCACAAGCAGGCTTACATTAACACCGCAATGAAGTTGCTGTGCAAGTCCTCTGGTCGCCTGCTCGGGTACACTGAGGGAGAATTTAGCATGGCCAATGCAACTAACCAGCTTCTGGACTGTGAGAGAAAATCGGAGCACTCGGAGGAAACCCGTGCAGACACAGGGAAAATGTGCAGACTCCGTGTAGACAGTGACCCAAGCTGGGAATCGAACCCAGGTCCCTGGTGCTGTGAGGCAGCATTGCTAACCACTGTTCCATCCACACTGACATCAAACTCACAAACCTGTCATGCTCCATTGACTTTCTCCCTCCCTGCTGAAACATTTGCTATTTACCAGTCTGCAGGAATCTTTCCAGAATCTGTAGAATTTTGAACAAAAAGCACAAATGGACGCACTAACTCTATAGCCACGGCCTACAACACAGAGACGTAGGTCATCAGGTCCAGGACTTAGTATCAACCTTCAATCCAATTATTTTTTTCTGTATTGCCTTTGTTAACACTAATTGCTTTCATTTTCTTATTAATATTTGCCCTTTGGTTCCCTGGTATTTCCATAACACTTCCTGCATCTTTCACCATGAAAACAGAGTAATTGGTTACTTTCTCCATCATATTCTCTATTCTGCATCATAAATTCTCCGGTCTCTGCCTGTAATGGACTCATGTGGGTCGCTGTTAATCTTTTCCTTTTTGTACACCGAAAGAAGCTTTTACAGCCTGCCTTTATGATTCTCGCAGCCTTTCGTTTTATCCTTCCTTTAAAACTTTTTCGGTCCTTCTTTCCTTGGTTTTAAATTGCTCCCAATCCTTGGACTTCTCTCTTTTTTATGGCAACCTTAGAAGCCTTTGATCCAATGCAATACTTAACTTCTATGTTAGCCATGATGAGTGTACCTTTCCTGATAGGTTTTTTGCGTCCGAGAGGAATATTTATTTGTTGTAGACTACATTCTTTAAACATTAGCCATTGCCTGCATACCACCTTGGGCAGAACTTACCCCCAAAAATTCAAAGTGTCACAAAAGTCTGAAAAGCAGAGTGTTTCACTTTGATTTATTGAGAAAGCTACCCCACACAATTTGCCCACACTTTTTGGTAGTCAGGAATTTCACGCCAGTGTGGGGAGGGGAGTGCCTAAACTTGGTAGGGAAGCCAGCTGCAGACTGCTTGGTACACACCTTCATGTCCTACACAGTGTAGGGGAGATCTTTCAACCTTCCTCAAACCCCTGCCACAGACAATTCAAGGGAGATCTTATAGAGGTCTACAAAATTATGAGAGGCATAGATATATACATTCTTTCTGGATGTATCACAGCTTGGTATGGCTCCACGACCACAAGAAACTACAAAAGGTCATGAATGAAGCCCAATTCATTACGCAAACCAGCCTCCCATCCATTGACTCCATCTACATTTCCTGCTGCCTCGGCAAAACATAATGAAGGACCCTACACATCCCGGACATACCCCCCTTACATCTTTTTCCGTTGGGGGAAAGATACAAAAGTCTGAGATCACATACCAACCAACTCAAAAACAGCTACTTTTCTGCTGCCATCAGACTTTAGAATGGACCTACCTTATATTAAGCAGATCATTCTCTACACCCTAGCTGTGACTGTAACACTACATTTTCCAACCTCTCCTCTCTTTCTCCCCTTTATGTATGGTAAGTTTTATCTGTACAGCACACAAGAAACAACAATACTTTTCAATGTATCCCAATAAATAAAAAGATCAAATCAAATCAAATCACACTCCAGACCTGTGCCTTGCTGATAGTGACAACCTTCTGGGGAGATTGGAAATGAGTTACTCACTGCAGAATTCCCAGCTTATAACCTGCTTCATTAGATACCACATTTATATGTCTAGTCCAGTTCAATTTCTGGTCAGTGGTAACTCCCAATATGTCGATAGTGGGGGATTGAGCAATGGTAATGCATTAAATGTCAAGGGATAACAGGCTGGAGATGTTCTACTCTGTGACGTACACACAAATAAGATTCTATCACATTCACACTGCTTGGTTAATAAAATTCTCCCAAGACACCAGCCTCAGAAGTTAATCAAAACACTTTCACAGGAGAAGTGGAGAGAGGAAAGTTTAAAAAAAACAGCCGGAGGTAAACCTGGCTAATTAATGAGTTTGTGTATCTGCTAATAAATTCCAATCGTTTCCTTTGTTTAATCGCTGTGCAGTTGCTATTTGCAATTAGGTAAACACGGAATAACTGAATGAATCTTTTCATTAACACCAATTTTATTGTTTGCATTCCAGCCTCTCGTGTTTTGTTATAAGTGCCACCCTCTGTCTCTTTTGTGTCGACAGAGGTAGAGAAGGTGAATTCAGAGAAAGGTGCAGTGGCAAACTCCTCCAGGGATGATGAGTCTCACTCAAATATACGAATCAGACTCGTTTAGTTGTCCTTTGGATTTTCAAGAAGGGTGGTTGTGCTTGGTTGAATGCACTTTGTCGTTAAAGAAAAGCTAAAATTTATTTATTTACTAGTCACAAGTAAATCTTACCATAATGCTGCAAAGAAGTTACTGAAAAATTCCCTACAGTCCGGTGCCTGTCCGGGTCTTTCAGACTGTGGGAGGAAACTGGAGCACCCAAAGGACGCAGACACAGGGAGAGCATGCAAATTCCACAAAAACAGTGACTCAAGCCGGGGATCAAACCCTGTCCCTGCTGCTGTGAGGCAGCAGTGCTGACCACTGTGCTATTGTGTGCAGGTGGTGGCACACAACACAGTGTTTACAAACTTGCAATTCGTACTGCAATTAGTATTCAAAATCTAAAGAACTGCCAATTTTCCTCATTGATAGTAAGTAGTGGAAGGAGAGAGATGTTTCAGGTAGCACAGTGGCACAGTGATTAGTAATGTTGGACCTGGGTTCAATTCCAACCACGGGTGACTGTGTGGAATTTCAATGTTCTCCCCATGCCTGTGTGGGTTTCCACCGGGTAGTTTCCCCCTACAATCCAAAGATGTTCAGGTTAGGTGGATTGGCCATGCTAAATTGCCCCTTAGTATCAAAAGATGTATATGCTTGGTGGATTAGTCATGCAAAATTGCCCTTGCATGACCAGATATGTTTTGGTTAGGTGGATTGACCATGCTAAATTGCCCCTCATTGTCCAAGATATGCAGATTAGGTGAATTGATCATGTTAAATTACCCCTTAGGTAGGGCTTGATCTTATTATCAAGTTGTGCCCATTTTCAGGAGCTAAAACTTGGTAGAGTCGGGTGTGAGGCAAGTAATGCGATCCACACCCACCTCCTCGCCAGTTTCTGTTTTACCAAGGTCTGAAAGTGGCTGTCGTTGGGATCATTTGCACGCATTTAAATTGACTTAATGGCTCTCTGAGTCAGATTGGGGAGGGGGGGTGGAGCCAGGGGGGAGTTGAGCGAGGTAGCTCCTATCAGATCAGTGGGTAGGTTGGGGAGAGGGATGGATGGATGGTGGTAGGTCAGATGGCTCCACTCATTGGTTGGGGCGAGGGAGGGGGGGGCCCGCTGCCAGTTTGCCTCTGCTCAGTGAAAGGAAAGGGAGGGGATCCGCTGTCACCCTGCGTATAATCAGTGTCGGGGAAGGGGAGCAGGGGACTGCGATCAATCTGGGTGGTGGGGGGAGGAGGGTAGGAGTATAAGGGGATCTTCCATGTTGTGCGGGTGAGGCAATGTCTGTGGGAGATGGGGAGAGACCTGGGACGGGCCAGAACTCTCCACTCACCCGATGAAGGGACAGCGTCCCGAAAGCTAGTGGTGTTTACTACCAAATAAACCTGTTGGACTTTAACCTGGTGTTGTGAGACTTCTTACTGTGTTTACCCCAGTCCAACACCAGCATCTCCACACCGGGATGGATGTGGCAGGGGAGTGTTTTTCTCTCTTTTTTATTGAAATGTGCAGTTGGAGCTACCGATCAGAGCTGCAGCATTTCGGGTGCGATAAGCCCCACCTACAGACTTCTAATATTGTTTCAGGCAGAGTATGTATAATGGGGGCACCTGAAAATGAGTCTAAAATTTAGATCTGAAATAGAGGGGGGAATTAGACATGGTAAATGTGCAGGGTTATGGGGCTGGGGTAGGGGTGGTGGTGTTGGATCTGGGTGGGGATACTCTTTTGGAGACTCAGCGCAGACTCAATGAGCCAAATGGCCTCTTTCTGCACTGTAGCGATTCTATTTAGTATTGGGCACCTTGTCATAGTTGAGATGGATGGTTCTGGCATTAACCAGAAAAGGCACCATGTTTGACCCTTGATCTCAGCGAGTTTTGTTCATTTGAGCCAAGGCATATCAAGGCCATTACAATTGACCTCAATATCCACTCCTGGTTAGAGACAGAATCCTGCTATCACCATCCAATATTTCTCTCCAGGAAATATGTATGTATGGAGTTTGCAGAGGATAGAATCACATTTAGGTGTTAGATCTTATACTAGAATAAGCAAGAGAGAGCTGGGGTAGTTTGTATGTTCTTGCCCTGCCTGGATTGGGAAGGTGATAGAACAGGATAGAACTACAAGCTAGTCTGATTGGCAAGCTTAGTTTCTATTCAGCCAGCAGGCAGGTAGTCTAGAGGAGGCCACCGGAATGGAGAGATACAGAGGGGTGGATACCTTTAAGAGTGAAGATCGGATAACTGGGCTGAGGCTGGAACCCTCAGGATACATCAGAGGGTCTTGTGGAAAGAGATCACGAGTCTCATGAGGGGACGTCAGAGGGAGATTGGAAGGATTGGTGGTGGGTTTCTGATTATTGGGGTTTTTCAGGTAGGCAACTACTTAATTGGGTAATGGAAAGGCAATTAGTTACCCTCCTTCAGTTCGAAAGCCCAGGAGGTCCTACCCACCAGAGCCAAATTTCAAATAGTGAATACAAATGAAACACACAACATCATCATAATGTTCAAAGCATGAACCCACCATCTTTAAGTCAATGGGTTCTCCAATTCTCTGCATACCCTGGAAAATAGACACCTGGCCATCTGGTAAAATAGTTTCTGTTGATATAATTGCCAGATGGTCTCATAGTGAACACTCGATTGAGCTCTAAGAATAAACTCAGCTCAGCAAGAGGTCTTTTTTTTTAATACAGCTTGCAGGGGCTTTGTTAGCTTTGTTTGATTGAAAGCTTTCAGACATTGCAATATGTTAATTTTTCTTCAACATGCTTTTTCAGTGCCTGTTTGTTTATTTGGATAAGATTAAGAGGTGTTAAGAATAGTCATCAATACTGTGAATGAGAGTGGTTATTTGAGTTGTAAGGTTAGCATTTTATTTCAGAAAGGAGATTCTCAAATCCCTGCTAATTCTGACAACTTTAAGAACATTTCAAATATATGCCTGTCTTGTTAATAGCTGCAATTGATTCCAAAGGGTTGGGTATGGGAGATGCATGGAGGGCATAGAAAGAACAGAAGAGTAAGGGAAGGGAATATAAGATATAAGGGCACAGTGGTATGATTTTTTCAACTTATCCATCAAAAGATTTCTTCAAGACTCCTCAACAGGCTTCCCTCAAAACACTCGCCAACTTGTTTATCTGTTATGGTCCTCAAGGGCCTGTTGTTGTGACTGAAATAGAGATATAAAATAAACTTCTCTGAAGCCTTTGACATGGCAACTCTGACCTCACAGATGTTGAGATTCAACCATTTACCTGGCCATGTGAAGAGTGGAAATGGAGGGGGAGTTTTGTAATGCCCTACTGGGAGAGATGAAAACCAGGCTGGAAGATTGTAGTTACTCAGCTTAGTTCCTTCCTTTGATTAAAACATTTGTATCACTTGAGAATCAGATTTGGCTAGATCCTCCCCCTCAGTGTTGTTTCCCATAGGATGATCCCTTTACTTTACAGATCAGGCAACTCATGTTTCCATCTGAGCCCTCCTTCTCGATGCAGCCCTTTGGGCATAGCACAAACTTTTGAAGCGCTCTGTTCTTTATCTTCCTTGAATAGGGAAAACACCAGCAGTCTCATCACTACATATCTTTCAGCTCCATAACAGTCAAATAACAAAACAAAAAGTAACAAGAGGCATCGCTAGGCAACCATGCCTAGCGAGATAAACCATCTCCTTTCCTGATACAGGGAGTTGCCCTGGTACCCTGGCTTCAGTGACCAGGGTTGCACGCAGGGATTTGCCAGCATTTAATTACTCGCATCCGTGCTATCTCTGACAACCTTTGATAATGTTGTTTTCGTAATGAATATTACAGTACCAGTTCGTTAGAACACTCATAAGTTCTGGTTGCCTTCAATCCGAGCTCCCTCATCCACTGGGAAAAGTTGTTCCCATCCCAAGGATTGAAGCTTCGCCTGGGATGGAATTCACCAACAAATGTGATGGCTACGTAGTCCTGGATTGAATTATAATTCTCCTCTTCAGCTTGTAGTGCACCAGAGGGACAGAGAAATCTACATGGTTAAGACAGGGCTTCTTTAGAGATCATTTTATTGGGTGCGTCATGAGAATTTTCCATCGCCACCACCTTTTTTGGGGAGCTGGTGGTGTAGTGGTATTGTCACTGCTCTCGTAATCCAGAGAGCCAGGGTAACGCTTTGGGTTCGAACCCCACCACGGCCGACGGTGAAATTTGAATTCAATAATTGTCCTGAATTAAAAGTCAAATGATGGATCGTGAATCATTTGTCGTTGGAAACCCATCTGTCCTTTAAGGGAAGGAAATCTGCCGTCCTTACCTGGTCAGACCTACACGTGGCTCCAGAGCCACAGCAATGTGTTTGACTCATAAATTCCCCCAAAATGGCCAGGCAAGCCATTCAATTCAACAAGTGATGGACAGTAAATGGTGAGCTAACCAGCGATGCCCACACCCTGTGAATGAATAAAGAGAAATCTTTGCCCAAACGCTTGATCAAACGAGACCTATTCTTTCTGACAGAGCTTAAACAACGCCTCTGCAGTTTCATTTTCAAAGTGGATAATTTATTCAACGTATTCATTCCAGCTGGGCAAAGGGGAAGCAAGGGAGGATAATGTCCCATAGCTCACCGTGCTATTTAGAATGATTTTTCCACCATCAGTGCTGAGCTGTCAATGAAACAACTCTAAGTGCGGCATGTTGCTTTCATAAAGCAGTTACACATAGCACTTGAGACAAAGGCGATCAAAGGATATGGGGGAGGCAGGTGGGATCAGGTTATTGATATGGATAAATGGTGGAGCAGTCTCCAAGGGCTGAATGGCCTCCCTGTGCTTCTATTTTCTGTGTTGCTGCAAGACCAATGCAAATATTCACAATAATATTTACTGAGGGAATTGGAATGGGCAAGGGGCAGATAATGAGAAGGTCCGTTGAACCCAGATGGAATTTTACGATTTTGGAACTTTGAAAATTCCATGTGTTGTGCTCGAGAGTTGGGAGGTTTTATGGTGCAGTGGCTGCGTTCTTCATTTCTAAGCCAGAAATCCTGGGTTCGAATCCCACACCAGGACTTGTTAGACATTGTTCATAATGTGGTCAAGTTGGCTGATTGCCCAATCTCCCCATGTTTTTTTTTATTCATTTGTGGGACATGGGCATCGCTGGCTGGGCCAGGATTTATTGTAAGAAGTCTCACACAACACCAGATTAAAGTCCAACAGGTTTATTTAGTAGCAAAAGCTACTAGCTTTCAGAGCGCTGCTTCTTCATCAGAGTAAGTGGGATTTCAGTTCACAAACAGGGCATGTGAAGGCACAAATGCAATTTATAAAATAATGGTTGGAATGTGAGACTTGACAGGTAATCAACACCCAGTTGATTACCTGTAAAGCTGAGTGATCAATGCCCAGTCCAACACCGGCATCTCCATATCATCATTTATTGCCCATCCCTAGTTGCCCTTGGGAAGGTGGTGGTGACCTGCCTTTGGTGAGCTGTGGGTTGACCTACAATGCCATTAGGGAGGGAATTCCAGGATTTTAACCCAGTCACTGCAAAGGAACAGCGATATATTTCCAATCAGGAAGGTGAGTGCCTTGGAGAGGAACTTGCAGGTGTTTGTGTTCCCCTGTATCTGCTGCCCTTGCCCCTCTGTGCCTATAGTAGTCGCCTAAAGCTTCCTGGTCAGCCAGTATCTGTAGAAAGCAATAGCAAACCATAATAGGCGTAACAACTCATAGAATTACAGAATCCCTACAGTGCAGAAAGAGGCCATTCGGTCCATCGAGACTGTACCAACCTCAATCCCACTCAGGTCCTATTACCGTAATCTACATTTACCCTGCTAATCCCTCTGACACAAGGTCAATTTAGCACGGCAATCAACCTAACCCACACACCGTTGGGAGGAAACTGGAGCACCCGGAGAAAACCCATGTAGATATGGGGAGAATGTGCAAACTCCACGTAGACAGTGACCCGAGGCCGGAATATGAACCCGAATCCCTGGCATTGGGAGGCAGCAATGCTAACCATTGTGCTACCGTGGAAACTCATAGAAGTCAATTATTGCCAACTCCCTCCAAGGACACGGTATCTGAAGAGAGATGTTAACAGCATTGGATGTGGCATCAATGTCTGATATATTTGGAGTGCTACTTACCTTTCATACTGAGATCGATTTAAAATAGAACAAAACACACTATGCAGTGATGGACGTGCGAACTTCAGATGTGTGCATGCTGCTTTTTTTAAGTAATCAGCAAACTGCTAGATTTTCAACAGAAACAAATAATGGATATTGTCAACATTGTGAAACCTGACAGGCTGGGTGATAATAAAGCTTGTTTCTGTGGGTGACAACAATAGAATAGCCATTAACTTGTAAAGAAACCTATTCCTGTATTGTAAACATTTATAGACAGAATTACCCGAGTATCAATCAGTGCTTTTGGTTGTGGGGTGTGAGTGCTCCTATCAAGGCCAATTTTTATTGCCTTTCCTTAATTGCCCTTGGAGAGGTTGTGGTGAGCTGCTTTTTTGAACAAAGAACAAAACAGCATGAGAAACAGGCCCTTCGGCCCAACGAGCCCGCGCCGCCACCTCGATGTTCCCACCTCTACCCATGATCCCTGTCTACATTTATAGATCAATGCATTGGAGGCAAATTTAAGACAATTTAGGGAGAATTTGTTCTGCCAGTCAGCCTAAGAGCACACCTTTGGGATGTGGGAGGAAACCGGAGCACCCGGAGAAAACCCACGCAAGCGCGGGTAGAACGCCAGCCACACTCATTTTGGGGTAGGAATACCCAGAGTGCTATTAGGTTTGCAAGATTCCAGCATTTTGATACGTTTCCGAGTCAGGATTGTGAAGGGGACAAGATGGTGGCACAGTGATTAGCACTGCTGCCGCACAGCGCCAGGGAACCAGGTTCAATTCTGACCTTGGTTCACCCTCTGTGTGGAGTTTACATGTTCTCCCTGTGCCTGCGTTTGCTTCCTCCGGGTGCTCTAGTTTCCTCCAACAGTCCAAAGATGTGTGGATTTATAGAATCCCTCCGTGCAGAAGAAGGCCATTGAGCTCAGTGAGTCTGCACCGACTTTCTAACCCCGTCATCCCACCCAGTCATGCACAAAATAGTTTCTCCTCATATCCCTTTTGCTCAGAATTGTAGAATCGCTACAGTGGAAAAGGAAGCCATTCAGCCCATCAAAATGACACCAGCTTCTCTTCCAAATTGCTTTAGGTCTGTGAAATTGGATCTCATTCCCTCAGCAGGTAAAATAGTTAAAATGCCTTGCCCCAGGAGTGAGCACTTCTGACTTTGGATTATACACAATATAGTGCTCGCCACCAACGGGAGTGGAGTCCATCCTCTTTCTGTAACCTTGGCCAGCCCCCTCTGGGGCTGGAGTGGCAATCCTTACCCATTCCTACCCCATTCATTGAATCATAGCCTACAGTTCAGAAAGAGGCCATTCAGCCCATTGACTGCAATCCTACCTTGGCCCTATTCCTGTAACTCCTCATATTTATCTTGGTAATCCCCTAACACGAGGGTCAATTTAGCATGGCCAATCAGCCAAACCTACACATTTTTCACACCTAGCATCTTGATAGCTCCTGCACATAAAATGGTTTCAATACAGAGAAATGAGAGTGCTTATTTTGTACAACCCGCTCTACATCTACCATGCACCGAGCACAGAAAGATAACCAAGTCTGTTCCACCACATAGCATACGTACAACATATACTAGATGGCCTAGTGGCATTATCACTGGACTACTAATCCAGAAACTTAGCTAATGTTCTGGAGACCCGGGTTCAAAACCCTCCATGGCAAATGGTGGAATTTGAATTCATTAATAAGAAAATAACTGAAATGAAGAATCTACTGATGACCTTGAAACCATTGTTGCTCGTCGGAAAAACCCAACTTGTTCACTGAAGTCCTTTAGGGAAGGAAATCCGCCATCCTTACCCAGTATGGTCTACATGTGACTCCAGCAATGTGGTTGACTCTCAACTGCCCTCGGGCAAATAGGGACAGGCAATAAATGCTGGCCAGTGCCCATCTCTCACAAATGAATAAAAAATACATTTGATTTAATATGTCATTATCACACTTATTAACATATAGTGAAGTATTGTTTCTTGTGTGCTATACAGACAAAGCATACCATTCATAGAGAAGGAAACGAGAGAGTGTAGAATATAGTGTTACAGTCATAGCTAGGTGTAGAGAAAGATCAACTTAATGTGAGGTAGATTCATTCAAAAGTCTGACAGCAGCAGGGAAGAAGCTGTTCTTGAGTTGGTTAGTGTGTGATCTCAGACTTTTGTATCTTTTTCCCGATGGACGAAAGTGGAAGGGAGAATGTCTGGGGCCCTTAATTATGCTGGCTGCTTTGCCGAGGCAGCAGGAAGTGTAGACAGAGCCAATGGATGGGAGGCTGGTTTGCATGATAGATTGGGCTACCTTTTGTAGTTCCTTGAAGTCTTTGGCTGAACAGGAGACATACCAATCTGTGATACAACCCAAAAAGAATGCTTTCTATGGTGCATCTGTAAAAGTTGACGAGAGTCATAGCTGACATGCCAAATATAGGCTGCATTCAGGCCTCTAACGTGTGCTGGTTAGTTAGATTGGCTAAGCAAAATTGCCTCTTAGCATCCCGAGTGTAGTGGAATTAGCCAGGTAAATATGTGGGGTTGCAGGGATAGGGCCTGGGTGGGATTATTGTCAGTACAATGGACTGAATGGCCTCCTTCTGCATAGTAGGGATCCTATGATTACTGTCTGATGTCCGATGAAGAAAACACATTTGAATAAGATATGCGATTTATTCAAGTCCTTTCAAAATTTTTAGAAGATGAAAGAGTTTTTCTTTAATAATCTCCTGCGGGTGAAGACACACATTGGATGCATCATTTTTTTTTGGTTTGCTCGTCTGGTAGGGTGAGTCTGTCAGGACGGTGGTTACGAAAGGACAAAGCTTGCCATCCACTCCAGTCATCTGGCAATTTCAGCAAAGATCTTCTTTGCTAGTTGATTGAGGTGTTTTGAAAAAAAATCAACCTCAATGTAATGCCATCTCTTCATCTCTTAGTTCAAGTCCTTTATTTCAAAGAGCTTTTCATCGTATTCAGTGGAAAGATAGTAGCATTAACTACATCAATTAATCAACAAGGATACTTTGGAAACACTCAGTGCTTTCATTGATGCTAAATTGTTTTTTTTTGTGGCAAATGGTGCAGTAAAAATTGGCTAATTAACATATCTGATGTATTTTAATTAATGCCAAAGTAAGATATCAAAAGAATCCAATGGTTTCTTTTTATTGAACAAGTATTCTCCTCACAGAATGATCCGGATAATCAATATTTTTCATTTTGCAGACTGACACCAGATGTGACCATAGAATCATAGCATCATTCAATGCAGTAGAGGCCCTTCGGCCCATTGAGTCTGCACTAACAAATGTTAAACACCTGAACTTCCACCTCATCCCACTAGCCTTGACTATTATGTCGTACCAAGTGCTCATCCAAGTGCTTTTTAAAGGAAGTGAGGCAATCCGCCTCCACCAGCCTCCCAGGCAACACATTCCAGACTATCGCCATCCTCTGGGTTTTTCCTCAGATCCCTCCAGAATGTCCTGTCCCTCACCTTGAACCTATATTCCCTCATGACTGATCCTTCAACTAAGGGGAACAGCTGCTCCTTATCCACTCCGTCCACTCTCATAATCTTGAACACCTCGATCAGGTTGCTCCTCAATCTTCTCTGCTCCAATAAAACCAACTTGAGACTATCCAATCTCTCTTCATAAGTTAAATGTTCCAGCCCAGGCAGCATCCTGCTGAATCTCCTCTGCACCCCTTCCAATGCAATCACATCCTTTTTATAATGTGGCGACCAGAACTGCACACAGTAGTCCAGCTGTTCGCCTCACCAATGTTCTGTACAATTCCAACATGATTTCCCGCTTTTGTAAACTATGCCTGGATTGACAAAGGCAAGTGTCTCATGTGCCTTTTTTGCATCCTGCTAACGTGCTTTTTAGTGCCACAAGTAGACTTAAATTATTGAAATTAATGAAGTAACTGCCGTGAAGTTATTGTGAAAATCCCCTTGTCTCCACACTCTGGCATCTGCTTGGGTACACTGAGGAGAATTTAGCATGGTCAATGCTACTAAGCAGTGTTTCGGACTGTGGGAGGAAACTGGAACACCAGGAGAAAATCCATGCAGATGCGGGGAGAATGTGCACAGACAGTGACCCAAGCCAAGAATTGAACCTGGGTCCCTGGCACTGTGAGGCAGCACTGCTAACCATTGTGCCACCTCTTCCACCTTCAGAGATCTGTGGACAAATATGCCAAGATCCCTGTGTTCCACAGAACTTCCTAGCGTCATGCCATTCATTGAATGCTCCCTTGTCAAATTATTCCATCCAAAGCATATCACCTCATATTGTCAGTATTCAATTCCATCTGCCATCTATGTGCCATCTAACCACTCTGCCTATATCTTTCTAATATTCTAAGACACTCAGCCTCATTGTTAACCACCCAGCCAATCTTTGTATCATCTGATATTGAGGACACAATCTTAACAGCCCTGAAGAGGCAGCTTTGGAGGTTGGGTGGGACTGGTACAGGGGTGGTGGAAATTTGGAATATTGCATGTTGGTTCACCTCGTTCATATGATCCAACCTCCATGTGACTTTCCCAGAGGGGGGCCCCCAAGGCACTGGCTGCGTGCTTGGCAGAGGTAGGTTTCCAAGCTAGCCACATAAGAGGGGAATTGGCCCCTATTTCTTAATGTGGTTGGAATGTAGTGGGCGTTGCAAGGATTCCTCACTGTATCCGTCCCTCGGCTGGTGAGGGGAGGCAGCTTCATAGCAGCCTATTGGAGCCTAGATACTTTTGATGCCACTGATTTGCTCACTCTCAGCGGCTGGTAAAGGCTGTAGTCTATCCTAATTTCACGCTGGCCATTGAGGGAAAACGGAATGAAGATAGACTTGTATGAGAGCAAATGCAGTGAACCTCACAGAAACTCCACAGATGCTAATAGTGGCTGCAGTGCCTTCCCTGCCCCCCCCAAACCCCCACCCTGTCATGCCCACAGTTGGAGTGGGCCGATTGTGCCCTGGGAATTGCACCCACCACATTTAATTAGATGCCAAACGCAGGGGTGGCACAGTGGTTAGCACTGTTGCTTCATACCTTCAGGAATACAGGTTCGATTCCTGTCTTGGGTGGCTGTCTGTGCAGAATCTGCACATTCTTCCCATGTCTGCATGGGTTTCCTCTGATGCTCTGATTTCCTCCCAAAGATGTGTCGGTTAGGTGCATTGGCCGTGCTAATTCTCCCTCAGATGCCTGAGTGTGGTGGTTGGGGATCTTTGCAGTAACTTCTTTGCAGTGTTAATGTGAGCCTATTTGTGACAATAATGAATAAATCTTTTTACTAGGAACAGGAGGTGGCCGTTCATCCTCTTGAGTTCTCTCTGCCATTCAATAAGATTGTGGCTGATCTGTGGCATGTACCTGCCCTGTGCCCATATCCCTTGGTTATTCACTTTGTCGTCCCATCTCTGATCATGCGTGAATATTCCAAAGAAGAGAAGGTTCCTGCTGACTGACTAATAATATTCACCAAACTAAACCACCTTTCTCATTTTCTCATTGAATCAGACATCACCAGCTCTTAGCCACTTGAACTATTGCAGGGTTTCTTAAGCAGGAATCCAGCCACTCCTAAGGAATTACAGAGAGTAGGGGAGATTTGTAACTCTCTTCCTCAAACGGTAGTGGATGCTGGTCATTCGCTAAGTTTAAGCCTGAGATAGACACATTTTTACTGAGCAGAGAAGGGACCTGGGCCTAGGGCAGGTACATGGAGTTACTCCACAGATGTAGAGGTGCCAGTGTTGGACTGGGGTAAACTCAGTAAGAGATCTGGCAACACCAATTTTGAATCCAATGTCATTCGCCTGACGAAGGCACAAATGCCGAAAGCTAACACATTTACTATCAAACAAATCGGTTGGATTTAAAATTGATGTTGCCAGACCTCTTACTGAGGTTGCTCCACAGATCAGCCATGTTCTTATTGAATGGCAGAGTGGGCTCGAGGGGCTGAATGGGCCACTCCTCTTCCCTTAAGAAAATTTCAAGGGGTCTGTAACAGGATTGCGGGGTTGGGGTGTGGAGGAGGGACAATAAGGCCCTTCAATGTTACGGTCCAAGGTCACGTGTAAAAGTTCCAACTTGCTGGACTTGGAACAACTTTCCCCCCCGTCACAGTGACCCTGGTGTTACCTAGGCTTTGAACTACGGTACGCCATTGAGGCCGATCTGCGTGGTGGGAGTTAGCCTGTTCTACACCCCTCTCCCTGACTCACTGTTGGCCACACACTGCCTCCACAGTTATTGCACTAGCGGAAATAACTAATGAAAAAGCACCTGTTGTGCTGGTGATGGAAAGGATAAAGTTTATAAGCTCTCTGTATAATGGAAGAGACCTTCGGCATGAGCCATTTAACATTGGGAGCTCTTACCTTAAGACGAAGTCCCAACTTAGAGAGCTGCCAGCCAGTTGGGTTGGTTATCAGCTCTGTAGGCACTGCCATGGGTGGCATGGTGAACAGTGTCACTATCCCAATGAGGGCAAGTAAATCCAGGTTGGGGTTCTCAGTGAGGAGGCCTGGAATTGGGCTGGGCTAAAGAGGTCAGGGGAGAGGGTAAAAGGAGGGGGGATGACCTTCTGGGGTACCATCAAAAAGCCCAGGTGATTCCCAAAGGAATTCCCACCTCTTACCCTTAATTGGTGTGGTCAATGATGGAGGACACCAAAAGGTATGATCCCAGACTATGTTACATGATTGCTGGCATGTGTGTTCCCAGGCTATGTGAATGTATATTCAAATATTATACAAAAAAATAGTGTTTGAAGGAAGGGCTACTTTGTACAAAACATTCCCCAAGACTTGTTAAGGTTGGGTCAGTAATTAGCACTGCTGCCTCACAGTGCAGGGATCCGGTTTCAACTCCAGTTTTGGGTCACTCTGTGTTGTGTTTGCACGTTCTCCCCATGTCTGTGTGGGTTTCCTCCGGGTGCTCTGGTTTCCTCCCACGGTCTGAAAGACATGTTGGTCACTTGCATTGACTATGCTAAATTCTCCCACAGTGCAGCCAAACAGATGCCGGAGTGTGGTGACTAAGAGATTTTCATAGTATTAATGTAAGCCTATTTGTGAATAATAAGTAAACTTAGACACTTGAAATCTTGCGACACTGTTTGGGCTCTGGGTAAAATTACCTCAAACTGAGTGCTGGATGTTGGTTTGATGACATAAACATCAAATCACAGCACCATCCGTTTCCTCAGAGGCGTTCTCCCCAGTGCCCTGCAGCCAATATTATTCCCCCAACGTCATCGCGACAGACAGATTATCTGATTGTCGTTGTTTCTGCACAGCTGGATTACTTATTTCTCTACCTTACAACAATGCGGCATTTAAATCATAGAATCCCTATAGTGCTAAAGGAGGCCATTCAGCCCATAGACTCTGCATTGATCACAATCCTACCCAGCCCCTATCCCCATAACTCTCCGCATTTCCCCTGCTAGTCTCCCTGACACTAAGCAGCAATTTAGCATAGCCAATCAACCTAACCCACACATCTTTGGACTGTGGGAGGAAACTGGAGCACCCGCAGGAAACCCAGGAGGAGAATGTGCGATCTCCACACAGACGATGACCCAAGCCGGGAATCGAACCCATGTCCCTGACACTATGAGGCAGCAGTGCTAACTACTGCATCACCATCCTAAATGGTTGTCAAGCACCGTGGGAAGTCTTGAGGTCATGAACTTATGTTTCACAAATATACAAGCTTCTTTTCTTTACTCTAAATTTATTTTCTTTGTTGATTCATGGGATATGGGCATCGGTGGCTAGGTCAGCATTTATTTCCCATCCCTAATTGCCCCTGAACTGAGTAACCTGCTAGGCTATTTCAGAGGGCAGTTAAGAGTCAACCACATTGTTGTGGATCTGGAGTCACGTGTCGACCAGATCAGGTAGGCTCAGCAGATTCCTTTCCCTAAAAACCCAATGTTTGCATGGTTTTCCTCCTGGTGCTCCGGTTCTCCTCTACAGTCCAAAAATGTGCAGCTAAGGTGGATTGGCCATGCTAAATTGCGCCTTACTGCCCCAGATTAGGGGGTTAGCAGGGTAAATGTGTGGAGTTAGACTTAGGGTCTGGGTAGAATGCTCTATTGTGGAGTCAGTGCAGACTCAATGGGCCAAATGGCCTGCTTCTGCTCTGTGGTGAATAAAATGATGTTACTCCATGATATTAGTGAACCAATTGGGTGTTTTTCACAATCAACTATGGGTTCATAATAATCATCATAATTTTCATTGAATTCAATTTCCACCATCTGCCATGGTGGGATTCAAACCCAGGTCCCCAGAAGATTACCCTAAGTCTCTGGATTGCTATTTCAGTGACAATGCCATTGCACCACTGTCTTCCCAATAATGTCACACTGAGGAATCAAGTTAAAATTGATGTTGTCAGAGCCAGACCTACAAGCAAGTAGGTAAACTTTCTGGCTGCTCTTCTCTTAAGTTTTTCACTGGGTGTGTAAGGTATGCTGAATGTGTTTTTTTAAAAGATTGATCAAATGCAGTATTCTGTTCAATTAACAGTTCAATATCCAACATATAACACACAATCTCAAGCAGCTCTTTTAGAGAGATGTTGACAGAGATCTGGGCAAATCCTCTAATCATCCATTTTTGTTGATGCTGGTACATTGCTTTGTTGCCCTAGGCAACAGTGAGAACACAGAGGGAGCCTGAAAATGAACAATTGGGTGGGATTCTCTGATCTCTTTCATATCCATCCTACTGCCAGTGAGAATAGAGAATTTGGCATTCAGCCAAAATTCCATTCATTTCAGCAGGACCAACTGCGGGCGAGGTCAGAGATTTGCGCCAAAGTTTAGACTGTTAGAATGCAATAGACATTTCAATTATACCTTATCAGAATTTTACAATCCCATTAGGGTGGCACAGTAGTTGGGACTGCTGCCTCACAGCTCAAAGGACCGCGGTCACTGTGTGAAATTTGCACATTCTCACCATGTCTGCATTGGTTTCCTCAGGATGCTCCGATTTCCTCCCACAGTCCAAAGATGTGTGGGTTAGGTTGATTGGCCGTGCTAAATTAACCCATAGTGTCCTGAAATGCTTAGGTTAGAGGGAGTGGCAGGGTAAATATATGGGGATGGGGCTTGGGTGGGATTGTTGCCCAGTGCAGACTCGATGGGCCGAATTGCTTCCTTCTGACCTGTAGGGTTTCTATGATTATTGATTTAGGAAATTTTAGGGTGGCATAAATTAGACATGACTCATATTTTCCATTGAAAATAGCTAAAGGGGGGAATTTTGCCATCCTGCCTGTGGTGGGAATTGTAGTGGGTCTGGGGGCAGACCATGCAAGGTCCATTAACCTCAGGTGAGATTTTCCAGTTTTGTGGCGAATGTAGTTGGAAAATCCCGCCCAAAGAGTTTCTGCTGTTCTCTGGATATATTTCATGGTATTCACATTTTGAGATGATTCATATGGCAGAGACCCAGCTCTTTGTGATCAAAGTAGATCCAAATCCATCTATATCTACTTTTTGCCATGTTCTGCCAGCCAATTCTCAATCTAGTACAACATACTATCACAAATACCAGAGTCCTGAATCTTAGAGACAACCACTTTCTGTGGCAGACTATTGAAAGCTTGTTGGGGAATTAAATAGCTCCAATTAGACTCAAGAAGCATGACACTATTCTGCCCAAAATTGATTGGCACCCCATCTGCCACCTCCAACATTCATTTCCTCCATGTACAGTGTCCGCCATGTGTACCATCTACAAGATGCACTGCAGCAACTCACCAAGGCTTCTTCTACAGCATCTTCCAAACACGCGACCTCTATCATCTAGAAAGACAAGGGCAGCAGATGCATGGGAACACATCCACCTGAAATATCCCCTCCAAGTTCAATTCTAGCCTAGAGTGACTATCTGTGTGGAGTTTGCATTTTCTCCCTGTGTCTGTATGGGTTTCCTTCGGGTACTCCAGTTTCCTCTCTTACTCCAAAGATGTTGGGTTGATTGACCATGCCAAATTGCCCCTAGTGTCAGGGATTAGCAGGGTAAATTTATGGAGTTATGAGAATAGAGCCTGGGTGGGATTGTGGTCAGTACAAACTCAATGGTTTGAATGGCCTCCTTTTGTATTGTAGAGATTCCATTCTATGATTTTAAATGACAAACCATCTTGACTCGGAACTATATCACCATACGTTCATGTTACTGGGTCAAAATCTTGGAACTCCTTCTGTATTAGCAAGCTGGATGTATTTACACCACATGGACTGCAGCATTTCAAGAAGGTGGCAAAATCCATTCAGAGAAATAGGGGATGAGCAATAAATGCTAGTCTAGCCAGCCTTACTTGTTTTTCCTTATCAACCAACTTTGTAACTCCTTCAAAAACTACAATTTGTTTATTAAGGTCCTTTTTTGAAGCCATGCTGCACTTCCCTAATCTGTTCCTCTCTAACCAATCATAAATCACATGTTTAAAGACTCACTCGAGTTATTGATGTCAAACTAATGGACACAATAATTAGCCAGGTCCACCATGTTGCTTTATTTTGATGATTGAGACTATGGGCGGGATTTCCTGAACACGCTCACCCCAAAGCCGGAAAATCCCATCCGAGGTCAATAGACCTTTTCATAATCTGGTATCCCGCCCGCTACAATTCCCGTGACAGGTGGGGCGGGAAGACTCGATGCTTCATTCTTTCTGTCCATGGGATCTATTCTGCAGTGTGGTGAACTGTCTAAAATTCATGCCAGGTATTGGCGCAATATGTGATCTTTCTTCCCCAGAATCATTGGGTGCACTGTTATCAAGTCTAGCTGCCTTGTCTAGTTTCAATTTCTTAATTATTTCTCCAATATGTTCATCTATTTTAATGTTACTGGTTTTGTTAATAGAATCATTCAATTCTAATATTTGAACATCTTCTGCAAGGTTGAATTTGGCGCAGTGTATTCATTTAATATTCCCTTCGTACTCAGTGATGCATCTGAAACCAGTCTTTTTAATGGTCCAATGACACAGTCCTTGAGAGTTCTCTGATCCATCAAATAACTTAGAAAGTTTATTCCTCTATACTTCAATATTCAAACTCACCATCTCGAAGGACAAGGCAACTGATATCTGGGAGCAACATCACCTGACACTCAATGTCCAAGACATTCAACATGCTGATTTGGAAATACATTGTCATTCTTCATAGTTGCTGCGTCAAAATCCTAGAATTCCCATGCTAACAGTATTGTGGATTTATCTATACCTCAGGAACTCCAGCAGTTCAAAAAGGCAGTTCATCAACATCTTCTCAAGGGCAAATAGGCATTGGCAATAAATCAAAGAATCATAGAATTCTCCACAGTGTAGAAGAATGCCATTTGGCCCATCGAGTCTGCAATTAACACAACCCCACCCATGCCCCACTCCCATAACCACTCCCATTACCCTGCTAATCCCCTTGACACTAATGGTTAAACTAGCATGGCCAATCAACCTAGCCGACACATCTTTGGACTGTGGGAGGAGAGTGGAGCACCCGGAGGAAACCCATACAGACATGGGGAGAAAGTGCAAATTCCACACAGACAGTGACCCGAGGCCAGAATTGAACTGTTGTGAGGCAGCAGTGCTAACCACTGTGTCACCCTTACCACGCCTGTGCCAGCTTAGCTAGCGATGCCCATACCCCATAAATGATTTTTTTTTAAAATTTGATTACAATCCTCTTATTTCTTAGCCTGAGAGCTGAACTTTGGTTTATTTAGCTGTTCATTATTCTCAACCCTGTTTCGTTGGATATTCTATATACTTAATATATTTACATCTTCTTTGTCTTTGCACGTGCGAGTCAACCATCTTGATTCTTTTTCATCTTCCTTTTAACTTTGGATGCATATTTGTCTTCCAAGTTTTTTTTTAATTTTGATCGTGGAAATATATCCTGCATTTATATCCTGTATGATTCTCAGTACCATGAGATGGAGTTGGGCGATTACCCCAGGGAATACCACACTCGCAACTGCAACTGGTCTTTCAACAGGCAACCTCAAGATATGTTGAACATGTAAAAGAATTTAGCTGAGGGAAGGGAGCAAAAAATCCTTTCACACATTTTCCACTTTATTAAACTCAGATCTATGTCTTTTGGAGCTCATATGTCTTTGAATGCATGAAAAAAATGGTCACATTATTGACCAGAATAGTTTTAAAATCTCTTTTCATGCTTCCCAGAGTTTATTCGGAATGTTTCAGCCATCTCGACTGGAAGGATCTTTGTCTCATTCAGCGTCCATTAGGTTATCTCAGCTACAGAAGACTGTTCAGACGCTGGAGGTGGTTCTGATTCCTGTTGGCTAGGGAAAGTTTGGCCTGGGTTCTCTCTTCCCGTCGTTATTTAACCAACCTTAATAGATAGTTCATGGATAAGAATCCTTAATGGATAGTGCGACTGTCTGTGAGGAATTGTGATCATTTGCAGAATAGTCTGCCGACTGCCCTTGCCATGGCTAACAGATGAATAAAGGTCACCCGTGGAGGGCAAGATACAGGAGGGTAACCAATGGGTCAATACCTTCAGGATAGGGGAACAAAGAGTTGAACACTGGTAAGAGAAAAAGGTCAGAGCCAAATGGGTTGCGGTTAAGAGAAAACAGCAATAACAGATTGGGCTTTAATTTAGGAACACTTCAATGTTTGAGGATTGATCTTTGACATTCCTTTCTGAATTGTAGTGATTGGTGACAATCGCTGATGAGTTAGCGTTGAAAACTATTGCGAATATTAATTTTGTCACCAGTTTCTGAATATTTACCGTTAGGAATGATGTGAAACCTTCCGCACTGAACGAGGATTATTTACAGTTTCTGTCACTTTACAGTTGAAACACTTAATCATTTGACTCAACCTGCCAAGGGAGGTATTGCCTTTCCGTAGGATGAGAGGGTGAAGGTCGGGTCATTCTGACACGCGGTGCCGTATATTCCATGGTGCCGGTAGATGTTGGAGGGAAGCCTGCTTCACCTGGCTTCTCCTGCAGCCGGGGATTGGCCAGTGTTGCGGGTGGTGGTGGAGGGGATTCAAGCCACTACCGTGGACCTCACTCGAGGGAGCCAGAGGAGAAGCCCTTCGGTTTCCCAGGTGGAGAGTGGTGTGTTTCACTGGCTTTGGGCAGCAAGAATAATTGCCCTGGGAAAGACGCATCAAGTTTTTAAAAAATAATTGCAGGGCAATGCCACAATCACTTGTAGGAGTTTTGCCTTCGATCCACAAAGATTAAAAAAAAAATGTCGCAAGGGTTGGGAGCGTAATTGTGTGCGAGTCTAAGGCCGTTCACACCAACGGGATTCTCCAGTCCCGCTGCAGTGAACGGAGATTCGGCTGAGCGCCTGAATTCTCCATCCTCGCTGGCAGGGCGTGAAAGGCCGGAGATTTCCAGCCAAGAATTCCAGCCAGTTGAATAATCGATGTTTTATATATGTTATTATTAAAGGTGTCTGCCTGCTCATTTTTAATAAATTCCGTGAACTTTGATGACATGCAAAAAGGAATTAAAAGTGTGTTAGTTAAATTTGTGACAGAGCTGAAGTTTGTTAATATGGCCAGTTTTGAGGACCTTGATCGAAAGCTACATCTAGCTTAAGATGTCTGAAGAGTCTTTTTTTTTCCATTAAAGGTTAGAGGTCGATGCTCTAATAACTTGACAAAGTGCCACTTTACACAGAACTTTTTTTTTCAAGCTTAGCTTGTAGCAGGCCTAGCTAGGCCTGCTTGATGTGTATTACGTGCCAGCACGTACAAGCCCATTTCTCTGCTCACTGCAGAACACCCCCATCTGAACGGCAGCTTATCCCAGTGCCCTTCGCATCGGAAAAATGGTTTGAAATCTCCTGCTGACTGGCCGAAGGCTCTCACTCCCGGGGCGGGCAGACTTCACCTTTCTAATCCTTGGTAAGTATGACTCTCCGGTTCAGACCATCTCTGCTCCTTTCGAGTTTGATTGTTAATTTTGTCCGAGGAAGGCAGAGGGCTAGACGTTGAAGGGAAAGAAAGGCAGTTGTCACCTTTGTTTCTGGGGTCCATTCCATTCAGTGCATCCTAATGGCATATTGTTGGCATTTCTTTGCCTGTCAGATCAGTCAATGTGTGAGGAAAAGAGTCTGTCATCCAAACACCAGCACCAACTTTAATCCTGAGAAGAGGCCATTTTGTCAACTTACTCTCATCCCCGTTAAGATCAATTGACACCCATTTGAACATTTCCAAAGTTAACCACGATCAACTGATGTCCCACAAAACACACACAAAGGTTAGTGTCATTCCAGTTGCCATATTTACGCCAAGGTTCTATCAGGACTGACAAATTTAAATCAAAATTGATTTAGAAATCCCCACAAAAAACATTGAAACGTGAGTGAATAAACTCCACCAGCCACATTGAGCCCCACTCAACAAATGTTTGTGGAGACAATGGGACTCTGCGCAGCAGGGAGCACAGCCTTCTCTTACACTCAAGAAAAAGACTTCCAAACATAGAACATAGAACATAGAACATTACAGCACAGAACAGGCCCTTCGGCCTTCGATGTTGTGCCGACCAAAATAAAAAGCAATGCCCCTCCAAACTAAACCATTCCCTTCTCTTCCATATACTTATCAATTAACCTCTTAAACGCCACCAAACTTGGCGCATCTACAACAGCTGCAGGCAGGGCATTCCACTCCCTAATCACTCTTTGAGTAAAGAACCTACCTCTGATATCCGTCCTATAACTCATACCCCTTAATTTAAAGCTGTGTCCCCTCGTGCTAGCTTTCTCCATCCTAGGAAAAAGGCTATCACTGTCCACCCTATCTAAACCCACTTTCACAAAACATATCTGTGAGTTGTAAGTCCTTCACATTCACAAAGAGGCAAAAATGGCTCTGTTTGGTCACCAGTTTGATAATACACGGTTTTCAAGAGACAGTACACAAATGGGTGAAAGCTGCCTTAAGTATTGGGCCCCACTTTGATTTGAAGATTGGCATGATCTCAAGGAAAATCAGTTGAAAGTGGTTCAAATGAACACTGACAGAATAGTCATGATTTTCAGGAGACAGTTAGTGGTTTGATACAACAACACAGAAACCCTGTAGTGCAGAAGGAGGTGAATCGGCCCATCGAGTCTGCACCGACAACAATCCTACCTAGATCCCATCTCCCTAACACAATGTATTTATTTTGCTAATCCCTCTAACCTACAGATCCCAGGACACTAAGGGGCAATTTAGGACGGCCAATGCATCTCACCAAACATCTTTGGATTGTGGGAGGAAACCCACGCAGACACAGGGAGAACATTCAGACTCTGCACAGACAGTGACCCAAGGCCAGGAGTCGAACCCGGATCCCTGGTGCTGTGAGGAAGCAGTGCTAACCACCGTGCCGTGGTGTGGTGCAATGATAATTACTGTGGGGGAAATCACACATCTGTTTAGTTCCCCCATTTTTTCTCCTTTACATCCTTTAGGAATCCCTTTCAGTGCTGTTCTGGATGAACTTCAGAGTTGGGGAATAAAAATGATGGGGCTCGGGGAAAAGGCATTTGACTTAGCCCTAAAATATCACTAAAATGTTAACGCAGGAAAGCTGACTTTTGACTATCTGTGAACCTTTGATTGATTTAATATTTTCCAGCTTCCCAGCCAGATTGGTCAATTCAATATTCCGTTAGCCATATTTGCAATGGAGGTGAAGTAAAGTGGACTCAGTCTGGCTTCCACTGAGAGAAAGAACCCTCATTTTTATTAGCTTATCCAAGCTGTGTTTATTAACTTCAAACATTCATGGCTTAAAGCATCTCAAAATGTCTTGACATATTTCCAAGGTGTGGCAAGCATTACCCACAATGGATGCATTGTGTGCTTAAATGCTTGAATGTTGCTTGCGTTTTTAAAGCCTTTTCATTTTTGTTTGCATTTGTTTATGAATGAAGAAATGGTATTTGTAGAAAAATGCTGTGGTTCAAAGGAAATAATTTCAGGATGCAAAAATCTATTTGCAGCTCAACAAATCTTAGCACAGTTGGCACGGTGGCACTGCTGCTTCATGGCACCAGGGACCCCTGGGTTTGATCCCTGGCTTGGGTCATTGTCTGTGTAGAGTCTACGTGTTATCTGTGAGGGTTTCCTTCGGCTGCTCCGATTTCCTTTCACAATCTGAAAGACGCGCTGGTTAGTTGCATTGACCGTTCTAAATTCTCTCTCAGTGTACCCGAACAGATTGTGGCGACTAGGGGATTTTCACAGTAACTTCATTGCAGTGTTAATGTAAGTCTAGTGACACTAATTAATAGACTTTATATATATTGGGTAGGGTCCATTCATGACAATTCCTTGAGAGGAAAGGTTTGTCCACAGTTTAACTTCCAATTGTGACTGTAAGGATTAATTAACCTTTTCCAAATGTAATTTTGAATGATGCAAGTGTATTTGCAACTGAATTTCACAAACCTACTATGTTTTTCTCAAAAAGGTTTTTCCATTAATCCAGCACTGAAGTGTATCAAAAATTCACTACATTTAATAATGGTACACACTTGTATTGATCTCACAATGACAGACTTGAGAACTTCATGTTGCACCTTACCAGAATTTATCAATTAATTTACATTAATATAGCATAATTTATGTAAAAAAAATCTCATTGAGAAACCTCTCCGAGGCTGAGAGGGAAAAAATGGACATTGATCTTAGAATTATAGAATTCCGACAGTATAGAAGGCCAATTGGCCTATCAAATCTGCACTGACCACAATTCCATCCAGGGCCTTGTTGTATAATCCCACATATTTACTCTGACAGTACGGTCAATTTTAGCACGGTCAGTCAACCTAATCCTTACACTTTGTGCTGTGAGAAGAAACTGGAGCAAGCCCGTACAGACACGGGGAGAATGTGCAAACTCCACTTAGACAGTGACCCGAGGCTGGAATTGAACCCAGGTCCCTGGAGCTGTGAGGCAGCAGTGCTAACCACTGTGCCACCATTAAGCCAGAAAAGAAAAGAATTGGAGAGATGACCAAAACTTTGGTCAAAGAAGTTCTCAAGAAGTGCAAACAAGAGACTTGAAAGAATTTAGGAAGCTAATTCCAAACTGAAAGATCTAAAATTTCAATAATGATGAGACGAGAAGGAAGGGGCACAAGAAGAGGCCAAAGTTTGTGGAATGGGATGGTTTGAAAGGCTGAAGGATGTAAAAGAGATACAGAACAGTGAGGACTGGATGAACAAGGATGTGGATTTAACCTGAGGCTTCAGAGAGCTTGAAGCCAATGGAAGCTGGTGAGGTGATCGAAAAGTAAGTTTTGGTATTGGATAGAATAGGGACAGCTGAGATTTTGGATGAGATGTAATTTCAGGCTGATGGTGGGAAGGTAGGCCACCCAAAGTGCATTGTGGTCCGTTAGAGAATTTGAGCAGTAGCTAGGCCCAATAGGACTGGTTAACTTCAAAGAAATGGATATTGTGTTGGGATAATGTTGTTTCATTGAGAGTCTTACAGTTTTTTACTCATTCCTTTTAACTCTCTTCATGCCCTCCCTCCTACGTTTATTCCCCCTGTGGTATTGTGGGTTTCTCTGGCTTATAAAAATCTTCTGACAAGTCTAGAATTCATCAAATCCTTAAAGTGCAGAAGAGGCCATTTGGCCCATTGAGTCTGCACCAACTCCTTGATAGAATATCTTACCCATGTTCTCTCCTCCATTCTACCCTCGTAACAGCGCACCTTTCCTATGGCTAATCCATCTAACAAGACCAATCAACCTAACCTGCACATCTTTAGATTGTGGAAGGAAACTCACGCAGACTCAAGAAAAATGTGCAAACTCCCCACAAATAGTGACAATTATTTCCAAGGCCGGAATTAAACCCAGGATTCTGGAATTGTGAGACAGCATCGCCAACCACTGTGACACAATGCTGCCCATAATGGAGCACTTTCACAGACTTAGAACATAGAACACTACAGCATAAACAGGCCTTTTGGCCCACAAGTTGCGCTGATCATATCCATACTAACAGGTCTATCTATAACTCTCAATCCCATTAAATCCCATGTCCTCATCCAGAAGTCTCTTAAAAGACCGCAGCTAGTTCACCTCTACCACTACTGACGGCAGGCAATTCCACTCACTCACCACCCTGGGTGTGAAAAACTTACTTCTGACATCTCCTCTGTACCTGCTCCCTTAAACCTGGGTCCTCTTGTTAGAAACACAAAAAAGTTTATTGATAAAAAGAACTGTACAGAAGCCAATAGCCTCCTATATGTCTCCTATCAAAGAGAAAGCTTCACCCACTGTGGTGATTCCCTACTCTGCCTCCCAATTGGTCACACAAGCCATGTGACCCTTTTCCTGCTACGTTGCCCTTAAAGAGACAATCACTACAAAGACTTTCTTCAGATACATTTCAACATGAGGTCACCCAGTCTCCAATGCAGATAGTTTTCCTTCATCTCCCTGAGTAATGCAGCTGAAGAAAGAGGAACACCATATTTTCAGTTGGAATATACTCAGAGGATGCTGCTTTCTGGATCTCCATTTGAATAAAAATGTTATACTTAGTGCTCTGATGCTACAGCCCCACTCATGCCAATCCAGTCGGTGCTCAACTCAATCAGATATGCTTAAGTTGAAAGTTTTTTTAAAAGTTTTTTGATTAGTGTCACAAGTAAGCTTACATTAACACTGCAATGAAGTTACTGTGAAAATCCCCTACTCATCACACTCTGGCACCTGTTTTAGGTACACTGAGGGAGAATTTAGCAAGGCCAATGCATGTGTAGTATCTCAGCTATTATCCTGGGTCACAGCATCAGCGACCCAGGTTCAATTCCCAGCTTGGGTCACTATATCTGCACGGAGTTCCTCCCCAGACTGTGGGAAGAAACCAGAGCACCCAAAGGAAACCCACCCAGACACAGGGAGAATGTGCAGACTCCGCGCAGACAGTGACCCAAGCCAGGAATCAAACCGGGTTCCCTGGCGCTGTGAGAGAGTAGCACTAACCACCCCACGCAGCACAAGAAATAAAACAATGAAACAGCAAGCTGCAAATGTAGATTAACACTGAGGTTTGAAGTGAAGCTTCATCCTCGAGAGTGCTAATTTTGTAGAAAGGAACAATTTTCACTGTTTTCGAACCAATTCCCTGCACTGTACACCTTTCTACCTTACTTTCTCCCCCAAGGGTTTCAGGATTATCTCGTATCTGGCTGTACTCTTTCTCCTGCATAGCAAACACCTTATTTCAGCTCTCATTCATTTCTCTCACACTTTAGGGTATTAGACTTCTGACTATTTATCAGGGTGCCTGTATATACAAGAATTGGAGAGTGCCTGAAAAGGTGAGATTTCTTTGCGATGTAGACCGAGCTACCCACCAAAAGGATCTGCCGAGATCATTATCACATGGAAATGACTGTAATATCCACTGGGAGAAGCTCAATGTCTGCCGTCTCTCCAGTGAGTTACACATGGAAGGAGTTGTTAATGTGTCTTCCCTTTCACAGTCACTGCGCGGCTTTCAATTAACTTGTTGTTGAACACCATTAGTAAGCGATGACAAAGAAAAACCCCTCAAAACAACTGTTTGCATGTTAATTTTAAGGCCCTCATTTTGTGAGATTCCTTTCCAAAGTGAATTGCCATCATAGAATCCCTGCAGCGCAGAAGGAGGCCATTCGTTCCATCAAATCTACACCGACTCTCTGACAAGGCATCTTACCTAAGCCTTATCCCCGTAACCCCACAGATTTACCCTACTAATCTCCCCTAATCTACACATCTTGGGTCACAAAGGGGCAATTTAGCACAGCCAATTCACCTAGACCTGCACGGCTTTGGAGTGTGGGAGGAAACCAGAGCATCCGGAGAACACCCACGCAGACATGGGGAGAATGTGCAGAATCCACACAGTCAAGCAAATGGGTCCCTAGTGCTGTGAGACAACGGTGCTAACCATGCCACCCATACTGCTTTGTCACTCTGACATGGGTAAGAAAATTCACTCTTTATTAGTAAATGATATAGTGACAGTCTCAGGTTTTCTGTATAAACTCCTGACTCAATAATCATTTAGAACAGTATTGTTGGGTAGTTTAATGTCTAAATAGACCAGTGCGTTAACTAGGACTTACTGATTAGGAATAATTCAGGGTCAGACCCAGCTCTTTACTAACATTAACATTAGTTTTTTATTAGTGTTACAGGTAGGCTTACATTAACATCGCAATGAAGTTACTGTGAAAATCCCCTAGCCGCCTCACTCCGGCATCTATTTGGGTACACTGAAGGAGAATTTAGTATGGTCAGTGCACCTAACCAGCACATCTTTGAAGTGTGGGAGGAAACCGCAGCACCCGGAGGAAACCCGTACAGGCATGGGGAGAACATGCAGACTCCACACAAACAATGACACAAGCTGGGAATCGAACCTGGGCCTCTGGCGCTGTGAGGCAGCAGTGATAACCGCTATGCCACAATGCTGCCCGTGATTACTGATTTCAGTCAGGATAATAGCTGAGGTACTACCGTTGGCATTGAATGTGGAAGAGGAAAGGAATGGCACACAGTTCCATTCCCTGATTGTTGTCTGATATCAGGTATTAGAAGACATGCGTGTGTGCAGACACTGGGGGAGACTGAATCAGTCTTGGCTACTGTTCTTCAATGGACTCTCACTGTTATGAAGAACATTTGCTAATTAGTGAGAGTGACATACGCAAAACCAATTTTCAAAATGAGTCAATGCCTTAAACAGAGGGGAACAAAATAAAGGAACGAAAGAATTTACCCAAAGCATTGGAAAAGCAGCAAGCGATGCCATTCCTGATATGTAACTTCTAGGCAAAGTTCATAGGCATGAATCAGAAGAGAGGATGTGAAGAAAAAGGATATGTTTGAAAGAGGCACTGGTTAGTTACATTGGCCGTGCTAAATTCTCTCTCTGCATACATGAACAGGCACTGGAGTGTGGCGACTGTGGGAATCTTCACAATAACCTAACTGCAGTGTCAACGTAAGCCTACTCGTGATGCTAATAAATAAAAGTTTAAAAACTTTAACTCAAGCAAGGGCCTGAGCTTGAGGAAGGCTTGAACTAGAAATTCGAGGTGTTCACCTGAAGGTTGGAACAGAATAGTTAAAGGGGAAAGCAGGCAGAAATAGAGGGAAACATAGAAGATCAGGGCAGGGGGAGGCCATTTAGCCCTTCGAGCCATTCATTACGATCATGGCTGATCATGCAACTCAATGGCTTCATCCTGTTTCTCCCCACAACCTTTGATCCCATTTGCCCCAAGTGTTATATCCAGCCGCCTCTTCAATACATTCAATGTTTTGGCAGGGGGAGAAAGGGGATGACGTGTAATATATTGACTGAACACTACAGGCACCTGATTGTAAATGAAGCAAAAATTGTAGATGCAAGTTGATGAATCTGATAGATGTGGACATCTAAGTTGTCACAAATTTGCATTACACTCATTTATTAAAATATGTAAAAAAGGCAATAACTCCCATCTGTTCTATTTGTCTTATTAAAGTTACAGCCGTAATAATTCTGATAATTAGCCACTAAACCATTACCAATTATTTTATGTTTATATTATATGCAAATTGCTTTACCAGCTAATTACAAGAAAGGTCGATTTCCAACTCTGATTGCCTTAAAGGGGCAGTACTCCTTAATTGGGAAAACAGTTACTTTGGATTTTAATCGTCATTAATCTAGCCGCTAAGTATATGTAATTTAAAGGGTCACTGGGAGAGAGAGAGCATTTGGATTATCTAAGTGCCATCTTCAACCCACTGCACCACAGTTCAGTCATTACACTGTGTCTTAAGTCGATTTGTTTTACCTTGTTTTGGTCCCAGTTAGATTCCTTCTCCTGCTCCCCTGCCCAAAGACACTGTCCGTTTCAAAACGTGTTAAATTAAAAATAATTGGGGGAGCGCTGCCTCACACAGCTGCCGCTTTATATATGGGTGAATTGACTCAGTTATGGTTGGCAGTTTCCGACTTGAACAGATGCCATTGGCACACTGCCACACGCTGAATGCCATCTGATCTAGCTGAGCACCGATTGGATTGGGAAGAGCGCATTGGTAGGGCTGGAGCATCAGACCATTTTTATTCAAATGGAGATTGAAAAAGCAGCATCCTTTGAATCGGAAATAAATGATTGCCCTTTCTTCGGTTGCAAACAGTTCTTTAAACTTCCTCTACTGATGTAGTAGCAAGATCGGAGTTATTGTTTCTTTACCCTAATAGTGCAGACTTCCGCCTGCTTTCCCTACCCTGTCGCCAGAGGTTACAGCTTGAGAGACACCTGTAACATTGCTGGAAAGGAGTCTCTCCTGCTCATACCATTTCCTATTGGTTTGTTTCCAGGTCAATACTCAACCTGTTGGCTGTATTATGAATGCATCTTCCTTGGTCATCAAGTCCTGCTGTGGGATTTGAACCTAGAGCATCTGACTCAGAGACAGGCACACGACCCACTGCATCACAAGATCTCCCTGGATAGAATGACCATGGCAAAAAAAAACTAACAATATTCATTGATCTGGTGCTCCTCATAAACAGAATGATGCAAATGGATTTTATTTCAAGACACATCCAGGCCTGGCATTGTGCAAAGGGAAAGGGGAGATAAATGAATAGGCAAATTCGGCCAACGGAAGGCACAAATTCCGAGGGAGTTTTCGAGCAGCAATGAGGTTGTAAGGAAGTTCCTGAGAAGTGATTCTCAGAGACTCCATTTTTGGGGTGGCGAAGGGCACAGTGGTGGGCACTGCTGTCTCACAGCTTCAGGGACCCAGGTTCAATTCTCGGATTCGATCACTGCCTGTGTGGAGTTTGCATGTTCTCCTCATGTCTACGTGGGTTTCCTCTGGATTCTCCGGTTTCCTCCCACAGTTCAAAGATGTGCAGGTTAGATACATTGGCCATTTTAAATTGCCCCTTCACGTCTCAGGGTGCATAAGTTAGAGGGATTAATGGGGTGAGTATGTGAAATTGTGGGGATGGAGCCTGGGTAGGATTGTGGTCACTGCACACTCACTGGGCTAAGTGGCCTCCTTCTGCACTGTAGGGATTCTATGATTTCTATGACCCTCAGTCTGTCCTGAGACAAATGAAATAATTCCTTGGTGCAGGGGTCTCCAAACTATGGTCCACTGGCCACACCTGACCTACAGTGGGCTACATCTGGCCCTCAGCCAGTGGGGCGGGATGGGATTCCCGCTGCCGAAAACATTCCCATGTCCGGAACCCTGCTGCTAACTCAACAGCCGGACGCGATGACTGGGTGCCACAGGCCGGACATTTGCTGCCACTCCGCGTGGTGTCTGATGGACCCATGGGAATCCCCGCCCTCTTTACCAGCCTATTACCCAATCAGAATTGCAGTGTTGTGACTGGCAGTTCATTAAATGAATCAGTAATTAAGACATCTGTTATCCAATTGCTGCTCTGCATTGAGTGAGTGACATCTGCTTTATCCAATCCGTAAGCTCCGTCCGTCTGAAATGAGCGAGAACAATGACAATGATGGCGGCAATTCAGACCAATCGTAGAGTGACGTGCTCAGTGCAACACCCACCCACATTGTGATTGACATCTGCTGTAGCCAATTGCCATGCCACGTTACACAGCCACCAATCGCAATGAATTTAAAATTATTTGACGCCTTTTTTTTAGAAAAATAACTTTATTATAAAAGTAACCCCCTGACTTTAGAACCATATTTTTCTTTGGCCTGCAAAAATGTGTAAAATATATGATGTGACCCTTGTACAGAAAAGTTTGGAGACTCCTGCCTTAGTGGATCAGCCATAAGGAATGTTGGGGTTCCCAATATCTCTCTAGATAATTTAAGCGCAAGACAATTCACTTTCATGACATTCCCATTTATTATGTGTTATTTTCTTGTGTCCCTTAATCTTCACTTCTTTCTTTTGACATTCCTTGCACCTTGACAATGAGCTCTTTCAGTCATGTTGTTTTGAGTGTATGGCCCCTTCAAGCTTGTCCTGAAACATGGCTGCACATCCATGAGCAGGATGTTCTCTTTGGATGAGATTACTGTTGGTAGACTGGGGAGTCTAAACTTCAAGAGGCAACTCTTAGCCTGCTAAACAGCATGATTGAAGACAGCCACAGGAAAGAATTTCCAAGAAGTCACAAACATCCTGATGTCAGACTAATGCATGCTTCCAACTCAAACAGGCAACTCTCCTTTCCTTCCATTGCATGCAGTCATAGCCCTAGATATTTGAAATGTAAGTTTGATGAAAAGTGGTGTCGAGACTCAGACACGATCATGATGAGGAGGTGGGCGCGGGAGTACAAACCTAGTCCTGTAAACGAGGGCAAGAGCAGTGACTAGTTAAGGTCAGCCGAGTTCCTTTTTTACCCTGGAACTGCTGGGAGCTAACAGGTTCCAATTTTCACTGTCTGACATGAGTAGAAGGCTTGGACATCCATGCAAAGTTGATAAGGTCCTTTTGAACATTGGGTTCCAATGATGCAATCAAAATCCAACTACAATGTTGACCAGAGGCCTGCAAGGAAACAGAAAATCTCACAACAAGGGAGGCAATTGGGGCTAGAAGGAGTCCTGGAGGTAAGTTTTTAAATTCCTCGTATTTTCCTTGTAGAGCTTGGAAAAGCAGGAAATGTGGAACTGCTCTGCTTTTCCTGCTATTATCAGTTGTTCTGCTTTCCCCCACCCCCATCTCTGGTTCATTAGTTGACCCTCCTAATAACTTCTGCCCTTAGATGGTCTCCAGGCCCAAGTTTTTTTCCACAGTTTACCAGCTGGAATAACTGGGAATTAAGTGAGATTTAAATTTCTGGATCCATAGGTTGAGTTTCTAATTCACCTTCTTGTCCATTTGCCCAGAACTGGCCTCTGCATTGCAACTCAGTGCCTGGTTTCTAACTAACCTTAAGCTGCTTTCATCTTGAGGGAACGTTACGTGAGCAGATGAATAGTACTCACACCAGCTATGGAATTTGTTCGTTTATAAATGGCCAGAGTTTCAGAGGATCCAACATGGAAATAGGGTTGGCAATCTGGTTGGATGTATCCATGATGCTTTCACCAGAAGGTCTTAGCCCCCCTCTTCTATTTGCTGAGAGATGTGTAAAAACAAAGCTTTCCACATGTATACTGAGAAATGTTAGCTCTAGGACAGCACGGTGGCACAATGGTTAGCACTACTGTCTCACAGCGCCAGGGAGTTGGGTTCAATTCTCAGCTTGGGTCACTGTCTGTGTGGAGTTTGCACATTCTCCCAGTATCTGCCTGGGTTTCCTCTGGGTGCTTCGGTTTCCTCCCACCAAAGATGTGTTAGGTGGATTGGCCATGCTAACTTGACCCTAGTCAAGGGGGGGAATTAGAAGGGTGAATATGTGGGGATAGGGTGGGATTGTTGTTGGTGCAGGTTTGATGGGCTGAATGGCCTCTTTCTGTACTGTAGGGATTCTATGATTCTATTTTGTCACTTGCGTCTTGACTCAATGTCTCTGAATTGTTGGACTGTCTGTCTAACATTCACAACTGGAAAATGTTCTGCCAATGAATATTGGGGAGACTGCGATCAATGCTTTTAATCTCTGCTACAAAATCTATTCCCTAACCACTGATAACTGTCTGAGACTGAACAATACTTAGTAATCTTTTTGTCACATTTGATCCCGAGATAAGTCTTTGCCAATGCATTCCCATCATTGTGAAGGGTGCCTGCTGTAAATAATACCACCCAGCTCATCTACTGCTGAAATTCTCATCCATGCCTTTGTTACCTCTAAACTTGACTCTTCCAACATGCTGCCTGTAGTGTCCTAATGATGCTGGGAGGTGGGGGGAGGGTTGTAGGTTTTTAACAGAAAGAAAAAGATGTAGCTTGCACGCGTTGATTCAAAGTAACAATCACAGGTTTATTGAGGAACTGTCACCTATAGAGAATAGCAAATGAAATTAGAACAGGAGCCTGCGAAGCAGCCCAGTGATATCACCATCAAATCATGTGACCAGCTCTTAAAACAATCGTGCAACCACTTAAATATATAACACCTCCCTTATTATACCTTTGTAAACTTGAGATCAGCTTAGCCTCTGCTGCACCCAAGTCTGGTTCACCCATCACCCCTGTGCTCAGTTGTGGCTTTCAATTTAGCAATGCATTCATTTTAAAATCCTGAACTTAGTTATCGGATTCCTTCTTGCTCTCACCACTCCCATTGAAATTCCCTCCAGCCACGCAGCCTTCTAACAATACTTTGCAAATTCTGGCCTCCTGAAACATATAAAAACATATAAGATTATGAAGGGAATAGATAGGATAGAAGCAGAGAGGTTATTTCCACTGGCAGATGAAACTAGAACTTGGGGACATGGCTTCAAAATAAGGGGAGGCAGATTGAGGACTGAGTTGAGGAGGAACTTCTTCACCCAAAAGGTTGTGAATGTATGGAATTTTCTACCCAGTGAAGCAGTTGAGGCTACCTCATTGAATATTTTTAAGGCAAGGGTAGATAAATTTTTGAATAGTAAAGAGATTAAGGGTTATGATAAGTGGAGCTGAGTCCACAAAAAGGTCAGTTATTGAATGGCGGAGCAGGCTCGAGGGGCCAGATGGCCTACTCCTGCTCCTAGTTCTTATGTTGAGCACACCCAATGTTAATTATGTTAATTACTCCATCATCATGTCTTCAGCTGACCTGGTCCTAAGCTCCAGAATTGTCCCTTAAGCCTCTCTGCTTCTCTCCGCTTCTATCCTACTTCACAACGTCCTCAAAGCCTAACCCCAATGTCACTTCACCCTGAGATCTCCTTATGTGGCTCGATATCAAATTTTGTTTTATAGCCCTCCTGTGAAATGCTGTGGGATTTATTGTTTGGTAAGGTGCTACATTATTATTATTGTATTCTCACCTTAGCTGGAGCGCAGTCCCCCTCATGCCTTCCTCATGCAGCAATTTTCCAATAAAATATACAATTGTGTAGAGATTGCAACAAAGGCAGTGTGCAGCCTAACCAATCTGTGTTCAGTTTTATTATCCAGCATTAGTCTCAATCCTTTGTACCCATACCTGTCTCTTTCCTACCGATTCAGCTCATTTTGAATCATTGATGTGTTCTCTGCTTTTATGTATGGCTAATGTATTTCAGTCTCACAACTTTCTGCGTAAAAGATATTCCCCCGTTCTCTGTCCTAAATTTCATACTTACTTTTGTATCTATTAAGCCTCCTTCTGGACACCTGAACCACTGAAAACATTCTACCCAATCTGATTATCTTCAAGCGTGTTAACAACCGACAATTTTCCCTATTCTAACAGAAACAGATGCTATTTTTCAGGCTTGTACATTTGCACTTCCTCATAACAGGCAGTATCCAAGCAAATCTGCATCCTTCCCCCATTATTGTCTCAACATCCTCCTGAAATCTATTTGAGATGCTGTGCTTAATGTCGTACGAATCCAAATCCCTCTGTTTTCGAACGTCACTCTCCCGTGCTCATTTATTACTTTTATTTGTTTTATTCAATGCATCAGTTCACAGCCACTGATGTTAAATTCCATCTACCACCTTTTCCCATTCCAACAACTTATCAGATAATCAGTTTTCATTTACTTCAGTTTGCTACTTTGGTACGATCCGTGGACAGATCTCCCACTTACTCGCCTTTGATTCAAATCTGTGGATAAAACAGAAGTTGTTTTCTGAACGTCACCGTTAACCACTCAGCACGGTGGCACAGTGGTTAGCACCGCTGCCTCACAGTGCCACATAGGTTCAATTCCAGCCTTGGGTGATCATCTATATGCATATTCTCCCCATGTCTGCATGGGGTTTCCTCCCACACTCCAATGATATGCATATTAGGTGGATTGGCCATGCTAAAATTCTATTCTATTCTGTTAGAGAATAGAATAGAATCCCTACAGTGCAGAAAGAGGCCATTTGGCCCATTGAGTATGCACCAACCACAATCCCACCCAGGCTCTATTCCTGTAACCGCACATGCTTACCCTGCTAACCCCCGCATATTACGGTCAACATAGCACAGTCAATCCACGTAACCTGCACATCTCTGGATTATGGGAGGAAACCGGAGCACTCAGAGGAAATGTGGGGAGACTCCGCACAGTGATCCAAAGCCAGAATTGAACCTGCGTCCCTGGCACTGTGAGGCAACAGTGCTAACCACTTGCCATCATGTCACTCTCCCTTAGTGTCAGAGGGATTAGCAAGGTAATAGGTGAGGTTATGGGAATAGCGCCTGGGTGGGATTTTTGCCAATACGGGCTCGATGGACCAAATGCCCTCATCCTGCAGTGTAGGGATTCTATGAGAAGCTTCTATTAATTTCATCTCTCTACTTTTATTCACAAGTTTTTTTTAATGTCATTTCCCCCAATTCCATACTCCTTGATTATCTCAGAGTCATCCACCTTGTTGAGAACTTCATGAATGTGCGTGATTACAGCATCCACTGTGTTTTCCCATCTATCACGTTCTCCATCTCACAGAGGAACCCCAACTCCAGTCTGCAATGTTGAAATTGGGCTTTGTTATAGATAATTAAAGGCAAAGTCACTGCATCCCCATGTACCAATTAGCTGCTCTCCTGTTTGACGGGGAGAGCTGGCTGGTGGTGACTTAACCTGGGGATCACCACACCTCAAGCGAGGGGCAAGGTTAAGAAGGTGGGGGTCTTCATGAATAACCCAGCTGCTATGGGAATCGAACCCACGCTGTTGGCATCGCTCTGCATTGCAGCTAAGCTGAGCCCCACATTGGTAATTAATAACCACAGACACCGGTACTTTACGACCTTGCCCGGAGTCGGGGTGCTGGTAAAATTCCGGCTGTTGTGCCTGTTTTCCTTGGAAAGTAGAAGGCAGAGAGGAGACTTGATAGAGATATGCATGATCCTGAGGGGTGTAGACAGGGTAAATGGTGAGAATCTGTTTCACAGGAGTGTGGTGACTAGGGGATTTTCACAGTAACTTCATTGCAGTGTGAATGTAAGCCTACTTATGACTAATAAATAAACTCTACTTTAGCACGGTTGGAAAATCTAACTCTACCTGTGATTTTCCAATGATTTACATTGTGATTTCCCCCTATTTTTATGTGTCGTTGGTTCTTGGGGACAAAGAAATCATCCATTGCCCATCTTTCGTACTTGTTAATATCACCACACGTACAGACCCTTGTTTAGCATGTTATATGATGAACAGGATGATCAGTTTAAATGCCGATCACGCAAAAAAGATTATCGCTTGCGCTTTGTTAAAATTCCAGCTGGTTAATTGTCTTTTCTTTCCAACCAAATTTTTTCTTTGTTTTGTGTTTTTCTTCTCTCTCTCTCTCTCTTTTCTTTCCAGGATTCCACTGGTGAATCTGTAAAAAAAAACGTGTGGGGACGTCGACTTTTTATTGACAGGGAGGGAGCAGAACCTTGTTTATTTTTTTAAGTGCGGATGCCTCTAAAATAACACTATTTTGTGAAGAACGCAGGCGAAAGCGAGGAAGGACTGTTGACGATTTAAACCTTTGCGGGACCCGGAAGGGGAGTGCAGCTTCAGGGGTGAGGAACAGAACTCCGCAAGCAGTCAAATTTCGACGGGACTTCGCAAACTTTTCAGAAGTGTCTATAGTGGAGATACAATCTCATGAACTGGGATCCACTGCCAACAGTGCCATTAGATGCCACGTACTTAGAGACTACAGGCTGGTACGATCCGCTGACAGAATTTAACTCTTGGGAAAAGCATTTAATATTTTTTGTCTGAGAGAAATAGTATCGCTTCTTTACATAAGCAGGACCTACTCAGAGCTGACGTTTCCGAAAGCGGTGTCTGTTGCTGAGGTTAAATGATGAGAAATGTGAACGCGGCGAATTCCACTTAATCCAGAGTGTATATCCTGTTTAACAGAATCGATCCTTTAGTCCTCGTATTTGTCATTTGCTTCCTATCCCCCCCCCCCCTTTCATTCTTAGGTTCCCCCCAAGAACCCCTGGTAGGCCGGGGCTGTGGACAGGCCTCGGCCTAAATTTAGCAAGGCCTGCTACAAGCCCTTTCTGATTATCTCCAGCTCCTCCTTTCTTGTGTAACTGGAGCCTCTGAGAGAGCGGGGAGTACACTGCTGAGGAGGACCGGAGTTCCCGAGCCCGCGACTCAGTACACCATCCGGAACGGAGCCCTCGCCCAGATTTTCTGGCGAAAGAGGTCGCGGGCGAGTGTTGCCGCCACCACAGGCTGCGCACCCGAGTCATTGCACACGGACCTCGACGGAACCGAGCTCTAAATTGAAGCAACCGCCATAAACAAATTGTTATTCGTTTCTGAAGAAGTGCTCCACATTTGCAAATGGAAAAATGAAGCGATGGTGGAGCCAAATTTCCCCCCCACCAGCATCACCAAATTGGCTTGCTGGCAGGCAAGAATGAGTAAGGTATCGGTCCCTTTCAAATTCATACTGTTAAACAAAATGTACACTCAGAAAGGAGGAAACTTTGGGACTGATGGTTTCTCACATTAACCTGCTGACTTTACCGGGCCGGCAGACAGAATTTTAACCCTCTGAGGAGTGACAGACTTTTATAATTTCTACAAATCTGTTTTCTGTCATATATATATTTTTTCCCTTGAAACGGTGTTGTGCAAAACTCTTAGAGCTGTCGGACACAGAACAAAGCGTCAAGCACCGAGGCTGGGGGATCTGTGCGTGGCCTACACTGACTGAATAACTTGCGCTTTGCATTGTTTTTGTAGTGCACCGATGCTGTTACTGTCCTTGAAATGGTTCATAGCCATGACAACCGTGGGTTTTTTTTTAAGATTACATGAATATATCATTTTAAATTATACTGTACAATAAAACAAATTTCAATTTAGCAACAGGAATAAGTGGAGCTCAACCGTGGAGAGAACACTGTTGATTCTAAGCGGCTTCTCGTTAAATGTTGAAACCAATTTGTCCTTTTGGAGTTTCTTTGACGGTGGAGGTCTGCAGGTACGAATAAGCAATTTTTTTTTTTTGGCCCTTCCCATCCCCCGCTTCCAGCCCCCCCCCCCCCCCCCCCCCCCCATCCCCCCACTGCCCCACAAAGACCTGAGCTGCAGCACGTTTCCAAGACGAGTGATGTGTGAACCAGGCCCTTTGGGAGTTGCCAGGCCATTGGGAAAAGCGGGGGAGCAGTCTGCCCTCACTCAATTCCCACATTTAACACTGTGGGATACTTCAGTCGGGAGAAGGGATGGGGGAGCACTGGATACTATTTACCCCCCCCCCCCCCCCCCCCTCCTAAACACAAAAAGCCATGATGCCAATTCAAGAGACATGGAACTTTTATCTCTAAAAAGAATTCGGTTGATTAAAATGTCAAATATTGAGGCTACTACATAATTATTGTGTGTCAAGAGCATTGACTGTGGACTGCCCTAATTGGGTGCAACTACCTGGCAACCTTAAACACGATTGATGTTTCAATCCTCAATGTCATGAAGAACCAATCAGAAATTGCCCTCACTTTGCCCTTTGTGAAGTGCCACCAATGGTGTTGGGCAACGTCAGAGTGCCGTGGGCAATGGCTGTTTCCAATCAGTGCTGGAGTTTTCCAGTCTCGTCAGCCCTGCTACAGATGCCAGCAAGAATGGAGAATGTGGCGCTCAGTCAAATTTCCATTCGCTGCAGCAGGACTGGAGAATTCCAGCTGCGAGCAAAGTTGGAGAACCCAGCCCCATGTCTAAGAGTCCGCTTGTCCTTGGGTTTGGGCTGAGTTCTCGAGTTCAAGCACAGTTAGTAAAAAGTTGTGATTGCAACTTTGGTAATAGTTTTGACCCCTCACCCATTAGGTAGAAATCCAACATACGTAAAATTGGGTGGGTCACAACTAATCTGATCGGATCACCGCTAAAGGTCTTACATTCCAATGGTTTTACATTCAAAGGGCTTACATTCCAGTGGCTCTCTTTAACAGCAGCTTGGACTCATACTTACCTGTCTCACTGACTAAGAAGCATCAAGCCCATGCAGCTTGTATTGCCCCGCAAGACTGAAGATAGATACCTTTACAAAGACTGTGGGTGGCATGGTGGCACAGTAGTAAGCATTGCGGCCTTGCAACAACGGGGTCCTGGGTTCAATTCTGGCCTTGGGTCACTGTCTGTGTGGAGTTTGTCATTTCTCCCATGTCTGCGTGGGTTTCCTCTGGGAGCTCCAGTTTCCTTCCCCACTCCAAAGATGTGCATGTTAGGTGGATCGGCCATGCTAAATTGATTCTAGTATCGAGGGACTAGCTAGAGTAAATACGTGAGGTCAAGGGGATCAGGCCTAGGTGCGATTGTGGTCAATGCAGACTCGATGGGCAGAATGGCCGCCTTCTGCAATGTAGGGATTCTACAATCTTATGACTAGAATTTGACTAGAAGATTCAATTATTTCAATAGATTGACTCACTGAGGAGACAAATCCAATGTTTGCAGTAAAAAGGCTGTAATTTCCTCTGAGGTCAGACTCAAATAGCAGCTCACGGCATGAAGTGCCTAGGCACCATGAAAGCCCATGGCATTCTTTAGCAATCTGAATATCTTTTCTTCTCAAAGGCCCCCTTCCCACAGAACCTCCACAGGAGCTACGTAGATGAATAATTATTTCCCTTCCCAATGAGCCATCTCATGGGGAGAGAAGTAGATTGAAGCAGGATTCAGACAGACCAGTTAAACAAGATGTAGTGACATTTCTGTTAACGGGCTGGTCTTCACTTCACTGCCACCCTGCTCGGTGAGTTGTCCAGTGTGCAGCTCAGTGGTAGACACCGAGACAATCCCAGGCTTGGCTTGTCCATGTTAAGTGGGTGGAGAGGAACACAGAGTGTAACTTGGTCACTGCAGTTGGCATGTGTAGCTATTAGCTTAAGGCCAGGGATGATCTTACCTGCAATGCTCCTGTAATTAAACCTGCCCACATAACCCTCGCAACTTTAAATATTGGCCATTTGAGGGTGACAGTGAATGGCAATGGAGCCTAGCAGAGTTGGTCAGGAGGGGAGACATTATAAAATAGTACCCACTTACAGAATTTCATAGGATCCCTTCAGTGCAGAAGCAGGCCATTTGGCCCATCGAGGCTGCATACTCCCATCCAGACCTTATCCCCATAACCCCACATATTTATGCTAGCTAGCCTCCTTGACATTAAGGGACAATTTTGCATGGCCAATCCACCTAACCAGCACATCTTTGGACTGTGGGTGGAAACTAGAGTACCCGGAGGAAACCCACGCAGACGCGGGAAGAATGTGCAATCTCCACACAGACAGTGACTTGAGGTCGGAATTGAACCCAGGGCCCTGCTGTTGCAAGGCAGCGCTGCTAACCACTGTGCCACCGTGCCGCCCCTTGACAAAACAAAAATTGGCTATTATTTTTAACACGGGAAGGTAGGATTCTTCCCCTGACTTTAAGGGGATGGAAGTCCAATAATTGCTCATTGACCAGTTGAGTTGAAAAGCCAAGGAAACCCAATAAAATGGTGCCAAATGCAGATGATGTCAACTGTTTTGGCTTTCACAGCCTCTCCACGGATGTTTTGGCAGACGAGTAGAACAGAGCAGTGTCCTAGCCTCAGTAGAACACTTGCGTGATGCCTTCGGTAATTAAAACTTCAAATATTACACTTGAATCATGTTCCATGTGCCATTTTGAACTTGACGCCATTATTGACCTCGCACTATCAATGCTATGACTTTTATACCACGGCTTTGATGCTTCTGAGCACTCGTAGATTGAAAACTTCAACTGGACATGCTGCCCATCCCCATATCACAGTAAGAAGTCTCACAACACCAGGTTAAAGTCCCAGGCCCACTCACCTGATGAAAGAGCAGCACTCTGAATGCTAGTGGCGTTTACTATCAAATAAACCTGTTGGACTTTAACCTGGTGTTGCGAGACTTCTTACTGTGTTTACCCCAGTCCAACGCTGGCATCTCCATATCATCCCCCTAACACCCAGTGTCATTCTCTGTCCTCTATCCCACCCACTCAGAAAAATGTCTTTTGTGCCAGAAAATGCCAAAGATAGAAGCATGGCTTTCTACCACTCGGAGTAACTGGAGGTTCAGGGCTGATAGTGCAGGGCACCAGTGTGACTGATTCAAAAAAGGTGGAGATTGAATAAGGCTTAACAAAACAAAAAAAAGATAAAAAGCCATTGCCCAGGTGACACCAAGTGTGGACTTTGAAAGCCTGAATCTTGGGAAGGGACCAGTTTCACAAGTCAATCTGATCACAGGGCCCTTATTGTAGTGTAGACATTGCAGAGGCCTTTTGCACTTCAACTGGACTTGGTGTCATCGTGGTAAGGTTTATAACGCTGATTCAATCACTTTTGTTTTGTATCTTACCATGTAAATTCGTCAAGATTATTGCGTGATTGCTTCATGGAGAAGCAAGCACTGTGGCTTTTTAAGTTACTTTTAAAAATTTTTGTTTCACCTGCTTCCCATTAGAGAGTGGTATCATTCAATTTCATATCCTGGACACCCCTCTCCACCCACCCAGTGCAAGGAGACCGAGACATGTCTTCCGCAAATGCCCGTGCGTTAGTTAAGCAGTCTCTTTGTTTGGGGAACCAAGAGTTTGATTTTCATTTAACCGCTAATGAAGTGAGTACATGTAAAATGGATGGGTGAATTCTACACAGCCCTGACCTACCACCCATAACACCTCCTCATCCCCGCCCCCACACCACCACCTTCCCCATTGTCCTTCCTCCAGGTAACGCTGAAAAATCTAATCCAACAGGTTAAAAATGAGGACGTGTGTATGAGAGAGTGTATGTTTAATCAGAAGAGAAAATGATCTAGTGTTAGTATGAAAACTGAACGTATATTTTGATCGCCCTTTTGTTTTATGTTGTTCCATGCAAATTAATGTACTAATTGTTGGATATACATCAAACTTACTTTCCAAGGCATCAGACAGGAACCCATTTCAGCCTTGACATCTCCAGCACTTAAGAGATGTTGATATCCAGTTTGTTCCTCAACGTGGAAACTAGAATATCAATTTGTAGAATGTCTTCCTAATCTTGTTTCAAAGAGGTAAAAATGACCCAACAGAGCCAAGGATGGAATGGTGGCGCAGTGGTTAGCACTGCTGCTTCACCCAGCCGGGGACCCGGGTTCGATTCCCAGCTTGGGTCACTGTCTGTGTGGCATCTGCACATTCTCGCTGTGTCTGTGTGGGTTTCCTCCAGGTGCTTTGGTTTCGTCCCATAGTCCAAAGACGTACAGGTTAGGTAGATTGGCCATGCTAAATTACTCCTCAGTGTCAGGGGGACTAGCTAGGGTAAATGCATGGGGCTATGGGAATAGGGCATGTGTGGGATTGTGATCGGGGTAGATTCGATGGGCCGAATGACTTCCTCCTGCACTGTAGTGATTCATTCCACAGTTAGTACCTCTGGGAAACATGACAATGGGCATGCTACATATCACTGGTTGACGATCTATCTCTGTTGAGGGACAGTTTCATGAAAAGTTGCGCATCAAAAGATTTGTTCAGGACCTTGACTGCTTTGACATTCCTTGTGGTGTTTGTTCTATAGATAGAATCACAGACGTGTGACACACTGATATCTGTCACTGCATAAATGGATATCAGAGTGATAACACGGAGGGAGTTCACCTTCTGTGCCGTCCATTAAGCAAAATGACTCATACGTTGTACAAGGGAGGTCGACACACTGGACAGCATGTTACCCAGGACAGCTGACTTACTGAACAAGCTTCTATACAGAGGTTTTGGGATAGGTCAACACACTGGAAAATGCACTTGACAACCAGCCCCACATACTGGACATTATCTTGCTCAATGAATAGTACAAGGGCAGGCATTCCGCTCGAGTGTTCAATCAGGTTGGTTGCTGCGTTGTATGGACATGCACAACCGCAACTATTTTGCGGATTAAATTACCCAGGGAGTTAATTGGATGGTGAACTGAGTGATATTCTGAGAATACTCGCTCGATAGTGGATCTTAAAATCTGTGAGCATCCTGTACAATTTCCTGAGGAATCAGCTGGGAAAAAAAAGATGATGCCATTGCGCACGAACTCAATCCGATCCCAGGGCTGAAAGGACACGATCACGACACAGGCTGAAATGGGTTCGGAGAAATCTCCATGGTAACAATAGATTAAACGATGTCAGTGTGGTTTAGTTGCTTTTGGCAGAAAATACTGGTTGACATTGTGTTAATAAGAAAACAATTACTTTCCAAAATGGTGTTTAACACTGTTTTACACGATCACTGAATACCTCTCCTGCATTTTAAAACTGTAAAGTGTGATTCTAAAAGCGGTTTAAAAGTATTGTGTCAGTTACCTTAATACTTGTTTTCTCATTTTGGTTTACAGAAGTGATGTGCTTAGCGTTAAATCTGGTCTATAAGCCGCACCTTCTCGATGGTTTTCTGTTTTCTTTAACACACACAGCCAACTTTTAGATGTTTTTTACTTTAAATGGAAAAGTTAGAGATTCCTGGCAGTAATGTCAAATCCACGCGCTTGTTAAGTTTAAAGTTTATTTGTTAGTGTCATAAGTAGACTTACATAACACTGCAATGAAGTTACTATGAAAGTCCCCTGCTTGGATACACTGAGGGAGAATCTAGCATAGCCAACGCACCTAACCAGCATGTCTTGTGGACACTTGGAGTAAATGGGAGCACCCGGAGGAAACCCACGCAGACATGGGGTGAACATGCAGACTCCACACAGACAGCGACCCAAACCGGGAATCGAACCCGGGCCCCTGGCGCTGTGAGGCAGCAGTGCTAACCATTGTGCTGCTCACTTGATGCCAGATTACATTTCCCCATTTTAAACACATTTGTGTCAAATTCCTCTGTCCACTCTGCTAACAGGTATGAGCTTTCTTAATGTGGCGCAGAGAGGAAACACGGCACAAACATAACTAAATGCTTGTACGATAAAATCTCTGCCTTTATAGAAAGTGGCTTATATAAATGTGCGACTTATAGTCCGTATTGGGCGCTGATTATTGATGGGGAAGAAACCTTTGCTGTCACCAACTTTTCTGTTGAAAGGAACAGCACTTTTTGGTGAGAAAGAAAGAAAAAAATCTATATATAGATATATATATAAACATATACATACATCTTCCAGTGAGAGCGAAGGTAATTTTTTTTTCTTAAGAGAACAGTTTCATTGGAGGATGATTTCTATTTTGTCACTGCTGTAATTCTGAACTGTGTTTGAATGCACTGTAAACGCAACCTGTACCAATTCTCTTGTGTAAGTTTAGTACTCTGATGTTGCTATTAAACCTGTTTAACAACAGCTCTCACTGCCTTTCCCCCACCTGCTTATTATCCGGTCTCACTGTGCATTAACACACCAGGCTGCCAACACCTAGAAAATTAGGTCAGTGGTTGCTCAGATTCCAAGATTGTGATTTCAATCGCCTGAAGGTTAGAGTAGGCTGTGCAAACTGAGGGAAGAGAGGAGCTTCCCACTTACAGCAGGAGAAAGGCTAGTTTCAAGGTGGAGGGGGGGAGCGGAGTGGCTGAGTGGTATTGTCACGGAATTTACTAATCCAGAGATCCAGACCTGGGGGAACCCGCGTTCAAATCCCACTACGGTGGGTGGTGAAATTTGAATTTAGTTTATAAAAATCTGGAATTAAAACACTAATGATGAAACAATTGTTATAAAAAGCTCATCTTGTCACTCATGCTCTTTAGGGACACGAATACACAAATATACTCACACGCACGCGCGTACACACACACCGACTCTCTTTAGGGAAGGAAATCTGCCATTCTTGTTACACTACATGTGACTCCATTGTCATATGTAAGGTAGAGCAGTTAGGGATCTGCAATAAAATGCCGGCCCAGTCAATGATGCCCATGTCCCGTAAATGAATTTTTGAAAAAACAGCTAGAATACCAGAAGTTCACAGAACTTGAGAGGAACAAACTGGAGAAAGTTGACAGGCGCAGTGACGAATGTAATATTGATAACAATAGAGTGAAAGCAAGATAGTTGCATTCATTCATATTAAAATAAATTAAACAACACACTGAGTGTTCTTCCACTACATGGACTGCAACTGCTGAAACAGGCAGCTCACCTGCACCTTTCCAAGGGCCATTAAGGATGGGCAATAAAAACTGGTCCAGCTTGAATCCCGTGAATGAATAAGTAACAAAAAAAAGTCCTCTGATTCGATGGGTTGGTCCAGGCTTAACAACAGAGTCTCCAGCCGAGAGAAAGGCTCAGTAATAATAACTGAGGAATTACCACCCACCACTCCACTCCCTGTCAAAGGGGTGGGGATGTGTGTGTGTGTCTGTGTGTGTGCGCATGCGTGCCACATGTGTATTTGAATGTGTATTTGAGTGTATGCTTGTGTCTGTGCGTGTGTGTGCATGCGTGTGTGCATGCGTGTATGTGTGTGCGTATGCATGTGTATGTTTGAGCTTGTGTGTATGTGTGTTTGTTTTGTGTTTGATTCTGTGTGTATGTGAGTTTCTGTGTGTGTGTGTATGTTTGAGAATGTGTGTGCGTGTGCACGTGTGTATGTTTGAGAACATGCGTGCATGTTTGAGAACATGCGTGCATGTTTGAGAACACGTGTGTATATGTATGTGCACATGTCTATGTTTGAGAACGTGTGTGTGCATATGTGTGTGTGTGTGCATATGTGTATGTGCGCATAGGTCACTGTTGTGTTGAGGCACAGAGTTGCCCGGTGAGGAGAAGGAGAATGAGAACATTTTAGCAGAGCAATAAAAGTAAAAACAACTTAAACGTCAGTTTGAATACTGAAGAAAGAAAGGATGGGATGGAGAGATTGAAATCTATATTCCAGTCGATGATTTCCCATTCACTGGGTCCTGGTGGGGAATTAACAAAAAAAATCTGGTGTTTGAGGGAGATTCTGTCGCTCACTAAACGGGCTGGTACTGCAGAAGAGGAAGCAGCGTTAGAGATATCTGACTGAGTGTAGCTAAGGATAAACTCCTCCAACTAGACAACTTCCCAAGAGCTGGCCAGCCAGGTGCTATGTGAATGGAGTGCACTTGCTGCTGTGGACTCGGGGGAATCCCTGACCACTGGGGGAATAGGGACAGAAACAACAGTCGCTCCTACCTGTGGCGGAATCTATGATGGACAGAAGTGGAAAATATTGCAAGAAGGCAAAAAAAACAGTGTTATATTGTTGTTGTAAAATGGTCATGTGCTCCAGTCACCAATAGCAGGCCTCATTTTTCCACCGTGACCCATTGGGAATGGACTTCGATGGATTTGCATCTCATTATAAAGACTATTCATATCTCCCGCTGTCACCCTCCACATTCCCAACCAACCAACCAACACCTACAACATCTCGGCACATTGACATGCAGTTTGGACACATTCCACAATGGTACAGAAGCAGCATTCGTCTGATGACCTGCATTTCACTCTTTCACTTCAAGGTTGGTTTATCCTGAAACTGGCGCGTGGGAACTGGCAGCGACGCATCGCCTTCCTGGGAGTGTCACAGGCAAGTGTCTACAGACCAGAGCTGCTGAGGGGTAGCTTTTAATTGCCTGCAGAGTTAGGCCTGCCTTGGGAAAGGTGGAGGTGCAACTGGGCTCGGACAAGGGAAAGGACGATAATTCTCGGGCTGTAGGAGGGGATGAGTGGGAAAGATTCCAGTCAAGACCGGGGGCAGGAGTGTCAATGTTCTCAGTGGTAGGATGGGGCAAGAGCAGGTTACAGATTGACGTGACTCAACTGGGGGCCAGAACTGGTGGAGCACTGACTGAAGGAGCACCTCGGTTTACATTGTTGAGCATTGCAGAGTCTGCCTATATCCCTGTCCAGGGAAAAGGGATATAGACAAGGCAGTTTCAGCCATGCCCCAGCATGTTGTGCTCAGAGGGTTATCATCATATCAAGACCCCTGGTTTACATTTGACTGTGTAAGCGACCTAAAAAATTGAGATGGGTGAACCAGGTGTAGGCATGTCCACTCCAAGATGTTTAGGGCCTAACAGATCCATGACAATTATGCAGGGATCAAGGAATGTAGGAAGAGGATTGAGAGGTCTTTGAAGCAGGGAACTCTGAAAATTAAGCTCCTCTGGGACAATGAGAGGGGGTTCCACATTCTCGTGGGGAGGATTCCAGCTAGTCTGGCGATGGGAGCCCAACACCACAATCCTCAGAGCTGCAGAACAACACTAGAATGAGGGGATGTGCTGCTGCTGATGGGGAGGTGGAGTGGGGAGCTGGTGTGCACTGCCGAGTGAGGAGAGATGTACGGCTGAGACAGGTTTGGAGCCTTTCGATGACATTACGAGGAATCAGGAAAGTGAAGCAATGATGCACATTCACGTGAGACTACTCGTGCAAGAGTGGCACTGATTGATCTGCTTGTTTTCACCCCTTGCTTGTAGCTTGGTAATTCCCCAGAGTCTTAACGAACGCCAAAGGAACTGGGTGACAAGTTAAGCTTCTAAAGCTTGTGAGGAAGTTGGTGTTGGATAGTTCACTGAAGCGAAGCCTCAGGCCCACCTCAAATAATCCAATTTCCTGGTGAAAACATGTACCCTCATCTTTATTCTACATTAGGCCCCTGTAGCCCATTCAGTCTGCACCGACTATCTGAAATAATATGTTCCTTGCCCTATCCCTGTAACCCCATGCATTTAGCATAGCAGAATCCACCTAACCTGCACATCTTTGGAGTTGGGAGGAAACCGGAGCAGCCGGAGGAAACCCACGCAGATATGGAGAGAGCATGCAAACTCCACAAAGATAGTCACCCAAGGCCAGAATTATACCCAGACCCCTGGCTCTGTGAGATAACATTAGGAACCACTGTGCCCTTAGATGGCAGCGAATGAGGTTCCCAGTACCTCAGTAGGGGTAGATCAGATGCTTTGGAAGGGGAGAAATCAGGGGTTTCAGTGGTGGGAGAGATCAAAGGTTTTGACGGGAGGAGGGAGACATCAGGAAGGCTTCGGGGGAGATCAAAAGAGATCAGGGGGGTGAAAGAGGAGAGGTTAGGAGGATCCGAGGGGCAATTGAAAGAATCAGGACCGATGTTCATTTGTGGCAGGTGAGTGAAGCAGGTAAACTGGACCTGTGGATAGGCCTTCCGGATTCAGTGGTCCTTGTCTCCTTTCAGCTTTCTGAGGCTTAGCAAATCCAGCAGGTCAGATTGAATTCTAAAACAGTGATTAAATCTGAGACAACCAGCTCCATTGTAATGTTTCAATGACAAAATAACCCCCTCCGAGTGTCTTGTTTTCCCACCTAAAGCTCAATCCCCTGGTGCAGGTTTGATCGAGGTAATCAGAAGGAAATTGGATTGCTGTCTGAAAAGAAAATGGACAAAGTTTTTGGGGATAAGGCAAGGAAGTGGAACTAGGTTGAAGGCCAGTGCTGATTCAATGGCGTTTTTGACCTTGTTCTGCATTGTATATATTCTGTGAATCTGAAAGTTGCATACAGTTTGCACGATCACATTCTACCCAGCCCAACAACTCCTCCCACCCTGTTACTATCCCTGGCTCCACCCACCCCCTTGGCTTCATTATCTCATCCAAAATAGGGCATCTCCCTCAGGCACACACAAGCAGATGGACAGAATCTCTGGGGGATGGGATCTGACACAGAGGTGGGCAAGTTACCACTGAACAATCACTGACAAATGGCACAAGCAAAAAGACTGCAAAGGGAAGTTCAGTGGCTGAACATGACAGTGTTGTTGATATGCAAACGTATTTCCTACGCATTACTTCTTTGAGTATCGTACTTCCTGAATAATGGCCAACATAACATTTTCATAACATTTTCATATCCTCATGATCAGAAATCCCAACGAAAATTATGATGCGAGTCTACACTCCAATAATTTGCGATTTTGACATTAGTATAAGGACAGGATGTTTCATTCCCCGTGCAATTCTATTGACAAACTGGAAAGCTTTCTATCAAAACAAACTTTATTTAACAATAAGGTTTAGCTGTAATGAATGAATTAGATTAACATTTAACATTTGAAAAATACTTAAATGTGACAAGTTGTAGTTCTTAACTATCTCTATTAGTTCCGAATCGAGCAATATTGCTCTTACGGGCTTAATATCCCACTTCAAAATCAGTTAGCAATGCATAGGCTTACATGCTTGCTCTTGTTAACAGTCCCAGAACAAAAATTTGTGGAGAGAGACAGAGAGACACTTGTCTTCTGAGAACCCAAAACAGCAGCCTTTAGAGAGAGAGAGAGAGAGAGAGAGATTCCCCGGATGGAATTTTCCTATTCTGCCCATCACAGGAATCATAGCATGCGGGACACTAACGATGCAAAGGTACATTAATCTCTGGCAGGATTTTCTGGTCTTTGGCGAGCGTGGCCAGAAAATCCCACTTTGAATGTTTATTTCAGCTTCAAGTAGGAATTTTCTGCTTTAAAACAAAATGTATCTTCTCTGAAGACTATTGCCAGAGTTCTCCCATCCTGCCCGCCACTGGAATTTTAGCGGGCGGGTTGTGAAGAATGTGAAACCCCATTGACGTTAGGAAGGAATTTCCGGCTTTTAGACCAACGTGGCTAGAGCATTCCGACTATTGTCTACACCAATCAGCCTCATGTAAACCCTACTCTGAAAATCCAAGGAAAACCTAAGTAAGCATAAATGCATTAACTCTGCCAAGATGAATATCAGCTAAAATGAGTCATTATCCTGCATTCTCAACATTTGAGCTGCCTGTCGCCCAGACAAATCGGCACTGTGTAAAACAGAGCTGAATTTTAAACATACCCCTTAGAGAACCATGTTAAAAATGTATTCCTTAAAGGCACAGTATCATCACAAATTAGACAAGGTTTCTTTAGCAGGTAGATTTTAATTTTATTCGAATGGGACTTTGTCTGTTGAATTGAAACCTAATGGTTTGTCCATTTTATGTAAAGTTTATAGCACTGACAGTGGGAGATTAAATGAGCATCTGGCAGAAGGCTAAGTGCCTAATATCAAATTCAATCACAGTTTCAGGAATTCAGTAAGTAGTGAGAAGAAGAAATATACGGCAGAATCTTGTGTCCTTCTTTGTGGTGAGAAGGTGGGAGGTGTCAGCCATCTTCCTGCTGCCACCCCAATTAATGCCCATGCAATGGCCTCACTGCTGCTTCAGCTGGTATTAACCCAGCAGGGGGCAAGGGCTTGGCTATGTGGGGAGGAGGACAAGCAAACTCTGGAAATTGTTGCTTGTGGGTTATCAGGGTTGCCCCTCACTCAAAGGTACCAGGATGCTGCCCGGTCTGGAGAGTATTAGCTAGGAGGAGAGGCTGGGTAAACTCGGTTTTGTTCTCACTAGAACGACAGAGGTTCAGGGGTGATCTGGTAGAGGTTTACAAGATTATGAATGGCATGGGCAGAGTGGATAGTCAGATGCTCTTCCCTAGGGTAGGAAAATTAAGTACCAGGGACATAGGTTTAAGGTGCGTGGGGAAAAGTTTAGAGGAGATGTGCGAGGCGAGTTTTGTTTTATAGAGAATGGTGAGTGTCTGGAACACACTGTCCAGGGAGGTGGTGGGAGCAGGTACAATAGCGATATTTAAGGGGCAACTAGAGGAATATATGAATAGGATGGAAATGAAAGGATATGGACTCTGGAAATGTTTACGGTTCTAGTTTAGATAGACATCATGGTCAGCACAGATTGGAAGGCCAAAGGGCCTATTACTTGGGTGATGTTTCTTTGTTCTTGCATGGCCGAGTGGTATGATCGGAAACAGGGTGTTCACTGATAACCATTGCCCACTGTCCCCCACTCACCTGCTTGCAACTTGCAAACCTCATACTACAGTCACTAGCCTGTGGCCTGTGCCCCGTAGTGATCCCAGGCCTCATGTGGGCTGCACTTAAAGTGTTCAATTCTGGTCGCCACATTGCAGGAAAGATGTGGAGGCTTTGGAAAGGTTTTACCAGGATGCTGTCTGGATTAAAGGGCATGAGCTTGAAGGAGAGGCTGGACGAAGTAGAGTTGTTTTCTCTGGAGTGGCGGAGGCAGAGGGAAGATTTGATACAAGTCCATAAAACTATCAGAGGTGTAGATAGGGATGACAGTCCAAATGAGTTGGTGCCACTCCTGGTTTGAGACCCTCTGGCTCAGCTCCCTGCTAGATCACACTCAGTAAAAATGCAACATTGTTTCCTGTATTCACAAACCTCCAGAACTTTTAGCCCAATACAATATGATTGACAATTCTGTCCTCCTGCAAGATCTCTCTGTTATATATCTCTCCCAAGGTAATTCTCTTTCCCCCATCTCTCTTTCTGGTCACATTCATCCTTGCTCATTTTATCACTTGTTCATGACATATGGATGTTGCTAGCTGGATAGGCCAGCATTTATTGCCCATCCTTGAGGACAATTAGGAATCAACCATGTTGCTGTGGCTCTGGGGCCACATGTAGGCCAGACCAGGTAAGGATGGCAGATTTCCTTCCCTAAAGGACATCAGTGAACCAGATGGGGATTTTTTCAATGACAATCGATAACAGTTTCATGGCCATCAGTAGACTTTTAATTCCAGATTTTTACTGAATTCTAATTTCACCATATGGAAGGGTGGGATCAGGAACTCAGAGCATTCCCCTGGGTCTCTGGATTATTGATCCAGTGACAATATCACTATGCCACTGCCTCCCCATAAATGTTAGCGATGTTAATTAATGTTATAGATGTTAATTATGTCTTGTTGGCCACTTTCATGACCACCTTTGAACAGCTCCAGGATTCCATCTATTGTTCTCTCATCCTTGCTATTTATATGCTACTTCTTGGCAACATTACAGGGTCAACTTCTCCCTGCAGAGTTTTCCCTCTCTGCTTCTTCCATGGATCCAATTATGGATGGAACTATTTTCCATCTGCTAATGTAGAACTGGAAGCCAGTGTTCCTGCAGCTTAATCATAGTATATCATAGAAAACCTACAACGCAGGAAGAGGTAATTTGGCCCATTGAATCTGCATCAACCACAATCCCTACTCATATATCCCTACATATTTATCTGCTAACCCCTCTAACCTCTGCATCTCAGTGCAGTAAGGGGCAATTTTAGCACAGCCAATCAACCTAACCCACACATCTTTTGGGAGGAAACCGGAGCACCCGGAGGAAACCCACATAGACGCGAGGAGAATGTGCAAACTCCACACACGTAGTGATCCAAGTGGGAATCGAACCCAAGTCGCTGGAGCTGTGAAGCAACAGTGCTAACCACGGTGCTACTGTGCTGCCTCAACGCCAAAGCCATTGAGAGTGTTGGATTTTTCCAGCCCTCCAGGGAAGGGAAGCAATGGCCTAGTGGTATTATCACTAGAGTATTAAACTAGAAATTCAGCTAATGTTCTGGAGACCCAGGTTCAAATCCCATCACGGCACTTGGTGGAATTTGAATTCAATAAAAAATATCTGGAATTAAGAAACTACTAATGACAATAAACCACTGTCAATTGTCGTTAATGCCCTTTAGGGAAACCTGCTGTTCTTGCCTGGTGTGGCCTACACATGACTCCAGAGCCACAGCTAAGTGGTTAACTCTCAACTGCCCTCAACACTGGGTGATAAATACTGGCCAGTCAGCGACACCCCTGCCCAATGAATGGATAAAAACAAATTCTCCCCTGAGGCCAACAGACCTTTTAGTGGCCCGTGAAATTGTCCGGCCCACTCATAATGATTCCTGTAGTGAGCGGGATTGGAAAATATATCCCGCTGTCACAGAGGCCGACCGAAACTTCCATGCCCGTCCCCTTGATTGCATCTTGGCTCAGTTCTGATATTCCCACCACTGAGTCACAATGTCAAAAGTTCAAGGCTCACGCTTGGTAAAAAAGCAAAATAATGCTGGAAAAGCAGATCCAGTTGACGCACTCAAGAGGTCATTAGATGATCATTTGAAGAGATACAATGAAACAAAAGGCAGGGGAAAGTCATGAGGTTTGTTTTGGGGAGCTGGTATGGGCACAATGGACTGAAAGTCCTCCTTTCTGCACCAGGACAAACCTGAGATTCTGTGACATTTACAATCCAAGGGAGAGCAGAAGGCGGAGGAAAAGCCAAAAAAGGAACAATTTTGTAGGAACAACTGTGAGAAACATTGAAACTTTTGCTCATGTTTTCTCTCGTTTAGTTTTAAATAAAAAGCTTTTAACAACACACTTTTAAATAGCGGTCACAGTGGCAGGAAAAGACATAATATTGTGGTATGTTAATACCCTGATTGTGAGGTTGTTCGCAAAAGGACATTCCTTGAAATTCTTTACACGAATTGGCTGTGAATAGAGGTTCCTGGAGGGAATCTGCTTACCTTGTTGAATTGTTTTATAAATAGTGCATTTCCTTTATAATTTCAACAGGACAGACTGCTGAGAGGTACCTGGAATCAAACTGTTTCGAGATCAAAGTCGAACCCAGAGCAAAATACAACAAAATTTCCGTCGATGACTCAGCTCAATTAGCCTGAGAATGGAGTGCTGGGATATATTATGGTCTGTATATCAGTACTTAAAAAGCAATATAAAACAGTATTTTTTTTTCTCAGAGGAACAAGATGCGATTCTTTCTGAGCAGTACCATTCTCAAATTTTCTGATATCTAACTGGCTCGTTTGATTAGCTCCTATTGTAAAATGTTGACCTATCTTCCACGTTGTGCTCGACTCTTCGCTGAATCTTCCTTGCCTCTGTAAAGAATTCAACCTTAGCCTTTTCAGAAATGTGCCTCACATGACGACGGGAGAAATCATATACCAGGGATTCATGGAACCAGATCATGATTCAGCCAAGTGATGGGCTTGGCGGAGATCTGGATATGGACCACAAAAGGAACCCAGAGTATGGGAGACCTCAGTCTTGCTCATGAGGCCTAGGCCAGCAATTCTGGCCTTTAAGCACCATGGGGCTCTTCTAACCCAGGATCCCCTTCTTGGCAGGCCTGGCCTGACAAGGAAGCCATGACTCCTCCCCTCACATATGGCTTTTGTCTTTATTTTGATTTGATTTGATTCGATTTATTATTGTCACACGTATTGGCATACAGTGAAAAGGATTGTTTCTTGCATGCTATACAGATAAAACATAGAATACACAGAGGATAAGGAAAGGAAAGGGTACAAAATGTAGTGTTACATTCATAACTAAGTGTAGAAAAATCAGTTTAATATAAGATGGGTCCTTTCAAAGATCTGATGGCAGCGGGGAAGAAGCTGTTCTTGATTCGGTTGGTACGTGACCTCAGACTTTTGTATCTTTTCCCCAATGGAAGATGGTGGATCCGAATGTGTCCAGAGCATGTGGGGTCTTTGTTTATGCTGGTTGCTTTTCGGAGGCTGCGGAAAGTGTAGACTGAATAAGTGGATAGAAGGCTGGTTTGAGTGATGGACTGGACTACCATCCTGGTCCCATCCTGATATCTTCGCAACAGGAGAAAATGTTAACCTACTTTTCCTAGGGTAGCATGCCTTGTTAGCTGTACTAGAGATAGAGAAAGAGATAAATAAGCTGGTGAACTGATACAATGACAATAATCTCTCCCTCAATATCAGTAAAATGAAGTGATGGTAATCGACTTTAAGAAGAATAGTAGAGAACATGCCACTGTCTACATCAATGGGACACAACCCTTTGTAGTTTCTTGTGGTCTTGGTCAGAGCAGGAGCCTGACCAAACTGTGATACAACCAGAAAGAATATTTTCTGTGGTGCATGTGTAAAAATTGCTGAAAGTCATAGCTGACTTGGTTTGTTCTCACTGGAGTGACACAGGTTGAGAGGAGACATGATAGAAGTCTACAAGAGCATGAGAGGTATGGACAGAGTGGATAGTCAAAAGCTTTTACCCAGGGTCAAAGAGTCAATTACTAGGGGACATAGGTTTATGGTACGAGGGGCAAGTTTTAAAAGAGATGTACGAGGCAGATTTTTTTTACACAGAGAATGGTGGGTGCCTAGAACTTGTTATCGGGGCAGATAGTGGAAGCGGATACGGTAGTAACTTTTAAAGGGTAAGTACGTGAATAAGGTGGGAATAGAGGGATATGGTCTCCGGAAGCGTAGGTGGTTTTAGTTAAGTCAGGCAGCGTGGTCGGTGGAGGCGTAGACGGCCGAAGGGCCTGTTCCTGTGCTGTAATTTTCTTTGTTCTTTTACACACCGAATTTCCTTAACCATTGGTGGGCTTTCTTAACCAGAACGTTGGGTGGAGGGACCAGGACAAGTTGTTGGTGATCTGGACACTTGGATATTTGAAGCTCTTGACCATTTCCACTTTATTCCCATTGATGTAGACAGAGGCGTGTCCTCCACTCTGCTTCCTGAAGTCGATGACTATCTCCTTCATTTTACTAATATTGAGGGAAAGACTATTGTCATTGTATCAGTTCACCAGATCCTCTGTCTCTTCCTCTATCTCTGTCTCTAGTACAGTTAACAGGGCTCCACCACCCTAGGAAAAGTATGTTAACATTTTCTCCTGTTGCGAAGATATCAGAATGGGACCAGGTGACTGCACTTTCATTATTATTGCTCACCAAATCTCCCAAGACTGCCTGATATATGAGCTCTCTTCCTCAATTGCGTGAGGCACATTCCTGAAAAGGCTAATACAGTATTCTTTACAGAAGGAAGGAATATGTAGCAAAGAACCAAGCACAATATGGAAGGTTGGGCACCATATCATTAAGGGGTAGTGTTCTGTATCCACCTGGCAAGGGCAGGTGAATGAAACCGAAACTACAAGATGAATTATTCACGGGCTAACAAATGGTAGCTTCCTATTTTACTGAAAGCAATAACGTCATGTTTTTTAAAGTTTATTTGATAGTATCACAAGTACGCTTACATTAACACTGCAATGATGTACTACTGTGAAAATCCTCTAGTTAGCATACTCTGGTGCCTGTTAAGATACACTTAGCATGGCCAATGCACGTAACCAGCTTTTAGACTGTGGGTGGAAACTGGAGCACTTGGAGGAAACCCACACAGACAGTGGCCCAAGCTGGGTATCGAAGCCAGATCGCCGGCACTGTGAAGCAGCAGTGCTAACCACTGTGCCACGATGCCAACCCCACGTGTTAGGAACAAAGTCATTGTCTAGATCCTAATGTCAGGGTTTACCCTCCCAGTAAAAAGATGAAGGGATGTTCTCTATTAAATCTCCTCTGAAAGCCATGTGGGGATATGGTCCCCTGCTGGGGCTATTTCCTCCTTCTCCTCCACCTCTTCTCACAGCCTATCCCACTTAGCATCACTTCTGTGCATTCTCCCACTCATATTTGGTATCAAGACTTCTTGTCCACTCTTGTCTGGGAGCACTTTGTTGGCAGAAGCCTTTAAGACAGCAAGAAAAGTATCTGAGACTTCACACCCCGAAGATCTTTGGGGTTTGGTTTAGCTCAATTAGTTGGATGGCTGGCCTGTAATGCAGAGCGGTACTATGCAGCGTGGGTTCAATTCCCCTTACGGGAAGTTACTCATGAAGGCCTGGCCTCAGGTGTGGTGATCCTCAGGTTAAAATCACCACCAGTCAGCCCTCCCCCTCAAAGGCCAGGGCAGCCTATGGTCATCTGGGGATGATGGTGGCTTTATTGGATCTTCAACCAACTGTAGAAACCGTTTACAACTTGTAAAAAGGCAGCAATAAATAAACCGGCAGCTAAGCTGTAAATAGCTGACAATCAGGGTTGGTAGAGCTTTGTGTTGCTTATTGTCGTGTTTAGCTGTATGAGGGGAAGAGAAAGAACAGGCTGGAGTGTGGAACTCCCAAATAGTGGCCTTAGCATCAAATTAGCTCATGGTACGCTCATTAAGATTGCGATCTGTTTGCTCTGCATGCAGCTAGCAGGCTCTACAAGCTAATCCCTTTACAGGAGTGTGCGTGCCCCTCATTTTTGGATGCTTAAGGTCCTCGCAGCACACTGAACAGCAGCTATAACTGAGACCAACTTTCCCCCAGAGTGAAAGAAAGTGTTTTCTTTCAAATCATATTCGGTGGAATGCAGAAAGAGCGATTGGGACAAAAATGAAGGGGTACCCTTCTCATTTCTTGGTGAAGTTAACAGTTCTATTTCAATAAATACCAACATTATAAGACAAATCTTCCAGTATCAAATGGTTGACATGAACTGTTCTGACATGATATTATAAGACTTCTATGTCACTTGTAATTCTTTTGAGGGCTGGCATCTTCTCCTATGCTAAAGCTGCTCACATCACACATTGCCAAGTGTTAATTGCATATGAGCAGCAACTGCCACTCAGAACAGAATGTGGTGCTTGTACGACCTTTGCTCGGAAAACAAGAAGGACTCATAATGTTAAGGCAGATGTCCCTCACAGTACAGGTGGGAATGATATTCTTCTCATTACAGATTCTTTAATTGTTTGTGGGATGTGGGCATCATTGGCTGGAGGTGTGTGGGTTAGGTTCATGCTAAATTGACCCGTAGTATCACGGAGACTAGCAGGCAAGTACGGGGGTCTGGGTGGGATTGTTGTGGGTGCAGGCTCCGTGGGCTGAATAAGGTTTGCTGGTAAATGGTTTTCCTCCAGGTGCTCTGGTTTCCTTTCACAGTCCATAGATGCGTGGGTTAGTTGGATTGACCATGCTAAATTGTCCATTAGTGTCAAGGGAATTAGCTAGGGTAAATGGATGAGATTATGGGAATAGGCTCTGGGTGTGATTGTGGTCGGTGCAAACTAGATGGGCTGAATGGCTTCCTTCTGCACCATAGGATTCTATGATTTTATGAATGGCCTCTTTTTGCACTGTAGGCATTTTATGTCTAAGTTCTACTTCTATTGACTTTGGATCTGGCATTGTGAAAGTGAGTTACAGGACACAAGTTGAGGGCATCTACCTCGGTATCAACATTGAATGTGACCTGGGGTATTTCTAATTCTGTGTCGCTGTGCCCATAGGGGGGGGATTTTACACTGGGCGACAGGAACTCCCCCCTCTTTCCCCACACACCCCCCCCCATGTAAAAGTTAGCAGTAACCCTGTCCTCACTTGGAACACAGGTCATTTAAAGACTGCCGGCCCCTTAATTGGCTTCAGCCAGACCTTCTGCCCCTCATCTAGTAAGGTGGAGAGTTTTGCTGGCCAATCAAATAATGGGCAGTTCTCCGATTCCAACAGGACTACTCAAAGAATTGGCCATGGCTGGAACTGCACTTAATGGTCATTGACTGGATGCAAGGGTATCTAAGAGTGGGTGGGGTGGGATGCTGGGGTTGTCTCACTAAGGTCAGCCCTTGCCCATCCAGTGATGGATACCAGGCTGGGTGGTTTTTTCAAATTAATTTAAGGATATGGGTATTGCTGGCTGGACCAGCATTTAATGCCCATCCTTCATGGGCATTAAATGCTTGAGAAAGTAGTGGTGAGCTGCTTTCTTGAGCCATTGCAATCTATGTTGTGTGGGTATGCCCACAATGTTATTAGAGAGGGAGTTCCTGCATGTTTCCCTCGCAACAGTGAAGGGATGGTGATATATTTTCATGTCAGGGGAGGTGAGTGGCTTGGTGGGGAAGATCCCAGGTGGTAGTGTTCACAGGTATCTTCTGCCCTTGTCCTTTTAGATGGTAGAGGTAGTGGACTTGGGAGGTACGCCGTAAGGAACCTTCGTGAGTTCCTGCAGTGCATCTTGTAGATCATAGAATCATAGAATCCTACAGTGCAGAAACAGGCCCTTTGGCCCAGCGAGTCTGCACTAACCACAATCCCACCCAAACCCTATCCCCAATTATTTACCCGCTAATCTCTCTAACCTACACATCCCAGGACACTAAGGGACAATTTTAGCATGGCCAATCAACCTAATCTGCACATTTTTGGACTGTGGGAGGAAACCGGAGCACCCAGAGGAAACCTGCACAGACACGAGAAGAATGTGCAAATTCCACGCAGACAGTGACCCGAGCCAGGAATCGAACCAAGGTACTTGGAGCTGTGAAGCAGCTGTGATAACCACTGTGCTACCGTGCCACAACTGTGTGCCAGTGGTGGAGGGAGTGAATATTTGTGAAAGGTGGGATAGTGGCACAGTGGTTGGTACTGCTGCCTCACAGCAGTAGGGACCCAGGTTCGATTCCAGACTTGAGTGACCATCTGTGCGAAGTTTGCCCACACTCCCCGTGTTTGTGTGGGTTTCCTCCAGGTCCCTTCCCTGTGACTTAAAATCTGTGTCCTCCGGCTACCAAGACCCCAGTCAGTGGAAACAGATTTCCTTCTCTTGATTAAAAGTTTAAACTTTCATTGCTTCAGGAAGCGCAATCCCATCACCTCTAGTCTCTCCGAGTGAGTAATGCCTCCTTCAAACATGCTATATTTCTGGTAAACCCCCTCCTCACTCTCTCCCTCACATACTTCCAAAGGTTTGCTGGTAAGCATCGAGTTGAAACTATTAATTCCTCTTTCTGTTCCTTCATTTACCGTGACATTTCTTGTTGCTGTTTGGGGGGGTTTTCCTGTCCTGCCACGTGAATCATAACAGGAGGGGATGCGGGGTGGGGGGTTGGTGAAAGGTGCTGGACCATGCAAAAAGTCCATTGCCTATGGGTGCAAAAGTACAGAAATCCTGCCTTCACTAGGTCCAGGTTGCCACCTTCTTTTTTATTTTAACGACATTGTTGACTTGTCCTGCCATCTTAAAAAAAGGTTTTGTGTGCACACACTCTGCCAGATCTCTTCCTGTTCTCTTGAAAATAATACCCTTCAGTTTAAATTTTTTACCACATTTTCCCTCTCAAAATGCACCGCTTCTCTGCAGCAAGTTCAAACGACAGTATGCCTGCCAATTTCACAAGTTTATATCCTCCTGGAGTCTGCAAACATCCAATTTGCTGTTTATTGCATTAGTGAATTTTGTACAAACTTTAAATTCTTCCGCCATTCCCAATCTAAGTCACCAATATCCCTGATCAAAAGTGATCCTGATATCGAGCTTTATGAGACACCCCCTTTTAATTTGATTTGATTTGATTTATTATTGTCACATGTATTGGAATACAGTGAAAAGTATTGTCTCGTGCAGTGTACAGACAAAACATACTGTTCATAGAGTACAAAGGAGAGAAGGAAAGGAGAGAATGCAGAATATAGCTTGAAAAGTAACTGTTTGCCTCCCTTCTCTGCTTCCTGTCAGGTTTAGCCAATTTCAAGTTTAAAGTCATTCATGGAATATTGGTGTCCTCCTAAGTGAATGGCTTGCTTAGCCATTTTTCCTTCAAGAGTCCATCATATTACAGTGGATCTTCAGTGACATGTAGGCCAGACCAAGGTAAGAATGGCAGATTTCTTTCCTTAAAGGGACATTAGTGATCCAGATGGGTTTATGACAATCAATAATGGTTTCATAGTCATTTTTATTGAATCAAAATATCACTGTCTGCTGTGGTGGCATTCGAAAATGAATCCCAAAACATTGCCCTGGATTTCTGGATAACTAGTCCAGTGACAATACCACTACGCCACTTCCTTCCGCTGGCCTGTTCCTGTTCATTTAATCCTGTGACCTTTAATTTTACAAACAGATATAGGGCAGCATGGTGGTATAGTTGTTAGCACTGCTGCCTCACAGTACCAGAGCCCGGGTTTGATTCCAATCTCGGGTAACTGTCTTTGTGGAGTTTGCATGTTTTCCCTATGTCTTCGTGGGTTTCCCCCAGGTGCTCAGGTTTCATCCCACAGTTCAAAGATGTACAGATTAAATGGATTGGCCAAGCTAAATTACACTCCAGTGTCTAAAAATGAGCCGGTTTATATGGATTGGCCATGTTAAATTGTTTCCTTAGTGTCCCAAGATGTATAGATTATGGGGATTAGCCATAGTAAATTGTTTCCTTAGTGTCCCAAGATGTGTAGGTTAGAATGATTAACCATAGTAAATTGTTCTTACTGTCCCAAGATGTGTAAGTTAGGGCAATTAGTGGATTAAATACATGGGGTTACAAGAATAGGGCCTGAGTAAGCTTTTAAAAAGCTGGATCAGTGCAGATTGGCTCGATGGGCTGAATGGCCTCCTTCTGCAGTGTAGGGATTTTATGATTTCTAAGTCTATTACGTTGCACTTTATCAGACGCCTTTTGGAAGTCCATTTGTGTAACATCAAGCATCCTCTTTGGTGCACGATCAAAGCACTGAATCATTTTTTACCAGACGCACCCTGCCTTTCATAAATCCAAGTGGCAATTAATTTTGTCCCAGTTTTCAGCAATATGCCCACTGCTGACGTGAGGCGGCAGTGATAGACTGAGAGAGAGGGGAGCTGGGATAGAATGAAGGAGAATGTGCTATGAAGCTGAGTGGCTGGCTTTCCCAGACGGTAGAGCTCAATGGGAGCTTTGGAACAGCATAGAGTAAAGCAAGATGTGCTTTGCATTTCTCCTGCTTTTTGTGTCCTCATTAAGATGAAGATAGTCATGCCAAAGGAATATAATTCATTGGCATGGAGTGCATCTCTGGGCTCTAAGCAGTGGAGAATGAGTACAATGGATCAGCACAGCTATTGTCAACCTTAAGCTTTGTAACAGGCTGATCACACTATAGAATCTTCATTTGAAAAGTTAAATGAGGGCACCTTCCAATCACTGGTGCTTTCCTGCCTATCAGACTGAATTAGCATTTCTATCCATGAAATATTCTCTTCCGCTTTCTTTCACCTCACCAGGTTCTATCTTCACTTCTCCCCGAAAGGTCTTGTATTGGGGTTTTTAATTTAGCAGGCTAGGGGTACACTCTGGTCCCTCCTCCTGAAGAGGTTGCCCTTCATATGACTCTGGAGAATCAGGCCCTGATTTTACTGGCACACCCGCCTCTAAATTGGGTAGGGCAAGGCTCACAGGACAGCATCCTCGGGTACGTTCTTATGAGCCTTTGGGCTGGAGTGCCGGTAGAATTCCGGCCTGAATGTCAATGGATATCCAACTGTGCTAGGCCTTTGCAATCAAACTAAATCCTGTTCACACGTGACATTGACACTGTAGGGGTTGGGGGGTGGGGGCACGATGGCACAGTGGTTGGCACTGCCACCTCACAGCGACAAGGGACCTGGGTTTCAATTCCAGTCTTGGGTCACTGTCTGTGTGTAGAGTTTGCATGTTCTACCTGTTTCCTCCGGGTGCTCCTGTTTCCTCCCACACTCCAAAGATGTGCAGGTCAGCTGCATCAGCTATGCTAAATTGCCCCTTAAGCTCAGAGAGATTAGCAGGCTAAATAGATGGGATTATGGGGAAAGGGCCTGGCTGGGATTGTGGTCAGTAGAGACTTGATGGGCCAAGTGACCTCCTTCTGTAGGGATTCTATGATTCTATGACAGGCACACACTTCTTGTTGAGGAGCTAATATTGCTAATGTTCTCTAACTTGGAGTGACTGCTGCCTTGGTGGAGATTGGCTCATTCAGCACTGGGCAGCAAGAGGACATTTCTGGTCATGCCTTTGACCATTGGACGATCTGGTCCAGATTCAAGTCTCATTCCCGGACTTAAACACAGGAATCCAATCTGATGCTCCCACGTGCTTCCATTTGGCTGGAATGCAGCTCCCAGCTTCCACAGCCAACATCACATCAAGCAGATAGTCTGGTCATCGTTGCACCCTTATATGTGGGAGCTTGCTGTGCACAAAATGGCTGCTGCATTTCCTTAGATTGCAACAGTGACCACGCTTCAAAAAATATCTCATTGGCTGTAAAGTGCCTTAGGATGACCTTAGATTATGGAAGATATTTTACAGCTGCAAAGAACACTGACCTTTGCATTTGACCAGTCCAGTGGGACTGATGACAAAATGGCAATGAGATGGAAGCCTGGCCTATTTCTGCTGCAGAAAATACTCCCAGCGCCGGGAATGGCTGTGATCTGGCTGTCTGCTGGCTGAAAGTGTGACCAAATACTCCATTCATTGACCTAAGGATGGCTGTTTTACCAGGCCGCCAGGGTTTATGGGCATCAGTAGTTATTCTGTCATCCCCCCTTCCCCCTCACTCTCATCCTCAATTTTAAAAAGTTGGATCGGTGCAGATGCGCTGAATGGCCTCCTTCTGCACTGTAGGGGTTCTATGATTTCTAAGTCTATTATGTTGCACTTTATCAAACACCTTTTGGAAGTCCATTTGTGTAACATCAAGCATCATCTTTGGTGCGCAATCACAGTCTCATGCAGAGACTGCCAGCCACATCAAGGCAGTCAAACAATGATCTCCTGAGGGGAGGGATACCTTCCTTACCAAAGTCTCCATGTCCTACGAAAAATCTTTTTCCCCCAGAGTTATAAGGTCTAATATAAGGGGGCATGCACTGAAGGTGAGAGGGGGAAATTCCAAAGGAGATGTGTGAGGCAGGGTTTTTTTTTTACACAGAGAGTGGTAGGTGTCAAGAATGTCCTGTCAGAGTGATGGTGGAGGCAGATACAACAGGGAGTTTAAAAGGCTTTTAGATCAGAGCATGAATATGTGAGTAATAGAGGGATATGGAGCAAAGGCAGGCAGAAGGGAGTGGTTTAATTTGGTGTCATGTTCAGCACACCATCGTGGGGGGGGGGAGAATCTATTGTATGATCTATGTTCTATATCCTATGTTCTATCTCCTACGTCCTACGTCCTACATTCTGTAGCCTGGACCATTTGACGGGCAACACGACAGCTCCGTGACTATCACTGTTTGCTGTGCAGATACATGGATTTGGGCCGGTGTCTGCGGGAGTTTGCACATTCTCCCCATGATTGTGTGGGTTTTCTCTGGGTGCTCCGGTTTCCTCCCACATCCCAAAAACTTGGTCTTAGGCTGATTGGTATAACAAATAACAAATTCTCTTAATCTTCCCCAGTAGGTCATAGGTAGAAGAGGGCACTCACAATGTTAAAATGGCTGCGTGGCCTCGTTGGGCCGAAGGGCCTGCTTCCCGTGCTGTGTTGTTTTTTGTTCTATATTCTACATTCTACATTTTATGTTCTATGTTCTATATTCTGCATTCTACGTTCTATTTAACTCTCGTCATTCCCAGTGAACTAATAGCTCCCCCGCCATGGCCATGATCCTACCGCTGGAAGGTTCATCCCTTCATTCACCAGGGCCTGCCTTTGTGGACCTGGAAGATGAATATAAATTTGTCCTTCCAGCCCTCCCGGGGTGACTCAATATGCAGCCTCAACTGTAGACAACTTTTCCCGATGGCACTGCCCAAGGCTGCCACATTGTTGGCCACCTGATTGGACTAGAAGCTGGGAGAGGCACGGCTTCTGCCCTTCATGGAATTGGAGTGCTAATGGGCGGTGGTAGAATTGACGCTGCATTCCCAGCATGTACAATCGCGGACTCAGAGCTTGCGTTGACCCCTGACATTGGAATCCATGGTGTGCCAATAAAACTCGGGGCATAGTCTTTTTGTCTCTTGCCACTTTTATCTTGATTGGTAGTAAACAAGAGTTTGTCAGTTGGCTTGTTTGATTTATTACTTCATATTATGTTGAATATTACACAGTGCAGGGATGTGAATTTAAACCCCTCACCAGAGAACGACAATGAAATAGATGAGACATTAATTGAGGCATAGTCTTTGCAGAAATTCAAATTATCCTTTAAATAATAAAAGCCGACGGCTGGATAGATGATAAATTTTTCATTCAGGGTGGCAATGAGTAGACCTAGGAACAGGGAAAAATTTCTCACCCTTCAGAGAGTGTCAGAAAGCAACTGAAAATGAGACCAACATTGACGGGCAATTTGCAATTTGTAGTTCACAATCTGCTGGTCTGTATTTAGTGAATAGTGTGTGGGATTTCCCAGCTCAACTCGCTGGGGGAGGTTCGGCTGAGCAGCCGACACTCCACTGACTTTCGGCAGGACTGGACAATTCCTGGGGTGCCATCTAGGCTGGAAAGTCATCCCCAATGAGTTAATTGAAGACCTTGTTAGAAAGCAGGCACGAATAGCAACAGTGCTTCCCTTTAATTGTGGTCACCAAGAAATTATTCCCCATTACTCTGAGCTCGGCTGAATCCTCAATCTCGTACTGGTCACTGTTCATCCCCACCATCACTCTCAACTCTGAAATCCTCATTGTCAGTGGGAATTCTCCAGAATCCTCATTCTCTCCAGTGTCCACACTCTCTCCAGAAGCCTGATCGTCTTTGGAATCCTTGCTCATAGAGTCAAAGACTATGATTTTACTGGCACGAAGAACAGCACTGTCTGTTGACCTCGGGTGCAATCTCAGAGCTTCGGGTGGATGAAGCAATAAAATTCCAGACACAGACTCATAGAAAATAGATACGTCCCCTGGGCTGGATGAAATTTATCCGAGGATTCTCTGGGAGGCTAGGGAAGGGATTGCAGAGCCTTTGGCTTTGATCTTTATGTTGTCATTGTCAATAGGAATAGTGCCAGAGACTGGAGAATAGCAAATGTTGTCTCCTTGTTCAAGAAGGGGAGCAGGGACAACCCTAGTAATTATAGAGCAGTAAGCCTTACTTCTGTTGTGGGCAAAGTTTTGGAAATGATTATAAGAGATAGGATTTATAGTCATCTAGAAAGGAATAATTTGATTAAGGATAGTTAACACGGTTTTGTGAAGGGTAGATTGTGCCTCACAAACCTTATTGAGTTCTTTAAGAAGGTGAACAAAGAGGTGGATGAGAGTAAAGCAGTTGATGTGGTGTATATCGATTTCAGTAAAGCCTTTTTATAATGTTCCCCACAGTAAGCCATTGAAGAGATTATGGTGGCATGGGATTGAGGGTGATTTAATGGTTTGGATCAGAAATTGGCTAGTTGTAAGAAGACAGAGGGTGATGATTGATGAGAAATTTTCATCTTGGAGTTCAGTTACTAGTGGTGCACTGCAAGGATCTGTTTTGCGGTCACTGTTGGAATCCTCACTCTCCGGAATCCTTAGTCTCTGGAATTCTCACTCTCTCTGAAATCCTCACACTCTCTGGAATCCTTAGTCTCTGTAACCCTCACTCTCTCTGAAATATTCACTCTCCGGAATTCTCATGATCACTGAACTCTCCATGATCCTCACTGTCACTCAGAAGGAACTCTTCAGATCCTCATCGTCACTCTGAACTTCCTGCAATCCTCACTCCTTATTGGGTCCTCACTACTGTCACTCCCTCCAAGTCTGTAAATCCCCCCATTATCCCTCCCTCCCATCTTACCTCCCTCCTGGCCTCTGACCTCCTGACCCCCAAATCTCACTTACCTGCAGTCAGTCACATGATTTTGAGTTTGAGACCCGAACTCCAATGGCCTCACATTCGACCCATTGCTTTTGAGGTGATCATTTCCTTTTCTTCCACAGCAAGATGAGTAGTAACATGACAAATGACAAAAAAAATCTTTTGGTGGTGTTGAACCATGACTCATTTCACTTGAATCACAAGGATCCAGTGGCTTAAATTTTATCCAAAGTCACATACCTGTATGTGGGACTAGACTAAGTGCTGACATTGGGCCTGAACTCATAACTCTGAGACAAGAATACGACCAAACTTTCACCAGTACAGGGGATAAGGTGCATCAGCCAGCCCATGTCATCAACCCTTATTTCACAATTCCACCAATGTGGTGGCACAGAAGTTAACACTGCCAGTTTATGTTTGATCCCTGCCTTGGGTCAGTGCCTGCGCAAAGTCTGTGTGCGTTTCCTCCGGGTGCTCCAGTTTCCTCTCACAGTCCAAAGACATGCTGGTTAGATGCATTGGCCATGCCAAATTCTCCCTCAGTGTATCTGAACAGGTGCTGGAGTGACTAGGGGACTTTCACAGTAACATTCCTGCAGTGTTACTGTAAGCCTGCTTGCGATTAATAAGTAAAATTTACTTTAATACGGACTATTTTCCAAAAACAAACAGTGAAACAAGGAACAAATCCTTCAGTAAATATTATTAAGGAATGCAAACTCCCTGCCTTACCCCCCGCCAGGAACAACACAGCTGAGATTTAAAAATCAACGCGAATTAAATGCTGCAAATCTCCTCAATGAGAGAATGAATGACCCTCATGTTAAAGGGTCACTTCTCCCTCTTTCTTCAACTCCAAGAACGATGCAGACTGTAGCTTTCTTGGAAAAAAAAATAAATTTTAAAATCAATTAGTGTCACTGGTAGGTTTACATTGAATGCATTGCATTACATTGCAATGAAGTTACTGTGAAAATCCATAGTCGTCACACTCCTGTTCAGGTAAAACCCCTTTGGATGGAGACTGGGCTATTCCATGTTCATCTGCTATTGAGAGCAAAATTACGCACAGCAGATTAAGTCGTATGAATTGCTGCCAGTATAATTGCCAAACAATTTAAGAGCAAATTAATGTAGGGAGCTCTTATTCCACAGTCGCTTACTAATAAATGCATGACATATGCAAAAACTATGCAACTGATTATGTTTAGCTGAAACCAAGTAATAAGACTGTTGTGTATTAGGGGACATCATTGCTGGATGTGATATGAATCCACAGTTAAATGAAAGCCTCTGTTTATTCTCTTCCTCCATTCCTGAAACCATTGATTTCTGTTAGTCTGCACCTCCATGAACATTGATGATACCCAGGACCACAACGCAGTGTGTGCCCTCAAAAACAAGATCCCGTCTTACACAGCCATACCGTTCACCACTCAACGGGGGAGATTCTACGGCCTCGCTCGAGTGAGACCAGAAATTCCCACCTGAGGCCATTTCCATTGCCCGCCGCTTGCCCACTTTGATTCCGTGGTCAGTGGGGGAGGTGATATATTTCAATGTTTATCTCTTTTCCATCTAGATCTTTCCAAATGACTTGCAGGCAGGGGATTCACGATCTCTTCCTTACAGGCTGTTCTATCAGCCCATATCTAATTTTAGCTGTTATATGTCACCAAGGGGGGTCAGGTCCAGTATGAAAGCTGCTGTGATCATAGAAATCCTTCAGTGCAGAAACAGGCCATTTGGCTCACCGAGTCTGCACTGACCACAATCCTACCCCAGACTCTACCCCCATATCCCTTCACATTTACCCACTAATCCCTCTAACCTACACATCTCAGGACATTAAGGGACAATTTTAGCATGACCAATGAACCTAACCAACACATCTTTGGACTGTGGGAAGAAACTAAAGCACCCGGAGGAAACCCATGCAGACATTGGGAGAAGGTGCAAACTCCACACAGACAGTGACTCAAGCCGGGAATCGAACCCAGGTCCCTGGAGCTGTGAAGCAGCAATGCTAACCACTGTGCTGATTCTGTCAGATACCAGCCTGGATTTGAGCCAATTTATTATTGTCAGATGTATTGGGATACAGTGATAAGTATTGTTTCTTGTATGCTATACAGACAAAGCATACCGTTCACAGAACTCTTAATAGAACACTGTACAGTCTATCTGAGACTATGATATGACCTGTGCTGGTGAACTTGGCCTGGCTGCTTCGCCAAGTATGAGTCTTTGTCTTCAAGGAGCTTTGCCCATTCCGATGATCTTGCCTCTGAACTCAGGATCTTCTCAATGGTTGGTCCTGCATTTTCTCTTCTATTATTGCTGTTATCCTGGATGAATTCAGAAACCACTTGATACTCAAAATAATGTTCTGGGTTCCAAATTATCTTTATTTAATATCGGTAGAGAGAAAGCTTTTGTTCTAATCCCAGCGTTTTAGAACATAGAATACTACAGCACAAAAGGCTCTTCAGCCCATAAGTTGCACCGATCATATCGATACCTACCAGGCCATAGAATTATCTGTAACTCCCAATCCCATTAAATCCCATATACTCACCCAGAAGTCTTTTAAAAGACCCCAGCGAGTTCGCCTCTATCATCACTGATGGCAGCCAATTCCACTCACTCACTACCTTCTGAGTGAAAAACTTACCCCTCGCATCTCCTCTGTACCTATTCCCCAGCACCTTAAACTTGTGTCCCCTTGTAGCGACCATTTCAGCCCTGGGAAATAGCATCCGAAAACCCACCCTATCTATGTCTCTCAACATTTTATAAACCTCTATCAGGTTGCCTCTCAACCTTCATCTCTCCAGGGAAAAAAAGACCTAGCTTCCTCAACCTATCTTCATAAGGCATGCCTCCCAATCCAGGCGACATCCTTGTAAATCTCTGCACTCTCTCTATAGCTTTCAATACCTTTCAATATCTTTCCCCCTCAATACCTTTTTCTCCAAAGAGTCAGTCTAAAGGTCTTAACATTTATACTTTTGTTAGAAGATACAACCATATAATACACTCAGACAGTTTGATTTAGCTGGATTTTACCAAGATGAAGATAATCATGACTCTGTTGTTTCTTAATTTACAAAGATGTGGACTGAGGTGGGCATAGTAAGAAGTCTCATAACACCAGGTTAAAGTCCACCAGGTTTATTTGGTATCACGAGCTTTCGGAGTGCTGCTCCTTCATTCATAAGATACGAAGCAGAATTAGGCCATTCAGCCCATCGAGTCAGCTCCTCTAATCAATCACGGCTGATATGCTCCTCATCGCCTTTTTCCTGCCTTCGCCCCATAACATTTCAACCCATTACCGATTAAAAATCTGTCTAATTCCTCCTTAAACTTACTAATTTTCCCATTATCCCACCATACGTTGGATAGCAAATTCCGCAGGATGCACCGCCCTGTGCATGTTCCAGGAACATGCTCCAAAACCTTGTGATAACAAATAAACATGTTGGACTTTAACCTGGTGTTGTGAGGCTTCTTGAATTGCAAAGACCAAAACCAATTTCCATATAATAACCTGATACCATCTTCATTCATGAAACCAGCCAGGGACGTTGAAATGCATTTGCATACATTTAGATCCCAACCTGCGATTGTCTTGTTGATGTGTCTTTGTGTTTGTGTTAATGTCTTGAAGCTGACGGGCTGGCTCAGACTGCATAATGTTCAGACAGGACATGCTGTGGTGCCAGCTTTCAAACTGTAAAATCCTCTAAACTTGTCACAAACTGGATGCTGAGTGCCATCTTATGTATCCTAGCTAAAGGGTCCAATTTGTTCTCCCCCAGTATTGCAGGGATGGCCTCTAGGTCTCTCTTCTTATTCCTCTCTTTGTGCCCTTCTGATTTCCAGCTAGTGAGGTTACCAGGTTGGGGGTTGTGGGGGGGGAGGGGGTTGCGGCGGTTCACAGCACCCAATGGGAATGGCCATTTTATATGTGGAAGACACAAGGCGCACCCTTAATGTCTCACAGAGTTCACATAACCCTTTCCATATATGGTAGTGAAGGTGTCGGTGAACCTGGCTGACATTGGCATAGACAGAAAACAATGTATTTTGATTTGATTTATTATCGTCACATGTATTAACACACAGTGAAAAGTATTGTTTCTTGTGTGCTATACAGACAAAACATACTGTTCATAGAGAAGGAGACAGGAAAGTGCAGAATGTAGTGTGAAGTCATAGCTAGGGTGTAGAGAAAGATCAACTTAATGCGAGGTAAGTCCATGCAAATTCTGACAGCCATGATGTAAAGATGCCGGCGTTGGATTGGGGTGGTAAGAACTCAGTAAGAATTTAGCAACACCAATTATTAATCCATCCGATTTATTTGATAGTAAAAAAGCGAGCTTTCAACACTCCCGTGTCTTCCTCAGGCAAGTGCAGTGCTGAACACTGCACTTGCCTGAGGAAGACACGGGAGTGTTGAAAGCTCGCTTTTTTACTATCAAATAAATCGGTTGGATTAATAATTGGTGTTGCTAAATTCTTACTGAATTCTGACAGCAGCAGGGAAGAAGCTGTTCTAGAGTCCGTTGGTGTGTGACTTCAGATTTTTGTATCTTTTTCCTGACGGAAGAAAGTGGAAGAGAGAATGTCTGGGATGAGTCCTTAACTATGCTGGCTGCTTTGCCGAGGCAGTGGGAAGTGTAGACAGAGTCAATGGATGGGAGGCTGGCTTGCATGATGGATTGGCTACATTCACGACCTTTTGTAGTTCCTTGCAGTCTTGAGCAGAGCAGGAGCCCAGACCAAGCTGTGATACAACCGGAAAGAATGCTTTCTATGGCACGTCTGTAAATGTCGGTTGTCCGCGATAAAAGCAAATTACTGCGGATGCTGGACTCAGAAAGCAAAAAAAAAATTTGCTGGCAAGTCTCAGCAGGTCTGGCAGCATCCTGTAAGGAGAGAAAAGAGCTCATTTTGAGTCCAGTTGACCCTTTGTCAAAGCAAAAATAATGCCCTTATTTGGTGAGTGAGAGCAAAGCTTGTCCCAGATTCCAGGACAAGCCCAGGCTTACCCTTGTTCGCCCCTGTCCCACCTCTGTGTTTAAATTTGACCTGTGCTGAATTCCCCGTCAGGCCTACCTGCTCAGGCTGACGCCCACTGTTTAATTTAGATTGTCCAATTCTATGTCAGTCCTGGTTCTGCAGGCTGTTGGACACTTGGCCACAAGTCAGTGCTTTGGGGAGGGAAGGAAAGTGCAAAAAAAAATCCATATTTAATTCACAGACAATAAAAAAGTTCATAAATAAAATCAATGTAAATCTGGCTTCCCTTCAATTTTCAAATCATTTCTTATTTGTCAATAAATTCTTTTCATCTACTCCTGCACACGTTCAGCCTGACAACTATAACCATTAATATTCAGGCCGTGTAAAGCGTTGCACAGATATAGCTTCCACCGGCATTTCATTTTCAATATTCATTTGATTTCTTTTCACATTTTTCAGTTCATTTTCTGCACTCCCCCCCCCCCATTTTTTTTGCCGCTGTGCTTATTTTTTTTCCTCATTTACATTGTCATTATTTATTTGTTCATGTTTTGATTTGCCAGAATCAGCGGGGATGTGGGAATCTCAGCAGGAGTCCCAGGTCAGATCTGAAACAGTTCAGGCATTCTCACTATTTACTTGCGTCGATGAAACACAGCATTTCAATGGCACTGTTCCCGGTGGGTTGGGATTCACCCATTGGCGTCTACCTGCCCCTTTCAATCTGGGGTTCACATTAAAAAAAAAACGTGCTGCTCAAAGACTTAACTTGACTCGGCTGTGGAGCTTCATTCAGTTATTTTTTCCCTCTCAAGGTAATTGCTAGTTAAGGGATTAGTCTAGGATGGTGAGTTCCACTGGCGAGGCAGGACAATGGTTCGATGCCTGCTCTGTACTGAGCTCTGTGTTAGTGTATGCACACTACCAGGGTGGCACAGTGGTACAGTAGTTAGCACAGCTGCCTCAACGCGCTAGGAACTGTGGTTCAATTCTGCCCTCGGAACACTGTCAGTGTGGAGTTTGCACTTTCTCCCCGTGTCTGTGTGACTTTTCTTGGAATGCTTCTGTTCCCTCCCACACTCCAAAGATGTGCGTATTAGGTTGGTTGGCCTCATCTTAGGGGGATTGGCAGGGTGAGTATGTGGGATTGCGGGAATAGAGCTTGGGTGGCATTGTGATTGGTACATTTTTTCTGCACTGTAAGGATTCTATCAATCTATGGGTGGTGTGGTGGCACTGTGGTTAGCACTGCAGCCTCACAGCTTAATGGGCCTAGGCTCGATTCCTGGTTTGAGTCACTGTCTGTGTGGAGTTTGCATGTTCTCCCCATGCCTACATGGATTTCCTCCGGGTGCTCCAGTTCCCCCCACAGTCCAAAAATGTGTGGGTTAGGTGCATTGGCCATGCTAATTTGCCCCTGAGAGTCCTGCGATGTGTAGGTTAGAGGGATTAGAGGAATAAATGTGAGAGATTGTAGGGATAGAGCCTGGGATAGAATTATTATTGGTGCAGACTCGATGGGCCAAATGGCCTCCTTCTATATTGTAGAGATTCCATGTTGCTATGAATTAAAGGAGATACCAGTCATTTTCCCTGTTCTCGATGGAACATAGGAATGCTGGCAATGTCAGCGTTTAGCCCATCCCTCATAGCCTTTGACCTGAGTGGTCACTTTAGAGGGCATTTAAAAGTCAACCACATTGCTTGGGGCTGGAATCACATGTAGGCCAGACGGGGTCAGGTAAGAGCTGCTAATTTCCTTCCCTAAAGGACATTAGTCAAATAGATGGGATTTTTGGCCAACGAGGTGGGATTTTCCAGAAACTATCTGCGGAAAGAGAAACAGAGCTGATGTTTCAAGTCTAGATGACCCTTTAGGGGGATATTGGGATTATGTGGATAAGGCCTGTGTGGGATTTATTGTCGATGCAGACTCGATGGGCCAAATGGCCTCTAGTACTGTATGGATTTCATGATTCTGTGAACCTCCATTCAAGAAATTCAAGACTTTGACACACTGCCAATCATTTTCATAGAATCATAGAAAGCCTATAGTGCAGAAGGAAGACGTTCGGCCCATCGAGGCTGCACCTACAACAACTGCACCCAGGGCTTATCCGTAACCCCACATATTCATCCAGCTAATCCCTTTAAGCTATGAATCCTGGGGCAATTTAGTATAACCAATGCACCCAATAATCACATTTTTGGACTAGGTGTGGAGATGCCGGCATTGTACTGGGATAGGCACAGTAAGTCCTTCACTCAACTGATAAAGGGGCAGTGCTCTGAAAGCTTGTGGTGTCAAATAAACCTGTTAGACTTTAACTGCTGTTGTGAGACTTCTTACTTCTTACTTTGGATTGTGAGAGGAAACCAGAATATCTGGAGGAAACCCACGCAGACACAGGAAGAACATGCAAACTCCACACAGGTAGTGACCGCAGCCAGGAATCGAACCCGGATCCCTGGCACTGTGAACGCTATTAGCGCAGTGTTAACTACTGTGCTGCCCTGGGAGGAATAATGGAAAGTAGAAACCAGTTTTGGATTACTCGCATTGATGTAAATGAGACTGAATTCAAGCTAAAGGCATGAGCTGGTGTCTTTGTGTTATCTTACAGGATTTCCTGGCAAAATGTAGCAACACTAAACCATCCTCTATTGAACCCAAGGCCCAGGAAGGATTGATTGAAGTATTCAAGAGACAACAGTGAAATACCAAGAGAGAGATATTTCTGAAACAATTATTGTGTGTTTTCTAGAATGGTCCTTGTTCAACAGAAATCACTGAATCTGCTTCTAAATATCGGTGAGGTCAATGCAGGAAGACATGATCATGAAGTAGGAGAAATTTATCACGTATTTTACAGGTGTGGGTGAGCTGAAGACTGGGTATCGCATTATATCCAAGAAAGATGCTAACCCCCTTTATCTTCTCATACCATGAATGGTCCCACTTCTGAAGAGTCAGGAGAGAAATTCAGGTGAAGTTACATGAATTCTGTGGGGGCCCAAAAGAATGGATCCAGATTCATAGACTCCCTACATTGCAGAAGAGGCCATTTGGCCCATAAAACCTGCACTGACTCTCTGAAATAACATATTACCCAGGCTTTCTCCCATCCTTTTCCCAGTAACCCCTCACATTTACCATGGCCAGTCCATCTAACCTACACAACTTGGGACAATTTAGCATGGCCAATCCAACTAACCTACACAACTTGGGACAATTTAGCACGGCCAATCCAACTAATCTGCACATCTTTGGACTGTGGGAGGAAACCAACGCACCCTGAGGAAACCCACGCAGACACAGGGAGAAGGTGTGGGCTCCACACAGACAGGCACCTAAAGCTGGAATTGAACCCCAGTCCCTAGAACTGTGAAGCAGCAGTGCTAAACACTGTGTTCCTATGCTGTACCATCCTCTCTGGATAGGTCGGTCACAGTACATCCCAAATATCCTTTCCTGAGGCAATATTTCAAACAGCGACATCACTTCAGCATCATAGATGACCTCCTGGTTTACAATGTAAGTATGAGTGGTGGTAGCATAACCTGGAAATCCTTCAGAAGATCCACCAAGGACACCTTAACCAGAACCAAATGCTAAGTGAGGGCACTGCAGACTGTATCATTGCCAGGGATTTCACATTCTAATCAACTCCATTGATCCCCAACAACAGGAACAGAAAGAGGGACTTCTCCCCATCTCTTTTCCATCAAATCTTTGGTAGTAGATTATTATTATGTGTTCGATTCCAGCCTTGGGTGACTGTGTGGGATTTGCAAGTTCTCCCTGTGATTGCATGGGTTCCTCTGGGTGCTCCGGTTTCTCCCACAGTCCAAAGATATGTGGGTTAGGTTGACTGGCCGTGCTAAATTGTCCCTTAGTGTCCCAAGATGTGTAAGTTGTATGGATTAGCCATGGTAAATGTGTGGGGTTAGGGTTGGGGTTGAATCTCCGTAAGATGCAGTCTCGGAAAGTCCATGCAGATTCAATGGGCTGAATGCCTAATTGCAATACATCCAAGGGCACAGTCTCAATGTGAATGGACAACCCTTTAGAAGGCTTTTCTTTAGCGAGAGGGTGGTGAATCTGTGCAATTCATTGCCACAGAAGGCTGTGGAGGCCAGATCATTGAGTAAGTTTAAGACAGAGATAGATAGGTCCTTCATGGGTAAGGGGATCAAAGGTTATAGAGCAAAGGCAGGAGAACGGCATTGAAAAACATATTAGCCATAATTGAATTGCACTGCAAACTCAATGGGCCAAATGGCCTAATTGTGCTCCTGTATCTTATGATCTTATGGTCTCCTTCTATACTGTAGGGATTCTATTCTTCCTGCTGGTTAGGGATGCAAAAGCTGCATGGTCTCACCTCTGAAGCTGGTATGAACTCCTTAATCCTTACAAGATCATGAGAGGTAAAGACAGAATGGATAGACAGAAGCTTTCTCCCAGGGTGGAAGAGTCAGTTACTAGACGACACAGGTTTAAGAAGCGAGAACAAGGTTTAAAAAGGATGTACAAAGCAGATATTTTACATGGAAAGTGATGGGTGCCTGGAACTCACTGCCAGGGGAGATAGCGGAAGCGGATGCAGTAGTGACTTTAAAGGGACATCTTGACAAGTACATGAATGAAATAGGAATAGAGGGATACAGTCCTCGGAAGGTAGAGGGTTTTAGTTCAATTAGGCAGCACGGTTGGTGTAGGCTTGGAGGGCTGAAGGCCCTGTTCCTGTGCTGTAATTTTCTTTGTTCTTTATCTTTTGTTCTAAAGAAAATGTTCTTTCTCCTGACTGGGTCATCGCTGATAATGCATTATGATTCGCTAATGAATGTCCTATCCTTGGTCAAGACAGATGGACTTGAGGAGCCAGAAGCTCCTCAGAATACTCTGAATCTAACAGGGAAGGTGAGTGAGCATTGTCAAAGGCCTCTTAAAGAAGAACAATAGCTTGGAATTCACTCTGCCTGTTATCGTTCCATACCATTAAATAACAAGATTGCCTCACGCAAACTCAAAATAGGCCACAAGCTCAATACCCAGTTTCCATTTCTGTCTCACACCTGATTACGACCACCACCATTGAGCCAGGAAGAAGAAAGGAGCTTTCTGAGGGAGTCAAGCTCGTATGTTTAACAGAGACAAAGGGCTCAAGAACTTCCAATTCTTGGGAATGGAAAGAGGACGTGGATCAGAGAGCAGAGCCATGTAGGAGCACTGACTGAGAAGCCACAGCAATGAGAATTATATCTGGTCTAAACAGGCATTACTCGAAGGAACAAGTCTCAAATAATTTTGATGGATAGAAACAGCACGGCCAGTATACCCTGAACCTTTGGAGAGTTTCACACTGACTGAGCCATAAATGAGGGAAAGCAGGAGTGTCGATTCCACCACAAGTCAAACCCGAGGAAAACAATACCCATCAGCTGCAGATGGAGATTCAGATACATTCAAGGAGATGAATGAAACCACCAGGGATTTTCTCTTCAAGAGAGGAGACTTCTTATGGAACTGGGAGGGAATATGCATATAAGTGTCACAGATAGGCTTGCATTAACACTGCAATTAAGTTATTGTGAAAATCCCCTAGTCACCCCACTGCGGTGCTTATTCAGGTACACTGAAAGAGAATTTAGCACGACCAATGCACCTAACCAGTACACCTTTTGGACTATGGGAAAAAACTGGAATACCCAGAGGAAACCCACACAGACATGGGGAGACAGTGCAAACTCCATACAAACAGTGACCCAAGCCAGGAATTGAAATTGGATCCCACAGTGCCACCCAAGTTCTAAGCCCATAACCCCACATATTTACCTCACTAATTCCTCTAACATACGTACCTGGGGCACTATGGGGTGATTTTGCATCAACCTAACCTGTGCATCTTTGGAATGTGAGAAGAAACCGGAGCATCCAGAGGAAACCCATGCAGACACGAGGAGAATGTGCAGACTGCACACAGATACTGACCCAAATTGGGAATTGAACCTTGCACTGTGAGGCATCAGTGTTAAACACTGTTTCATCATGTCGCCCAGTGAAGGAAGGACTCCCAGATCTGATGCAAAGTACAAAGGTAGGAACAGAGTGTTAATCCAGTGGCGATTGTAATTCCTTGGCAATTTCAGTCTATGAACTTCTCACAGCAGAGATAGTGTCTGAGATTGTTGGCTTGTTTCTCCTTTCAGTTTTTCTCTCGCCTTGTGCAGGAGGTTCTGACTCACTCTGAGAGGCAGCTTCATGGGTGTTGGTGCTCCCAAGGTTATTTAACTGGTCATTTATCATGAGTGAGCTATTCAGCTGTGAAGGGCAGCAACGATGAGACTGATGCTTGTCCTGTAACCGCAGACAGACCGTCTGGGAGGAATAGTAGTATAGGGACCAGGAACGGGAACCACAACTGATTTTCTTTTCTCTTCCCAGCTGGGGTTACTGAATGCAATTGCAATGCTGACTCAACACAGATGGAGGAGCACCTTGGATTGTCTGCGTCCACAATGCAACGGATATTGCTTTGGCTAACGGACAGTAAGATTGTTCATTTTACAACACCTCGTTATTGCTCAGTGGGTTTATCTATGGGCATTGTTCCAGGCTCCTACAAGAACAATAGGGAAAGGCCAGTATTGACACCACTGTTCCAAACTCTCAGCCAATTAGCGTTAGAGAGGGATGTCAGGAGTACCTAGGGGACCCACAAAATGCTTCAAAACATGAAACAATTTCTCAAATATAGAACAGAGAAGAGTACAGCACAGTACAAGTCCTTCGGCCCTCAATGTTGTGCCGAGCTATGCCCGACCCCAAGATCAAGCTATCCCGCTCCTTACCATTCTGGTGTGCTCCATGTGCCTATCCAATAACTTCTTGAAAGTTCCTAAAGTGTCCGACTCCACTATCACAGCAGGCAGTCCATTCCACACCCCAACCACTCTCTGAGTGAAGAATCTACCTCGGACATCCATCCTATATCTCCCACCATGAACTTTATAGTTATTCCCCCCTGAGTAACAGCTACATCCACCCAAGGAACTAATCTCTGAACGTGCACTCTCTCAATCCCCCTCATAAATGACCGAGGTCATGTAAAGGAACGTAACAGCCTTTTGCATCCAGCAAGATCCAGTAAACAAAAATAGAAAGAAAGGGTGGGGGTATTCAGGCTCTTTCCACTAGATAGATTTTCTTGTCCTGGTGTCAGAAGGAGGGAAGCACACAAAACACCATTGACAGCAACAGGTCCCACTGGCAGCTAATGGCGGCCAATGACTTCGCCACCAAGAAAAATTTGGGGGGGGAGGTGGTGGAGGGGTGATGATGGGGGGGGGGGGGGGGGTGTGGGAAGGAAGCTGGAAAATCTTGTCCAAAGATGTACATTTATTTGGAACTGTTCAAGTCCTCAAGATGTCCCAGAGCATGTTTTGAACTGAAGTACTTTTGAAGGGTAGTCTCTAATGTAGAATATCAATGAGCAAATAATTTTGATTTGACAGCTGGAGAAAGAGCGTTGACCAGGAAATCAGCACCGTCCTTTGAATAGTGCCCCGGGATCATTTGTGCCAACTTAGCGCCTCGGCACTATCACCTCCCTCTGACAGTACGGCACTGTGGTGGCAGCTATGTTCCTGTGCACATATCCTGGAGTGAGATTGGAATATATAACCGGCTGACTCAGGAGCCGGGCCCTTTGAACTAAGCTGTACATTGGATGATATTTGGAGGGTGGCATGGTGGTACAATGGGCAGCACTGCTCTCTCAATGTGCCAGGGACGCGGGTTCGATTCCTGGCTTGGGTCGCTGTATGTGTGAAGTCTGCACATTCTCCTCGTGCCTGCATGGGTTTCCTCCCACTGTCCGAAAGACATGCTGGTTAGGCGTGTTGTCTGTGCTACATTCTCCCTCAGTGTACCCAAACAGGCGGCAGAGTTACATCCCGTAAAATTACACTTAGCACATCATATGTACAAGTTTCAAGTATCATTTTAGACATTATACAGTTTGAAAGATATCCCTACGCAGTCTACTTTTTTTTTATACAGTGTATTTACAAACACTCATCACAGTGGATGACTTACTATACTGTTTCTGTTTATTCAAAATAAATGTCCATCAAATAGTTAGGGGATTTTGGCAGTAACTTCACTGCAGTGTTAACGTAAGCCTACTTGTGACAGTAATAAATATGCTAAAAATGTGCCGAATCCACGCAGTCAGTGACCCAGACCAGAATTGAACCAGGCGCTGCTAGGCAGCAGTGCTAACCACTGTACCGCTTTTAGGAAAGTCATTACAGAGAGATAAGAAGACAAGTAATTGCAAGCTTGTGTTCAGTTTTTTTTCTTGCTGTTTTCTTTTACAAATTTCATGATCAGCAGTTTAACCTACTTATTTTTGCTTTTATTTTCGCTCTGACATGTTTAATCTGCAGCCTGGATGGATGCTCAGCCACACACACACACAGAATTATTGCACCATTGCTAAATCCCGCATTGCCAACGCTCAGCAGTTACCCAATTAGCCACGCCTTACTTCCAGGCCAGCTGTATCGAGGTACAGTGCTGTTGTGGAGCCTTATTTACATAGAATATTAATTAGTTTTAACGAACAGCCTTTGCGTAGACGATCACTGTAATCAAATGATGAATACCGTGCAGAAGTTGTCTCTGGCAAAGCCTTTTTTTTTCCCAAAATCTGCCCCAGATTTGTCAAGAAGACAATCTGATATGCCGCAATTTTCTGGAGGTGATTGTTAACCAGCAAGGCAGACGTGTTACAGCAAAGCTCAAACACTGTGCTGAAGAGGCATAGGATTTCACATTGTGAAGTGAGGGCAGGCCTCAAGTGTTAAAGCGAAGGAATCTGATCTCCCAGTGGCAGGACTCAGGTGGTGGGGCCGGGATGGGGAGTGAGGGGGTGCTGGAAATTGCAACCATGGCTGCATTCATCAAAATTTGTAGGCAGCACAGTGGTTAGCACTGCTGTCTCACAGCACCAGGGTACGGATTTGATTGGGTCTCTGTGCGGAGTTTGCATATTCTCCCCGTGTCTGCGTGGGTTTCCTCCGGGTGCTCCAGTTTCCTCCCACAGTCTGAAAGTCACGCTGGTGCATCAATCTGAAAATTGTAGTGACTAAGGAAATTTCACAGTAACTTGCATTGCAGCGTTAATTTATGGCCAATAAATAAACTTTAACTTTCCCCTACAGTGCTGAAGCAGGCTATTCGGCCCTTTGGCCAGAATCCTATCACCACGCCCGCCACAGGATCGAGCGGGTGAGGGTCCAACAACAGAAATCTCTGTTGCCCTCACATGGGAATTTCCAGCCCTGCTGGAGCGAGGCTGTAAAATCTCACCCATTGAGACTACACTGACTCTCCAAAAGATCTTGTTACTCAGGCCTAAGATTCCGGCGGTACGCAGAATGGGAAAATTTGTCCCTTAAAGAGTCATCTGGGCTTGAAACATTATTTCTGTCCTCCCTCCACGGTTGCTGTCATAGAGTCCATATTGTGCAGGAAGGAGGCCATTCAGCCCATTGAGTCTGCACCAACTCTCTGGAAGAGCATCTTACCCAGGTCCAGAGTTGAAACCTTGGGCAAGATTTTCCAGCCGCGCATGCCCCGACACCAGAAAATCCTACCCAAGGTCAATGGACTTTTGCTAAGTTCCTTGTGGCGGACGGAATGAGAATATTTGCTTCTTGAAGAGTCATCCAGATTTGAAAGATTAGCTCCACAGATGCTGTCATAGAATCCATATGGTGCAGAAGGAGGCCATTCGGCCCATTGAGTCTGCACCGTTTGCTCTATCCTCCCTCCACAGATGATGTTGGACTTACTAAAATTTCCCACATTTGTTTTTGAGACCATTGAAGGGCAGAAGTCAGGAATTTTGCCAGAGAAAGAATGATCCCCTTTAAGGAATGGATGACTGGATGAAGTAGCCAATCCCCTGGGGATGTTTATGAAACAGTTGACAGTGATGGGGTTGTCGGATCTCCAGAGATGAATGAAATAAAATAAGTCAGGGCTTTCCTCAACCATCGAGTGATAGGATAAATTTCCCCTTTAAACCTATCACTTTAAAACCATAACATAAATGTGTAGAATTAGGCTGTTCAGCCTGTCAAATCTGCTCCACCTCTCTATCATGCCTGATAAGTTTTACAATCCCATTCTCTTGCCTTTTCTCCTTAACCTTTGATCCCTTTACCAAGCGAGAACCTATCTCTCTCTGTCTTAAATACACCCAATGACCTGGTCTCCACAGCCTTCTGAGGCAATGAATTCTCTGGCTGAAGACGTTCCTCCTCATCTGGGTTCTAAAGGGTTGTCCCTTTACTCTGAGTCGGTGTCCTTGGATCCTAGTCTCTCTTACTCGTGGAAACATCTTCCCCAAGTCCAATCTATTTAGACTCTATTAACATCTCCTTCAGGTAACTTCTCTAACACTCCTCCCAGTTTTCACCCTGGGTGGAATTTAACATAGATAACAGGGGTCTTACCCATCGATGGGAAAACTGGCAAGAGGCCCCCTCCCTCCTCCACACCCTCTTTCCCTTCCTCCATCCCTACTAAGGGTAACCATCCCTACTCCATTGCCTCCTCTGGGAAGGCAGGAGTTAGAGATTTCCCTAAATCCAGGACACCCAAGGGCGGATGTCATCATCAAACTATTGTGACCGGTTTGCTAATATCCCTTTCCGGAAAAGAAATCTGCCGTCTTGCCTGGTCTGGCTAACATGTGACTCCAGGCCCACACCATTGCGACTGCCCTCAGCAAAGGCCTCATGCGTCTCTTAGCTCAGGAGAACTAGGGATGGGCCGACCTTGCCACTGATGTTCACATCCCATAATTAACAAATTTAAAGGAAAACCCACAAAATGATTTTATCACACTATTTTGTAGACAGATCACAACCAGAATTCCCGGAACCCGCCTATGGATGGGATTCTCCGGCCCCGCTGCAGTGAAGGGATTGAGCGCAAAACTCTCAGTTCTCACTGACTGTGACAGGCAACATTGGATAATCCTGGCCCATAACTTTTCCCATTTCTTTCAGCTCTGGCTGGGGTATGGTGTCCACTGGGAGTGGCAAACAAGCACTGGTGTGCTCAACTGGACTTAAGCCCATACAGAGGATGCTGCCAGAAGCCTTAAATCATGGGGGTTTGTCACCAAGATCAGAGAGATCTTGGAGTACAGATGCATAGATCGCTGAAAGTTGGTACTCAAGTTGATAAGGTTGTTAAGAAAGCATATAGTGTGTTAGCACTTATTGGTAGAGGGATTGAATTTCGGAACCAAGACGTCATGTTGCAACTGTACAAAACTCTGGTGCGGCCGCACTTGGAATATTGCGTACAGCTTTGGTCGCCACGTTATAAGAAAGAAGTGGAGGCATTGGAAAGGGTGCAGAGGAGGTTTACCAGGATGTTGCCTGGTATGGTGGGTAGGTCTTATGAGGAAAGGCTGAGGGACTTGAGGTTATTTTCATTAGAGAGAAGGTGGCTAAGAGGTGACCTAATTGAGACATATAAGGTGATCAGAGGGTTAGATAGGGTGGATAGTGAGAGCCTTTTTCCTCGGATGGAGATGGATAACATGAGGGGACGTAGCTTCAAATTAAGGAGTGATAGTTATAGGATGGATGTTAGAGGTGGGTTCTTTACTCAGAGGATAGTAAGGCCGTGGAATGCCCTGCCTGCAGCAGTTGTGGACTTGCCAAGTTTAAGGGTGTTCAAATGGTCAGTGGATAGGCATCTGGATAACATTGGAATAGATTAGGTTAGAGGGTCATAAAATTGGTTCCATTGGTCAGCGCAACATCGAGGGCCGAAGGGCTTGTACTGCACTGTAATGTTCTATGTTCTGTGATCTTGTTCACAGCCAGTGCTGTTCACCTGTGGTGGGCATCGCGGCTGAACCTGACCCTGTTCTGAAGCAACACATGAACACCGGATAGCAATCAGAAGCAGTGATATTGCCTGCTTTCTTTTCAAGCTGTCT